>OU426888.1:3720887-4970887 GCA_911387775.1 Thymelicus sylvestris
CCGTGGCGGCTGCCTCCACCCCCTCGGGCGTGCCTAAAGGGCTGGTGAAGTTAAGGGCGCTTAAGCGCTGTTGAAAGCCTTCCCAGTCCGTCCTACGTTTTACTCGCGGTAATGAAACGCACTCTGCCCCCAGGCCAAACGAGACCAGAATGGGGAGGTGCTGCGAATCCAGGTCATACAGCACCTCCACGTGGACCGGACACGGCAGGTCCTTGTGGAGCACTATGTCCAGGACATCCGCATGGTGCTTGTCCGACGTGGGGACGTGGGTGGGCGCATCGGGACCGATCGCCTCATACCCAAACGCCTCCGAGTCGGCGTACAGCTGCCGGCCCGCCGGGTTGACGATCCTAGAACCCCAAGCAGTATGCTTTGCGTTCAGGTCGCCAGCCAGGAGGGTCGGCCCATCGCTGAGGATGGTGTGGATGTCCTGGGGGTCAAAAAGGTTCCCAGGCGGACGATAGGCGGCATACAGTTTAAGCTCCTCGCCGGCCATACTCACTTGGACCCCTAACGCCCGGGTCACTGTGAAGGCCGGCGGGGGCAAGGCGGTGTGTATCACGTCGTGACGCACCAGCACAGCTGTACACCTGTAGGCAATGCCGGCCGGTGATAACTCGTCACGACGGTACGTGTGGTAATTTGGGAGGCAGAAGCGTTGGCCCGGTCGCAACTTGGTCTCGCCGAGGAGGATGACATGAATGTCTTGCCCCCTGGCGAGTGTGCGCAGCTCCCGGGCCCTAGTCGCTATGCCCCCCGGGTTCCAGTACAGTACTCTAAGTTGTACTGTCATACTGGAACCCGAATAGCTTGGCTATGACTCCTTTAATAGCCCCTACCAGGTCCGGGTACGCCGCTAGGGTCTCGGCGATGGTCGCAATAGCGGCCACCACCTCGTCCGCGGGCGTATCGATCCCTAGAGCCTGTAGGGGTCGAGGAGCCGGGGTAGGAGTGAGCGAGGTCCTGGGGCGGGGGGCTGGGGCGGGTGTTATACCCTCCGGTGCCTCCCGCTCCTGTCTCCCTGTACCTTGAAACTGAATGCCCATACCTGTCTCCGCCTGTGCAGCGGCGATAGTGGGCGGACGGGTGCTTAAGGCCTCCGTGGCCTTTTTGGCCTTTGGTGGCCTCTGTGGTTTGGGTGGCGCCGCCGTGGAGAGCTCCTGCGTCACTGATTTGGGTGCTGGGTGCGCCGCTTGTACTGGCGCCGCCTCAGTAGGAAGTTCCTGCTGGGCGGCCCGTCCTCCTTTCTTCTTCTTCATCTTGGCCTTCTTCCCCTTGCCTGCAATGGGTTTCCCCTGTGCGGCTTGGGGAAGGTTGGCCGGCGCCATCAGTGACGCACCCTCTGTGGCGGCGTACTCCTCAACATATATGGTGTTAGCACCCGCCGCGGCCTGAGCGCTCCGTTTCGGGGGCGCGGCTTGCGTCGGGAGGTGGGGGATGGGGGGTTTCAACCTAACCCCCCTTTGGCGCGCTATCCTCCTCAGCACCGCGCACCGCTGATCATTAGCGGTGTGCGGTCCTGAGCAGTTCGCGCACCTGGTCACCGCACCCCGGGGGTGCGGGCAGTCCGCCACTATGTGTCCCTCCCCGCAGCGGACGCATTTTGGTGGGCGGTGGCAATTGACGGAGGCGTGGCCAAACTTCTGGCATCTGTGGCACTGGGCCAACACTTTGCCTGTGGTCCACGCCTGGATCACCACCCCCCTCATCAGGAGCAACTCGTCAACCTTGTATAGGCGGGCGAGTTGCTCCTGGTCCAATCGGTCCAGCTGCACGTGGAACACACAGCCAGGACGTCCTCGCTTCCCCGGGATGTATTTGGAGAACCGGGCGGGGAACCCCAGGCCCTGAAGGGCTTCGGTCACCATGCCCGGATCCGTGTCGTGGGGGAGGCCAGTGATGCCCACTTTCGTGGGCCTTTCTTCATTTGGTGTGTAACACCACCACGACACGTCCGGGTCGGTCTCCGACAGCCCCACCATGTAGGCCTGGACCGCCCGAAACTCCTCCTCCGACTCCGGTATGAAGCGCACCCCCTTGCCAAAGGGACGCGCGTTCGGCGCTCGGCCGAGCTGGTTCTTGATGGCCGCGAAATGGCGCGTCCAATTTGGCAGGCGCTCGGCCACTATGGGGGGATACCCCTTGGCTATCGCCGCTGCGCCTTGGTTGTCCGCAGGCGCGCCGCTGGTAACAGCAGGCGCGGCCCTCGTGGGCGCCTGAGTGGCGCGGGACGGTCCCGGCGCAGAAAGCGCGGCAGCATAGGTGACAGTATTAGTATTTGACGTACTTAAATTGGGCAAAATGGCCCCCTGTATGGTAGTGGTAATGGTAGGCTCCGATATATTTTTGAAAGATTCACTCACCCCTAACCTCCCCCTACTCGGAGTAGGGGGGACCAGCGGCGGCGATGGCGGTGCTGGTGGTGTCGCGGGAGATCCGTGTTCGGTGGCAGACATAACAGTAGCCGCTTCGGCACCCGCTCCGACCCCTGGTGATTCTGGTGGTATGTCCTCTTTAGAGTCTTCATAGTCTCCTGATGATGACGTTGATGGTGAAGGTGTTGGTGATGGCGATGGAGACGCTGGTGGCTCCAAGCATATTATTTTGGCCGGTGACTCCACGAAGGTGGGTGAGGGGCGTCTCCAGGTCTTTATGCCCCTCGGTGATTCGAGCCGTGGTACTGCCTCCTGGCGGAGGGGGTACTTCGGTAGTACCCACTCTTCATCTTCCTCCTGGTGGTGTTTCGTTGGTTGGTTTTGGGGGGTAGTCGGTCTACCCTCAGGTTCTTCAATAATTTTTATTTCGGATGAGGAGGGTACTTGAGACGGCATGATTATCCGTCTCGCTTCCTCCTCCTCGATCCTACCCTCTACTTCGGAAATATCCTCCATGGCACCTTCCAGCGCGGCCTTCCCTCCTCGAGTGCGTACGCGGCCGCGCCGTCCGGTGCCGATGCCTCTCAGCTGCTGTTGCAGCGCCGGGTCGACGGGGCGATAGCGGGGCTGGAATAGCTCCCGCACCACAACCCTTCTTCCCGACTCCTCCTCCCCCTTCTCTGGGGGTGGGCGGTCCATAGTGGTCCGCGCAACAGTCGGCGACTTCGATCTTCTTGCCGTCGGCGGCTATCCCCCCCGGGCGATTCCCGCTGGTGGGAGACCCGGTGAGGCGCCTGCTCGACGGCGGCTGGTACTTCTGCGCGGAACCACTACTGGGCGCCCTTTCCCATGAAAGGGGGTACAGTGTTGCGTGACGAAGTGTGTGTATTTAACTTCGTCGGCCCTTGGCCTGAGACGCTCGAGTCGCTCCCGTAATACTCAACGGGCTCAGGCTCAAGGACCCGCGATTTCCTACTTTACTAAAAATCCGATTCTCTATTGTACGCCCTAGCAATACCATATTGAAAGCCCCTTTATTTCGGCCTCCAAAATGTACTTTGCGTAACTATTTACGCTATCGCCCGACCTGATTATCAGTTTATCAATTTTATTCATCAATAAAACCACATGTATCATATATTGTTACATTCGTCTCAGCGAGACCTATCGATACCAATATTCATCATTTATACAACGCTATCACATAAAAACTTATTCGACAAAATCTAACAATTTTACATTAGGATCTGACCTCTTATTTCAATGTTTCTTCCCTAATCGGGGTAAATCTTTATTACTTATCACCTAAGTTGTATACAATAAGTAAAACTCTCAAACATCTATCTAGAAAACATAATATCAACATCGTAACCCAATAATTACAAAAACTATAAGCAAAAAACCTAAAAATGTATAGTAAAATACTAACGTAATAATTCTTCAAATTTATCACAAATGTTACGATGTTATTTACGTAAATTATAATTCGAAATATACATTTACTCAATTTATTCATTTCTATTCATGTATATACTTTAATTCAACCATAAATTCGATTATTAACTATATGGCACTGTAAGAACAGTGCGGCAACATATCGCTATCTCGCTCTGACATGAAATGCGACGTATTTCTGTAATATTTTATGCTTTCTACGTTTAACTAACATTCTTTACACACATATACATACAGATACATTTAAACTATGTATGTTGGTCTGTTGGTCGCCGACATCCTCCCCCTCGTGCTTCGCACCAACTCCTGGGCTCGGCGACTCTCCCGGCACCAACACCTCCAGCTCGGAAGTCGGCCGTCGCAGCATGCCAGCTTGCTTGCATCCATGGAGATGCGTAACTCCCCCTCGTTGCAATATGTTGCGATGCATCTAGCAAATTATTTTGTATTACAATATTGCTCAAGTAATACTGCCAGGCGCTTTTTTCTTCTGTGTCCCCGATGTTTATTTCTTTCTTGTCGGCTTCTTTGCTGCAGACTTCCTTCAGCAGGCTGGGTCGGTTTGAGGCCCATTCACGCAACTCAAAACTGGCCTTTCTGTGGATGAAATCGACTTGTTTACTCATACATATCAAATCCGATTCAGAATGAAAACTGTGAAGATAGTCATCCATGTAATGATTGCGTTCCACCGCCTGCGCAGCCTCCGGATACTCGTTACTGAAGTCTGCAGCACCCCTATTTTTTACATAAATCGCCGTACAAGGGGACGAAGCGGCACCGAATATAACCGAAGTCATTCGATACACTGTCGGATTTACATCGCGTCGGTCGCCGCGCCATAAAAAACGTAGGCTGTCTCTGTCTGACGCTTGGATGCGCACCTCCCGACTTGGCCGCTGCATCGAATACCAATCTAATTTTCTTCTTAGGTGGATGTGTCACGGCGAAGTGAGGTAAATACCACTCTTTACCCTGTTCGGCCACTGTCGGGGCCTCTTCGGCGTAGCCACTGTCCACCAGGTGCTGCATCTGCTTACTGTATTCTTCTCTGAGCTGCGGATTTTTGTCAATTTTCTTTTCAATACCGCGTAGCCGCTTCTCGGCTGCCGTGTAGCTCTCCGGCAAGTATTCATTTTCATTTTTCCATAATAGTCCGACTTCGAATCGCCCATCGTCTAGTCGGTTGCAAGTCCTTTCTAATATCGCCAGCGCTCGCCCATCGGAGTCGGTGCTCGGACGCTTCGGTTGCACGCCTAAACTATCAATCGAAAAATACTGTTTGATCGTTTCATGCATGTCATTATCAGAGTTACTTACGTGCAAACAGCTATTTATAAAGTGCACCGGTCTCAGTCCTTTTGCGTCAAATCCGTGGAGCACCCAACCGAGCTCGGTCAGCGAAGCGACTGGTTGACCTGACTTGCCTTTTCGAATTTCTTTCGAGACGATCAGTTCCCAGTTGTCCTGTCCCACGAGCAGTCGTGGCGCCTCGGCGTCATATGACAGGACATCAGTCATTCCATTCAGGTGCGGGCAAGCTTCAATAACAGATCTGTTAACAAATTGTGGTGTTAACTTTAACTGGTCGACGGTGTGGACTCTGTTCAGATTTCTCACCCGATCGTGATGTATCCCTCTGATGCGGATCCGCAGCCGTTGCGAGTCATCCTTCCGCAGCAGTCGTCCACCAACAGTCTCCAACACGAGCTCCTCTGGCTTGCCTGTAGCGCCAATCTGCGCCGCGACCTGCGAGTCCAACAAAGAAACAGTTGAACCTTCATCAAGGAGAGCCATTACCTTGACTGTTCCCCTGGGCCCGTACAACTCAACGGGGACCATCTTCAAATACGCCCTCGCAGCTTTCAACGCGTTGACCGAGGACGCGATGTTGGTGGTAACCTCTTCCACCTCTACTGCAGGCTTCTCATCTTCATTTCTTCGGTCAGAGTGAAGCAGTTGGTGATGCCAGCGCCCACAGACCTTGCACCCTGGTCTGCGGCATGAAGTCTTCCGATGACGGTCACTCAAGCACTTGAAGCAGAGGCGTGTCTTCTTGGCGTACGTCCACCGGTCCTCAGTCGAAAGCTTCAAAAACTGTGGACAATATATTATAAAATGTACGCCTCGACAATACGAACAACTGATTTTGTTCGCCTCGTATCCGCTTCTGAGATCACCATTGCGATTTGATCCCTTCTGTTCATGTGCCCCACGGGGCACATAGCTTGAGACTTCAGTTGCAGCGTTAGCGACTCGTCGATTCGCGGCCCTTCTATCGTTGCTATGCGGTTTCGACGATTCCAATGTCGCATAAGCCCCACACTTATCGGCTTCCTTGTTCAGGAACTTGGAGACCAGGACTAGATTGGAGAACTCCCCCTCGTCTGAGCTTTCCGTAAAATCATACCATCTGAACCGTAGAATCGAAGGCATCTTCTCCACGATTTGTTTGACAATTTCAGGCGAATGTAGGTACTGAGGTTTCTTCAACCCTTGTATAGCGGCAACGCTGTTGTTAATTTGACTGGCGAAGACGCAGATATCCCGTGGACTTTCCGTAATACGAGGGAGTGCTTTTACCTTGTCTAGCTCCGCCAGTATCAATGCGTCTGTCCTCCCGAAGCGCCGTTGTAACGCCTGCAGTACCTCACTCGGGGAAGCTTCCGAATATAAGAGGCTCTTGATCGCCTCTCGCGCTGTTCCTCTGATCGCTCGTCGCAGCCGCGCCATGTTCTGTACATCTGAAAATAGTCTACACGTATCGTCATAGACAACTTTAAATGCAAACCACTCACTGCTATTTCCATCGAAGAGTGGTAGCTCGTGGATGTACTTTGGCTGCGACGCTGGTCCCTCTCTGTGTGCGATTGCTTCTCTCAAAGCATCCGCAAGTAGCCGCACGTCAACTGAAGTGTTATTCGGCTCTTCACATTTAATCTGTTGGGGAACCGGGGAATTCAGATACTCACTTGCATCACTCTTGTTCTTCATGGACGCCTGTATCCAATCTTGGACCTGGTCTTTCTTGTCTTCCGGGTCCTCGTCCATGGAATCCTCTTCTTCTTCGCACCGGGCTAGCTCAAGCCGGGTGCGTGCGAGCCTCGTCGCAGCCTGAGCTTGTTCTAACTCAAGGCGTGCCAGCTCCTCTTGCGCTTCGAGCTCACGCCGCCTGGCCGCGGAGCTCGTGGTCCTTGTTGACCGCGCTCGTCGACTCGAGCCAGCTGGTACCAAAGTCGAGTTCGACTTATGTTCTGGTGCCTTCTGGTGAGTCACTTCATCGTCGATGATTCCGCCCGCGGTTCCCCTGTAAGCAAACATACCTGACGTTGCTTCCGTAGAACCGGTCATCGTGGTGCCACCTCCCGTCGTGGTACCGCACGTCGTTGTTCCGCCCGTTGTAGTTGTACCATCCATCATCGTGGTACCCGTCGTGCCTCCTGATGTCGCTTCAGACGCAGCCCCTCCCATCCTGGATCGCGCTTCTCTGCTCGACGCGGCTGTTCCGCCCTCGGAACCCGCTGAGCGCTGGGGTACGTTGCTTTGGCTCCTCGTGATTGGCATCTTGATGTCTTCCTCAGATCCGGCTCGAAGGACCAGCTGTTGCGTGGTGGGTGACCGGGGTGGCCGAAGTACAACGGCCGACGTCCAGTCACGTCACGCTGGGTTCGATAACCCCCGACTTGACGCTCCGCAGAAAGGGCGTGGAAACGGAGTCCACAACCCGCGCCGGTAGCGGAACGTCGGGTGCGCACTGAGGACTGGTGCGCCGATGCCCTGACTCCTCGGAGTCAATCACGAGGTGGGCCCAAGGTGGCGGGGAACGAGTACGCGTGTCGCCCGTGGGCTACGTCTGCTCACCGCTCCTTGATCGGGCCTTCGTGGAGGCTTTCCGGCTGTGCTCGGGTTTGAGAAATTGACGTCCTGTTACAGGAATTTGACGTGATAGAAACAATATTTATTCTCAAACCACTGAGTCACAGGCCGGGCGATATCTTCTAATTATTCTTCGAAGCTACTCTTCGATTCTTCCTATTATTCTTCTTTTTCTTGCTGGGCTGGCATCCTGTTCGAAGTCCTAGTATTCTTCTTGTTGGGCTGGAATCATCCTCTTCGAAGTCCTAGTATTCTTCTCATATGGCAGCAATAATCCTCTTCGAAGTCCTGGTATTCTTCTTGGCTTCTTCTTGTTCCTTGTTCCTTTGTTCCTGTTGTTCCTCTTCCCTGTTCCTGTTGTTCCTCTTCCTTGTTCCTGTTGTTCCTCTTCCTTGTTCCTGTTGTTCCTCTTCCTACTTTACTAAAAATCCGATTCTCTATTGTACGCCCTAGCAATACCATATTGAAAGCCCCTTTATTTCGGCCTCCAAAATGTACTTTGCGTAACTATTTACGCTATCGCCCGACCTGATTATCAGTTTATCAATTTTATTCATCAATAAAACCACATGTATCATATATTGTTACATTCGTCTCAGCGAGACCTATCGATACCAATATTCATCATTTATACAACGCTATCACATAAAAACTTATTCGACAAAATCTAACAATTTTACATTAGGATCTGACCTCTTATTTCAATGTTTCTTCCCTAATCGGGGTAAATCTTTATTACTTATCACCTAAGTTGTATACAATAAGTAAAACTCTCAAACATCTATCTAGAAAACATAATATCAACATCGTAACCCAATAATTACAAAAACTATAAGCAAAAAACCTAAAAATGTATAGTAAAATACTAACGTAATAATTCTTCAAATTTATCACAAATGTTACGATGTTATTTACGTAAATTATAATTCGAAATATACATTTACTCAATTTATTCATTTCTATTCATGTATATACTTTAATTCAACCATAAATTCGATTATTAACTATATGGCACTGTAAGAACAGTGCGGCAACATATCGCTATCTCGCTCTGACATGAAATGCGACGTATTTCTGTAATATTTTATGCTTTCTACGTTTAACTAACATTCTTTACACACATATACATACAGATACATTTAAACTATGTATGTTGGTCTGTTGGTCGCCGACAATTTTATTATCTAAACCGCAGGACTAATTTTATTATCCGAGTAAAACACTTTTTAGGTACAAGTATAGTACAAAAAACATCAATGGTTGACATTATTAGACACCAGTTACTGGTAATATTGTTATCGAGCCACTTATAAGCTCAAAAGTCGGAAAATTAATTGGAGTACCTGCGTCTCTGAATTTTATTTGTAGTGGATTTTGATGCCTAAGGCCGCAATTACACTCGTAAGTTGCTTCCGTAAAATTGACGTAACTAAGTAACTTTTGGAAGTATACACAAGTATTAAGAAATTACGATAGGCTACTGACCTACAAAATATATATATATATATTACATTAGCATGTTTACGGTAAATTAATTACGTAAGTAAGTAACTAACGAGAATAAAATTTAGCAATAGATGTAAACTGAAAACGTTAGTAATTCAATGTATACAGGTGCTGGTATGTATGTTGGTATATACTTTTAATTATTGTAGTGCATGTTTCCGTTGTGGGAGGGAGGTAGGTACCACGCATGTGATAAAGTAATATACCATCATAAATGTTATCCGCGGATTGTTACAAAGTAGACTAACACTAACGTAACAACATTGTATATTCACCCGTGCGACTCAGCCGAATGTTTTCATATAATTTAGCAGCAAATTGACTAGACCCTGGGTCGAGTAGACGGATGTAAGCGAACCTTAAACTAATTCACAACTCCTTAACCTTGTTCCGTCGCTTACACCTAAGCCGCTACGCTATTTAAGTAAGCGATCACTCGTGTAATATTGACTTATTTGCTCCGGGAACATCTTTATTATTAGAAGAAACCGTCTTAGATCTTCTGATTGTAGTTGTGGTATTGCTTACAATTTCCCGGGGGTATAATGTTTTATTGAAACTATTATTTAACTTTTGTATTATTACTGGCATTATTGATTTTAACATTTTCTTCTGAGGAAATTTTTGTCATTGTTGTTTTCAAGAATAATTATTTTAACGAAGTACCAGCTGCTCAAAGCATAGAATTGTGAAAACATAAAACTTTACCACTAGCACATAGTAGATAATACCAGTAACAACCAGCTTGAAATTCGCGATCGTGCCCGGCGTTACAAATGTTATTAAATTATAGATACAAATGATTGTTTTATTTGAGAAACAATTTTAAATAAAATAAACGCAATCTCGTGCTCATCAAATATCGAGCTAAAAGACAATTAGCCAATAGACGATATTAATTTCATTCCGAAATACTTATTCATGATTTTGAACATGAGCTGAATGTTTTAAAATTGTCATCTTAAAAAAACTTAAAGATTTATTAAGCAATGCAATGGATTACGACAAATTTGAAAAATATCACGTTAATCCCTTAAAATTAATAGCGCGATCCGTTTTGGGATGTTCCGGTCATCAACTCAATCTCCCGTCTAATAAGCCGTTCTCAAGAGATCTTTTCGATTAATTCTTACTGGCATTAAAGGTCATTTTCATATCTTAATGTCCAATTTCAAACAATGATAATAAAGAAAATCTTCGACAAAAGTTGTTGTACCTATATTTTGAACATCGACCTGTATTTAACTGTGATACTCTACATTATTTGCCAATTAAAATAAGATGCTCTAAGGATTTGGGTCTCCTCTTTAGCCTATTAAAACTATCATAGTCTGTCTTGCTAACTAAGCAGACTTCCACCTTCGAGAACATTTAAAGCACTCATAATTATGTTGTCAGTACATTGAAGTATTATTACTAGCGTATAGAATGGACACCGCGAACACAATGTATGTTCCAATGAATTGACGCCGCGCGGCTTCAATTGCCAATGGATTCGTTCGATTTTGAAAGGAGAACGGGGGCCCAATTTTGAAAAAAGAACCGCCCGGCGGGGACACACATTTTGTTCGAGATGTCTATTCTATGGCATTATACTTCAATGTGTCAGTATGTAACTGACACGGTGCAAGCGATGCGGTGCGAACTCGGGGGAGATCTATTCCTCTACACATTGCATTGTCTTGATTTGTATGATAACTTCGAGACGGCCGGCCTGCTTCCGCACCGCACCGGCTCTCTTGATTCTGTTTGACGTATGTACTCACTAATTTGAACAATATCAAAAACCCGCAGTGATCCCTCTCAGCCTCTAGTGTCTGTGGGTGGACAGCTTAACATATTAATAATATGATATTATTATGTCTCCTCACTTCAGACACATGCAAAATACGAACATTTCAAAGTTTTAAATTATCTACTTAAGCTACAACTTTTTTTTATAAATTATAAATTAGTGGTAATTAAGCGGTGAATGGTAATTGACTCTTGACTTGATATTACTCTGATGTTATATTTTTTCGCAGACTTTAGACGAGTGGTCATTTGACGTGTTCGCGCTGCACGAAGCGTCAGCGGGCGCGCCTGTCAAGTACTTGGGATATGAACTCCTCAACAGATACGGCATGATACATAAGTTTAAGGTAAGTACTGTGCCTGTGTGTGTGTGTGTGTGTGACCACACTTATTTCTACTTTCCTTTTTAAGCGAGTTCAAAAAAAGGAAGAGATTCAATTTGGTATAATTTTGGTTATTTTATTAGTCGCCGCAAGGGAGCGTTATCGCTCACTTTGAGAAAAACTGGTTTAAACTGTGGAATAAATTGGCAGCATTTTTTAATCACGGCGCAATTTCAACCTCTCCTAGCGCGAGAGCGAAAGTTATAATATTAAAAACTGATGAGTCCGCTATTTTTCGTGATTGATTTTTACTTCCTTTTGGCTTCTGCTTTTAATTTATTTATTTATTTATTCAAATTTATGTCACCTTATACAAAAAAGATAAACAAAGGGCAAACTTAATGCCTAATGGCATTGTCCACCAGTCAACCCTGGCTTTTACAGTATTCTGATTTCTGATTATTTTATGAACAATCAATGTAAAATGAACAAGCGAGTCAGACAGACGGTACCACATCTACTACTATCGTCTTGAGGCGTTTACAGAAGAAAAAATTTTGTTGATTATTATTTAGCGATGCTAAATCTTATGATAAATATTATTTATATTAAAAGTTATAGTAGTAGTGTATGTAGTGTAGTTACAATTATATAAGTATAAGTTAATAACCAACCAATAGTCCAATTTACCCTGAACATTTCTTGCGGGTAAAAAGAACAATATTAAATTTTTATCTATCACAAGCTATCTATCACAACTTTTCAAGCTTATCAAGCTATCTATCACAACTTTCTCACATTATATCCCACCAAAGGAAGCTTCGCGTGTAACTCTAACCGCAGCTTGCAATCTGAATTTGGCAGATTCAGGTTAGCCTATAACGCTACGAAACTCAATTTATGTTGAGCCGAAATTGCGAACACAAAGTTTACCTAACACGCTCGGAGAATACTAACTGATTTACTTAAGCTTCAGCTAAAACGAATTTCCCTGTTTTAAATTAATCACCTAAACACATTTTTAATTCAACGGGTACTTACAATTTGTATTTTATAATACCGATATTTCGACTCACAATCAGTTATATGGTGTCGTCAGTCGTGATTTCAAAGGAAAACAATCGAGACGTAAGGTCATTAATAAAATTGTTTTTAACGTCAATTGTCACCTGTTAAGAGTTTCTTCCTGCCACTTCCATCTCACCGTGACAGTGCGTGTGAGTCGTGATCACGTTCCATAAGCCCAATGCATACGTAACGAGGCTTTTCTCCCGTACGGGACAGGACGTGAAGTTTTGGAAACATCGTTTCATAGAAAATGTATACGATAGTGCATACGCAGCGGAATCCCGTGCAGGACGGGAACGGGGCACGCACGTATATTTATGCCCCGTCCCCGTCCCGTACGGGTAAAAAACCCGTTACGTAGGCATTGGGCTTAATGTCCGCGATAACTTTAAAATCATATCAAATTGTAACAGTCATACTTTATAAAATTATCTCGATTATTATGACTACAAAAAATATTTGTAATCATTACTTTTCAAAAAAATAACGCTGTTTCAGTAATACTTGTACTAAGGGTAAGTCATGTAAGTAAATCATGAAAATATTTATAAGATCACTTTGTGATGACGTAGGTACCTTAACAAAGTTGTGACGACACGAAGAATTTCTTTAATGAAAAATTCTTTATAATTATTAAGTTGAAGGCTGACGATATTTTTAATAAAAAAATATATTCAGCCATAGTACTAGCTGTACCTATAGATAGATCTCTGTCATAAGTTTAGTTTGGTGTAGATATTTTGATATTATTTTTGATAGCGGCTTTCTTCTGTGATTCGTGTTTTTTCTAGGAGACGGAATTCTCTGTCATTGACTTTAGAATGATAG
Source organism: Thymelicus sylvestris (assembly GCA_911387775.1). Lineage (NCBI taxonomy): Eukaryota > Metazoa > Arthropoda > Insecta > Lepidoptera > Hesperiidae > Thymelicus > Thymelicus sylvestris. The sequence continues at coordinate 3,734,113 of OU426888.1, forward strand.
GCTTCAATAAGATCTTATCCAACTCTTTTTTAATTTTAACGAGTGTTTTCCCTGAGGTCGAAATTCAACCATAATCATTAATAGAACATTTCGTTTTTAGGAAAACTTAAGCATGTTTCAAGAATTTTTCCCGTCACTTACATTCGTCCATTGTCTATCTGAGATCATTGAGTTAAGTAATTACGTAACATGAATGAATGTAATTATTTGTGGCTTGGCTTTGGCTGTTTAGTTATATGAACGCTTCACACTCATAGCCCCACACTAGGATTCCCTGTGTCGTGGGTACCATGGACAACACACTAGACAAGGACATTCACACCCAGACCGAGAACAGAAATTCGAACTCATCATTCAAATTTCCGCCTCGCTGGGAATCGAACCCAGGACCCTTGGTGCGGCGATCCGGCATGGTAACCGTTGCGCCACACGGGTCGTCATATGAATTTAATAGCAATAGTTCCTGAAGTAATCGCTTGTCAACATTTATAAATTATAAGCTTAGTTGTATATGAAAGCAATTCTGCAACAAGTTATTATCGTCGGTGATGCAATTTGTAGAAGTTCTCGTAACTCATATAAGTACGAGGAATCTCTTTGATATGAGTAGGTACGAGAATTTCTTGTATATTATTGTATAATGCAAAGATGTGCAATGATAATAAATGATGATATAGTTGATGAACACAAAGTATTCCTAACTTTGTGCTTCGTATCCCGATAGCTTGTTTAATAAAGTCTTCACTATTTTATCTCATTAGCGACGCTCGGGTGAGCCAGCAGCAAAAACTAAGTGAAACTTAAGCTTCGGTTAGCACCGCGCCGTCTTGTCGTTTAACTCAAAGCTTTGTTTTTACAAGAAACGTCAATGAAAATGCAGCTTTTTATTATGACGAGCGGATCCATTAAAGATTTATAACAAAATGATAGTCATAACGGAGTTGTCTATTCTTTAGTCCTGCAGTTACAGACAGAAAATTGACAATTTTGCTTCTGAGTATACAGCACAGAAATACTGGATAAACTCATTATAATCGTTGAAATACAGTAACTTGAGTTCCAACAATGACAGTTTAAACTCAGAATTTAGTTTAAACTGCTATTGATATTACGGGCCTAACACGTATAATTTTCCAAGCGAAGATTTTTCCCACTGAATAGCCAATTTACATAAAATCGCTATTCATTCATAACAGCAAGACTTCGATCTAGATATTCAGTGCTATAATCATCCAATAGTCACCACTATATACTGTAAAACAAACTCTCTTCCACAGGTGCCCCCCACAATCCTGGAGAACTTCCTCAGCAGGATAGAAGAGGGCTACTGCAAGTTCCAAAACCCATACCACAACAACCTGCACGCGGCCGACGTAGCCCAGACTGTTCACTACATGCTGTGCCAAACTGGACTTATGGTAATTTATTTATTTATTTAAGGCACGCCAACTATATATAAATATAATATACATTATTATGATATAGACCAAAACATTTTTATATGTACTTAAATTAAAGGCATGCACAGCATTTTCTTAACTAAGTGTCAGAATCAGTCAGCCCTAGGATACTTTCTGAATATAATAAAAACAAAATGGTAAGTATACTAAGTACATTAAATTTAAAAGTAAAATAAAATTAAAAAAAAAAACAGAAAAAAAAACAAAGAAAAAGAATAAATAACTGTGCTGATGAAGAAACAGTCAAGCCGAGTCGTACGTCTTCTTGCTTCATTCTTTGTTGACAATGCATTGCCACCAATACCACCAATACCACCAATACCACCACGTTATGGTGTTGCTGGTCTTCATGGGCGTCGGTGACCACTTACCTCGTCTGCTAAGTACAGCTATTAATGTAAAGAGTTGAGCCACCAGACACTTAGTATCGTTGCCTTAGCAACAATGGGACACTTCAGGCTTTAAATCGATTCAAAGAAATTTGGAGTTATGTGGGTTATTTACCTACTTAGGTTTGTTTATAGGTTATTCCAACATTGCTGAGCTAGTCGGCATAACCAATAAATATGTGTGAATTTAACCGTTTACCCGTGATAATTGAGACCTACTGTCTCACGAGTTCATTAGTAATCTTGATGCTAAAGGGTCACGGAAACCTTTGTTTTTACAGCATTTATAGATATAGCAAACCAACCAACCGTCCTACTAGGTATACCTAAATGAGAAAATGTGTATGTCTAGATTGGATGTTAGTTACACAATAAAGTCAAATCAACAGAATAAGTTGGGTTGAAATGGGCACTCACCTAGCTTATTAACTAGATTGATATAAGGATACTTTTCACTCCGGAAAAATGGTTATCTGCCAGCAGGACAAGAGAATTAAGAATAATCTGAAATTCATAAAGTCGTATACAAATGTTTCATATACCTATAATATAATAAAAAGCGGCCAAGTGCGAGTCGGACTCGCCCATGAAGGGTTCCGTAGCAGCAAGTAACATACCTAATATAAAAGTTCTTGAAGTTCGTTGTAACTTTGATCGAGGTAAATTGCGGTTTACGATTTATGACGTATTAAAAAAAACTACTTACTAGATCTCGTTCAAATCAATTTTCGTTGGAAGTTTGCATGGTAATATACATCATATATTTTTTTTAGTTTTATCATTCTCTTATTTTAGAAGTTACGGGGGGGGGGACACACATTTTTCCACTTTGGAAGTGTCTCTCGCGCAAACTATTCAGTTTAGAAAAAAATGATATAAAAAACCTCAATATCTATTTTGAAGACCTATTCATAGATACCCCACATGTATGGGTTTGATGAAAAAAAAATTTTAAGTTTCAGTTCTAAGTATGGGGAACCCCCAAAATTTATTGTTTTTTTTTCTATTTTTGTGTGAAAATCTTAATGCGGTTCACAGAATACATCTACTTACCAAGTTTCAACAGTGTAGTTCTTATAGTTTCGGAGAAAAGTGGCTGTGACATACGGACGGACGGACAGACAGACAGACAGACAGACAGACAGACAGACATGACGAATCTATAAGGGTTCCGTTTTTTGCCATTTGGCTACGGAACCCTAAAAATGGCGTATATTCTTCTTCACACACCACCCTAAGTCCCCACAAACCTAAGTCAATTCAATATTTTTACGCAACTGAGCCAGAAAAATAACACCGATGGATCCCTGGAAATATCTTGCAAAGGAAATTGTAGTGCCATTTATAGATACTCATCTTGCTAGTACTTTGCTTGTCCGAGAATAATTGCTATTCCTAGAAAATAAATATCAAGCTTTTGTTTCATAAATTTTTAAAACAACAATGCTTCAAACACAGTGGTACAGGTCTTTATAAAATATTTTTACTCACTTGAGTTTATTTGTAGAAAGAAGACCTTTTCACTTCGTGTAGTGGACTAACTAACTCAGGAAAGTGCACGGCATTTTGCACGGCAAATTTTTTTAATATCCTTATAAATAATAAAGTGAGGTTTTCTTTTCTTAAAACCGTAAAACTTATATATTCTAAGGTCTAACACTCTGAATGTTAGTACGGGCAACGTATACCTATAAAGAAGTTAGTAAACGCAATTGTTAGGTATTTGTTACTACCCACGACTTTGTCTATCTAGTATATGGACTTCACAATTGCCGAGACAAAAGTTTTCTACCAAAAATTTCATTTCACCAAAATCTGGCGGTGTTTGGGTGTTGATGCCTTCCATGCTGATCCCAGTATCCTGCTTAGTTGGAAAACACAAGTAATTGCTCCCTACACAGTGCACAGATATCACCTTGGCTGGAATTGTGATGCTCCCTAAAGAAGTATCTACTGTATTTCTTCACACCGTTTTCTAACTCTTCTTTTGAACTGACCCGTGAGCTGCGCCCACACGAATGGCTCACCAAACATGAATTTTGCGACCGAAAAGCAATGCTTCAAGCAAGCTATTTGTAATAACTAGGTATCCAGTCTTTTTCTATCAGACCTAAAACGAACTAACGGGGATATGAAGCACTCAGCGACCTATAAAATAAGACCAGGCTCCATTGCCTCATTCATTGGTCGTCTCACGCACCACGAGTCGACAAAACCGGCTTGGACTCAAATATCGATGAAGCTCCATCTACTTTCAGAACTGGCTATCAGACCTGGAGATCTTCGCGACGCTGGTAGCGGCCGTGGTTCACGACTACGAGCACACCGGCACCACCAACAACTTCCACGTCATGTCGGGGTCCGACACTGCCCTGCTGTACAACGATCGCGCTGTACTGGAGAACCATCACATCAGCGCCGCGTTTCGGTAAGCAATACCTGTATTCCACAATAAAGATTATGATTGATTGATTGATGATTGATTGATTGATTGATGATTGATTGATTGATGATGGATTGATGGATGATTGATTGATTGATGATTGATTGATTGATAATTGATTGATTGATTGAAATACTATTATTGTACAGGTCTTTTTAACAGACTTCAAAAAAGGAGGAGGTATTCAATTCGACTGTATTTTTTTATGTTTGTTACCTCAGAACTTTCTACTGGGTGAACAGATTTTGATGATTCTTTTTTTAATCCAAAGCTGGTGCTTGTCACATGGTCCCACTTAAATTGCTGGAGCATTATTTGGTCACCGATCAAATAAATATAATTATTGATTAAAAATAACCGACTTCAATATAACTCCAAAACTAATCGTCAGATCTCGCTCAAATTATTTCTTCTTTTTGCTTTCGATTAAAAAAAGAATCATCAAAATCGGTTCGCCCAGTCGAAAGTTCTGAGGTAACAACTTAAAAAAATACAGACGAATTGAATACCTCCTCCTTTTTCGAAGTCGGTTAAAAACGAGCGAACACCGAAGCGGGGACCCGAGTCGTTACAGTTTAGAATTAATACAGCGATGCAACTGACAAATTGTGTAATCAAGATAATCAAGTGCTTTAATATTTAAGAACACCTTGGGACAATACACAAATTTCTTCTTTAATATTCACTAAGAAGATTATGTTTCTTTTTTGTTCAGACTCCTTTGATCCTCCAAAAATTATCTTTTTCCCAAATGTATTGTAAATTGTAATACAGAAAACAAGTTCTTTTTTCTTCATTAGGTACTTGACTTTTGCCTTAAGTGTTACATTTAGGTAGGTATATCTAAATAATTTGTCTAGAAACGTTGAAGACTCGTCAATGAAGAAGAAGAAATTATTTTCAGTTCCAAAATGTAACGTAAAAGTTAACACATTGATCATTAATTTTAATGATCTCAATAATCTCATATCAAAGGAACCTTTCTTGCAATTGTCGAATTTTATTGAAGTACCGATACCGCCCGAATCGAACGATCAAAGAATTTATTCAATTCATTACAATGATATACAAATTGGCACGGATAAAACCTACTCGTAAAAAATTATACATCGATGGATCACACAAAACTTGTTCACAAAAATCTGAATTGAATTGGCATGTATCTATTTCTGGCTACAAAGCCACGGTGCGAATGTGAACTTGTGATACGATAATTTCCCAGGAGGCTCGACACCGAATCCTTCTCATACTTCAAAAATAACCAATTTGGGATAAATTGACGCTCGCTTGCAATTGTTTATACACAGTACCAAAAACGGTAAACGCTCCCTTGAAGTTTTCTTTAATTAATATTAGGTACACTTTATCTCCTTGAGGTGAAAACTCGTTTTGCTTTTAAGCTCGCAAGCTCGTGTTTTCTTGTCTTTAAAATTCCGATATTGACTGACAAGAGTTGTATTTTGGTGGTATTTTATTTGCGTGATTGGTATTTAAAACGGTGATATAAGTTTCAACGTTAATTATTATTTCCCGCACGGAGCTGGGGGCATTTGACGCACCTTTCTTTATTTTTCTTCTCTCTTTCTTGGCCGGCAACGCATCAATGATGCCTTTGGTGTTGTTGATGTCTATGGGCGACGATAGCCACTTACCAACAGGTGGATCGTACGATTCTCAATTCGACTGTATTTTTATGTGTTTTTTACTAAATAGGACTCGACTAAAAAACGAAGTAGGTATAATGGTGAACGCACATTTATCCGCACTGTACGAGCCGAACGCGCCTCATTTGTATAAAATCATATGAGAGCCCAATGCGGATGACATCCTCATAACTTTTTACTGGCTGTGCCTATTTTGATGATTCTTATTATATCCGAAAGCTGGTACTTGGCATATGGTCCCATATAAATTTGAGAGTAGTTTTTGAGTAATCCATAATTTTAAAGTCTGTATTTTTTTTTTGTAGAATTTAGTTATCTTGATTTCAAACTATTTTAATTATAGCCTACATCCGCACGTACCAAAACCTTCCGAAATTCGATGAATCTTCGGATTAGTATATAATTGAATTCCAAGTTAATTAGGGGACGAAACGGAACCTTTACGATGGCTAAAGGCAATTTCGGGACGCAAGAAGCCTTAATATTCATCGATAGCTTAATAATATTCATAGATAGGTACGCGGTTAATGAAGTTATTTGAGAAGTATTGAAGGTATTTTAAGAAATCGTTTAGGGTAAGCCATTAATATTGATTTTGACTATGTAAGTAGGCCATCAGTAAAAAAACAAAGCAATTATTTTATGCAAAATAGTTACCTACCAACTCTCGCTTCTTTTCGAGAATCATTATAGTGACGTTTTTAGCAGAAAGATCTGTAATTAAAATACACCAAACAAATATTTCTTCCTAAATATTAACTTTCAAAAGTTACAATGAATTCTTGTTTGTGTAGCATAATGAAATGAAATATACCTATCCAAGATAATGACTCTGATACAATTTTTAAATCTACCATACTAATAATAATCAATCACAATATTACCTTAACCGAGTCAAAATTTTGTAGCCTCATTAGGTATCTACCTATGTATTTTTGACGTCGAGAAATTTTGAAAATATACGAAACACATACAAGAACAACCTACATTAATATAGTTATGTAGACTCAAGTAAATAATTACACAGTTTGCTCAAATGATCCATCAATCTGTCCGTGTGCAAATAAATTCCTGCGAAGCCCCGACGTTATAATATAAATTGGCGCGTCTTAGCTCCACAGATAAGAGCAAAGATGGAGCCACTTACGAACTCACGTGAACCATGATCAGTCACGAACAGAATTAGCTATTTTCACGACCGAAATAAAAAACAGCCATTTACGAATCGGTATCGAATTGAGCGTGTATATTTAATTTTATAATAAACAGTTTATCCCTATTGCCACGATTAGATACATACTATCTTCATCTTGTTTTTAAGCACAATAGAGAAAAAACAATGTCGTCTGACTTTGGTTAAACGTGTTATAGGTATGTATTGGTCATAGATTCACAGATATTTTTTGCATGCTAACTTAAACGTTCGGAACAACTCCTAAAAACGTACTCTAAGTGCAGCAATGCGGGTTGGTAAACTTTATGAATTTATCCTTTTTGTCAAGCTTCTCTACGTGTTGGTAAAACCTGTCCTACGAGAGCTTAGCAGTGTCTGATAGATTTCGTTTAAGGCGCGGTATGACTACGATTTAAAAACGTTGATTTCACGCACACAACCGCATATCTGCGCTAATCAGTAGCTTACAGTAGCCTCACAATATATCTATAGTAACGTGGTTTTTATACGGAATAATATAAGCGCGTATAAACAAAATTTTGATATCACTAATCGTCAAACAAGAAAAATGCACCAGTTAGTAACGCCATCTTACCGTCTTTCTAAAGTGAAGCGATCTTTTATGGGCCGTGGTGTACAGTTCTATAATAAAATCCCAAAGTTAATACGTGATTTGCCAGTGGAATTATTTAAGAAACATGTAAAATCTCAACTTTTAGGCAAAGGCTACTATACTGTAGATGAATACATAAATGACAAAGACGCATGGAAATGACCAGATCTGCAACCAGTTCCGTACAGGTTAGTGATACTTCTTTGTAAAAAATATACCAATGTATTTTATTTTTAAAAGATGTGCTGAGGAGTTTCTTTCGGCTTTTCTTCTCCTCCATGACAAAGCACCTTTCCGAAAAGCTGGTAAATTAAAAAAATGACGTGCATAAGTGTATCGATGATACCTACATGAATAAATGATTTTGAATTTTTGAATTTTGAATTTTGAATTTTGAATCTAATGTTACATTTACGTGACGCTGAATAGGGCTCAAAATTGCAAAGCACATTTTTGCTAACAATGTAACTAGACTGCGAAAACATTTAATTTGAGGGTTTTCCTTAGATTATTCAGAATATACACATTAAATTTAATATCTGTCCGGTTCAAGTTTTAATAAAACCATATACCTATTATATTCTCAAAAAAAAATATGTTGTTACCGCTGAAAATACAGAGAACTGCGACGCTAAAGTTTATTTTTGTATAGCAAATTACGATTTTTTATTGGAAATATTAAATAACCATTTAATATTCTATTCGGTTAACATTATTCTTTAGATCTTTTTCTATGCTCTGTATTTTTTGCGTGCGATATTTTCATTGGGTTTCCTCGGTCTCGAGCTTCAAAGAAACCCAGTTTTGTTAATATTGAGATCACACCGCGCCTTAAGTAAATGGAGCGGTAAGCCAATTAGCATCTGTCAATTGGATCACTGATTTCGATTTACCACGGTAATACCTAGAATTTACTAATCTATACTACTTACTTATACAATATTAGTTTAAATTAGAAGAGGAAAGATTTGATTGTTTGCATTGAATTGGCTCCGAAACTACTGAACCGATTTGAAAAATTCTTTCACTGTCGGGAAGCTACGCTATCCCCGGGTGACAGGATATTATAATTTTCAAAAAATACGAATCCTATAAAAACTCCATTTTTAACCGACTTCAAAAAAGGAGGAGGTTCTCAATTCGACTGTGTTTTTTTTTATGTTTGTTACCTCAGAACTTTGGACTGGGCGAACCGATTTTGATGATTCTTTTTTTAATCGAAAGCTGGTGGCTGTCATGTGGTCCCACATAAATTTTATTGAGATCTGACAATGTAACCCAAGGTGTAAAAAAATAAGAAAACTGAAAATAGGAAAACCGAAGCAAAGCGAGGGCGGTTACTCGTATTTGATAAAATTACCGCCCTCGCTTTGCTTCGGTTTTCCTATTTTTTTACACCTTGGGTTACATTATTGGAGTTTTATTAAGGATCCCTAATTTTTTTAAATATTTATAGGCTATGTTCAAAGGGGATAGTGTAGCTTTCTAACAGTGAAAGAATTTTTCAAATCGGTTCAGTAGTTTCGGAGCCTATTCAATGCAAACAAAAAATCAAATCTTTCCTCTTTATATATTAGTACTAGCTGCCCAGACAGACTTCGTTCTGTCAAAAGTTTTTTTTTATTTCGAGATGTGAGCTACCCCTTCTTTCAAGTTGGATCAAACTGCACATGGTGTGCAAATTTGATTAAAATCGGGTAAGTAGTTTAGGAGTCCATCGCGGACAAACAACGTGACATGTAATTTATATATGACGCAGAAGGGGGTATTCTACGGTGTTGGTTATGAAATGATATTCCTTTTACTTTGCTCCATGATATTATATTTCAAGTTCTCCTAACGTTCACATCAATAACAATCTGTACAACTCCGTGATCAGTATTGGAATCCCCTAGAATGTCTCACACTAAATAGATTGACACATTCCTAATTTTAAACATTTGGTTTTTCTTCATGACTTCTCGTCTGACAGACCGAAGAGGTCGCTCGCCGTCACGGCTATCCTGACGTGCGCTCGTCCTCGAGTGCTTCCGCTCCCATGTCTCCAGTGGACCCCTTTGTTCGCTGGGTGCTCGTCATGGACTCCACCGAACGCCTTTTCTTCTGCTGTGGCTGCACACCGACACGGCCTCATGTGTCGTTACTCTGCAAGGAAATATCTTACGGCAGTACTTGTTCGCTCGGCCGTTCCTTACCTCGACGGGGCAATAATTTACAAGTTAATGATGTTATACCTTAAGCCATGTACCACAGTCGTTTCATTCAATTTTCCAACGTAACAACAACAACAAATCTTGAGTAAGTCTCTTAAACCACAGGAGTGCACCGCTACTAAGAAGCCTGATTACACTCCCCTTCTATTCATTCAACGTCATTTCATCACTACAAGTTTCTTACTCAAGTTCTCATCTCCAACCCAATTCAACACAAATTGCATCTTATCACAGTTAATATCCGCTTCGACTGGTACATGACTTACAGGCATTCATGAAAACTTCAAACAGATTATATGGACCTTTAAATCTCTCTCTTTCATTTGGAAACTCAATTCAACAATTTGCAAAAGCTCACTATTATTTTTATCATTCAAGACAGTAATGACAGCTCTCAAACGTTTCTTTATCATTTAACAAATTCACAAAATCACCTTTCTAAATATGCCTGAAGATGGTTGTACACCGAATACATCAGCACTCGCTCTCTCCCGGCCGCGTTCATTCTGCCGTCACCTGGACTGCCACCGCTTGAATGCTGGTTCGCTTGTTTTGTGATGGCACGTCGTTATATCGTTTTCCACAACTGAAAATTACAAGGAAAGTTATTTTCACATGTACGATGTCACAATTTACATTTCAAACTACACTAGAGCTACTTATCTGCGACCCGCACTCCTTCGGCCATCGTGACCATCAAACACGACCTCGTGGTTGTGTAGGTTCTCAAACCCAGACGCAAACAGTGTGCATCTCAAGTCTGCACATCTTACTCCGCAATGGTTTTACATTTTCCACGTTGATCATATTATAAACTTCCGTGATTCTCGCTTCATCGCGCTTTGGATTGTTTCATTTCTCATTGCAAAATTTTCTTCAAATGTCATCCGAGCTAGTGTCATTCCTCATTTATTTTCCGACTTTTCCGATGTTTTGGGCGTCTCAGTTCTTCCAACACCGATTATTACTCCGACAAAACAGTAACATTTGTTCCATATTCCATGTTTCATTACCAAATTTATAATTACTGGATGGCTGCTATGGGCTGGATAGGGCCGCTTCTGATGACGCAGAAGGGGGTATTCTACGGTGTTGGTTATGAAATGATATTCCTTTTACTTTGCTCCATGATATTATATTTCAAGTTCTCCTAACGTTCACATCAATAACAATCTGTACAACTCCGTGATCAGTATTGGAATCCCCTAGAATGTCTCACACTAAATAGATTGACACATTCCTAATTTTAAACATTTGGTTTTTCTTCATGACTTCTCGTCTGACAGACCGAAGAGGTCGCTCGCCGTCATATATATTAAGATTTATTATTCCAGAAAACGCGGGCAAAGCCGCGGCCAGAGCGCTAGGCATTAGTATGGAAATACGACGAAAGTACAGTGCATTGCCACCAAGTTATTTGTGAAATAGCGAAAATTGGAACTAATGCCGGTTCATTCAAAAATTCTTTGTGCTCAGACATTTGTCATTTACTACGTCTCGAATTGCGTCCTATGATTGGTCCAATGCGTCCGACAGCGCCCCCCTTCAATTCACAGATAAGTTGGAGGCACTGTAGACGATCACGAATACTTTAGCCGTTAACTCCCCGAGGGTCATGTTTTGAAAGTTCTTGAAAGTTTTGATATGTTAGGGATTCGCCTCAAGTGAAACGTGGTTATATCAAAATTTTTAAATTTTACATTATTGTAAAATCCCTGCAATAGTTTTTCCTAGCGTTGCGTAGCGTTATTTCTTTTTCCTATTACGAGCGAGTCGACGAAGCCTAGAGTTTACTGCGAGTTAAAATTGCAATTAGTGCTCAAGACGTAGTAAATTGCAATGAAGGAGAACAAGGGCTACGAAAATGCAATGTAATAGCAAACTTGTGACGCAAGTCTTCTTTTAATTTTAACTTTAATTATATTTATGTTGAAGCTCAGCAATTACAAAGTCCAGTATAGCGAGAATTTTGATTGTTTGTGTCTAGAACTCTAGATATCTAAGCCTGTTGGAAAACTCGATACATCACATCGTGTAGAGAAAGAGAGGTAGGTTTATGGTCACAAATTTAAAAATCAGTAGGTACTTTATCTGACATCAATAAGTATATACCTATACCTAGTCATACTAATACATAATAATTATCATGAAAAATAGCCATGCCCTAATAAGTTTTGTCCACATACAAATAGGTTTTTTTTAAACGACCCGACAAAAAGTAAAAGATTCACCCAATGGTAGGTAAGTGTGCGTCGCCCATGGACACCAGTAGCCGCTTATAACCACTGGCTAAGAAGGGAAGAAAGAAGCAAAGGAAAGAAGCCGGAATACGACGAGTCGGACGATACATACATAGACGCACAAGCCTTGTACAAGTTACCAGTTTACGCCATCCAAAGATCATACCTCTTTGCGAAACTTAAACTGACATCTGATTTTCCAGACTAATGCGCGACGAAGACTGCAACATACTTCAAAACCTGTCGCGCGACGAGTTCCGCGAGTTCCGAACGCTGGTGATCGACATGGTGCTGGCGACGGACATGTCCTTCCACTTCCAGCAGCTGAAGAACATGAGGTCGCTGCTGTCGCTCGCTGAACCCACCGTCGATAAGTCCAAGGCGGCGTCGCTGGTGCTGCATTGCTGTGATATCTCGCACCCGGCTAAGGTGCGACTTATTGGGGTTTATTACTTTAATACTCAGGGATTTTTGGGAAATCTAGGAAGATTTTACCCAATAATCTTAGCTACCGCTTAGTGCAGAAAAATTGAAAATCTCTTAAAAATGCACGGGAGTCATCTTTACGCAGAACCCTCTTTGGTTTATCCGTGAAAGCTGCAAATGCCTTAATATAATCTGAGAACGACTCAAATCAAACTCCTTAGGTTGATAAAGTCAGAATATTATAAGACAGCTTAAAAGTTGGAGTAATGGGAAATATAATAGGTAGTCTGTTTTAGATTCACCAACAGACAACGACCTCGATTAGTGTCAAACTCTATTTGGACTATAAGAAAATAAAATACACGCCCCAACTCAGAGTCACTAGCTCCTTAGTACAGAATTTGTATGGCGATTCTTTACTAAGGAGCGATTTATGTAACCGTTAGTGACTCTGAGTTGGGACGTTATATGAATATTAAAATAAAATTCATAATGTTTCAGAGATGGGACCTCCATCACCGATGGACAATGAGTCTACTGGACGAGTTTTTCTTGCAAGGCGACAAGGAGCGAGATCTGGGCCTCCCTTTCAGCCCTCTCTGCGACAGAAACAATACCCTGGTGGCGGAATCCCAGATAGGATTCATTGACTTCATCGTGGAGCCGAGCATGACTGTAAGTATTCAGTTGTTACTAAAATGACAAATTGTGACGTAAGATTTCAGTGGCCATAAGTTTTACGGTTTAAGGATGCTTTCAAATTGCTGTCTTTGTGGGTTTTGTAATCTTATTCACTTAGAATTGACCTATCAGAATTGCTCATCTTAACCCATTTCTCGTGTCTTTCTTTTTATGATATTTTCTTTATCCATGTAATGTTATAAAATAAATTGTACAAACCCCCTAATTCAATTCCCTTAACTGAATCTAAATTCTAAATATTAATTCTAAAAACGAAGAATTTTTATTTGCCTCCAGAATATTCCAAGACTTCTCTTGTCTTGTTTGTCTGTCTGAACTGCAAATTGCAACTACAAATATAACCACACCTAAGTTTTCCACGAATCAAGGTACTTTCTGATAAATATTTTGTTTACATTCAAGGTATGCGCTGACATGCTCGAGTGCATCTTGGGGCCACTGCATTCGAGCTCCAAGACCACGAATACTGCCTCACAACAGGAACCTATTACTGAAGAGAATATAGGTATGGTCATTAACATTTAGATTTTTTTTTTATGTATAAGAGAAACCATGTTAGTATTAAAGTTTCTTAGATACCTGGTCAAATGTTGCTGTTCTCTGATAGATTTGGATACATCTTTGAGTGCCAGATTTTAATATGTGTCCCGCACTTCCACGTCCGTTTCTTTCCTGTTATTGTCCGGTACGGTGGACCATCATGTGGTTCATGTCGTCATAAGCCGGGTACTAATTATTAAAGTTTATGTAATTTAACAAAATATCTGCAATATGAATATTGTGATATCTCATTTTTCATTCTCATTTTATTTGTTATATTTCCTTTATGAGTGTCTGGAAATTTATTTATTTATTACATAATACTTTTATGTTAACGTATACAGTTGCAGAGAGTACTCCTAAATTCAAAATCAAGAAGCCATGGGTTGCCTGTCTCACGGATAACAAGAAGATATGGAAGGAACAAGCTGCAAAGGGTAATATTGAGAGAAATGTTCCATACAATAAAATTAAGCCAAATCTATTATCTAGGCATCTAAATCTAAACACGCGGTAGCGTGTAAGCCAATTTTCTAGCTAACAGAATTGGCGAGCAGCACCGTGTGTAATATTACACGAACCATTTGGAGCCACTTTTGACCACCTCATAACTCAAAAACTATTCAACATAAACCTGTCAAATTGGCTCATTTATTAAGACTTGCGAAATACATACGTTTTCCAAATTTCATAAACACATCTCAAACGGTTATTTAGATATTAACGTCCAAAAATCGAGAAATTTAACACTGACTGACCTATAGATCAAAACTATATCCAACTTCCAGGTGACCTAGAAAGTTAAAATTTGGCATGCAGATAGGTAGTCGGGTGAATACAAAGGAATAAATCTGAAAGTAGTAAATTTTTATCATTTTATGATAATTTTTCAAAAAATTGATTCTATTAGGAACACTTACTTATAACGCCTGAAATTTATGAACGTCAATCAAAATTGATGACAGGTGGTCATTATGTGGAATATTTAACGAGTGGAATACCACCCTTAATTTTTTTTAATCGAAACATATCAGTTTTAGTACTTTGTGAAGCTTCTAACGGGGGGAAGATGTTCAGTGTACGTACGTATTATTTACGTACAGATTAGTGAGACGTCAGTAGCCGTTATTTCAGTAGCATTGTTTCATTTTTAATGTGTGAAAAATTATTCTTCTCTTATCTTGTATGGCATGTACACCACTAAATTTCGTATTATTTCCGAAATTATACCAGTTTAAAGTGATTCGAAGTATTGTTATATTATGGCACGTTATCTCATCGAACACAAACTACTTATAACTAATAAGAGTATATTCGACTATCGTATTTATTATTATTATTACTACTATCGTATCGTATCGTATCGTATTTATTATTATTATAACAGACTGGGATTTAGTATTAGGTAATTATTATTTCAATATTTAGCGGACATGAATAGTAGAAGATTTAGTTGAAGGACACTATTACAGTTCATGTATAAGGTAACAAAATTAATCAGTAACGTTATGAATAGGTACCTACTAATAATTTCTGTACAAAAAGTAATGATATCCCATCAAAAACATGAATGTAAAGTAAAAGCCAATTAAAAAAAAAGAATTGAGATCTAAATGGGTGCCAAGTTCTGTGTAGAAAAGCCTAAAATTGTAGTCACAAGAACATGTAATTCAAGCTTTACATTTGAATTGGCTAGTTTTCATTAGTGAGCAACCAACAAACCAAATTTTAGAAAAGTAACATACCTAGTTAGGTCATCAACCTAACAGACTTAACAAAGATAATTATACAAATATAATATTATAGCCTAGATAGGTACGTGAAAACTAACCAAGTCAAATGTGGAGCTTGAATTACATGTTCTTGTGCCTAAAATTTTAGGCTTTTCTACACAGAACTTGGCACCCATTTAGATCTCAATTCTTTTTTTTTAATTGGCTTTTACTTTACATTCATGTTTTTGATGGGATAATCATAACAAAATCCAGGCATCTAATTAAGCCAAATCTGTACATAAATATTTTTTGTAAATTAAAAAATTTTTAAAGCAGATAGGTCTCATTGATGACCAAGACTTTAATTGCAATTGAAATAATGTCTGAATAAATTACAATTAATTTCGATCCCTGTCTGTAGTGTACAAAGTGTAGAGCAGCTTATAAAAAATAATTGGTTTTCAAAAGGAAACAACGCCTTCGTTTAGGTTCTATATGAATAAAAATTTCTGAAATAAGATAAACTAATAATTTATCGTACAGTCACATGCAGAGAAAAGTAACCCATCTGTTTATAAATATATGAACAGCAACGTTTCCGTTGCCTGTTGCGTTGTAACCAGATGGGTTACTTTTCTCTGCAGGTGACTGTACCTAGCATGCTCAATATTGTTCAACCTGTAGGTATTATTGACACATTTTACTATGATACTATGTTAATGATACATTACTATGAAACGGAAAGTTAGTCCCTAATTAACTATTGATTGACTGGTTTATATTTTCAGATGCCGAGGCCCGAGCGGTAGCGGAGGAGGGGAGCAACGGCGCCCCTCCGCCCCCAGAAGAATAATATTTAGCCACCCTTGTACATAACATACGAACTAGTTGTTGCAACATGTGGCACTCACTGTTGGACAAGTGATCAGTTAAGTGTAGCCGCTTCGCAGTGTAAGGATAGTTTAGTAACTAATTGACGGACCGGAAAACGGTAAAGAAGTATTGATTTCTGTTAGGGTGAGTCCAGACCAGACTATGTAACTTTGTTATGTAACAAAGTTGTTGCCCGTGTAAAATAAAGATAACATTATTTTAATTTTATTACATTGTGAACAGCAAGACTATTCACTTTTGTAACTTGACAGCGGAATCCGCGATGAGTTTCAAAATTGAAGTTCGAGTCCGAGATCTTGATATGTGATTCTCTAATCATCTGGCACGCACTTGCGAGGTGAAGGGAGTCTCGAACTCTTACTTCAATTTAGAAACTCATCGTGTATTCCGCTGTCAAGTTACAAAACAAAAGCGAACTTGCATCGTATTGATATGTCATTATCTAATCATCTAGTACGCACTTGCGAAGTGAAGTGATCCTAGAACTCGAACGTCAATTTTGAAACTCCGCTGTCAAGTTACAAATCTGAATAGCCCTCCAGCACTGCAAAACTAAAAAACCGGGCAAGTGTGTGTCAGCCTGACACTTGTCAGGCCACGCGCAATGTAGGGTTCCGAAATAGAAAGTTTATCGATATTACTAATTACTACTTATGCTAACATAGCCGTTATAATTTTCCTTGTAAATTCATCATATTATAAGTTATAACCTATTTTTTCACTTGTCCAACTCCAGCCGTATAGCCGCCAAGGGGAGGGCACTTGACTCTAACCAAAATTAGCACTTTAAAGCTAAATATTTCACAAACGGACCCCTAATTGCAAAAGTGATCTTACAAGACCCATAATATTTTTAAAAGACCTTTTCAACGATATCTCACACTATGGGATAGATACGCGATGAATAAAAAATTCATCCTTACTTTACCTGGCTGTAGGGGAGGTACCTTGAAATAAGATGTTTTTCAATATTTTATTCTACGATTTTGGAGTTTTAATAAATATGTATAATGTATATCCATCCATGCCAAATTACAGTCTTCTAGCACTACTAGGGCTCTCGCGGCTTTGCTTCGGACGGACGGAAAGACTGACGGATAGACTTGACGAAACTAGGGTTCCGATTATATTATCACAACTCAGTTCTGATGGGTTCCTCATGTGGAATTGAGGGAACTCCCTAAATATTATTAATTTTGGCGATTTACAACCATACTCGGCGATAACTTCAGTTATCCTTTTTCGCAGACTATTTTTATAAGCCAGTTATTTTTTTTTCTAAAATTTTGATGAGTTAACAATGTTTTAAACGAAGTGGTAATGTTAAAAATCAAAATATAGCAAGGTAAGTTACCTGGGCTCACCTATAGAATGAATGAAATTGTTGCTTTTGCTGTTGAAAAATGTAAAGTTATTCGGCTTTGTCAACACGAATTCGAATCTTCTGTAAAAGTGCAAAATTGGCTAAGTTAATGTTTTTTGTATGTTAACTCATACATAATCTATCTGTTAATGAATGTTAAATATATTCTATCCAAAACCATCTCTATCATACAGATAAAAAAAATAGTAAAATAATTACGTTATAGTATTTTAGTGCTGTAATTATTTTTCAAATTCGAATCCTGGTTTTCTATGGCTTTAGTAATTTCTGGATTATACAAGATTACCTACACGTAGTGAAGTCATCAATCAGCAAAATAATAAATTAGGAATATCTGAAGGTTGCAGCTTATCTGAATTGCTCCAGAACAGAAATTGAAACACAATTATTTTAGGTACTAGAATACCCGTGTTCCACTAACGCTAAAAAAATTCTGATGAAAATGACAGATTAGTGTTTTTGTGTTGGAAAAGTGGAAAATCGACTTTATCAACCAAATGTGCCTAATGCATTGTTTTAGTGGTCTCAAACCACCTTCGGATTATTGCCTTTCAAATGAAACCATTTTGAGACATATCGGTTGGATAGTTTCAAACATTAAGTGCTTGTTCACACTGAACTCGCGGGCGCGGGCGCGAGCGCGGTCGCGGTAAACGCTACATACACCGCGCGCGCGTTTTGGTGTGAACACTTTCATACTACGTCTTATGTTTGATATTTCGCGACCGCGCCCGCGATCGCGCCCGTGAACAAGCACATACACGATCATTACTTGTGTGTTGAATTTTACGGTATCTAAACTCCGGAATCCGTTTCGAGATTTTTATGTAAAGTTGACAGTACTTACTACTACTTACTAGTTACTACTACAATTTAAAAAATATATTAATTTGATCATGGTAACGTGACTCGTGTCTCGAAATCCGTACCGATAAGATAAACAATTATGTACAGTCCCCTGCAAAGAAAAGTAACCCATCTCTTAATAAACACACAGTAAAAGATGGGTTACTTTTCTCTGCAGGTGACTGTACGTCCACATTATCACACTTAATTTGCGGTATTAAAACTCTTACTATAAGGGGCTATCCATAAATTACGTCACACCATTTTCATAACTTTTTGACCCCTCCCCCCACCTTGTCACAGCTGGTCACGTTACCCCCTAGACGTGACGTCACATATTATGAAATTTTACACCTAGAAATTATTAAATGAAAACAGCAGTTCCGAAATAAGTTTTATTTCCATTAATTGTTTTTTTTTTTATATTTACCATACATACCAATTATTCGTTTTCAAATCTGACGTCACGAAATTTAGGACCGCCTCCTACCCCCTGTCACACTACATCGATCCCTCCCCCCCCTAACCTGTGACGTAATTTATGGATGGCCTCTAATATTGAATTTTCAAAAGTGTGCGCTGTTCGACAAATCTAAACTATTGAGAATACACATACGTACCTCAATACCTATTTAACAAATGAGCAAGGGATCGGTTCTACTAAAAAATTAATCGGTTTGACATCTTGACAAAATTAAAGAATAATTTTGGAAAAAAAATATCTTGGAAAGAACAAACTTTTACAACCCCGGAAGAATAATGAAGACAAAATAAGAAATCATTATAATGGAATAAATAATAATAAACTTTATTTCTTACTATGAAATGAAAAGCATACAAAAATATTATTTAATAGAAAACCCCCTTAAATAAATTATTCCTTTTTAATTGCCTCCTGTGAGGATTGAACTCACGACCCCTGGTTTACGAGACCAGTGCTCTACCACTGAGCTAAAGAGGCGATGTAATTTTAGAATGAAACATGTATTGTTATCAGTATATGAAGGATAACATAAACTATAGTTTTGCTATGTTATTTAAAAATGTAAACGTGTTAAATAAAAAGTTTCATGGATTTGAGATACTTAAAGTTTAAATGAGGAACTGCAGGCAGCCAAATTTTGTGTTCAATTATGCTTTATTTATTAAAAAATAAAACAATAATTAGCGTCTATGTATGTACCTACATGATCTAACATTTAGCATAACACAAAAATTCTGTATTACCTAAATATTACAGAAGGTTTTAGAGTCATACCCTACATACCTAATTCTTTTGCTCATTGTACATAAAATTTTATCAGGGACATTATAGGGAAAAATGTTGTCCTATGTCCTGCTCACCAAACAATAAATGTCTTCCAGAAGACCCTGACAAAAAATAAAAAAGCAAAAGGAAACAATTTTTTTATTAATTTTTTTCATTTTTGTGTAACTAACGTCCAAATATAACGGCCGTACTCAGAGTCACTTATCTGTAATGGTTACTTAAATCGTTCCTTAGTACAGTATCAACTTAAGTACATAATATCAACTAGAACAAAATTTAGAAGAACACAATATACCTATATGTCACCGGAAAATAACAAGAACCGTAAATTTATAAATTTCCTAGGTTTATAAAATATAAACCTTCGTAATATTCTAAAGGAGAGATAAATTGTATTATTTTACGGCCACATTTTAAAACATAAACGTAACACGGCGTAAAATAATACAATTTATCTCTCGCTTAGAATCCTACGAAGGTTTATAAATCGTTTGCGGTTCTCGTTAGCTTCCTGTGACATATATCTAACAAAACCTGTATCTAATCTTCAATTAAAATTTAGGATCCCCCCCCCCCACACACACACACACACAACACCAAAGTTCTTTCCATCTTTGAATGTTATGAGTATGACTGTAAACCAACTCCAGGCGGTTAGTTAACTAGCTACTACATAGTTAGTTAATTAGTTACGCACAAATCAAGAAGCACAACAAGGAAGGCTAGTTAAGCTTGAAATTATTGATTAATCATTCGTGGAAGACATTCTAGTGAGTTTTATATAACTTGCGATTTAAATCGCAGAATTGGTAACTTAGTATACCAATAAAAATTGTAGTTAGTTTCATCAAACTGGGGATTATAATACATCTCAGGATCTGAATGCAAATAGCTATCACTTCTATGTTTTATCCAATAGATACCCACGTAAAAATTACCAATTATGCGCAGGCTAGTGCAGGCAATGATATTTACTTTTCTCTGCAGGTGACTGTACCAAGGTACATTAAACTTGTGTAACGCTTATTATTGTAGGGGCATGCTGGTCATAGTATCCTACGTTGGTGTAAATAGTTGTTTATTTATGTCGGTTAGCATAGTTTAATTTTTTCTTTAAACATAAGGCGTTACGTGAGAACCAATCGCACCAAGCGCGTGGTAGCCGGGGAGTTATTTGGGAAAAGCTGGTCTTTAGTTACAAGGAATTAAAGGTAGATTAATTATTATAATTTATTTTTAAATAAAAATAGCTATCTTAACTTGTACCAATCAATATGTAGGTACTTTGAGCAAATTCACTTAGATATTATTATAATGTGACTGATACGCGGCTAACGTACCTAAATAATACACTTGCATCACTTTTTATCTACAACTGGCTAAATTATGCGTAAATTACTATGAAGCACTAAATATTTAACTTAATGTCTAATTTATTGTTTTTAGTTATAAGTACTAAAGTAGTTATATACATACGTAGGAACTGATCGATATCTATTACTTAAGAGCCAAATGTAAACATAAATAAATCGCTGGTTATGGAGCCAAACATTAATAAATAATTGAATATTTATATCAAAATACATATGCATGCACTTCTTTTCGAATTTTGATGGACTATCACATCCCCTAAATTATAGATATTTATAGGTAGACTTATTATGGTGTTATAGGTACAATATAATTAGCTAAATTACATAATACCTACCTAGTGTTAATTACCCATATGACAAATACGCTTATTAATTTTAATG
Source organism: Thymelicus sylvestris (assembly GCA_911387775.1). Taxonomy (NCBI): domain Eukaryota; kingdom Metazoa; phylum Arthropoda; class Insecta; order Lepidoptera; family Hesperiidae; genus Thymelicus; species Thymelicus sylvestris. The sequence goes on from OU426888.1 coordinate 3,755,840, forward strand.
TTTCCGATCTGATATTTCCTGACCAAGTGTTATTAATGAAAAATCATTTGTAAATGATTAAAAATCATCTCAATTTTTAGACTCACATAGCTAGATATAATTGTAGATTTTCAGTATATTATATTATAATCATAAATAATTATGCCGTTTTTAATGTGTAGCTAATATGTAATAGGTATGTTTAGTTTCATAACTTGGACTGCACTAGAGATTGCAGTAAGTACTTATCGTACATTATGTACCACATGTGTACAGTCACCTGCAGAGAAAAGTAAACCATTTGTTTACAACGCCACAGGCAACGGAAACGTTGCTGTTCGTATGTTTATAAACAGATGGGTTACTTTTCTCTGCAGGTGACTGTACTTGGGTACATAATTCAAGAATAACAATATAACTATTTAATATAGATGGATTTAATCGAGTAGAAACTACTTTCCTTAACATTCTTAAATTTTGTTGTTTTTCAAGTTATAACGATTTCTTGAATCCTGATATTTCCTTAAGGATTTTAGTTAAAAAATACCGTCCTTCATAAAAATTAGATTGCTAAAGTAATTGGCATAATAAAATCATTAGAAATATCTACCTTTCAGTTCGGTGACAAAAATGTATGGACTTTGAAATTAATCTTTGCAGTATAATACTGCTGATTGTTCCAAAATAATATTTTTAGCATTTCGCAGGCCTAGAACCATATAGGTGTGTGGGACCATTCTCGTTGATATCAAAACAAATCCATAATCACTCGGATAATACTAAGGTCCTCTCTAATTTCAGGGATAGTAAGGTTAGACTTAATACCAACTGGTGACGCTTATTGTAGAGAAATTTTACAATAGATCTTTTTATATATTTATCGTCTATTTATAAATAAGAAATTTAATAAATTCTGTATATTGTGCATTTAGCGTACCTAGTATAAAATACCGATATACTTAAAATGAAATGTAGTAAGTACCTATATAAGATTTAATATGCCATTCTAATTGGGGATATAGCTTTATAAAAATGTAGTGTAGCTTGTAATATACATATTATAATCATGACTACGTGTTATTAATCAACACTGATTACACTGAGGCGAAAATATGCAATACATTTTACAAATGGAATGAGCTATGATTATTTTATAGGCGTTACAAGAATGTATTGAAAAATCTAATTATTATTAATGTTATACTAGGTACTCAAGGCTACAGACCATGAGATCCATTTAACTTAGCGATTAAATACAGATAATGATAAACGATACTGCACCGCTGATGTTGTATTATGTACCTACCTAGTATCTATTACGATGTACCATACCTATTTTATACCAGAACAATACCTTTAACGATTATAATGGATAAAGGATTCTAAATACTTATGCAGGCAAAAGTAATTTTATTCTTACCCTTACATTGATTAGTGCTTTATATCCTCAAAAGAGGACCAAAAAACATTACTCACACGAACAGATAGATGGCGCTGCTTGTTGCGTACTGCATATTATTATCTAAGTTATGAAAATATTTACTTGATTTTTTAATGAATCATAATAAAATTATTGAACCTTTTAATTTTCTCTAACCTATTATTTTAATTCTACTACCTGCATAAATTGTTAGTTAATTCAAAACCATCGGCGCGGACAAAAAAATTATAACAAAATTAATAAAATAAAATTAATTAAATTAATTAAAAAAATTATAATAAATTATATTATATAATTATTTTATAACTACATATTTTTTAAATGTGAAATTATTTGTATCTATAAATGATTAGATATAAATCAATATAGCTCGCAACAGAGATAATATTATAAATTGAACTGAATCATCAAATGTATTGAATGTTTCCGCCGCGTATGTAAACATCCATAGTAATTTTAAGAAATATTCAATGTTGTTCTTTCTAAATAAATAGCTTGCAATCTTATTGTATGTTTTTACATCACTGTAGGCATTTATTTTACAGATAGTACGAACAAATTGTTCTTTATAGTGTACTTTGTGTACTTGATGAAAACGTGTCAACTTTCCTTTTAATGTGACTTGGCTGTACCTATCTATGATAGCCTTTTCTCTTCTTAAATAGGTACATTTAGACTAAAACAATATACTACAAATAACCAAATAATTAAATTTTACCGCCAGAAATCAGAATTTAATTTACTGAAAAAATATAAAAAGAGCTCTACAAAATTCAAGTACAAACCATTGAAGTATTATTACTAGCGTATGGAACGGACACCGCGAACACAATGTATGTTCCAATGAATTGACGCCGCGCGGCTTCAATGTCCAATGGATTCGTTCGATTTTGAAAGGAGAACAGGGGCTCAATTTTGAAAATAGAACCTCCCGGCGGGGACACACATTTTGTTTGAGATGTCTTCTCTATGTATACTTATACCTCAATGGTACAAACTATGAATTAAATAAGGATATTGGAAATATTGTACTGTTACAAGTTAGTCAATATTCGTGAATTGCTGTTCATACGCTTATTTGTCTTGGTGTAAATGTACCAATCAATAGGAATGCTAATGCTTGCTCATTGCATTTAAAATAAAAAAGTAAACTTTAATGCAATTATTATTTACAACATTAAGGGCAAATTCGGCTAATGATTATAAAATAATTTCCAAGTATTTGCATTACATTACCCTAATATAAAAATGAGTTTTTATATAATCTTTAGCCACATTAAAATATAGTTTAATGCAAAAGTTGCCAGTCTCTATCTTTCTTTTTCCTTTATTGTAATTTGTATGTAAAATCTGAAGATATTTTTTTATCTTATTCCTTTTTCCATGTGTATATAAATAGATACAAAACACTTTTAGTATGTGTAAATGTAAATTACATGTAAAATGAAATAAAAGTTTCGTAGAAAGCCGTCTTTATTTTTTAAATCATTGTATCAAAATGCTACCTTCAAAAAGCAACAGCTTAGGTTTTCATCATAAATAATACACATATTTATACGTACCTAGTAACATGAAAAGCCTTATTAATCTTATTATACTGTCATAAATAGACCCTTGGACTCGTATGTAATAAATTCTTATAATAACAGATTTAGTATTTAAAAACCATCATCTTTCCATCCATAAGCTTTTGTAGGTCCACAGCTGGATAAAGCCTCCCCTAACTTGCACCACTTTGTCCAGTTCTGAGCCTTCTGAATCTAGCGGATACCTACCTGCTGTTAATTCTTCAGGTTGTCAGTACACCTGGTCAGGGCGTATCCAAGCATATCCTTTTTTATCGGTGTGGTCTCCAGTCAAGAAACCACAATAATATAGTTTTTGTTGTATAAAATTATGTTGTAGGTACAAAATTCAAACAATACTTATTGTTTTATTCTAACCGCTCATTTACACACGCGGCTCGCGGATCATCTCGTAACTCGCGCGCGTGTCTAAACGGGGCATAAAAATCCCAAATCCTCATCCAAACCACAATTCCTATATTGTGTCCAAACTCTCCTTGCAGGACTTGGCTTAGCTAAGAAGTTATTTTGATGTAATTGTGACATTATCCAAGTCATAGGGCAATTATTTATAGTAAACTAGCTGCCCGGACAAACTTCGTTCTGTCAAAAGTTTTTTTTTAGATGTAAGCTATCCTATCTTTCAAGTTGGATTAAACTGCACACGGTGTGCAAATTTGATTAAAATCAGTTCAATAGTTTAGGAGTCCATCACGGACAAGCAACGTGACACGTAATTTATATATATTAAGATAGTAATTGTTCTCAGTTTATTGGGGAGACATCACCATTACATGTACCTACCTACAATTTCAGAATGTGATTTCAAAATGGTTTTCTGACAGTGTCACATTTAACATTAACACATCTCTAAATATTTGAATTGTGAAAGATTAAAAAAATTACTTTAGTAACTAATAGTAACATTGAAAATCACAATAGTACTATTTACATTCTCAATTATGTATGGGGGGTAGCATATAAATATAAACAAGTTCTTTCTATGACAATTTTTTTTATTAGTTTAGTGATAGGAGAATTTTTGAGTGATCATCGTAAACACTTGCTGTGATTAAATGCAATCTCATGTAAAAATTTATAAAATTACTATTTGTATAATATACAAATATGTCTGCCACTGATTATATAGTAACAACAAATCAGCTACTCAATATAAATTTATTCCGTTTGAAATTCATAGAACAAATTAATACAATGTTACCGCCCATAACATAAAAATTAACAAACAGTATTAACAATAAAGCCATGCTTAGCATGATATAATCCTAAAATCCAAACAAATTGTCGACTCTATAAAAGATAATAATATCACCTACAAAAGTAAGCTTACAGTACTATAGGATAAACAATTTTTTATTACACTTACGCCCCAACTCAGAGTCACTAACGGTTACTTACCATACAAATTCTATACTAAGCAGCAATTTAAGTAACCATTATTGACTCGAGTTGGAGCGTTACATCACAAAATTTAGCTCAATAGATACTTAAATGTTTTTCCAAATATGTTTATTTGCACAGAGAGCCCTCTGACATCCGTCTTTAATCGATTACAAATAATTACACCGGAAATAACATCACCTTTTTTTACCTCTACACAATCTTTGAAAAAGAAAACCGTTTGCTTCCAATGTGTTGGAATTTTGTGTGGGCCAGTGGTAAAAGACACTCTATGGGGTAAGTCAAAGAAAGTATCAAAATATCCAACTAGTGACGTGACAAAACCATCTTTAGTTACATTAAGTTTAAAGTCCGAAGTGAAATCCATTACGTCAGTTGTACAATTATAAATATCGATGTCCTGCACCACACATGGGTCAGAAATAACGTGCTCTGCTCCCACTACGTCTATACTCGCTTCCCTAACCACTTCGGATTTCATACAGTTCATCTTATAACCATATACATCTGACCAGAATTCTATTAACCTCTTATGCGTGCCAGTATCCCCATTGGCTACTAAGCTAATATTACACTTATTAGGCAGTAATAATCCACCAGGTTTCAAGCAATGTTCTCTTGCATAAATAACACTGTCTAACATACCCTCAAATAGTAAGAAATACCCCATCCACTCCGAAACAATCACATCAACTTTTTCCTCTAATTTTGTATCCTCTAGCCTTCCTTTAATTGTTTTTATAACATTTTCTAACTTATTCTCTCTTATAATATCCATTGCATGATAAATAACTTCAGATTGGTCTAATGCATATACTTTCTGTGCACCAGCGGACGCCGAGAACATAGACAGGATTCCTGTCCCGCATCCTAGATCTAGAACAACTTTATCTTTAAATGAGTCTTTATTACTCAAGATTGCTTCTCTGTAACTTTCTGTGCGGACTTTATCTGAGAGCATATCGTAATGAATACCAAAATGTGCATAGGTACTGAAATACCCCTCATCGCTTTCCAATGGCACATCAGATACACAATTGACGATCGTTGCCTTTGCCCCACCAATATTATTAATGGGCCCGCCATCTACTAGTGATTTCATTGATACCTGCATTTTATTCATATCTTCCTTTGCCATTTGGAGATGAATTTGAGATTCCTTCAACTGGGCCGTTAAAGATTGTATTGTCCTTTGCAGTTCAGTGAAATGTGCTTGAGACAGAGTCACTAAGCCATTCTCAACATTTGCATGATAGCTTCCCGGAGAACTGGGTTTATCTTCTAAAGAATCAAAGTCATACATCAACCATTGGTCATTATCAACTGGTTTCAAATATTTCTCGTCATCCCATAGCTTTACGGAAGCAGTCATGATATCTTTAGGGCACGGTTTGTGGGTTTTTATGTAATTTATCAATTTGATGTAAGAATAGCAATCCATGCTGAATTTTAGTTTTAAAGAGGTCAGATTGAAACTATGGACTGTTTCACAGTGCGCTATAGCTCCTTCAATATTCTGAAGTATGTTACTGCAAAATAAACATGCCACCGATGTGTTACTGGTTTCCATCTCTTGCCACTCATCTTCCTCAAAATGATCTTCATCGGAACTTAAGTCTGGAACGTCTGACATTGTTTGTCTGATTGATTCTAGAGAGCTAATTTACACAGTTTAATTCTAATTTAAAACTTGTACAGCTAAGCAAAATACTAATCACTACAGTATCAAAACCATGTGGTAAATAAAAGTTAAAATTAAATGACAAATTAAAATGAGTGCGGTGCGGTGTAGAGACAATGACAGATGACAGCCACAAACAAAACTGACATGACACTGACAGTAAACAGATTAAATAAAATGACAAATAAGTGTTGCCATAAATTGAATAGTAAGGGACCTTAACCATGGAGTATAGAAGTATACACTCGTGTATCTATAATTATTTTTTGCCAATACTGTCAATTTGTCAATAGATTTTATTTTATTGTATTCTGTATGGTTATATCTACTGCCGCGCGAATTTCAAATAAGTAGACTACAAGTCAATACGCCACTACGATGTCAATATGGTTTCCATAGCAACCGCTTAGTGTTTTACAAGTTACAACAACAAACATAGTTTTTGAATTTCAGACATAATGAAATTGAAAATATCTTCGTTTAAGGAGCCTAAACATGTAGGAGCCGTAACATGTGTGAATTGGAATAATACAGAAGACGTATTTTCTTGTGGGCAAGTTTTATTTTTAGAATAATAAATTATGATAAAGTACTCAAACTCCTAAGCATAAAATTGCACCTCTTATTATACAAGTATTTTTACAGGGAGGACCACAAATTGTTGAAATGGAATCTTGTAAACAATGAATGTATGGTAGTGACGACATTTGCTGAAGATTTTTATCCAACTGGGATGCATTTGTTTCCAAAAATCAACTTGGGTGGTAATAAACATCAACATGACGTCATCCTGATCGCATGTACGGATGGAAAGTATGTGTTTATTCATTTACAAGGTTTTAATTATTTTTCATAACATTATAATGCAAAAGCATTGTTGGTAACACGTAAAAGTATTTTCATGATCAATTTAGAAGCACTGCAGTAGCCAAGTGTATAAGAAACCCATTAAAATAAACAGTTAATATTTTTTAAAATCTTATCCGTCCAGCAGTGTATGAGCAGTGTACACCAAGAAGTTGTTAGGTTCCAGGATTCAAGTTTGATGGAACCTCTAACATAAAGTGTTTTTTCATCAAAGAATTTGATACTTACTTTTATATTTATTTTTTATATAGGTAATTAATTATAGTTTATTTTTATTTTTAAATATAATGTAATTACTTTGAGGAAATCCATTTTTATCAAGTTTGTATTAGTACACGCACGTCTTAAAGTATATACCATCATACATGTTAAGTGCGGATTGTTGCAAAGTAAACTAATACTAACTTAGTAATTCATTCAAAAGTAATAATGTGATTTTGTGAGCAGATTTCATATCGTAAATCATAATGGACGTATAGAAAAAAGTGTCAGCGCCCACGAAGGAGCCTGTCTTGCTGCACAATGGAGTCCAGATGGTGCTGGTTTATTGACTGGTAATTATATTTTTATAACAATATAACTAAAGGATTGCAATAAGGCCTAGCGCAAATAGACTCATGGTTTGTATCGACTCTTACTGACCGATCGATCCGAAGTTCCGTGCTTCGGTCATTTAAAGTCAACGGTCACGATTGGAAATTGGAAAAAAGATTCATTAAAACGTTTCATATTTTTGTTTGTTATTCTTCTACGCAACGTCAATAAAGAAGTTTGACTTCAAAAAAGTTTAAGATTGACTTTATAAAAGTTCAAGTATAAGAATTAAACGTGATTATCTTTGGGTCCTTTTAAATATTTCAGCCGGCGAAGATGGCTATGTGAAAGTATGGTCTCGTAACGGTCTCCTGCGATCTACTGTGATACAATCTGACGAACCATGTTACAGTGCTTCATGGAGTCCAGACAGCAATGCGATCCTCTACACTAAAGGGAATTTTTTAATTATCAAGCATCTGAATTCCAGCTCTAAGGTTATCAAGGTAAAGTTGACATTGTGCTAGAACCTGTAATAGTTCTGCAGTCTTCACGAGTTACTTTTTTTTGTATTTTGAAATCTTATCATACTGTTTCCGCACATTTGCCAAAATCTTTGTAAGAGATCCTAGGTGAGCCACAATCGATTCACCTGCTTCTTTCTCGATTACTGCCATGTTGGTTATACCTTCATGTAATTGATGTACATGGATCGCGGCGGTGACCATCACTCGTAGGGTAGCGCTTTGGGTGGAACTTTATATAAATTTGTCTGCGATTCTTTGGAGAATTCTCCCCGAAATCAATTAAGGAGTTCACAGAGTTAATATCTACGTTTGTTCTAGTGGAAAGCACATGAGGGTGTTATTTTATGTGCAGCGTGGAATGCGAACAACAATTTGATCGTGTCTGGAGCTGAAGACGGTTACTCTAAGGTCCGTATATGTATATTGTCTCCGCACTTCTCAATAGTAGAATATTTTTATATTATTGTACCAGAAAGCCCGATTACTAATGACCCTACCCTACCTGTTCTTGATTCGGAACTACATTTTCAGTTGTTTGCAGTAAGTGTGTTGCTTGTTGTAATGTCTTGATACTAACGTTTAACTATATCATGTTATTAATTTTCAGAAATGCGGTCTTTCAGATTTAATTTTTTCTGAATTATTTTAACTAATATGGATTTAGGTACATTAGTCTATTATATCTGAAACTTTGAATTTTAGATCTGGGACACGTTTGGCCAGCAGATTTCTGTGAGCGTCAAACACGACCAACCGATAACCAGTGTTAGTTGGTCCCCTGCTGGCGACACGTACATATTGGGAAGCTACAATTTAATACGGCTATGTAATGCAAATGGTGTAAGTAATCATTCTTCATTGTTGTAAAGTATAAAACCAATTGTTAGAGAGAAGTGACATTTAACTCTTCTTCATTTCTGATAACAGTGGTCTCATTGTCTCGAAAGTCCTGCTACGGGAAGCATTTACAACATTGCCTGGTCCTCTGACGGTACCCAGTTGGCTGCAGCTTGCGCTAACGGACATGTTATATTTGCCCATATAATTAACAGGTGATTATCGTTGATTTGTTGACACATTACGTGGCTGGCTAGTGTTGCTTATACCTTACGTTTATCTGAATAGTCTATACAATGTTTCAAATGTAAGTTCTTCTTCATTGCTGTTTTCTTTTGGTTACATACAACCTACGTAAAGTCTGGTGCCAAAATCCAAGTCAATGCATAATTTTTTCCTCAAACCCTTTTGTTGTTTGTATATTTTTATAATTTTTAATTAATTTTGATTTTTAAAGTTGTTCTACGTTTCATGCCGAATTTACTATACTACTAAGCCTTTTTACATTTAAATTGTTGTAGGGAATATACGTGGAAAAATTTCACTTGCACACAAGTTGGGCGTAAAGTAGTCTCGATCAGAGATATTATAACTGACCAGAATGACCAATTGGACTACCCAGACAGAGTCATCCAAATCGCGCTAGGGTTCAACCATCTGGTTATAGTCACCGTCAAGCAATGCTTTATACACAAGCTGACGTCATGGAACACGCCAGTAACGTTCGATTTAAAGGAAGGGACAATTAGCATGATCTTGTTGGCAGAAAGGTAAGCACAGATTAATTTTTAGATCTATCAAAAACTCTTACAGGGCCTTAAAGCCAACTGATTACTTTTCTTAACCCAAAGAACTTTATCGTGCTATAAAACTTACTTTTGAGAGTTTTTTTTTATTACTTTTGAGAGTTGAGAAAAAGAATATTTTAGGACTTCTTCTGAAATTTAGTGCTACTAATTTTGTGGCGTAATGCCTAGTCTTTCAAATGAGGGTAAATAACTAACTAAGTTGTTAATAACAGCTGGAGTCATAATACATTGGTGACCCAGATCGACATTTAACATAACATTCTAGCCCCGCTGATACATCCATGTCGTGAAAAATACCGAGCGGAAGCCATAGTGACATTACTTTCTACAGAAGATCATTACAAAGGGTTTTAAAAGTCTGTAAAAAAATTTGATTTTTTTCTCTAAAGTTAGTTACAGAAAATGTTCATATCGTAGTTGGTTCGATATAGTTCTTGCTTGAGTCAGCTGCCAAACGACACGTCTTGTTCCGGCTGGGTGCTTGAGAGCCAATTCTTTCTTTCTTTTTCTTCTGCTTTTCCTGGCCGGTAACGCATCAATGATGCCTTTTGCATGGTGTCCATGGGCAACAATAGCCACTTACCGTCAGGTGGATCGTCTATTTCCATTAAAAAAATTGTGGTCAAAGATCTTTAACCTAAGCAAGTAAGCAATTTCTCCAGGTGTCTGTGCATCGTAGAGAGAGCCGGTATATCGGTGTACAGCTACATGGGGCGGCTGTTGGCCAGTCCCCGGGTCGGCTCCCGGACAGAGACCCTCGGTCGAGCAGCTGTGTCTCTCGGGCCCGACGCACTGGCTGTCGTTGACCAGACTGATCGGAAATGTATGTTGTTGTAAATACCTACTGTTATTAAATTAGCAAAGTCTTGTAGTCACAAATGCGTGTGCAGGTTAATTAAAATGTTGCCAGTGTATACTAGACTTTGTTTAAAGTATTTTTACAATTAAATTACAATTTACAAAGCTGTCAGTTAATAGTATCGTCGTTATAAAACATGCTGGGCTACATATCACTATCTTAACCACTATACACTTATCTGCCAGCATTTGCTGGTTATCAAATGGTATTTTTTTATTTCAAACCAAAAATAATACGGTAAAGGACTATTTTCGTGCATTACGCTGAATAGTTACTGTTTGACTACGCTTACTGAAAGTATTACTTTCAGTGATTCAAGTTTTCGACCTCCCAACGGGTCTTATAGTCCGAAGCTCAGCTGACAACACGGTGACCAAGTTATCACACAAGATGACGGTGTCCTGTATCGCGTTGAGCCAGACTGGACCCCTGACTGAGAGGCAGTTGGCGTTGCTAGACTACAATAGAGACTTGTATGTCATCACCGTCAAAGATGCTAAGGCGAAGTTTATGAAACTGGGTGAGATTTCGAATAGCAAGGTTCTTTTTTCGAATAGTATGGTGCTGTTGGCCCTAACAGCTTTTACAGCTTCATGTAGAGACATAGGGGAGAAAGACTTCAAGCGATGATCTAAGTTGACTAATCTGAGAAAATTAGCAATGCTTTAACAATAATTGGTATTTAACGATGACATCATGTTAGGATAATAGTACCTAGGTATATTGAATGGAATTAACGTTATTTTCTCTCTATCTAAAACATTTATATTTATACGTATTTAGGGTCTCAAGTACTCAGTATCGCATGGAGTGCGGAAACAGAGTTGTTAGTTGGTCTCCGAGCTCATTCTATTGTCGCCTGGTGCTGTCCTCGTGCAGCCACCCAGCCGGACTGGCTCGCTCTTACCACAGTCAGCAAGGATATAAGGTAGGTACTTTCATAATTATGTATCTTTATTTTTATGGCTATTTCATTCATTCATAATGTAAGAAGTCAACTCTGCTCATACCCTAGTGATGCACGGCTGAACAACGTACAAAATAGACACTTCTTTTTGAGGTCAGCGCGACCTCAAAGCGAAACTTATTATCCGTAATCAAGACCACTTTGATTTAGTTAGATATTAATCAACTAAGAAAATTTGTTAATAAAATACAATTTTATTAAAACTAAAATTTACTGTCATGAACAATGGTTACATAATTAAAAATTATTCTCTCGTTCTCTTCGAATGAGTCTCTCGGTCAGTTAAAATCAATTTTTGGGTGAGCTTTCGAGTTCATCTGTTTCACTATACATGTCTGTGGTTTCACTTTAACATGTCCTGTCCATTTTTTTATTTTCATCTGGCTTCAGCATTTCCATCTTTTTGTCTTTCCACGTTAATTCTGTGATTTTTATACGTACCTAGTGATTTAGGACGAAATCCCAGTGTACTGCGAGTTGAAGACGGTGTTGCTAGCGTATGTCGCGGCAATGGCTCCCTGGTGCATGTGTCTGTCGCATCCTTTCCCGAGAAGCTATTGAAACACGTCGCAGCCAATATGTGGGACACTGCTTTGCAGGTATAATAATGCTTTGAAATAGGTATAATAATCTTCTAATGCTAAGGCGTGCCAAACATTTGTGCCCAACATTTGCTCGGTAGTTTCGAGTTAGCATACGTTCGCCAACTTATTATATAGGTATAAGAGTAGAATTCATAATTCGGCGGACCAGTTTGACAAATTATTGAGTGTTGCTTTACATTGTAGAAAATTATTGGTGAGGGGTAACGCCCCAACTCAGAGTCACTAACGGTAACTTAAATCGCTCCTTAGTACAGAATTTGTATGGTGATTATTTTAGAAGCGATTAAAGTAACCGTTAGTAACTCTGAGTTGGGGCGTAAGTGTCGATTTTTTAGTGTTGACACTTGATTCACCGAGAAAGTGAACCTTGAAAAAACGTTTTGTTTAGCGTGCAATTGAAAACTTTTAGTTAAGTTGTTAAAATAGTGTTATATTAACGTGTTTGCATTTCTTATCTAATGAAAATACCTTCTGTTTTATGATTCGATGCCAGCTAAAATCAATAAAGTTAAGTTATATTTAGGTAATTTAAACAAAATTCAGTCACATTATACTAAAATGCATTAAGATAGATGTATTTTGATTTTTAAAGTCACGCAAAATTTTGATAAGAACATTGTCATAATATCTACAACAACAGCTACATAATTATGTCCTGGCAACATTTGTGCATTTCAGTTGTCAAAGTGGTCCGTCGAATCATGGCTTCGATTTTTACAAATAAAGCTTACTTTTTGCATCATTTGAGAATATATCACGGTAAAGAATATTAATTAAACTCACAGGTACATTATTGTTAAATTTTATTGTTTAAATTTTTTTAGCTTTGTAGAACAGTAGAAGATGAAACACTGTGGGCATGCTTGGCAGTTTTGGCCTGGCAGAACAACCAACTTGCTGTCGCTGAAGAGGCATTTGCTATAATACATCAATATCACCAAGTATTTTATATCCAACATTTGCGAGTAAGTAAAAAATAGAAATTGTTGTTCTAATAAATGCAATAATAACAATTTTGTATTATATTATCTTTTAACCATTCAAATTGTTTTTTACAGAACTCAATTCCAGAGAAAATGACATCTAGTGAAGCATATTCTATTGGCTAATCAATGTAATGTAATCAATGACCACATTTTTGTAAATTACGAGATAAAATTAATATACCTAATTCATGAAATATTTTCCTTATTTTAGTTCTTCACACTGCAGTTATCTATATATATTAAACACAAAAAATGTTTGTACAGATGTCCTTTAAACCTATACGCCTCAAATGAGTCAAATGGTTTCGATAAAGTCAATTTTCCACTTTTCTCATACAAAAATGTAAGATAATTAGGTGAAGATATTGGTGACGATGGCGCATAATACCTACTGTCAACACTGATCTGTCGTGCTTACTTGTTATCAGATAATTTTCAGCTTAGTAGAACACGCTGGTTATTTTCATATATTAAAAAAATTTATATTTTATAGCGCCATCTATCGAATTCCATTTTAGATTTATACCTACAAAACCAATAAGTTACATTGTGTGATTATTATTATAATAAAATTATAGCCTTAATCAGTCAAGTGGTCTAAAAGTTATACAATTATTAATTTAAGCATGTGGGCCATGTTACAATGATATTTAATTTAATTTAATTCATACCAAAATTAAATACATCAGCATGTAATTTATATAATATCCATGGTAGTAATTTTATTATCAAAATGATACTTCTTCGGTTTTAAAAAAGGTCTGACTGTTGGCAACATTATACTGACAATACTGACATTAGACATACATATACGACGACAGAAAAGACAAGAAAAGCTGTTATCCCTCTCTATGATTGGGGCATAGTCCAGAGAGAAAAAGAGATAAATATCTGTATCGGTAACGGTATACATTTCTCCAGTCATTCATTCAGCATTCGATTCAAAATTCATTCGACGAATCGTAGTAGTAGTTTTTTTATTTACTAATGGAACAGAAGTGCGTGTGTGCAGATGTGTAATACGGTTGCGTAAAAAGTTTTACGCGAATTAAATTAGTTATTTTTGTAAATAACAACAGTCATCAATTAAAACACGTGTGTTCTAGAGAAACAAATAAGTGTTTAGCGATTTATTCCGTGGGCACGTGTAATTCGTGCTGTCCCAAATTAAAATAGTGATTTGCGAAAGAAAGTTTTTCTTCTGATGCGATCCTAATGGCTAAAAATGCTGTTCTCGAGCTGGTACATAGTGCTGTTCGCGAGCATATTATCTGTTAGTGGTTTAAGTAATGATATTGAGATTCAGAGTGATCATTCGTTGGAGTTGACCCAATCATTGAACTTGGCTAGGCAAGAACTAATACAGGATACCTGCAGGCGATTTCCTATGAAATGGAAATTAGATGACCTGCCTCCTAGTCAGTTGGAACACATTTTGGTGAACGATGAGCATAAGCTGCTGTATTGTTACGTGCCAAAGGTAAGTTTGTCAAGGTAAACTAGTGATTTTTTTAGATACACATTGACGTATTAGTTTACGTCTTAAATTGGAATTTACCGTGCGTTCGTAGGTGATACCTACTTTGTATTTCATATTATTTGATTCAGTGACTGAATTAATGATATTACGCGCGAATATTTTATCCATTAAGTCAGATTTTTGACGGGACTGATTTTGATACTTACGATAATTTAATCCTAGTAGGTAGTTGAAATAGTAGTAGTAATATTCATTTAGTAGGTAGTTCCTTTACGGCACAGCATATACCTCCGTGGTGGAATCCCTAGAGAGTATTCCACCACGCTGTTCCAGTGCAAATTGGCAGGGTTAACAGCCAACCCATGGTGTCGGAAGTTCATAATACGCCCATAGCCTACATAGCTTCTATAGCTGTTATTAGATAAGTAACTAAAAATCAGTCCAATAGCGGCGTAGAAGTTGTTAGAAAATGTTTCTTAGTGATTATCATAAATCCAAAATATATTAGATAGTCAAAAATATCAGGGTGCCCCGTGCCTTAAAAGTTTAAAGAAACATGAATAAAAATTGTAAGTTTCACAAAATTATTGTTTGTACACACTAACAGAAATATAGGTACATAATAAACACAAGTACATAAGAACATTGTTCAGTACAATATAATACCTACAATAGGTAGTCTTGTCTTATAATCAGTTTTTATAAATCACATACCTACTACCTTATTATCCTAGGTGGCTTGTACAAATTGGAAGAGGATATTCATGATCTTGTCTGGAAAATGGAATGATACTGATGTTCTGGCGATCCCAGCCAGCCTGGCTCACACCCAGGGACTGTTCCGGAACCTCAGTACTGTCTCCAAGGAGGAGAGGGAACACATGCTGGACAACTATCACAAGATGATCATTGTAAGGAATCCGTTTGAGAGATTGCTGTCTGCATTCCGGAACAAACTGGAGGGCGATGCACCAAGTGCAAGATATTTTCAAGTAAGTGTTAATTAAAATTTCTCTAGTTTTTAAGTCACAGACCATATACAAATGTGTATCAATCATAATTATTAACCCTAGAGATTAGATTCTCAAAACATTCACCTATTGGAGAGTCAACATATTTCAAAAACCCCTTTATTAAAAAAAATATTGGAACCGAATAAGATTTGTGAGTGGCAACACATATCGTCTGAGCACATTAGCTATTTCAGTAATTAAATTTATGCACAATGTTATTAAGATATTTATTATTGATCATCATTATAAATTTTTCCTATAAAGAAACTTAATAAAAATGTAAATCATTGACTATAAATTTATTGAACTAACGAGAATAAAGTTTAACACCTTGAAATTTATCTTTTATATCAAATGAATAAATATTTCCAGTATGTCATACTAATATTTGCAAAAGTTAAAAGTAAAGAATCAAGCTATAATAAACCATAATCAATCAAATATAACATCTCTGTGGAACCTTCATTACTCATAAAACATAATATTCCGCAATATTCCATTGACCTTCTCATCAATTCAGGCAATTGATAATGGTTACTCAAGATAGTGAGATATTTAAAAACTTTGTTCATTCGATAGATAAAAACTTCATAAATCATCATACAACCTCATTAATGGATTCTTAAAAGATAAGTCTTTACTATAATGTTTTATCATAAACATCTAAAAACATTACAGTAAAAACTTTATGATGTAACAGGATAGTATAGAATTATCATTTAAGAACTCATTGATGACTTTAATGATAAAACTTTTATGCTTTGGTTATTTACTCAGACATATTAATTAGGTCACAAAAGTAGAATAGAAAAGAAAAACCATAATTGTATGTATTCTAGTAATATTGTATGTGTCATAGTTATAAATGTGAAAGTTTGTTTGTATGGATGTTAGATACATTTTCGCGCAAAAAGTACTGTAGACCATGATCAGATAATAATTATCTAGAATAACATAATAGAGCGCTTCTATTGTATAATAATATGTACTTAATTAAATAGGTACATTGATGAAATACTTTGTAATATTTTCTTTGTTTTGATAGAATTTATACTTTTGTTGAAATTGTGAGCGTGAGTTTGCTTGTTACGCTTTCACGCCATAACCATTCGACGTAAAATTTTGCATAAAAAGTTTCAAGAGTACAGAGAATAAGGGTAATCTTCGTTGCTCCAAATTGGAACTGAGCGAAGCCGCGGATAAAAGCTAGAGCGGCAAAAATATGTTGGAGACAAATAGGTACTCACTTAACCCACTAAACTATTTCAAGACCTATGACGCTTAAAGACAAATTAGATGAAGCCTTTCGTGTTGTACCTACATAGTTCAATGGGCTTATAAAATATTACAGTTTCAACAAATCAACGAACTAAGTAGGTATGTGTCGTATAAACAGAACAATTAAAATTATTTAACTGGATCTAATGTTCTTCAAAACACGAGTCATGCGAACAGAGAATTAGGAATCGTTGGCAACCAACATTGATATATTTTTGAGGTCAAACTCGTCGCGTATATTTTTTATTTGGATGATTCAAACGTTACTTATTAATCACAATAAAATTGTTTACTTCAATCTGGGTCTCTAAGTTCGTACCTACCATTGTACTGACACTGTAAACTGCAAAAGAAACGAAACAGAGAGTTTGCAAACAGTAGCACGTTACAATGCGATGTAAAAGCGAGGGTGTTAAACGCCGTGCAATAATTTACTACTTACGTCTCTAGTATCTTTTATTATTTTACAGACAGCACATGGTGACTGAAACCTTAAAACTTAAAGACGCGTAATGAGTAGTTTGTCTAAATAAAACGCATTTGGAGTAGGTACAAATTGTTGTCAGTTCGTGAAAAACGTGAAAATCCCTAGAAAACGATTTTAATGGTTTGTTTACATTTGTATCGGTTGCAAATCGACCATATTATAGAACCGAAGGTCTATCAATTCCTTCAGTTTAGCCGAACCGACATAAAATGGTAATGTAAGCAGATAATTTGTGGTAGTTCCTCCCTATGTTGTTGCCAATCGGAGAAAAATGCACTAACAAATATTCATTTGTTATTAATAAAATGGGTTAAATGTTTCATAATTTTATTATGTTCTCCCAAATGTATTCAGTAATTACAATAGTTTGCAAATGACTATTGCTTTCTGACTTTAAAACGGTCTTTGACTATTTCCTATTTATTCCATGTTATCTTTTCAGAAGATAAACGTCACAAAAACGTACCAAAAAATATTCACAAATCCCTTTACACTTTTACAGAATAGAAAGGAGTTCCAATGTTACTAATGTTAGGACTTCCCACATTCGCACAAATCGATAGGTACGAAAACTCATAGTTTTGGAACTTGTTGTTGAAGATTATTATTATTTACCAGTTAAATGATTGCTGCTTGAATTTTATACTATTTTAAAGTGGTTTTTACTAACCACTGTTATAGAAGTAAGGGGATATAAATACACATTTAGCACATGCTTAGAATAGCAATGCTATTTGCTACTCGTTTTCACTCCATACACTATAGAGGTAGTATACGGTATGCCGTATACGCGATATGGTGACCTGGTTGTATGGTTAAGAACCTTACCTAATACCGGAGCAACCAGGATCCTTATAACTTGTTAGGCCGTGACCTCCAAGTATGCAAGTGGGACGGAATATCGGCATTTCTTAATATATATAAATTACGTGTCACGTTGTTTGTCCGCGATGAACTCCTAAACTACTTAACCGATTTTAATCTTTGCACACCGCGTGCAGTTTGATCCAAGTTGAAAGATAGGATAGCTTACATCCCAAAATAAAAAACTTTTGACAGAACGAAGTCTGTCCGGGCAGCTAGTAATTACATATATCTCTTTAAACATTATAATAAAACCGATCGATGTCCGATGGGAATATTCGGTAATAGCTATTATTGGAGCTATTAAAAATATATCAGGTATTTTTCAGGTAGAATTTCCTCGGCTGGAGCCAAACCTGGGAGTAAGTAGTATCAGGTCAAGCTTGTCACAAAAATGCATTGTCATCAAAACTAAAGCAATGTGTAAGTAGGTCTAATTAGACTTGCAAGATTTGACCCAAACAAACAAACAGCAAATAAAAGCTAAATAAAACCATTTAAAAAGAAAATGTTAACCCATAAATAAAACTTTTTTTAATGTGGGCATGAAGGTTTTCCGCATTGTATGTTGTTCATTACATAGATATATATAAAAATAAGTAATTTATTTTTTATTTAAATGAAAAGGAACCCAGAGTTTTTTTTTTGTTGCTTTGAACCGGTAACCTTTGATAAACAAATTGCCTTATTTCGATGCCGTATTGTTAAGTTCCAATGCTTCCCTCCCTTATCATGACAGGTTATCAGCAATGGAATGGAAAATTATAAAAAATTAAAAAATGCTCTGGGAAGTGTGATCACTATTGTTATTGAATAAAATAGGTAGTTACATGCTTTTATTTCCTTAATATTATAAATAAATCATAAAATAAATCAAACAGTCATTTTTTGTTTGGCTTTTTGTAGGAACAATTATAATTTATATTATTAATGCTTTGTTAGTTTTCTCACTATTACAATAAAATCAAGCCAAAAAATAATTAATTAATCAAACTAATTAATAAAGATAAGCTAGGGGCTCTACAATGGCTCGACAGATTTTTCAGCAATGGCCAATAACGCAATTAGAATACGTCACTCATGTAAGGAGTGATGCGAGTACAAATGTACGATTTGGTCGATTGGTGATGCAATAATTTTATTGACAAATCGATAACCTACTTAATTCAATCGTTTTTGACGTGTTAGCAGCACGTCATTGATAATGTAATCTCTTCTAGTAGCCTAAGATCCGGCCGCAAAATTCCGTGCTCATCTGTTTTTTACTACAAACCAAATTTTTATGAATATTTATAATGAGGAGAATATAGAATGACTAGGTTGCCTATCAAAATTTGGCCGCGAGTATTTTTAATTAAATTATTTTTAATTTATTTTTGGGAAAAAATTTCGTTCACTTGTTTTTTGAATAAAACCTCATCTACGTCACGGCCACATATATAAAGATTCTAAAAAATCACGGTTGCCTTTGCGCAAACGGCCGCAACCTCTTGGCAGCCTGGTGTAAACAGGTATGATTTCGACACGTTTATACGTTCATAACGTACATTTATATATTATATCTCTAATTAAAGCTAATTTTTTTCTATTTACTATCGTATATGGTTGCCTACTTAAATCCGGCCGCAAATAAGGGTTGCCGGCTGTCAAAGATATCCGGCTGCAGGATTAGTGCGCTCATCGATTTTTGCTCAAACTTGAATTCTTATGCTTATTTATAAATAAGAGAATATATAATTACCAAGTTGTCTGTCAAAATTTGGTCGCTAGTATTTTTAATTAAATTATTTTTAAATTATTTTTGGGAAAAAATTTCGTTCACTTGTTTTTAAAATAAAAACTCATCTACGTCACGGCCACTTATATAAAGATTCTAAAAAATCACGGTTGCCTGTGCGCAAACGGCCGCAACCTCTTGGCAGCCTGGTGTAAACAGGTATGATTTCGACACGTTTATACGTTCATAACGTACATTTATATTTTATATCTCAAATTAAAGCTAATTATTTTCTATTTATTATCGTATATGGTTGCCTACTTAAATCCGGCCGCAAATAAGGGTTGCCGGCTGTTAAAGATATCCGGCTGCAGGATTAGTCCGCTCATTGATTTTTTTCTCAAACTTGAATTTTTATGCTTATTTATAATTAGGAGAATATATAATTACCAAGTTGTCTGTCAAAATTTGGTCGCTAGTATTTTTAATTAAATTATTTTTAAATTATTTTTGGGAAAAAATTTCGTTCACTTGTTTTTTAAATAAAACCTCATCTACGTCACGGCCACTTATATAAAGATTCTAAAAAATCACGGTTGCCTGTGCGCAAACGGCCGCAACCTCTTGGCAGCCTGGTGTAAACAGGTATGATTTCGACACGTTTATACGTTCATAACGTACATTTATAAATTATATCTCAAATTAAAGCTATTTTATTTCTATTTACTATCGTATATGGTTGCCTACTTAAATCCGGCCGCAAATAAGGGTTGCCGGCTGTCAAAGATATCCAGCCAGTTCTTTCTTTTTATTATCTCTTTCTTGGCCGGCAATGCATCGGTGATGCCTTTGGTGTTGCTGATATCCATAGGCGACGATAGCCACTTACCATCAGGTGGATCGCCAGCTTATTTGCCGGCTATTCCCATAAAAAAAACCTATCTGCTTAGTCCTACAAAAAGACATTCAAAAGAAAACTTACTATCGAATCGACCGTATTAAACAATGGCACAAAGCCTGTGGCCAACCAATCTGCCAATAGAGCTTTTGGATTCCTCATCAAAGCTAAGACTAACTAACGTTATGGCATAACAGAATGACCTTCTCAGTGACTGGCAGTACGGGTTCCGCTGAAACCGTTCGACAGACCTTCTACCATATGCCACTCACACCTGAGGCGAAGTCCTCGTTTCTCTTGACATCTTGAAAGGCATCATCTTCATCATAGGGTTTGGCAAGCTAGCCTTTCAGCTGAGTTGCTTGACATTAGCAATGACAACCTTTGCTGGAATTCCAGAGGTCTGTTCCCCCTCAACTCTATTCTTGCTGCACATCGAAATCAGCTTATGCTCAATGTGTATAGGTCCGCAGATGAGAGTACAATTGTGGAGAGGTAATTGTCTACCGCTCGGACGGTCCAGTAAATACAGTTATGAAGAAGTGGTCTTGGTCGAGCGTGTGAATCTCACACTTCTGGAACTCAATGGAGCGATACCAACTCTTTGAGATTCAACGCCACAAAAACATAAGCGTCTATATTCACTGTGATAGCCTAGTGGTTAGAAAGCAGTGATAGCCTAGTGGTTAGAACGATGGTCTCCCGAACGGAGGGGCCTGGGTTCAAATCCTGGCACGCACCTCTGATTTTCAAATATTATGTGCGTATTAGAAGTTAATTATCACTTGCTTCGGTGAAGGAAAACATCGTGAGGAAACCTGCACACCGGAGAGTTCTCCATACAGTTCTCAAAGGTGTGTGAAGTCTACCAATCCGCACTTGGCCAGCGTGGTAGACTTTGGCCTATACCCCTCACATTGTGAGAGGAGACCCCGAGCCCAGCAGTGGGACAATTATGGGTTGTTGCTTGCTTGCTTGCTATATTCACTGCCAAAAAGGAGCCCGTTCATCTTCTTCTTCGTTCTTCAGAAGGTATCTTTCGAATACATCGTCAGCCTTCGGTTGTTAGAAGTGGAGATACACTCGAAAATATATTCTGGCCGGTTTATTGAATCCAAACTATGGCAGCTTCTAGAATTCTGGGTGTCCTAGAGACGAACGGAAGAAGAAGAACCAAATGCCATCTATCAGCGTGTGATTCCATGTAGGGGCATGCTTTAAAGGTGTATTGATGACCATTGAGCCCAACTTAGAAAGCCTCAAGCACGTGTAAGAGTAGCCAGTTTCTAGTTTTCTGTTTTTTTTTGTACCATTTTGGAGAGTCTGCATGGGACAATATTATGACATAATCCGTCAATCTCCACAATCGAATGTCCAGATAAAACATCATTATCTTGCCTTCGCCATAAGCATCCCTATGTCCTCTATGTGCAAACGATCCTTTGCTTGATCATTTATTATGCGAACCACGAAGGTCAGGAATAAAATTCCTGCGATTTTACCTTGGGTGTCTTCAAGTTAAGAGTAAATAGGCTTAATAAAGTAAGTGTGGCTTATAAATCAAGCAAGTCTTCATTACCACTTACCATTGATTGTAGTCATGCATTAAGTTATAAAGTCATGTTGAATTTATGATTGATAAAATCTATTAAAATACGTAATCAGTCATTAAAATACTACAATACGTTATGTTGATTTTATCAAATCAAACGAATATTGTTATTGTTCTTGATAAAAAAGTTGATTACACGTTGGGATTTAAATTTTCGTCATTACCCTCTACACCTCATCATTTACGTCAATGGGCTATATCATTTTCCTCTACACAACATCATTTACTTCAACAGGGCTTTTCCTTTTTTCTGGATTTTCTTCTGAATTTGCTGTATAAATCATAGTTGCAATATATAACGAGCTTTCTCTATAAAAAACTAATCTAATTCAGTCGTTATTCCTTAATTTCTTGGACAAAATAAAAAGTTACCTAAAAAACGTCATAAAAATGGCAAAAATGAAAATTCACCCGACCACATGACAGCCACCAGCTTTCGATTAAAAAAAGAATCATCAAAATCGGTTCGCCCAGTCCAAAGTTCTGAGGTAACAAACATAAAAAAAACAGTCGAATTGAGAACCTCCTCCTTTTTTGAAGTCGGTTATAAATATTTAAATAAATAAATAAATAAATAAATAAATAAATAAATAACGCTTCACACTCATAGCCCCACACTAGGATTCCCTGTGTCGTGGGTGCCATGGACAACACACAACATAGACAAGGACATTCACACCCAGACCGAGAACAGAAATTCAAACTCATCATTCAAATTTCCGCCTCGCTGGGAATCGAACCCAGGACCCTTGGTGCGGCGATCCGGCATGGTAACCATTGCGCCACACGGGTCGTCATATTTGTCGATTAAATATCTATTAAAATACTGTTATAATGGTCATTACTTCCGCCGGTACGTTAGTAATGATTACTAATGACCAATTAGTCAATACACACAGAGTTAGTTGCGATAAAAGGGCTATAATAAGTGCTATAACAAATTGATTACGTTACGATAAGTGATTTATAATTTTAATTATTTCCATTTTTCGTGTATTAAGTTGTGTAGAATAATAGAAATAAAGAAGAATAAACAAGTACTTATAGGGGTCCAAAAATTTACGTAAGATTAGAATGGTAGTAAGCCATTTGCGTGGTAACTGGTAGTAGTGTTGCCGACAAAAATAAATAAGCAGTTTGACAGATCTATCAGCTTCAGGGTTAGTAAAAATATAGACGTTAGAACCAGTAATTTTTTGTTGAAATTATTTATTTTTTTGGCCGTTTAGGGACCGCCAAACTGAGTTTAGAGGTTACAGAACCGGCTTGAGGTAGGATCGTCGGCCTAAAGATTTATTATATTTTCAGCATTATTATTAATTCATTTATATGGTATGGTATTACTGGTATCATATAATTTCCGTGGAGCCTGCCTGGCAACTAGTATTGTAGAAAACCAGTTCTTTATTTCTTTCTTTCCTTCTTTAGCCTTCGTCTTATTGGCGCATGCTTCGAACATTATAACTCTACTTTTTGGGATTCGGGCGTCCTTAATTATTTAATTAACATTTAAAAAGTACTTTAAATAATATGAAAAAGTAAAATAAAAGCAAAAATACAGTAATGAAGATGAAGTGTATTTTTCAACAACCACCTGCTTTATCATCTTCGAAACAAACAAGCAAACAAACACAATTATCAACCATCAAATCACTTTGGACAGTAAATAATACGTGTTTGATAAGTAATCATATCGACGGTTAAAAGGCGAATTGATTCAAGCGCCATCCTGGGCGATATTGAGTTATATACATCATTGGAATCCGCGAATTTTTGCGCGTCGATAGAGCCGGGTTTGAGGTTAATCTGAGCACTTTTTTGGCGCTTGGCTCCATGACCAATTTGGGTATCATTTTTGCTTACGCGGTATCAAGTGTAGCGAATTTGGTTGTTTTTTTCAAAGCATGTATATAGACCCACGAAAAAAAAGGGTTTTTCGTACTATTTGTAGTTTAAGCCATTTATCCTCGGATGGAATGAAATGGTATCGGCATTTGAATTCTTTTTACTTGATCTTAAATAATTAAACAATGGATGATAATTCTTTTTTGCTTGATCCAGATTTATAAGTGTATGTTACTTAAATCATTTTGCCTTAAACATTCAAACATTATCTCTGTCGCTTGAATCAATCTTACCTGAACTAGTATATTGAAGAATATGACTTGTGCTAATTTTCCTTGACCAGTTTTAAGTCTTTATATCATTTAGAACCATTTTATTTTTGCAAAAAATAAATGTCTGCACGCTTGATTCCTTTATGTTAGTTTATTAATTAAACTAATATAGTACTTCAATCAGTTTACTCCTTTCACCTTGCATTAAAAATGGCGTTTAAATCACAAGCAAAAGAACACGAAACAACGCGGGTAGGTATTTGAATCCACGACACACGTAGTCGTGCGAGGTTTCACACAAATTTTCTATATGAAAACATTCTTTCAGCTTTATCTTAATAACATACATACATACATACATATAAGTCACGCCTCTTTCCCGTAGGGGTAGGCAGAGACCACTTCTTTCCACTTGCTACGATCCTTACATACTTGTTTCGCTTCGTCCACTTTCATTATTCCTTTCATACAAGCTCTTCGGTTTGCTGTACTCTTGACCTGGCCTTTTTTCAAGACGTCGCTAATTTGGTCTTGAAACGTCCGCCTAGGTCTACCCCTTCCAACACTCGCATTCACACTCGCCTTATACACTTTTTTCATCAATCGTTCTTCGTTCATTCTCTCGACATGTCCAAACCATCTCAGCATACCTTTCTCAATTTTTGTCACTACATCTTCTTTCACACCACAACGTTTCCTTATCTCACTATTTCTTATCCTGTCACTCAGTTTAACTCCTATCATACTTCTTAACGCTCTCATCTCAACTGCATTTATTCTGCTTTCATGTTTCTTCTGCCATACCCAACTTTCACTTCCGTACATGAGTGTCGGAACCAACACCCCCTCATGCACAGCCAAACGAGCCTTGTTAGACACCTACCGACTGTTCATAAAGGAGTGCAAAGCTCCATTCACCATGTTTCCTGCATTCACTCTTCTTTCAATATCGCTCTCACACTTTGCATTTCTTGTAAACTTTGAACCCAGATACACAAACTCATTCACCTGTTCAATTTGTTCATCTCCAATCACGATATTGCAGTCTGTCACTGCCTCATCTCTTTCAAACACCATAACTTTCGTCTTCTTTACATTCATCTTCATTCCCTTTCTAACAAAAGCTCCATTCATAGCAGTTACCATCTCTTGCAAACTCCTCGGTTGAAGACGCAAGTAACACTTGGTCATTAGCATAGAGAAAACATTTGACGAGTAACTCATTCATTCTCAACCCACTTTCATTCTCTTTTAAGTCTGTCAAGCAATTGTTCATGAACAGATTAAACAGCCACGGTGACGCTACACATCCCTGTCTAACACCTTTTTCGATATTAAACCATTCAGTGTATGCCCCGTTTATCCTTACACAAGCACTAGAATCCCTATAAAGAGATTGTAATGCTCGTATGAGGATACTGCTCACACCATTCACGGACAATGCTGACCACAATTCATTCCTCACCACTCTATCATAGGCCTTTTCTAGATCCACAAACGCGCAATAGACGTTCTTGTTTTTAGCCAAACACTTTTCGGCTATGCGCCGCAAGGAAAAGACCTGATCCGTACATCCCATTCCCTTTCTAAATCCCGCTTGTGCGTCCCATACTTTTTCATCTGTTTCATTCACAACCCTTTCCATCAACACTTTCGCATACAATTTACCGACGACGCTGAGAAGGCTTATACCGCGGTAATTTATGCAGTCTTGCCGTGACCCTTTTCCCTTATACAATGCCACGATTACGGCTTTGCACCAGTCTCCCGGTACTTGCCCATTTCGCCAGCACAAATTGAAAAGGCGGTACAGCTGGCTAGCTACTATGCCCTGTCCAGCCCTCAGCATCTCGACGGTAATCCTGTCATACCCTGCGCCCTTACCTAATCTCATACTTTTCAACGCTTTCACTATTTCATGCATGCTTATCTCACTTTCATCAACATTTATATTAGTTTCCATGGAAGGTGCCGGATGTTGTACCTGCACTTCCTCTCTTTCAAACAAACTTTCAAAATACTCTTTCCATCTCTTTAACACACATTTTTCTCCTTTTATAATGCTCCCATCTTGACTCCTGATTGTACTCAGCTCCGAGGTAGATGTTTTCCTCTGGCTGTTTTGATGGATTTCCAGAAAAACTTGATGTAAAACTTAATAACAATTATAAAAATTACGAGTAGTGCCAATATTCGAAGGCTGATTATTACAAATGTTACCAACGTTTAAATATACTTAAATTTAAGTAAATGAATAATTAAAACAAAAGTTGATTCATGAAAAGCATTGTTTTATTAAATTTTAATTCGTTGTATAAAATCAACTTTAAAGTCTAAGTTCTTAAAAGTATGCCATTTAAGTTACTTTTCTTTGAATTGACAATGTCCTTTCATTCGTTTTCCCTACATCGTGAAATTTATTTTATTACCTTTGAGCTATTTTCTCCAAGTCAAATTTTAATAAATCTTGCGATTAAAACAATTTGCTTTAAATCTTATTACATCACTGTGTAATTTGAGTCATTATTCCTTGAACAGTTTACAACTAGGTGAGCGGTTTAAATCATTTATCCATGAACAGTTTATAACTAGGTGAGCGGTTTAACTCATTTATTATTATTATATTAATTAGTCAAAGACACGTGAATAAGCAATCCGATCCGACAAGTATCTTAATATAACCTCACGACAGTAAGTGGTTAGAATATTTATTGTAAATCTATTACATGAAGACTCGGTAGATCCATGGTAATTCTTTCTAGAGATTCGATTCGACTGTAGGTTCAATTCCCGATCAAGGCAGATAGATATTTATATTATTTTTGTAAAAAATGCTTGTTGGGTCATGGTGTTGACATAGAAGAAAATGGAAGAATAACGAATTCCTAGTTGCCCATATTTTATACTGGGTGTACGGCGTACCACAGCACCTTATAAATATACATCTTGTACGAAGACTACATTATGAAGATGGGACAGCAGCAGTGCAAGCCAACGGCGCCTATTTGGAAAGTTTTTTAAAACAACAGCTGGTGTTCCACAAGGTTGCATTCTTTCTCCACTGCTTTACAATGTTTATACCGCACATTTTATGCGTATAGTTTTAGAGGATTGGCATATTATAATAGTGTTATATATCGCACCTTTGGTGGAACAAGGGCTCAACTGCACTTTTGTAATTTTACAGGAGAGCCATTTCAAAGTTTTTTTTTTGCATTCCGAGTCGTATTATTCGTCTTTTTATTGCTTCAAAGTGTTTGTTCTTTGCATGAGATACGACCCATTTATTTGTGAATATGGCCATGTACTTGGCAGGTGTAAAATATTTTTTTGTTTAATTTTTGTCATTTTACTATTTTTTGTAAGATGTGCCCTTGTTCCACCAAAGGTGCGATATGTATATTACGTATCAAATGTCATTGCAAGGCGATTACGACTGAGCGACTC
The DNA here is from genome assembly GCA_911387775.1 of Thymelicus sylvestris. Lineage (NCBI taxonomy): Eukaryota > Metazoa > Arthropoda > Insecta > Lepidoptera > Hesperiidae > Thymelicus > Thymelicus sylvestris. The sequence goes on from OU426888.1 coordinate 3,783,832, forward strand.
GCCGAGCAAGCTATTAATCTACCTAATGCATTTCTAATCTGCATGCATAACCTGTATCAAGTTGTGTATAATATTTTGATCTTTTGCTCTGATCCTAGTTCTTTCATTGACATAAGCTTCATTCTACGTCATCATCATTATCTCGTCTCCGTATACTTCCTGCCTAATTAAACTTAATAACTTGACGAGAATGTAATAATTTATTACCTGTCATTTTGTTAGCAAGAATCCAAGTTAAGTTTTTGTGTGAAACGTCATTCATCGCCTCACGCACACTATGAAACGAAAATAAACCATAGAGTAGTGATGAAGCAGAATTGTCTAATAACAAAACGAGCTTTATTCAAGAATTGTTAAGCTATTTAGTCATTATTTTTCTTTCAATTTTACTGATCTATAAAACTGATAAACGATAAAAAATGTCGAGTATTATTAGACATTACAAATTTGCAATTTGAAATAATATTTTTAGGTACACAACCTCATATTGTTGTAGTAAAATCACCTGTTAATACTGTCGTGAAACAAGTATAAAAGTATTTCGGTAAAAGCGCAATTGGGCTGATTATGTTTAGGAATAAGGAGTACCATCGTACTCTTAGTACGATACATATAGGTACTTAACATAGCTATGTAACTAAATAATTACAAAATGGGTTTCTCTGTTTCACCTAATGGTTAGGATAAGGAATGCACTATCATGCCATTCATCCTATAATATAATACATTATTATATTGTATTTTAAATAGTGTAAATAAATAAAAAAGTGTCTTTCTACCAAAGCCATTTCTAAAACTTTTGCCTTCTACATTTTAATCTAACAAACGATATTTTTAGGACCGGGTCGGCAAGCGGATAATCAAGGCGTTCCGGGAGAATCCTTCGAACGAGTCCTTGGAGTTGGGCCACGACGTGACCTTCAAGGAGTTCGCGCTGTTCCTCACCAACAAGTCTGAGGAGCTGGCTGATGTCGTCAACAACGAGCACTGGCAACCCATCACGAACCTTTGTCATCCTTGCCTCATCAAGTACACTTTAGTTGGTAAGTACCTCTCAGTTTTGTACGATATTTTTGTCGAGTCTGTGGTCTTTTTATTAGAAATTCCCTGTTTCTCGGATTGAATTTCCGGGACAGATATTATTTGGAGGGCGCTCTTTCTGTAGCAAGTTAATAAAAATATTAATTTAAAACCTACTTCATTTTAAAGTTAGTTTTTATAAATGCATTCTATTACTTATCTTTTCATAATAATTATTAAGATAAATAAATAGTGAACCCTAGGAACTTATACCTACCGTATACGCCCATCGTTGGATCACAACATTTAGAATATTTAGATCTTCGCCATAATTTATAATGTGTTTAAGGCTTAAGGGCTTAGAAGTCATAATGCCCCACGTATTTTTTTTCATTGTCACAATAAATTGTGGCAGAATAATATCTTGAAAGTCACGACACGCATTTCACTATAATTATGATCTGTTTCTAATGCACTGGTCAACGCAACCGCGATGTGGACTTTTACTCTTTACTCTATACTACTTTGTGGACTCACAGTGTTGTGAGCGGTTTTTTTTCACTCAATGAGCGAGTTCGTATTTTGACCCTTGCATAATATAAATAAAAATACCGATAAATATAATGATTTTAAAGACTTTTAAATTAGAAATTACACATTTTAAATGTCCGATATTGGTAAGGTACTATTTTACAATTAGGCCAAAATAAATATGGAATTTTAGGAACTCGTTATTTTTATCACTATGGGTAATTATTCTGTTATATTGTTACTGTTTTCTTCCTCGAAAAGTAACAGTCGTACCCGCCTGTTAGCTGTAAAATTCTTCAAACAAGGAATCTTAAATTCTTCAAATAACGAAGCAGAAGTAAAAAGTCATATGACTCATACCGGTCATACCCCACACCACACACCTAATTTTATTCTTCATCAAAACTATTGATAAAAGCAGCATGAAATCCCTGCACTATTTATTTACCTTATCTATCTCAATTTTGTGTGATCTTTCGCGTTTCGACAGACGTGAAAAACTGTCTTTGTGCTATGTATTATGTAAATATATAACGGAAAAGGGGTATTCTATGGTGTTGGTTATGAAATGATATTCCTTTTACTTTACTCCATGATATTATATTTCCATTTCTCCTAACGTTCACATCAATAACAATCTCTACAACTCCGTGATCGCTATCCGAATCCCCCACCATGTCCCACACGTATTGTTCTCAATAGATTGACACATTCCATATTCTAAATATTATTTAGTTTTCTTGATGACTTCTAGTATGACAGACCAAAGAGGTCGCTCGCCGTCACGGCTATCCTGACGTGCGCTCGTCCTCGAGCGCTTCCGCTCCCATGTCTCCAGTGGACCCCTTTGTTCGCTGGGTGCTCGTCATGGACTCCACCGAACGCCTTTACTTCTGCTGTGGCTGCACACCGACACGGCCTCACGTGTCGTTACTCTGCAAGGAAATATCTTACGGCAGTACTTGTTCGCTCGGCCGTTCCTGACCTCGACGGGGCAATAATTTACAAGTTAATGATGTTATACCTTAAGCCATGTACCACAGTCGTTTCATTCAATTTTCCAACGTAACAACAACAACAAATCTTGAGTAAGTCTCTTAAACCACAGGAGTGCACCGCTACTAAGAAGCCTGATTACACTCCCCTTCAATTCATTCAACGTCATTTCACCACAACAAGTTTCTTACTCAAGTTCTCATCTCCAACCCAATTCAACACAAATTGCATCTTATCACAGTTAATATCCGCGTTGACTGGTACATGACCTACAGGCGTTCATGAAAACTTCAACCACATTATACGGACCCTTAAATATCTTTTTCATTTGGAAACTCAATTCAACATTTGCAAAAGCTCACTATTATTTCTATCACTCAAGACAGTAATGACAGCTCTCCAACGTTTCTTTATCATTTAACAAATTCACAAAATCACCTTTCTAAATACGCGTGAAGATGGTTCTACACCGAATACATCAGCACAGCACGTCGCTCTTTCCCGGCCGCGTCCATTCTGCCGTCACCTGGACAGCCACCGCTTGAATGCTGGTTCGCTTGATTTGTGATGGCACGTCGTTATATCGTTTTCCACAACTGAAAAATACAAGGAAAGTTATTTTCACACGTACGATGTCACAATTTACATTTCAAACTACACTAGAGCTACTTATCTGCAATCCGCACTCCTTCGGCCATCGTGACCATAATCAACACGACCTCGTGTTGTGTAGGTACTCAAACCCAGACGCGAACAGTGTGCATCTCATTAAGTCTGCACATCTTACTCCGCAATGGTTTTGCATTTTCCACGTTGATCATATTATAAACTTCCATGATTCTCGCTTCATCGCGCTTTGGATTGTTTCATTTCTCATTGCAAAATTTTCTTCAAATGTCATCCGAACTAGTGTCATTCCTCATTTATTTTCCGACTTTTCCGATGTTTTTGCTTTTTATTCCTTCATCTGAGATGGGCGCTTCAGTTCTTCCAACACTTCTGATAACGGAAAAGGGGTATTCTATGGTGTTGGTTATGAAATGATATTCCTTTTACTTTACTCCATGATATTATATTTCCATTTCTCCTAACGTTCACATCAATAACAATCTCTACAACTCCGTGATCGCTATCCGAATCCCCCACCATGTCCCACACGTATTGTTCTCAATAGATTGACACATTCCATATTCTAAATATTATTTAGTTTTCTTGATGACTTCTAGTATGACAGACCAAAGAGGTCGCTCGCCGTCATATATTTATAAAACAATCGAATCGTACATCTTATACTTTTTCTTGCTACTTTTTAAATGGCTAGTACTGGTCATACACTTGTTTATACAAATTTGTCTTGCATCAGTGTCGGATGTTCTCAACGACCCACATTCTGGTATCATAATAATAAGAAATTTGATACGGTTACTCACTAATTGTATCGATGCTAACACATTTTAATGAAGTAAATATTGGCGAAGGAGTTCCATCATCTTACTCACCTCTTCATATTCAAATAGTAATATTAAAACGTAATTTTATATTATAATATCTTAACTCCTATAAAGACACTAGAATCTAGATAAATGAGTAATGATTAAAGATGTACAACCTAAACCCTGAAACATTCTACAGCTACAGAGGTTTTATATAGTGTAGCAAAGTCTAAGTGTTGTTATATATCTCACCCTAATATAGAAAGGTAAAATGGGGGGTATTAAATAGTATAAAAAATGCTACACAATCATAGTCCCACACTAGGATTCCCTGTGCTGCGGGTGCCATGAACAACACCGTGACCAAAAATAGAAATTCAAACTCATCATTCAAACTTCCACCTCGCTGGGAATCGAACTTAGGACCTTGGCGCAGTGGTCCAGCATGGTAACCATTGCGCCACACGGGTCGTCAGTGTGTATAAAAATTGATTTCGTCTGATTTAGGTACTTGATCCGGTTGCTAATACGAGTAGCAGTTAAACGTTCTTAGAATTCCAGCGACAAGTTGTTTCAATTAATTTTAGAATTGTCTTAACTCTCGATCCCGTACTAGCACAATGTGAAAAATTGTCCCAGAATGCGGTACTGAAGATAAGAGTACTTCTCGATGTGTTAGCTAATTGTATAACGCAGTGCCGTTGCGACGAGGGCATGCGAAGGGCTTGGTCGCCAAAGACTGGATTAATGATGTGTTGCATTTACAAATGTGAATGTGTGCAGTTGTCACTTGACTCACTTTTTTTTTCATGATCGCGCGGGCGTTGTGATCACTGCAGCTATAGCTGTAGCTATTTTTTTATTTTGATTAGGTTTCTGTTGAATTATTGAAATGCAGTATTTTAAACCAAAATTACAAACAAGTGTAAACTTTGAAGTTATAAAAAAAAATAACATAACAATAAAACACGTATGTTCTAAAGTATTTGATAAAGTACTCGTAGCGATAAGTTATGGAACTGTTCGTGCGAGGTTAAAGTTGATAATAAAAGTTCACCGTCAGTCGTATAAACCTGCAATACGAAGCTAGACTGACTGTTAGCAATCTTGGAACCAATAACGTCTAATTCGGGTCCGTTTTGAAATTTTAGCTCATTAAGATTCAACAACCATTGGTTTATTTTTATGCACACATCCGTTTTAACGTTTACAAACTCAAGGATGGTGAACCGTTTCTGGGAAGTTGCTTGTTCATAGCTAATGATTGAGAGATGTTGTAATAATGATCCTACTAATGTTATAAAATAATGTGAAAGGGGTTTGACTTTTTTGTATGGAACCTGGCATACTTAGAAGTCCGCCATTTTGAAAAATCCTCGATTCGGCGGCCTGTGATGAAACATGCGTCTATCGACGGAGCAAGTGATTACAATAAAAACATATTCAGTGATGAAATGTCGGAAGTACAATAAGATCCCATCAAAAACATAAATGTAAAGTGAGAGTCAATTTTAAAAAAAAAAAGAATTGAGATCTAAATGGGTGCCAATTTCTGTGTAGAAAAGCCTAAAATTTTAGTCACAAGAACATGTAATTCAAGCTCCACATTTGACTTGGTTAGTTTTCACGTACCTACCTAGGCTATATTATGTAATTAGCTTCGTCAAATCTGTTAGGTTGATGACTTATGACACTCTTCTCTAATTTGGTTTGTTGGTTGCTAACTAATGAAAACTAGCCAAGTCAAATGTAAAGCTTGAATTACATGTTCTTGTGACTAAAATTTTAGGCTTTTCTACACAGAAATTGGCACCCATTTAGATCTCAATTCTTTTTTTTAAAATTGACTCTCACTTTACATTTATGTTTTTGATGGGATATCATTACTTTTTGTAGAGAAATTATTAGTAAGTACTTATTCATAATGTTACTGATTAATTTTAATACATGAACTGTTATAGTGCTCTTCAACTAAATCTGTAGTTAGTGCGCCGTGGTCCGAAATACGGTACCTATTATTTCATTATTTATAAGTAATGATCTTCCACTATTGATGTCCGCTAAATATTGAAATAATAATTAATACTAAATCCCAATTATAATATCGTAATAAATACGAAAGTCGACTATACTCTTATTAGTTACGAGTGACCGCCCTCGCTTTGCTTTGGTTTTCTTATTTTTTTACACCTTGGGTTACGTTATTGGAGTTTATTAAGGATCCCTAATTTATTGAAAATACAATATAGCCTATCTCACCCGGGGATAGTGTAGCTTCCCAATTCAATGCAAACAAACAATCAAATCTTTCCTCTTTATACTATTAGTAGGTACAGATAAGTTGTTTGTGTTCGATGACATCGTGCAACAATAAATTTTGAAACAATACTTCGAATTACTTTAAACTGGTATAATTACGGATATAATACAAAATTTTGTGGTGTAATCTTGTAGATTAGAGAAAAATAATTTGTCACACATTAAAAATAAAACGACGTAATACACTTGAAATAACGTCTCCTGACTAACCACTAATCTTCACGTAAATATACGTATATGTGCTGTGCACTTCTTACAGGCACTTGGGACACTTGGGACACTGAACATCTTCCTCCCGTTGAAAGCTTCAGAAAGTACTAAAACTGATATGTTTCGTTATATATTCACCTTGGAATCCACATAATGACCAGATGTCATCAATTTTGATTGCTACTCTTAAATTTCAGGCATTTTAAGTAAGTGTTTCTAATAGAATCAATTTTTTGAAAAATTATTATAAAATGATGAAAAATTACTACTTTCAGATTTATTCCTTTGTATTCACCCCATTACCTATCTGGATGCCAAATTTTAACTTTCTAGGTCACCTGGAAGTTGGATATAGTTTTGATCTATAGGTCAGTCAGTGTTAAATTTCTCGATTTTTGGACGTTAATATCTAAATAACTGTTTGAGATGTGTTTATGAAATTTGGAAAACGTATGTATTTTGCAAGTCTTAATAAATGAGCCAAATTTGACAGGTTTATGTTGAATAGTTTTTGAGTTATGAGGTGGTCAAAAGTGGCTCCAAATGGTTCGTGTAATATTACACACGGTGCTGCTCGTCAATTCTGTTAGCTAAGAAATTGACTTGACACGCTCCGCGTGTCTAGATTTTTGAGCGAGTTTAACTCGCACTTTTCAAGTTTATTTTTTTATTGTACGAATATGGAAATAAATCAATAAAATAATGAACAAATAATGAATATGGAATTACACATACTCGTAAATAGGTTATATAAATATCATACGTGTGCTCATTCGAGTGCACAGGTCAAGTGATTAAGATTAATAAATTCAGTATCGGCGATGACTTGTTATGATCATTAATATTTCCTGTCGTATTGCATTTGTAATTATATCATTACGGATAAATTAATCGCATATATTAGTATTATTTATGGATCTCCACCGCATTGCATTAATTCTTAATATTATAATAATTATAAAGAAATGGGTATGTAAAAGCAATGATAGGTTTCCAGTGAACATTTCCTTTATCTTCTATTATAACATAATAAGTTTGTGTTTGTGACTCAATCACGCAAAAACTGCTGAACGGATTTGGATGAAATTTAGCCGACATGTAACCTCATGTAACACCGATGAAAGGATCCGGGAATTTATGACACACTTTGAATAAAAGTAGATCACTTGCGTCGGTGAAGGAAAGACATCTTGAGGGAATCCATTCTGCACACTGTTCTCAAATGTGTGTGAAGTCTACCAATCCGCACTTGGCCAGCGTGGCCTGACACACACTAATCTATTACCATTTATTTCAAGTATTTCCATCACCACATTCACCACACTTAAACTATCTATTGCAATCAGTATGCTCATTATGATACATCACTCACTGTTAAGCAGTGGCGTAGCGTGGACTTCCGCCGCCCGAGGCCGACCGAAAATTTGCCGCCCTCCCCCCCCAGTGATCTTTGCCGCCCCCATATTATTTAAAATGTATTTTTTATTAATTAAAAATGCACTTTTCTTGTTTTTTTCATAGCACAATTTACATTAAAATTGAAATAAAATTAATTTTAATGTATATTTTTTTCATCTTTAAAAATCGTGTGGCTTGCCGCTCCCTGTTCATGTGCCGCCCGGGGCCTGGGCCCCCCCGGCCCCTCCCCCCACGCTACGCTACTGCTGTTAAGACTCACGGCTAAGAACCATGCACTTTATATTCAACATTATTTTTTAAATTGCAATGTCAAAGGTGCTACAAATTGAAGAGCCAAAATTCACTCTATAAAACTGTCCAGTCTTTTGTTTTTTTATTAGGGTTCCGTAGCCAAATGGCAAAAAACGGAACCCTTATAGATTCGTCATGTCTGTCTGTCTGTCTGTCTGTCCGTCCGTCCGTATGTCACAGCCACTTTTTTCCGAAACTATAGAAACTATACTGTTGAAACTTGATAAGTAGATGTATTCTGTGAACCGCATTAAGATTTTTACACAAAAATAGAAAAAAAAACAATAAATTTTGGGGGTTCCCCATACTTAGAACTGAAACTCAAAAATTTTTTTTTCATCAAACCCATACGTGTGGGGTATCTATGAATAGGTCTTTAAAAATGATATTGAGGTTTCTAATATCATTTTTTTCTAAACTGAATAGTTTGAGCGAGAGACACTTCCAATGTGGTAAAATGTGTGTCCCCCCCCCCCGTAACTTCTAAAATAAGAGAATGATAAAACTAAAAAAAATATATGATGTACATTACCATGCAAACTTCCAACGAAAATTGGTTTGAACGAGATCTAGTAAGTAGTTTTTTTTAATACGTCATAAATCGTAAACCGCAATTTACCTCGATCAAAGTTACAACGAACTTCAAGAACTTTTATATTATGTTACTTGCTGCTACGGAACCCTTCATGGGCGAGTCCGACTCGCACTTGGCCGCTTTTATCTACAAATTTAAATTTTGTTATTATTTCTGTTCATTATTTTTAATAAATTATACCAAGTGCGGATGTTACCTTGTAGTAGAGGTTATAAGAAAATACAATATGTATATACCTTACTTATGTACTCATTAAAACGAATGTAATCGTTATAACGATTCAAGGCTAAACTGATTATGTAGTTAAGTTTTTTATCATAATATTATATTCAGATCTCATTAGAATAAAATAACCATGTTAAATATAAAAATGCGATGAAAAATTTATTGGTCCTTTTTCCTTATAATGTTGAAGCGTTGTTTTTAAATAATGCGTTATGTTTTATTTATTAAATCATGAGATTCAGTCATTCGATTAGGTATGTACCTAATTACAAAATAAGAATTTAATAAAGTAATCTCAAGTTATAAGAAACTCAAGTACCTAATAAGAAAAAATATACACTAATTATATTACAAAATGTTTCTACAATTACAATAATTATATGTTTATGTAGTTAAAATTGAATACTTGACATTACGTAGGTCACTCGATAAGTTTTGAGACAAGAAAGAACTATATTGACTGTAATCGTTGAAGGCTAAATTTTTCAGTAAAACCAAATTTAAAATCATAAAATATCATAGCACGCAAAGTTGCAAAGAAAAACGTGGGAACCGTTGTAGTTAGCATAAATGACTGGAACATCATATATTTTTTTAACCAGCAACCTGGCTGTTTGCGTTGTATTTTAAATATTATAAATAAAGCTTTTTAAAAATATATGTATGTATAATACAGATGCGTTCCATTTTTAAATTACGAGCATCTCAAAACTTATCGAGTGACCTACACGGTACTGGCATTATGCGCATTATTTATGATATGGTAACATATTTTTGTCTATCTGCCACGCGAAAAATCGAATTATCAAGGCCCATCAACTTTGAACCTTTATTCAAGGCATCTAAAATTGTTTGACTTAAGTATCTATACGAATTACAAGAAATGAAGTTTACTAACCACTATTGAAACATTTCCTATGTGAAGAACGTATCAAAATATTAAACTCTTTTTTTCCTTACCCTGTCCGCACGTCCTGTAGTTGTGGTATAAGACTAATTGTATAAGTCAAAAAACTAATTTATACAGTAATTTAATCGTAGACATAGAAACGTTTAGACTTTATTTACATAAAAATTAGAATAATGTAGATACCTGCTCTCTTTCACTCTCATACCAGAGAAACTGACTTTGTGTCATACTGGCGTAGATAGGAAACAGTAAAATGTTATTTTACGTTATTATTTATCACTGGTGCATGGTCGCTTTTATTATTATTATGCATTATTGTTTTTACCAGCATTATTTATGAATCCCCACGAAATACACCTAAATACCGGAATACGTAAGCAATCATTTCACGGTTTATTATGCCATCATCATAAACATAAGTTTTAAGGAGTGACATCATCTTCGCACTGTCGAATAAATCATCGCAGTTACACATCCACAATTGGTACCTACAGGGACATCTTCAATTGTAGAAACGAATCTATTATTTTAACCATTGCAACACTCATACATGAGTAATATTTCGATACCAGTAACCGCCGCCGTCTGTTAATGTTTAGAACTTTAGAAATTCTTATTAAAGGACTTGGTTTTGATTTTTATACTTATGTGTTATGTTGTGAACTGACTGAAATAAACGCTGATTGCAGAATGTTATCTCAATTTTCCTTATAATAAATAGATCAGTGAAAACTGCATCCTTAGCAACTGGTGAAACTATGTATTTCTTAAAAAAGCGTGCTGACAAACTATAGTCAAAATTATCTAAGATGCCCATAATGATAGCTGCCATTTATTAATATGAACTAACATTGTATGGGCGTCTTCGAGCGAAATGGAATAATCATTTACTTGACATGAATAGTTGAATACTTACGGACGAAGGATTTTTCCAAAATTTGTTAAAAATCCTTACTCACTTTCATTGGCGTTGATTATAAATCATAGTAAACGTTATAATCTAGTAAAAATCCCTTCACATTATAATTTATGCAAAATTTATTAAAAATATTTGACGTCGAAACAATGATAGATGAAGAAGCCTAAAACAAAACTGACGCAAAGTGATGTGACGGCCTGAAACCGTTTCTAAAACCAATCATAATCGATACATTACTATAATCGGAATTTAGAAAAGAAAATTGATTAATTTAATTACTTTGTTAAAAATGATTTACTTGCATTTGAATTTAAAATTAGGTACCCAAGAATACCACGACGAATTGGATGCTAACAAAGGACATTTTCCATTATGTATGGGCACTTCGCCATCCATGAACAGTAAACTGCAGATAATATATTATATGTAATTATGTAGCTTAGCTTTTTGCGGTATTTTTTTTTCGACAAAATAATAATTATGTATACATGAATGTGTGTTACGAATTACGAAATAAACAAGAATTTAATCACTGTAGTTTTTTCCCTGACGCTCATAATATTACCTCAAATACCTAAATGTTACGGTTTTTAGTTTACAAATTAATTATCGAATCGATTAGAAGGTCTTACAATTTTGAATGGATTTGTTACAAAAATTGGTTTCTTTCCTGAACCGATTTTTTTGTACATCTCTAGTGTCACTGTGATTGCAAACGACAAATTGGGCATCTTAGTTCACGGGGACTATAATAAACAGACAAAAACTGTAAAATACCCCCGCTAGTTTTTTTGATAATTGTGATCTGCTTATAACTATCCGTTGACGTGTTAACAAATAATTGTTTATCCACGGGTCAATGTTATTTCAAATTATTCTCAGCTCAGCAATTCGCGTCATTAGGCGTCGTATTTCAACACTGCAATAGAACTGAATAGTGGGATTCTCTCATGATGAAAGAGATAAGGTTATAGACCTCTACGTTGGTCAAGTGTAAAGTGATAGATTTTAATCGTATTTGCGGATATTATTAATAGAAGCATAGGATAACTAGATGGCGATGTTTTGGATCAATAGTTGGAGCGTGCAGAGTCCGGAATGACAAAATCTTCGCCCGAACAGAAGTCCGACTTACAATATTAAACCACTTAATTAAATTAAATTGTCTTCTCTTAATCAAAATTAAGTTTCGATTAATAAAAGAATTATCAAAATCGGTTCACCCAGTCGAAAGTTGTGATGTAACTAACATAAAAAATACAGTTGAATTGAATATCTCCTCCTTTTGTAAAGTTAGTTAAAAGACATGAGATTAAAGATCTGCCCCTGATCAACGTTTACTTAACTACAGGATGGTTTACACTTTGCTCAATATTCTTTATTTTCAGGTAAATACGAAACCTTACTAGACGATTCGCTCCTAGCTCTGCACACAATAAACGCACCACAGATCCAGTTCCCGCGCCTCGCTCACACATCGGGCACAGCTGAGAAGCTGCACCAGTATTTCTCCCAGCTAGACTTGCCTCTCATCAGGCGACTGTACAAACTATACAAGTATGACTACAGAGTCTTCAACTATGATCTAGAGAATATCGTCGGCTTCGATCTAGGGTAAGGTCTAATAAATTCGGATTTTTGTGAACAAGTGATCTAATTGTTATGTCTTCCATAGTGTCCATAGAGTTCAAATCTGACGTGATTTGAAGTTTAAAGTGATATTAAGCGCATTTTAAACGAGCAACCTTTTATAAGATCTTTTTAAATAAATTACTCGACCTTTACTCTCGACTCTTTAAGGCCAGTGTTAAGTTATATTCTAGATACGGTAAACTTTAAACGTTAAGGTTAGCTTCTAAAATAGCATGAGTTTATAATAAAACAATTTTTAACAATTTGAGTCTTTCAACAAAAGACAAAGTGTTAATTATATGATGCACACTTCAAAATCAATAACTTTTAACTCTGGTAATAATGGATTATATTATTAAGCAATTCACCAATTTTACCGATAATTAAATTAATAAACCTTTTTAATTTTATTGTGTACAATGCATTTTGGTGTTATTGTAACATTTATCAAGTCTTACCAAACATTTTTGTTAAAGCTTCAAGTATTATTAATAAATTATTTCAAGACATTTAACATGTTCCATTTACCATTTTGAGGAGTACCTATGCCTAAGTGCGCTTTGTACCAAATCTTACCAGTCATCTCTTTATGGTTTTTTACCTAGTTAATCTTTTCCCTAGCCTTTTAATAGTTGAATATGTATTTAATTTTATTGTTGTGATCGTATTCTTAAAAATTAAAAGATGTGATATTATAGAGCAGGCACTTTTTGAATTCAACACCTATATTTTTATTTATGTTGTTTTGTTTATATTAATGAATATAGTTACATTTCAGAATCTCAAAATATCTAACTGTACGGTAACGGGTACCTTTAATAATAATAAAACGCATAATTTATCGTTATTTTTCATATTTTGCGCCGTTGTTGTTATTTTAAATTTTGCTTTACCTATATATTTATTGATGTGTTTAAAAAGCAACTTTTGGCCAGAAACGTGACATCCCATCGGTTTTGATGCAATGAACGTGGCCGCGTTGCCGAACGTAGTGGTTCAATTTGTATTTAGTGAATAGTTCCTCTTCCCTCTATAAACCACATTTCGCATGCCCCCTTTTTACGAGAACTTGATATTTGTCCTAAAATATATCGTCAAAATGAAACTGGAAGAATCTGAGCACGACGGAACCCCGCAGTGAAGGGTTCCTGTTTCTGTTTTAATGTAATTTAGCCCTATCCAAATTCATCGTTTTTAAAAATGAACACCCTGTTGTTCCTTGGCGGGAGTGGGTACATTCCTACTAGTAACAATTTACACAAAACTTGGACCAGCGTCTAAACCCTTAGTACAAAAGCTAGACCAGTGGAAATAGACCATTTTATTAGTGGAAACAGATGTAAGTACCAACCTAAATAAACAATAATGTTGTGCCTTTCATATAATAATTTTGATAATTATGTTTACAATTGATTGATTATTAAGATATTGTTGTAACATTTGTTGTTGAAACACGTTAATAAGATATTAAGAATATGTTTTGTCCATGACAGTGATTGTACTAGTAAAGTGAATATTAACCGACTTCAAGAACATTCTAGGTATTCTAGGTACTTTTTGGCTGTTTCTGTTTATACATTATTCCTGGTCTGTCTTAATTTTCATTATGTTATGAATTTCATCGAATAAATATTATGTACCTATTAAAATCCAACTTTTTGAAGTCGGTTGAAATGTAAATAATTATTATGTACTTAAGTAGTACAATTTTTTATAACACTAACTTAACTATTCCTTATTATAATTATTTTTGTATTTTCATATTGTAAATCATAGATGAGCTAATATGGAAGTTAAATGACCCATCATTTTAATATATTCCTGATCCATTTGGATGGCGTAAACCATTAAGACTTCAAAACATTCCTTGTATGAAGATGAACTGAATAAGAAATTATCGTTGTACCAAGCCAAATGCGATTACTCAGTTTCTATTTTCTGTGAAAACACACAACATGGAATGATTTATTTGTATGTACCTACAAAGATGTATAAATGAAAGTTTCCAAACATAATCGTTGTTATTACATTTATTTAAATAAATGAAATGCAATTTTATATCTATGAAAGATTTTTATTTATTTGTCTGTGAGCTTTGAGGTTAGATTACTAAATTTAAAATAAAACTTATTGAAGTGTATTTTACTTAATAAGAATGAGTTATCTTGTTTCTCTATAATATCAGGATACCTCTGATAACTTGTAATAAGGTTTCTCCAACAGTAATATATGTACGTAATCATGGTAATCAGCAATTTTATTAATGTGGGTGACTATGGCCTGGACTGGGAGTACAGCAGAGGGATTTGGGGTTGTGCTGATACCTCATGGTCCACCAAAAACTGATGAATAAATTGATAAGTATAATTGATGCATGATCTGTGCATTTGACTTGACATGGACCTACTTGTAAGTAGATATTTGACGGCAGTTGCCCTCAGACAATTAGTAAGATAAGAGACATTTAGATAATGTAAGGCAAATAAATCTCCTAATCGATTCAAGAACAGTGTTCATTACAGGAATCGTGTGAAGAAGGTACACTTTAATTAACTAATTGCCAGTTAACTGGAAACCTAGCATACATTTGTTCTTCTGTAACCTATTTCATGCATCTGGGTTCATATGCAATTTGCCCTCATAGTAAAATAACCATTCGTTTAACGATGCTGAATTAACTGACTAATTTGCGACCGACTCCGAGATTTGCACGTGTGAAATTTGTAGGTCGGTGACGCAACGTAATATCGGATTTTGTCGAGCTGTCACAGTACCTAAATAATGAACAGGTATTGCGTAATATGGCGTGAGTATGAATTAAGATGTTACAAAATTAATATTTTTTAACCTGGGGTTTTACCGCTGAGAATATTCAAGCAACCTTGGTAGCTTTTGGTAGTTACGTCTAAACGTAGAACTAGTAAATGAGTCATTAGAAAAATAAAAGGTTTATAATCACTCCTAACTTCTATCTCCTGTTACAATATGTGCATCACAGACTCGTTGCGGTTGAATTAGGAAACAGGCAAACAAGAGTCTTGAGACTTGAACAAAGACAGCACGTATGGAAGGGTGGTATACCTATAGTCAGGCAATTGGTGCCTGAACAGAGTGCATACTCTGTCGGGAGTAAACAGAGCACTTATCAGGGGTCCCCGGGTCCCCCTGTTATCCCCCGCCCTCTGAATTACGTCTACCCGTGACAAAATTTAAATAAGGCTATTTTCATTTTCTTTACTGTTTCAACCCCCTTCCACCCCAAACATAAATCCTTTTCGAAAAAGCCAATCTCCCGTGCTACTTAGGCTGAAGCCCCCTTTTGCAGGTGGTCCCTCCCGTGCACTCCCGTGCTATTGCGGCCGGTCACAAGTTGGAAATTGCTGGGTCCTATACTATACGGTATAGGTATAGTCTATACCACTCAATATATCCCGACGGTACTCAAACATGGTGATAGTTTTTTCGCTAACTTGGCTAACTAATTACCCTCCTATCTAAAAAATCGACCCTGAGAGAAGAAATTTAATTTTTATTTTTTCTTTATCTGACTATCAATCTGACCACTGGGAAACACTCGATTTTTTTTACGTATTCTTTTTCGAAGAGACGAAAATTCTGGGGAACCGCTTTCTTCTTGGCCAGCAATTCAAATTCAAAATCATTTATTCATGTAGGTATCATTGATACACTTAAGCACGTCATTTTTTTTAATGAACCAGGTGCCTTACCATGAACTCTAATAAAATGTGTCATGTTCAGGACAGGTCAGCTTGTAGCTAAAACCTGACAGGAGTGTATTTTGTACCATGAACGTTTACCGATGACCTGCAATGCCTCTACTTCTGTACTGCACCTTAGTCTATGACATGCAAGGTACTTGATTTGTACTAATTATGTTCTGAAATAGAGCGTTTTATCGGTTTACCGGTTTTCAAATGAATGCGTAATATTGATGTTTTTAAAAGTTTAAAATAACAATCTTAATTGAAGATTTTGAGATTTGTTATAAATACTTAAGTGTTGTGATTTATTAACCTTCCGTTCTCTAAAATTACCAAAAAAATTATCGCTAAGTGATGCTTACATTTTTGAACGTAATCTTACACCACTTGTCGCGAATGCGAACCATAAATGGAGCTATAGAGCTTTTACGTAGTCTGTGGACTTTGGATCAATGGTTGAAGCAGTCTGTGCTTGGGTTTTGACAGATATTGTCAATTGGTTTTCCGACAGGACTGGAACAGGAAATTTTCCATACACGCGGTTTTTAAATGGGAGAAAAGGAAATAGTATTGTTTCGTAGCATAAAAGCATAAGTGCGCACAAGAATAGATTATTGAGATGGTTGTGTCTCAATTACCGAGGAGTCAGAAAGCATGTTTGCAGGTAGTATTCAGATACAATTGCCGATGTGTCGGGCGGCTTGTGGGCAAACAATATTCAGAATAAGTTACAGACAGACCTGAACTAGAATCGGACCATGGGACCATTGGAGGCTGGGCGCGGCTAGAAGGGGTGTGAGGAGGCCGCTAGAGGGTGGAAACCCTTATATATACTGATATATAATATACTGATATACTGATATCAGTTATAAGTATCAGTATCAGTGATTCAGTATCAAAGTGTTGGTTGTTACTTAAGATATCACGCAGCGTGACCTAGGGTCAGCCCTGCGTTGGATAAGTGGAACAAAAGAGAACAGAACAGAACAGACTATAGGCATTCACCTTGTTAATATTTCACTTTACGGATCGACCGTCTCGTTAAACGAGTTCGGTTCACCGATCCTCTACATCTTCTTACACATCGTCCCTGGACGATAAAGGTATGCGTATAGATATTGTAATCAGCTCAGACATTCGCCGTGTATCTTCTACCTTTAGGTAAGTGGCGACATGGTGGAGGTGCTGGGATTAACAAATCAAATAATTACAATTATAATGGTGAGCTGTCTTATTTGTTACATTAATAGCAATACTTCGTCTATGTGAGACAGTTTTCATTAGAATAATAATAAAGAAATAGTGATAATAATAAAAAAAAAAAAAAAATACAACCATTTGGATATCTGCTGTGTGTAAGTGTAAGTAAAGAAGTGTGTGAGTTCATGCAAACCTGTGTAGTTGTGACCGTGGAAGCTGATAGAAGACGACTGCTGATAGAAGGGACTTGAAAGAGAGTTGACTGTGTCACCGCTAATGGAATTCAGGTAATCTGTATTGTTTTATTATTGCATTAATATGTTGAATGAAGGTCTTGCAATATTTAAAACTCAATTGTTTGTGTATGGTACATCCATGTACCTAATATGTTTTAGTTACAAATGTTACAGTATGATTCGGATAAAGTCTTCAAAGTATAGTACTTCTTTGAGAACATGGCTTTGACACACACAACAAATAATAAAAATTATGATAAGGGATTGAGACGGAATTGGGTAAACAGGTGCCTTCTATTTGTTTTGAAAGTGAATTTGTTATTTCTTGCATAAGAAGGGACTTTAAAAGTTTGTTATAAACAGCTAACAAACTATACTACCATGAGTTGTATTGGTGTCAGAATAACTAAATGATATTCTTAATAGCAGGAACAACAGTGTTGTGATGTACATAGTTACAGTTCTGTCATTTTTAAATATTGCTAGAGAAACAGAATAACTGGAAATATAGACTAACTAATTAAACACTTGGTATCTGCAAACTCAGTAGTCATGACTGTTAAATGTTATTATGTGAAGCAACACATTATGAGGTTATGTGTTATCTTATACAGTAAAAGCAGTGTTTCGTGTGTAGGAATGGCACATTTCACCTATCACTGGATATATCACTTGTTAAATATACTTCACCTTGTCACACCAGTGACGTGCGTCGGGACCGTCTGTTACGTTTATCGCGACGGTGATTTCACCACAGTATTTCTTTTTCTGTGACTTAACGCCGGCCACCGGCCAAGCTACATATAATTCACAGAATTCCATCGTGCGAAAGAGAGAAAGCAACATTTGTGACTGGAGCCGTGCGGCACGTGCGTGAGCGACACAGTGCCATCAGCTAGAAGTGAAAATTTGTTTAAGTGAAATTGCATCTTGTTCTCAACGTCATGGGACTTAAGTTTGTCTGATTTCTTTCAACTTGCTTCGTTAATAATATCGCTACGATACAAAAACTTCAGATGAAAATGAGTTATTTTGGACAGGGTAAGGTTTTTATTAAAAAAAATTTGTGTGGGTACTTGATGTTTGTAACCACGTCATGTCTCGTGAATTTGTGATACGGTGACTCGGTGAGATTTCACTTCACAGTTCATTTGTAATCTTTACTTGCTGCGCGCTACCGGTGGTGATTTATCACCGGTGATATAACAGTGACAAAAATAAATAACTTCACCGACTTGATAGTGAAATAAAAGTAACGATATTTCACATCGCTATTTATGTGAAATTACAGAATTCACAGGCGTGCAATGAATCGCAGTTCTGCCATTAATTAGATCTGTCAGTTTGGCAGAAACAGATCAGTCAACTTGTCACTGTCACTCAGATTTGTTTACGTTGATTGAAATTCTAATAGTAATTTAAGTGAAGTAATATGCCAAAACAGTTTAATGATGTGTAAATTAGAAAGAATAAAGACGAAATATGGATGCTGTGTCTCGTTACGTCAAACTAAGGTCACTTTGTTTTGTGTGAAACAGGACTAAACACTTTGTCGAACGTAAGTAACAATTTAAGTTCCAGGAATGTTACACAAAGAGATTTAAAAGTTTTAATAAGAAAGAGATGTTATCTGCTTAGTAGTATGAGTTTGGAATAAATTGTAGTTCTTAACTATACTCCCATAATTATAGATGTGGATTATTGATTTGATAGCTATCATGGTACTACGATGATCAGTGTAATTCAACTATTTTCATATAGACTGAATAAGATGTGATATAAATGACATAGAAATCAGTGTGAAAAGGGCAAGGTGCACAGACAATATAATAAATTGGATAAACTACTTAAATAGTGGTTGCATAATACTTACACATACAAGGAATAAATACAAATATTAATATAATATACAAGATTAAGAGTTTAAGTTAAAAACAAATATTTCAAATTAGCGGTTGTTGTCGGGACTATCAAGGTAGAATATTTTGCCTGAGTTTTAAAGGATTCAAACGACTATGTCATACTACCATAGGTACATGGTATTGTCAGACTTGTGCGACTAGGATAAACACAGTAACCTGTTACCTGTTGGGCAAAAGCACTAAATCGCGATTATTGAATAGAGAGAATTTAGTTGTTTTATTTTCTTTAGATAAATGGTGAACAATGCATCACAGTTTTGATTTTATAAAGAAACAAATGTTTCGAGTGAGATTTAATAAGTTTTGGTAAACATGCCCAGCAAAAGTTATTGGTATTACTTTGAACTGTTTTGATTTTGGAATGTTTTTTGTGTGGGGAATGGACAACATATGCAGGAGAACTTTGCAAAGTGTTGAATGGTAACTATAATTTACATTAAGACATGGGAGCCTTCGGGAGCTGTTGCATGTGGCGCATGCTTCGGTTATGTCATCATGATGCCAGTGGCTGCTCATCGGAAAGAGTCAACTCATCAGTCCAGAAAGAAATAGATTACTTCAAACAGAGGTAAAACACCTACTTCAGTTCAGTATGATGGTGTTCAAGTCACCCGCCTAGATTTTGGAAATCGAGTCACCTGTGGTCATACCAATAGCGCCATCTATCTATTCCATCGGGAACTACCTCGTCGAGTAATATTTTACGCAGAATAATCGAAACTCACTTGACTCCTTGTTCGATAGATGGCGTTAACACTAGAAATACATTGATTTTATGGATTCATATGAACAAATGACTAGATTTAGAGCACTTTCATTGTTCATCATGGTATATTCAAGAAAGATTCGGATAAACTATTTGATGCAATAATATAATATTATAATGATAAAAGTATTTGATGCAAGTTCAAAAACAGCAAATGGCGTATCATTGAATTAGTGTTTGCATCAGGCGTTCTACTTCAAAATGACATCATACAAATATTATTGATCTTTAGACATCATCAGATTGTATTCACTACATATATAACAATGATGTTCAGAATGACTTAGATATGTCCAGAAGATAGGAAGTATCAATTAATTTATTGGAAAGAAGTCACCAGAATCAGGTCAAGTATTATGAATTAAATACTAACACATATGGAGTCTTTTTAGATCTATGAGAAGACTGTTAAAACTAATAGAAGATTGGAAAGTCACACACACCAACTTAATAGCGTCACACATGATAAGAGGAAATTAATTTTTGTGAATTATATACTCACCGAGAGTGATTCATTTGCTTCAGCACAAGCGCTGTAATCAGAACTCATGCGAAGCACAGGCCATGATCTCAGAAAATGGTCATGAAATTCAGATAGATTATTGCCTTGGAGATCTTCCCAGGAGATTAATGTGAACAATTTCAGCAGTTCAATAGTGATAATAAGGAATTTATCAAAGTATTAAGAATATAATAGTATCAATTATCAGGTATACTTTCATACAAAATAAATATTCCTTCAAGCCAAGCAATAACAAAGCATAACATATTCAGTATAATTGCAATACTGTATGATCCATGTGGATACTGCACCCCAATCACCTTCAGATTCAAGGTACTATTACAATCATTATTCATTGATGGTTTAAACTGGGATGAACCAGTATTAGCCCCATCATAAAGGAATGGGATGAATTAATCAATGACATTAAGTATCTATTTCAACTTCAAATACCAAGAGGTATCACCCATGCCTCAAGCAAAATCATATGTACTCCATGGCTTTGGAGATGCTTCAGAGAAAGAATATGCCAGATGTATATACCTGCGATCATAAAACTCATCAGCACATGCTGGAATATACCTAAAATTGAACTCAGTACAGCTCATCGAACATGTTATTTATTGAATCATGTTGTTCAATCATTTGAGCCTTCAATCGGTATGGATTCTATCAATGAACGGTCCGATAGTTCAATTGCTCTTACATGGATAAAAATCAAGTCACATTTACTTGCATTTGAATGCAACAGATTACACAATATTTTGTTCAAAATCCAGAAAGTCATTAAATGGCTGTATATTCAGTCAGAACTTAATCCAGCAAATATAACATGAAGAGGATTTTCAGCCAGACAATTACTACACACAGATATGTAATAGAACCCACATTGGCTCTGGAACTTGGAGGAAAATGGCTTCACTCGGTAATCAATAAACATAAGGATATGCCTGGATTCAAGAAGCATATTTATATCGCCACACCAGACCAACCATTGGAGTTATCATTATGAGAACGTGTTAAGTTCATTTACTAAACTCATCAATGTTTCGATAACTCAGAAACCTTTAGATATCCAAGAGGGACTGAAATGAAAATAAGATTTTGTCATTACGTAGAGGACACAAGAGTTATAAAAAAAAAAGGATGTTATAAAATATTTTGTAGTTCATACATATTTGGCTTTCGTGAGCATGCAGCAACAAGTAAAGTTAAATTTTAATTACGACACAATTTACGACGAATTTTATTTACGACGCAGTCTTCGGTAAGTTTTAGTAGTTTTGATATAGACCAGACCATATACAAACTTCTCTGGTTGCGGTGGGTCTTACGAATATATGGTCTAGGTACGTTCAATGTAAACGTATCAGATTTGGAAATTCAATTTCAATTCAATTTTAAATGATCTTTATTTAAAAATAAAGATTACATAATACATATCTAGTGTACATTTTAATCCTAGATATTGTAAACACAGTTGGAGGTATGTTGAAATAAAAATACAACTGAGGAAGTCGCAGTAAGCAGCAAGAACCAAACTAAAACGTTATTTTGTTATACTCAACACGCAAGTTTACGAGCTCCGTAGCATATGCACGCAAGCCACAACCGCTCGTATATAGATGCAATACGGACGATTACGCCAGCGCGCGCGCATCAGACATTGCGCAGTAGCTAAGTGATCGACCGTACCTATTTAGATGCGTCGAGGAATAAGTGATGTGGAAGCTTGTATCGATTATAACTGTCGATATATTTAAGATCTTTTTTACGCGTGGATCTGGAAATGGAAAATCCCATAGCAAGAGATGATGAAAATAACAAGATAAGAAAAAAGTAGTAGATAGATATGAATGGTCATTCGTGCTTGACTAATGAGAATGAGAAGACGAATCGAAGGAGTACAAGTTACGAGAACGAGTCAGCCGTCAGAACCGAACCAAACCGAAAGGTCGAGCGACCGATTGTCCCGATCCGTTTCAAAGAAAATACGTCACGATCTTAACATTCGTATTCGTAATTAAATCAGTGTGATAATGTTATATACTGTGTTGCGGACAGTACAGATACAATAATAAATGATTAAACTATTATAGATGGTGTATACCTATATTAAAATTGAAAGTATGATAAAGATAAATAGCATACATTTTGTAAGGAAGTTGGATTAAGTGGGTGACTTAAGTAATTAAGCACTTAAAATAAGTTTTTAATGTGCAGCGTTCCTGACCTAGCAATTGCATTATAAAATATTAAAATAATATTTAAGACAGTTGATTGATGCATGAATTTGCAGCAATTCTTCAAAGGTACATAATGAAACAGTATTGGTTCATCGAAAATTTAGCAAATGACATGTTAGTATTAAAAGGTGTCTGAATAAATTGATCTTCAGTTCTAGACAGAAGCTTGTGGTACAAAAACAAGCCACGGACGATGTTCAGGACTTCCTTCATGTCAGGAGACACAATAGTGTCTAGGTCCAAGTACACTAGTAGTTACGATGATATGTCAGGAGACACAATAGTGTCTAGGCCCAAGTACACTAGTAGTTACGATGATATATAGAATGAAGTGAGCTGGTTCCGTGATCAGAATGGGTGGCTAAAGGGCGCTCTTTCGAGTTGTTGAACAGGCATAAGACTATTGAATAGTCAGTCAGTCAGTTTGGTATAAGTGTATGGTTATATAGTCAGTGTTAATATTGAATACTGGTTGATTCAGTTTCTCTTGCTGGCGGGAGTGTCGCGAATGCGAACCATAAATGGAGCTATAGAGCTTTTACGTAGTCTGTGGACTTTGGATCAATGGTTGAAGCAGTCTGTGCTTGGGTTTTGACAGATATTGTCAATTGGTTTTCCGACAGGACTGGAACAGGAAATTTTCCATACACGCGGTTTTTAAATGGGAGAAAAGGAAATAGTATTGTTTCGTAGCATAAAAGCATAAGTGCGCACAAGAATAGATTATTGAGATGGTTGTGTCTCAATTACCGAGGAGTCAGAAAGCATGTTTGCAGGTAGTATTCAGATACAATTGCCGATGTGTCGGGCGGCTTGTGGGCAAACAATATTCAGAATAAGTTACAGACAGACCTGAACTAGAATCGGACCATGGGACCATTGGAGGCTGGGCGCGGCTAGAAGGGGTGTGAGGAGGCCGCTAGAGGGTGGAAACCCTTATATATACTGATATATAATATACTGATATACTGATATCAGTTATAAGTATCAGTATCAGTGATTCAGTATCAAAGTGTTGGTTGTTACTTAAGATATCACGCAGCGTGACCTAGCGTCAGCCCTGCGTTGGATAAGTGGAACAAAAGAGAACAGAACAGAACAGACTATAGGCATTCACCTTGTTAATATTTCACTTTACGGATCGACCGTCTCGTTAAACGAGTTCGGTTCACCGATCCTCTACATCTTCTTACACATCGTCCCTGGACGATAAAGGTATGCGTATAGATATTGTAATCAGCTCAGACATTCGCCGTGTATCTTCTACCTTTAGGTAAGTGGCGACACCACTTGACACAGTGACATGTCTAAATGTCTATTAAAATGTGTGATTTATAATGCCGGTCACTCACATTCGCGCGAATGCGCGAACCCATAAGTGTGGGACGACATTCGCGAATGATTATGCGAAGTTTTCGAGGCATTCGGGGTTTTCCAAACTCTGTCGGTTTTTTGTCGCACATCAAAACGCGCGAACCTCGAAACTTCGTGTAGTCTCCCACACATTCGTGCGACCAGTTGCGCACACGACTAAAAAGGTGATGTATCTCTTAATTTTTCGTGGTTCGTGGCGTCTAATCGTACTGCCATTTATTTTCTGTATTGAAAATGGATTTTAATGACAACAACATAATAACAACAGCAAGATTGAACATTCGTGAACAAAGTGTAGGAGGAAGCTGAAATAGGCTTGTATACTCATATGCGAACCCATTTGCCTGACCACCCTTCACATAGGTAGGGTAAAATACCCAACGATTGTCACCCTAAGCGTTTTCTCACCATTTTTTGTCATTTTAATGTTGTCCCCTCTAAAAATGCAATATTTTTTTGGTTTAAATATAATGTTTAACTATCAAGGAGAAGATTGATATGAATTTTAGTGCAGTTTAAATAATTTATTCAAGGAAAAATAATGTTTCAAACTAAAAGGGCGCTAAACTATATCGATTGACACCCTGATGTAACGATTGACACCCAGCGAGACTGTAACGATTGACACCTAGTGGGTACATTAAATGATTATTTTTTGTTACTTTTGAAGTGAAAACTTCTTTAGTACGGGGGTGATTTGAAATTCGATGAAACGAAACTGTCCAGTGGAGACTGGAGTTGAGTGGAAACTGGAGTTGAGTGGAGACTGGAGTGGAGTGGAGACTGGAGTGGAGTGGAGACTGGAGTTGAGTGGAGACTAGAGTGGAGTGGACACTGGAGTGGAGTGGAGTGGAGAATGGAGTGGAATGGAGTGGAGTGGAGACTATAGTGGAGTGGAGTGGAGACTATAGTGGAGTGGAGTGGAGACTGGAGTGGAGTGGAGACTGGAGTTGAGTGGAGACTAGAGTGGAGTGGACACTGGAGTGGAGACTATAGTGGAGTGGAGGATGGAGTGGAGTGGAGACTGGAGTGGAGACTATAGTGGAGTGGAGTGGAGACTGGAGTGGAGTGGAGACTGGTGTGGAGTGGAGACTGGAGTGGAGTGGAGACTGGAGTGAAGTGGAGACTGGAGTGGAGTGGAGACTGGAGTGGAGTGGAGACTGGAGTTGAGTGGAGACTAGAGTGGAGTGGACACTGGAGTGGAGTGGAGTGGAGACTATAGTGGAGTGGAGAATGGAGTGGAGTGGAGTGGAGACTGGAGTGGAGTGGAGTAGTAAAACCTACAATTATCATCTTCCCGAAATTTTATTCGTCTCATTATCTTGAAAACAAAATTTTTGAAGGTTTCACTTCTGCCACGTGTGAATAGCACACATTTCAATTTATTTATTTATGAGTACATTAGAAAGTATTTTGGAATTTTTATTTTCGTCTTTCTTCCTTTTATTTGTTGCTTTCTTCTTTTCTTGAAAATTTTCTTCTCTTTTCCGTTTTCTGTTTTCTTTTTCTATAAAAAGTTTATTTTTCACCTCATAAAGATATTATTTTATTGCTATTCTAGAGCCTTCAAGTGAAGACTCGAGTCGAAGCTCGAACTTCATTTACTTAGCACATTGAAGTATTATTACTAGCGTATAGAATGGACACCGCGAACACAATGTATGTTCCAATGAATTGGCGCCGCGCGGCTTCAATTGCCAATGGATTCGTTCGATTTTGAAAGGAGAACGGGGGCCAATTTTGAAAATAGAACCTCCCGGTGGGAACACACATTTTGTTCGAGATGTCTATTCTATGACATTATTCTTCAATGACTTAGCATTGCTAAGTTAGCAATCTATCGAAACGCATAATAATTTATCTTGTAAGGTATAATAAAAATAATTTTGTTTCAATAAGTAGGCATACCAAATTGAGTTCTTTATGAGAGTTTGATACAAATATTTTTACTTTAAAATAAAAAAAAATGTGTGTTAGCTCCGACGCAAGACTGGAGTTTAACGCCATCTAGTTTGCAATCGTCAAATCAGTAACAACGGATGATGATGATGATGGAGGATGACGATGATGATGATGAATGACGATGCTAATTATGATGATGATGATGAATGATGGTGATGAAAATTATGATG
This sequence comes from Thymelicus sylvestris, assembly GCA_911387775.1. Taxonomy (NCBI): domain Eukaryota; kingdom Metazoa; phylum Arthropoda; class Insecta; order Lepidoptera; family Hesperiidae; genus Thymelicus; species Thymelicus sylvestris. Next base: position 3,810,432 of record OU426888.1, read on the forward strand.
TACGATGATGATGAAGAATGATGATGATGATGATGATAATAATGATGTATGGTGATGATGTAGGAGGATGATGAATGACGATGCTAATTATGATGCTGATGATGAATGATGATGATGGTGATAGTGATGAATGGTGGTGATGATGATGAATGGTGGTGATGATGATGAATGGTGATGATTATGATGAATGGCAAATTTCGTACAACCTAACAATCAATCAAAAACGTACTCTAACAAGTAGTAATCTTAATTCTATTTCAGTCGGTTCACAAATAAAAGTCACACCAATTAAAAAAATCGCGTGTAAATTTTTTTTTGAGTTGGGATGTGTGGGTACTAAGGCATAGGGTACCTGAAGCAAAGCGAGGGCAATTGCTCCCTGCTGATAAATAAGTGTGTATTTCAACAGTTTCTAATTCCTGCGTGAAAATATTTTGATCCGTACGGGGTGTCAATCGTTACAGCCTAGTACAAATAAAAATGTAATGACTGGCACTAGCAAAACGTAATGTTTCCTAAGGCAAAGATAGTAAAATCATGAAAATTACGTCAATTTACGACATAATTTAACAGAAATAACACCAATCTTCTATATTTACCTACCAGGTGCGATAAAAATCGTCACACAAAGTTAGTCCCGCCTTCTGTTTTTCTTAATTTTCATCAGTCTACTGCAACCCACAAGGCCCGCTACTTTTAAAAAATCGACAGATACAAAATGGCGGAAAAAGCAACTACGAAAATGTTCCCATTTCATGAAATGAAAATTTTACTAACTAAAAGTAAAGTTACCATGTTTAAAAAAAATAATTTATGCTTAGTTTAGGACATAATACGAAAAGGGTGTCAATCGTTGGGGGAGTGCCAATATTACTAGACTTTACCCTATGTACAAACATTCGTAAAAATGTCAAACATTTGCGCGCATGTGAGTGACCGGGGTTAGGAGCGATAATTTAAAAAGCATAAGTACAATGATTGTTTTTAAAATTTTCCAAACAAATGAAATGTATTTATTTTGTGATGATGGTGTATTTGAAATTCGCCATGTCTGCATCCCGTCGTGTTTCATCATCATCAACGAAATAGCCGAAACAGGACAATAAATGTTACTTTCGGTGAGCTGTAATATTTTGACGTTAACATATGCCACTTTCTGATGTCAATACGTCAACAATCGCGTCATGGTACACGAATTGCAGGGCAGAAGATCATTTTTGAAGTCACGTGACCGCTGTCCTGTTACGGTGACGTGGTCGCTGACTGCCCTGTGTTTTAGCCAGATCATGGTAGTGTGGCGATGTAATAAACGGACGTGCAGTTCAATTTTATATTAATGTCGTCAAAGGCGTTCGGCGGCAGTTCGGGTATATTCGTTACCCCCCGCACCGCGTGCGTCGCAGGCGCAAGGCGGCGAGCAGCCGCCGGCAACCGACCAGTCGTCCGATCACGCTTTATGACGCCGGAAGGCTGCTTGTGCGCCTCTCTCTCGCTTCCAAATTCGCGAACGCTTTACTAATGGTGTTTCTAAAACTAACTCATTATTCGCTTGCTACTTCCCTTAATTTCTGTGCATAATTGTCCTTCCTATAACTATCTTGTTCGGTGTGTACTGTGTGCTCAATTAGCATTGTTTCTTGGCGTGTGCATCTCATACATTAAATGTATATGTACGGGGGTTTGTGACAGTTCCATTTCATAAATATACGCTCCCCTACATAATTGGTGACCCAAAGTCGTGCAGAACACCGGTGCTAAAATGTCAAAAGTCGACGGCAGTAAGCAGAATAGTGAAAAGAATAACGAAACGGCCGACCACGCCCTGTGCCGTGTTGGCGTTAAGATGCCGCCATTTTGGCCGAATAAGGCCGCCTTATGGTTCGCACAACTCGACGGACAGTTCGCTTTATCGAACATCACATCGGATACTACGAAGTTTTACCATGTGATATCGATGTTGGATATAAAATATGCTGAAGCAATCGAAGACGTTATAACGAGTCCCCCAGCTACAGATAAATATGAGACGGTGAAAAAAGAATTATTGGCCAGATTATCAGCGTCAAAAGAGAACCGTGTGCGACAGCTTTTATCGAAAGAAGAAATCGGCGATAGAAAACCCAGCCAGTTCCTGCGGCACCTCAGAACACTCGCTGATAAAGAGGTTACTGAGGACTTCCTACGTACACTGTGGGCAGACAGGCTGCCCAGTTTCGTACAAGCTATAATAGCCACGCAGGCCGACTCGCCACTGGACAAGGTTGCGCAGCTCGCCGACCAGATAATGGATGCGTCACCTCACTTCATGAGATCGCAAGTGGCCGTAGCATCTACACCTACTACGTTGGAGGATGTGAGCAAAAAGCTTGAAGCACTTACTTTAAAAGTGGATTCGTTGCATTCGTCGCGAGGACGGGCGTATCATCAGTTCCGCCCGCGTGCCAGGTCAACGAGCAGACGTCGTCAGCAGCACAGGAGCCGTTCCAGGTCGTCCAGCAGTACCAGCTGCTGGTACCATCGCAAGTTTGGAGACAAGGCAGCTAAGTGCAGACCTCCTTGTTCATTTTCAAAAAACGATTCGAGCGGTCGCTAGTTGCGGCGAGTGACTGTGTTAATTCCGTGCCAAGCCGCTTATTTGTTACGGACAAAAAGACTAATATTAAATATTTAATAGATACCGGATCTGATTTGTGTGTTTATCCAATTAAGTACTTACATAACGAACGTCGGTTTAAAACAAATTATGAATTGTATGCAGCTAATAATACTGTTATTTCTACTTATGGTTGGATTAGTCTTAGTCTAGATTTTAATTTACGCCGTGCTTTTAACTGGCGCTTTGTAATAGCGGATGTGAGCAAGCCTATAATAGGTGTTGATTTTATATCTTTTTACAACTTGCTCGTGGACGTTCGTAACTCACGCCTGATTGACGCAAATACATCGCTTACATCAGCCGCCGTAACTGCTACCGCTTGTAATTGCCCTCAAATAAAAGTTATAGCTGGTGACAGTCCCTACCATAAATTGTTATTGCAGTTTCCCGACATAACTCGACCGGTAGGAGACCCGCGCGAGCGTGCCGTAAAACATAATACGCAGCACTACATACGTACGACCCCCGGTCCGCCTGTCTCATCAAGGCCACGACGTTTGGCACCTGATAAATTAAAAATTGCTAGACAGGAATTCGAGGACTTGGTACGTACCGGTGTCGTACGTAGGTCGGAAAGCTCATGGTCATCCCCCTTACACTTAGTGCCTAAAAAAGATAAAGGGTGGCGACCATGTGGGGATTACAGGGCACTTAATGCTCGTACGATTCCCGATCGGTACCCTGTAAGGCACATAGCGGATTTTTCGCATAATCTTTTTGGGTGCACAATTTTTAGTAAATTAGATTTAGTACGCGCGTATAACCAAATACCAGTGGCACCTGAAGATATTCCCAAAACGGCTATAGCTACAAGTTTCGGGCTTTTTGAATATAAATTCATGAATTTTGGCCTCAGAAATGCTGCGCAAACGTTTCAAAGGTTTATGGACGAAGTTCTGAAGGATCTGGACTTTGCCTTTCCATACATTGATGACGTATTAATAGCCTCTGTAAATGAAACCGAACACGAAAAACATTTAAAAATTGTCTTCGAACGTTTTAATGAACATGGTATTCTACTTAACACGAACAAGTGCATTTTTGGCGTACCAGAGGTCGAATTTCTAGGTTACCTAGTCAGCGCGTCAGGAACGAAACCCCTTGAAGACAGAGTCCATGCCATACTAAATTACTCTAGGCCGAAAACCATTAAAGAACTACGCCGTTTTTTAGGAGCTCTCAATTTTTACCGTCGCTTTATAGCGCACGCTGCTAGAATACAGGCACCTCTCCATGCACTACTCTGTGGTGCATCGGTTAAGAGCAACAGCAGCATAGACTGGACCCCAGCGCTGGAGAAGGCTTTCGATGTTTGTAAATCAAGTATTGTTAATGCTACACTTCTAGCGCACCCGGACTCCTCCGCTCCTCTCGCCATCGTCACCGACGCGTCGGACACTGCTATTGGGGCAGTCTTGCAACAACAAATTGCTGGCGAATGGCAGCCGCTTAGTTTCTTCTCGCGTAAATTAAACACTGCGCAAAAGAAGTATAGTTCGTACGACCGGGAACTACTTGCCATTTATGAGTCAGTGAAGTACTTTCGGTATATGGTAGAATTAAAACCTTTCTTTATACTTACTGACCATAAACCTATAATCTCTGCCTTTAAAAAAGATCTCGATAAGTGCTCACCCCGTCAGTTTAGGTATTTAGATTTTATATCTCAGTTTACGACTGATATTAGGTATATTGCAGGGGAAGACAATGTGGTAGCCGATGCTCTGTCTAGGACGGACGCCATAGCAGAAATAATAGATTTAAAATCACTAGCTAATTCGCAATTGACAGATACCGAATTAAATACATTAATAAAAAAAGGTTCGTCGTTAAAATTAGAAAAAGTATTTTTTGGTAATGTTAAGTTAGTTTGTGACGTCTCGGGTTCAATTAAACGACCTTTTATTACAACCGAGTTCCGGAGACAGGTGTTTGACGCTTTGCACGGGTTGAGTCATCCCAGTGCGAGGACAACCGCTAAGCTTGTTTCTGAACGCTACGTGTGGCCCGGCATTCGTAAGGACTGCAGAACATGGTCGCGCTCGTGTATCGCATGTCAGAAGTCGAAAGTCTCTCGTCATGTTCACTCACCGACTCACGACTTCGCAGTACCAACAGCCAGATTTTCTCACGTTCACATGGACTTGATCGGTCCCTTGCCTATCTCAAATGAATTTAGGTATTGTTTAACAATGGTCGATAGGTTCACTCGTTGGCCCGAGGTAGTACCGCTTACTGAAATCACCGCCGAGAGCGTCGCAAAGGCGTTTCTTAGTACTTGGGTGGCTCGATTCGGCTGTCCTGAAAAAATTACAACTGACAGAGGTAGACAGTTTGAGTCGCACCTGTTCGAGCATTTATCATCTCTGTTAGGGTCACGGCACATTAAAACCACTGCCTATCATCCGATTGCCAACGGTTTAGTTGAACGCTTTCACAGGCAACTAAAGGCAGCCATCATGTGCCATGCGAAGGACAACTGGTCGGAAGTACTTCCACTAGTACTGCTAGGTATACGTAGTGCATGGAAGGAGGATTTGTCAGCGTCCACCGCTGAATTAGTGTACGGTGAGCAATTGAGGCTCCCCGGCGATTTCTTTGATAGCAGTCGTGGTATTGACTTCGTACCCGACTACTCCGATTTTCTAACACGTTTACGGTTACGCATCGCAAAAGTTAAACCGTCAAGGGTAGCTCGCCATGGTTCATTTAAAACATTTGTTTACAAGGAATTATCATCCTGTTCACATGTTTTTATCCGACAAGACCTTGTCCGTAAACCTTTGCAACCGCCCTACGCTGGGCCGTATAAAGTAGTCGAACGCAAAGAAAAATATTTTAAAATTCAAATTGCGCACAAAATTGTTAGTGTTTCAATCGATCGCTTAAAACCGGCATTCGTGCTTAATAACGAGACTGACAAACCTTCTGAGGTAAATCAGCCCGTTACGAGAGTTACACGCTTTGGTCGTCAAGTCCGTTTCCCTAATTATTTTCGACCCTAAAGGTCTCCAGGGGGGCTGATGTGGCGATGTAATAAACGGACGTGCAGTTCAATTTTATATTAATGTCGTCAAAGGCGTTCGGCGGCAGTTCGGGTATATTCGTTACCCCCCGCACCGCGTGCGTCGCAGGCGCAAGGCGGCGAGCAGCCGCCGGCAACCGACCAGTCGTCCGATCACGCTTTATGACGCCGGAAGGCTGCTTGTGCGCCTCTCTCTCGCTTCCAAATTCGCGAACGCTTTACTAATGGTGTTTCTAAAACTAACTCATTATTCGCTTGCTACTTCCCTTAATTTCTGTGCATAATTGTTCTTCCTATAACTATCTTGTTCGGTGTGTACTGTGTGCTCAATTAGCATTGTTTCTTGGCGTGTGCATCTCATACATTAAATGTATATGTACGGGGGTTTGTGACAGTTCCATTTCATAAATATACGCTCCCCTACAGTAGGATATAGCAGGACAGGCCAGTTATCGGCTAATATTGACCTGTTTTAAGAGTTGATGGTAAGCCCCCAGCATTGCATCGGTGACACGTCTGTCATGTTGCTCGTGAGCTGGTTTGTAAACTAGTCGACATTTTACTAATTGCATAAAAATAGAATGCACCTTGAGAGATTTTATGAGTGGATACAATAAACCTCATTTGAATTGTTATAATTATGCAGCTAGCACTGTCTGGTTGAGTAATTGGGATCATAAGTTCAGATGCTTATTACCTACTTACCTATTGTTTTACAGATATCCAAGGTATATGCACCTGGCACAGTATAAATATTATTCTATTTATACTGTGGTATAGGTTAGCTTGTACTCTAGGCGGATTTTCCACCGGAAATGTACACCTACCACCAGTGACGGAAATTAAGCAATTGCCTAGGGCATCACGTCTGGGGGGACACCAGAAGAAGCACAAAAAGCACAGAAAACCACATTGACATACGGATAGGGGGGCCTACAGGCGTGGATTGCTTAGGGCATCAAGTAGTCTTAATCCGTCACTGCCTACCACTACTCATTGAACTCAAGAAAGAAATAGTGGGCATGAGATCCTTTCTGAAGAAACTTGGTTTAAAACTACCCATTGATTTATTATTATTTATTACTATGTAATTTTCATAAAATATTGCTTGGTATTATTTTTTATTTATTGTAGGTAATTTATAACTGCAGACTACTGAATTTGATAAGCAACCATACAAATGCATTCATTAATTTGATAAATAATATCAGGTATCATAATACGGTAGGATTTCACAATTTACTGCCGATTATTTGCCAAAAACTCGATAACGAATAAACGAAGAGATTATATCTATAGCTCTAAATATAGGTAATCTGGATATCTAACGCTGATAAATAATAACCAAATACTTAGTGTTGTGTTTCATCCGTATTTTTTCATCCACACGTTGGTAAGTAGGTAGTTACTGTAGTTAGGTACCCATATCAGTGTCGGCCTAGTAGGCGGCGCGGCGCGGCGCACTGTTATCAGAAATCGAACCCGGGAGCACGGGCCAGGAAGCCGATATTTATGTGACAGATAAAATTAATGATTGCTCTCGGTAGGTACCTACTTCTCGGGACGTGGTGTTGTTGGTGATATGTGCTGTGATATCAGCCGTATCAATTATACGGGGCCCCCAGCGCATACGGGCCCCCACTAACACTCCCAAAAAAAGCTCGCCAGCGGCCTACGACCGCTACAGTTGGCACTCCTTTTAGATAGGTATATTTGACAGCCAACGTCGAGGGGGCCTTAGGGCTAACTACGCAACTGGTGCTGTCCATATGCCACTCGCGATAAAGAGAATTCGGTGCCGTCGACTTTATGCACCTGAGTTAATTCACCCAGGAGTCTTAAGTCTACTGGGGTCTCTATATTTCGCATATAGAGATAGACATGATGATAGATATTTTGCCTTCAACGGTTAGGAGGACCTAACCAACAATCTGCAACAAACATTAACTCCGCTGAGTGCCCAGGCCACGTTATCTACATCTTAAGAGAAATGCGTCTGTAATATAACTGATCTTAATAGCTATGTAGTTTGCACTTAACGAATTAGGTACGTAGGTACCTAGTAGGTATAAATAAATATTAAAATATGTTGAAACGATAATATATCTATTAATCTTCGTTCTGCCTATAATTCCCAAGTCAGTTATTTAGCAACAGCCAAACGTCCTAACCTTGTCGGTCATTAAAATAATGCATTGTACCTAGTTGTAGTACTAACTATATTAAAAATATATATAAAAATATACATTTTTTTAATTAAATATATAGTAAGTATCTCGGCACCTGCTTATTTTATTAACACTAGGGTATTAGGTAGACTATTATTTAATAAGTGTGAATAAATTAGGTAATTAGCGATATATTTACAGTTTCACACCTACCTAAATGATTTGTAGGTATAGGTAATTGCTTACTGCTTAGTTTCTTTTAGTTCATAGGTCCGTGATTCCGTGAAGCAATAACAAGGCACAGCATACTGATGACGTCAACGCCGAAATTTTTACTAGCCAGTTCTTAGAACAAGTTAAACTTGACTGTTGCCTGTTTTTGCTGCGTTTTTTCTTTGCGTCAGGTCGACTTCGCAGACTGATCAATTTGTGATATGAACGGGGTAAGATGAGAGGAGTTTATGCTTAGCAACGATTTTTTTTTTATTGATTTAATTTTGTCCCCTAAATTTTATTATTTTGGTTCTACAGTAGTAAGATGTTGTACTTTTTTTGCTGCATAGGGCTATCTAAAACAGGAGTCCTTATGATCAAATATGTACCCACTGGGTTTAAATACTTATCTAATCCTTAGAATAAAGTTTACGTCCGTGAATAAAGAATAAACATCAGCTAATCTATGTATGAGAATTTTTAGCGGGGCCTCTTTGATTTAGATTTTAGAGTCTAAATCAAATCGGTGTTCCCTCCAAACTATGACATGGAGTCCTTAAAGAAGCGGGTCTATTGTTTTCTTCGAGGCCGGCAACGCCAATGCGTTGCCATCAATATGACGCCCCCGGTGTTACTAATGTCCATGGGCGGCGGTGATCACTTACCTTCAGGTGACCCGTCTGCCCGTTTGCCTGCTCAAGGCATAATAAAAATTAATATTCGATCCTAATCTATTTTATACCATCTAAGTTACTAATTTTGATTATCTATCTAGTAAAGCAGAGGTCCCTAGACTTTTTTTCTCATAGACCACTTTAAATATTGTATTTAGCTGGTTCCGGTGGATCCTGTAGCTACATTTCTAGCATATGTATTCCCAAAACTCGACAAAAAATGTGAAGAGTGGGAATGAACGAAGATTAGATCTAACTATGGAAATTTGCGTTGCGGCTGAGTTCCAACCACGAATTAATAGTTTTTTGTCACGCCAACGTAGACCCCCGTCGACTCTCCCGTGGACCCTTGAGGGTCCACCTGGACCACTTTGGGAACTAAGGTACTAAAGTGACTAGTAAGGCGACCCATCCCAGTATCGCCCGGGACCCGAATTTGGGTCGCGACCCGGGGTTAAGAAACGCTGATTTAGACTTACGGTTAATTTAATCGCTCCTTATTAAAGAACCACCATACAAATTCTGTACTAAGGAGCGATTGAAGTACCTACGTTAGTGACTCTAAGTTGGGGCGTTAGACCCACTTACCTAATCTTAGCCCCCCTTTCCAACAATTCATACCTATTTATTTATCTACGTAATCTTTTAAAACCTTTTGTATTGACCTCCAAAAAATAAAAAAACAATACGAAATATAAAATCGCGCAATGTTCACGCATTTGCATTGTAATTTAACTACATAGTCATTAGTGTTTTCTCACAGTGTCGTTCATTGTCACCTGTCGTGTGTTGTTATTGCTCGTAATGTAAATGTAAGCTTGCAAAGTGTTAAAAGTGTTGCTTTGCAAGGGCGCAGCTACCGCCTCAGCCGTATCACTGGGCCCCACCGTTTGTAATGTAAGCAATTTGTAACATACCTTACATACCTACCAATTCGATCATTTTACTAACCGTCGCCCGTCGCAATGGGGGCTCCTCACTGTTGTGCGAGAAGCGAGAAGAGCGGTCGTTCTAGGCGCTGAGGCCTGAGTGTCATGAGGCGTCGTCTTACATTTAGGTATGTATGCAGAAATACTATTTTTATATTCACACTCACTTTAACCCCCCCCCCCCCCTTTTACATCTAATGGTATTGAAAAAAAATTGTACCTCTAATAAGTCTTTCATTCAGTTATCCTCAAGTTACAAGTAAATGTATTTTAAAATTGAGATTGATAAAATCTTAGATTGTACCGACGGGAAAAATCGAGTTTAGATATCTATTAATTAGGCAAAGTAAAAAAATAAAACACAGGAAAGATCATAATTTCACAATTTATCTTTGGTAAAGTCTTTATTCTTATTATATTCATAGCAATACTTATGCGCTAATTTTCGTTGGGTCTTAGGTAACTCTGTCCAATCCTGTCTGCAGGTAACTTGCACTTTTTCCAAGGAATAGAACGAATGGTGAATGGGCCCGGTCCTGACAGTGTTACTGGAAACAATAAATTAAAACTGTCATAAAATTTCAATTGGCACATATCCGGTAAGGAATTAATTGGTTGGGACAGTAGGACTTTGTAAATTAATTGTGACAGACTAGATGAATCGATTGTGTGAACTACACTGGCTGGTTTCAATCAAGTGGCGCCTACAGAGTTTTGTTTGTACAATAATTACTTTAAATTGCAAAATCGGTTTAAGCGCTCACTCAAAAAAAGGTCAGTTCTTTTATTTTTAATCATACTATATTATGATTTTGGTGTTCCCCCAAAGAACTGCCGCCCGGGGCAGGTGCCCCGGTTCACAAAGATCCGGCCCTGGGTCACGGGTCTCTCCTCTTGAGGAGCCCTAGCTAGAGCACACTCCAGCCACCACGAAGAGGGTAGTGGCCAACAAAGCTAAATCTATCGACTGTCAATATCGATTTCACGACTCGATTATTTTAACTGAACTAATAATCTCACACACCCACACACTAAAATCAATAACGAACTTATTATTAAAGTAACAAGGTTGATATTGGGATTGTAATAATGATATAGTTAAGTATTAGAGTATACTGTAGTCTGTATTTATGCCCCGTTAATCCCGTTATATGATATCGTTGGGTTGTACTTTAGTTTTTGCTTACTCTTGGGTCTGATTGAGAGGTCCGTTGAGGGTTAATCGTTAAACATCATGAACTTAATACATGATAAACTATAATAATCTAGTGATAGGGAACGGAAGGTACTAGTTTCGACTTCTCCATTATCTATGGACAGTTATGATTGTATTAAAATTAGCATCACTTTCATTGTAACCTAACCCTAAATAGTGTTCAATTTGTTTTATATCAAAACTTTCTCAAACAATCATAATAATATACTTATTGGTAAAACCGCCATAAAACCGCTTAAAAATCCATTCAATTCACGGGAAAGGGACGGGGCGGGACGTGAAGTTTTGGAAACATCGTTTCATAGAAAATGTAAACGATAGTGCATACACCACAGATGCACGCACGGGACGGGAACGGGGCACGCACGTATATTTATGCCCCGTCCACGTTACGTATGCATCGATCTTAAGTCCACTGATTACTAAATCATAGGTACACCCCGTACACCTCCGTCAGTATACTTAATTCACCTGGGTGCAAAGGTTATTCACCTAAATCAATTCACCCAGGTGAATAAAGACAGTCAATGGCACCATAGGACCTATGATTGTTGTATCATACCTGTCAACCCAGGGACCAGAGTAACATTGTATTTCCCGTTGTCCATGATGAGCGGCCACTCGTCGCTGAGGGAAGCCACCTTCACGGTGGTCCCGTCAAACTTGATGTCGAGCGTCAGCTTGGCGCCCAGATACTTGATACCTGGACATTTACGAATGATGATGATTGCAATGATATACTTTCTTTTATTATGGTATTCCTATTCAGATGTGAGTTAGATGTCTGAGATCAAAAATAACCACATAAATCTCAATGGGCATAATCCTTTGCCTTTACAAATGGCTAATCTCCACCGTAGCGAGCGTACGCGTCCGGTCCAGCGTAGCGGAAACCTTCGTCCTTCCTAGCAATCTGTTTCCATACTCTGTCTTGAACAACCAGGCATTCCTTAACGTCCTATGGCGACGTGGTGGTCACAAGGTGACGTCACGCCAACCTGAATGACGCTAACAAAGCTTTCAAAGATCACTATATATATACAAACGCTCCGACGACATCAGTGGGGGCTCGGCCGCCTCCCAGGCAACACCTCGCCTGGCGGGAGATCTCCCTTTACCTACCTACCACTGTGGTCAGCCTGAACACAGCTCACCTCTAACCTTCCGACCACTTTGGTCAACTTGGCTGTAAAGTGTGAACTCACCTCTAACCCGGAGCCTGGTGACGTCCGGCGGCAGCTGCGGCCGGTGCAGCTCCAGCCGGTCGAGCTGCACGCCGAGCCCGGCGTACCCAAACACCAGCGCCTGCAGGAACCCGCCCATGCCCGTCAGGAAGTTCACCGCGCCTACCCGCGGACGTTTGAGTTCGCTCCAGATCTATGGAAGTCGAAGTAGTCAAAATGTTACCGACAACTGGTAGTAATTTTTTTTTCTACAATTGGCGATTTGGCTTAACGACTGTACTGTAACCTAATGACAACAGCTAGGAACGATGGTTTAACGTGTCCTCAGAAGTACGGAAGCGCTCAAGAAATGCTTGCCATTAGCACCTCAAACACTGACCGCGCCCGCTGTTGCATAACTTTGTCGATCCCGTGTAGTCTTGAACTTGACTGCCGAGGTAAAGGATAGCCAACTGACGAATCCAGTAGCTTGGGCCCTCTATACGACCACACGTGACAAAAATTTATTCAAATAGGTAAACTAAGTACATTTCGTTTCCTCAACCTGGACCAACCCCCTCCAACAAAAATTGCCTGTACATTAGGTACACATCCCGCCTCTCAAGCACGGGTCTATCCTAGTCATGACGTCATTGTACCTTGAACGGCTCTCGCACGTATCCCTGGTAGCTCCTGTTGAACAGCTGCGCGGCGTGCGCGGTGTGGTCGCGGTCGCCGAGCCGCAGCGCGCCCGCCGCGTGCATGCTCCACGTCATGGCCGGCCCGCTAGCGCGCGTCACCGACTCGTAGTACGACAGGTCGTTGGCGAGGGTTGAACTGATCAACAGTTAGTCGTATAAACACGTGTATGGAGCCGTTCAAGTATTACGTAAGCACTATGGGGGGGTGGGGGGGTCTTTGTTTTGCTTATTTTGGATGACATGGGGGGTAGGGGAGTCTAGATGATGATTACGTCATCGGTAATTATTATAATAATATAAACAAAATACATTTATAATTGAAAAATGTTTACGTTACCATTTGGGGAGGGGATAAGAGCTTTGCTTACTTTTGCTGACAAGGGGGATGGGGGGGGGGGTAAATAATTGTAATATATCTGCTTACGTAATATTTGAACGGCCCCTATTATAAAGTGATGGTAGTAGTTTTGTGACTGCAGCTAACCGTTAAGGAGTTCCCACGTTTGGAGTCAAACCTGAGTGTGGTGTCAGGTCATGCTTTTCGCAAAAATTCAACAATAATTCAACAATTAACAAGCTTTTATAACTTTCTCACTTAGCGTATTCGCATTACTACCTGTATGTAGGTATAGGTACCTACTTTACCATATATCGTAAGTTACCATACAGCGATGAAGTGATGATGAGAGAGCTATCCGAAACAAATGGATAGGCAATACGAAATAATAGTATTTCATATCCGTAATTGTAATCGAAACGTTATACATATATCCATATTATGCGTATCCGGTTCCGAAATGTCATATTCTATTAACCTAGTCATCAGTGCCGGTTTCAGCTACACCGGATTCGATTTCAGAGTGGGAATGGGAACATGAAACTAAAGATCTCATTAATTGTAATTACTACAAGTTAACATGGGTTAATCGCAACATATAAATCTACTTGAAGCAACATCTTACTAATTCTGCATTGTGACAAATATGAAAGTAACGTAATTTGTAAAATACAGATCGATTTTATTCAATTCGCTTAACATAAAAAGTGATGACTACCTAGATAAGTTTTGTAATGACTTCACCGATTAATGAACTGTATCTTCGAGCACCACTCAGCAGTTTACCTTACGTGTTGCGTTTTACAGTAGGTAAAATATCTATACTAGTTAACTTACGATAAGTACAATCCAACTAACACTGAACTAGTTTCATTCGACAAACGCGTGGTGAGTCTTTCAACATCAATTGCATCATCTTCGATAGATATTCTCGTCAAACAAACAAGTTGGCAGCAAATGGAAGTTTCGAGATTGGAAAACCCATTTTCAGGATCAATTTTATCATCAATATGTTTTCATATGATAAGATGTGGCTAAGATTTCTCACAGGTTTACTGTAAATAGCTGTAAAAAGAGTAGTTAAACGATCAACTGTTTGCCCAACACTGCAACCGAAACAATGTATCTAAATAGGATACTGCAAAGACAACTCACACATTCATGGGATACTGACTGCATCTTATATTTTAACAGGACAGTGATAAGAAATCTTACATGTTATTGGTATACTAAGACTAATTAAGAATACTGCTAAGATATCCTACACATTCACAGCATACCGCTAAGATATCCTACACGTTCATAGGATAGGTACTGCTACGAGTGCTACGACACAGGGCAATGACAAGAAATCTTACACGTTACCATAATTATGCTAAGGAAGGCCTGTTAAAGGATACTGCTAAGATATTCATCGACACGTTCACAGCATACTGCTAAGATAACCTACACGTTCACATCATACCGCTAAGTTAACCTACACGTTCACAGCATACAGCAGACAACTCACATGTTCATAGCATACCGCTAAGATATCCTAAATGTTCACAGCATACTACAGACAACTCACACGTTCATAGCATACTGCAGCGGGAAGGCGAGCAGCACCGCGTCGGCTTGCTTGACTTGCTCGCCGCGCCGGTAGCCGTCGAACTGCGGGTGGTAGTCCAGGGTGGGGTCGTAGGGCAGCGCCAGGCTCCACGCGATGTCCGCCCACTGGTCCGGCTTCTTCGCTAGGTAGTAGTCCTTGCAGAGGCATGCTACGTATCTGAAGGATATACAGATAAAATCGGCTTAGTGCAGTGGCGTAGCTAGCCCTAAGGAGGCCCCATATCAATATTTGTTGTGGGGCCCCCTCAACGTCAGCTGTCAAAAGGAGTGCCAACTCAGTAGCGGTCGTAGGCCGCTGATGAGCTTTTTTTGGGAGTGTTAGTGGGGGCCCCTATACGCTGGGGGGGCTCCGTATAATTGATACGGCTGATAAGGCGGTAGCTACGTCCCAGGCTTAGTGCGTAGTTACGTCAGCTTTTGATTAGTATTCCGGTCTTTTTCGGTGGCATTTAACGACTACCTATCAAAATCTTTAGTGAAGAAAAACATCGTGAGGAAACTGGTATACATAAAAGTTTTCCATAACGTTTTCAAAGGTAAAGTCTGCCATTTTCACTTGACCAATTTCGTATCTAGCGTCTCATATTTCATTAAATTAATCTGGTGTGTTAAACTATTACTTATTATTATTACTTATATACTGTATGTATTATACTTACTGGGCCAAATACAGAGAATATCCAGCAATAACGTTTGTGAAAACCGAATTCGTGACGTTACTATGGTCTTCATCTGGCCCCATAACATCTGAAAGTATATAACCACTTTATTTAAATTGTGATGGTACTTTATTTACACATGGATGGTGATAGAGTTTCTTTACCAGCGTGGCCTTCTTAAAACCTCATAAAATAAACCGTGAATAGTTATTTTACATGTTCGCCTTGTTTGTGAGCTAGAAATAGAGCAGGTCTTGCATTTTATTAACGATATCAGTAGCACCAAGTATCCATCCATCAGCGACAGTGACTGTTCACTACAAGGTGGTTGGTCTGCTGCTTTGACGGTTTCTTGCATAAAATAAGGTAAAAGTGCATAAAAAATTACGTGCATAAGACATCGAACAGTTCCTTAATACTGTAATAATCCTTAATTCCTTAATCCTGGTGACTATCCGAAATTGTGGGATGCTAAATTTCACCAACTCAATTAGTTTTTAAATCAAATATGACACAACACCGTCTAAGTTAGACGTAAATCGTATTAACTCCTACGATTAATAGGAGGCATCAAAAATACCAAAATGTTACCTTTGCCAGCTGATATGAGCAATGATGATCACCGTCATCAAACGAGAGGTGGGCAGAACATTATCGGTAAAAATTACATATCGATGATAAATCTAGTGTTGGCTTATAATTATACTTGGCTTTCAATTATAGGAACGTCAGAACACTCAGAACAGACAATATGTAATCACCCTAAATTCTGATTCTATCTAATGCCGGATGTGTGCATTGGCGTTTTACGCCTGCGTTATATTATTGTGCAATTTATAGTAGTAGTGCAACTTACTGTCAATATGATAGAGGCCGGTAGTGTAGTTGATGACAGCTCGAGAGGCCCAGAAGTCTGCTATGTTTGTGACTAATGAACACCCACCGTGCTGAAACAAGGGTGAAAATGCGAGTCAGACTCGTATACAAAGGGTTCGTGGTACCGTACCACGATTTAGGTGTGTAATTTAAACATATTCATACCATGTTAAAATAGTCGTTACCTTCAGCCAGTCCTCATCCCTGGTGGTGGCCAGGTACTGCCGCGCCGCGAACGAGATGCAGCCGCTGATGTGTTGCTCAAACTCCGCCACCTGGGGGCAGCACGGCTGCGTCACTTCGCTTCCTGTGAATGCGCTCTCCCATGGGAATCTACAAATGAAGAAAAAATGCCTTGGATTTGTTTATGATACTAAATGAGATATTACATTATCCTTTATAATTTGGTTTGCAAGGTTGTTTTTGCTGCATGCTGGCCAAGTGCGAGATAGGCCAACACACTTTTGCGCTGGTTTCCACACGATGTTACCCTTCTTTGATGCAAATGACAAATAACTTCTAAACATAAGTTCATCCATCCATCAGCCTTTACAAATCCACAGCTGGACATAGGCCTCTCCTAACTTGCGCCACTCTGAGCGGCTCCAATCCTTCAGAATCCAGTGGATACTCGCAGCTTTCTTCAGGTCATCAGCCTTATCAAGGGTGTCCTGCTCCTTTCTCGGACACGTGTCGTATGGCCAAGTATGTGGCCAGCCAACACCAAGGTTTGTCTACCTGTATCCCTTGTTCCCAGTAGACCTGGCCAGCTCGGCGGCGACGTACGCCGTGTCAAGCCGGTACTGCAGGAGCGATCGTGCAAGCTGCGGGAACAGCACCAGGATGCTGGGGAACATCCACATCTCCGTGTCCCACATGTTGTGGCCTGAGGACATAACATTGTAGTAACTAACGGTTTGATTATTAGTGAGTAGGCAATTGCCAACCACACTTGTGACAAGAGCTAGATGTGAACATACATAGGCACGGCAAGGGGCGAATCATTACAGTTTAACATGAACACGTATAAGTTTAAATGAACAGTAGTGAAGAAGTAGTAGCAAAAAGTAAAAGAGGAAACTACTAATATTCATTGAACTGGAAGAATTCGAATTTGATTATGAAATCAATTTATAGTCCGTCTACCATAGTAGGAAGATACCAGTCATAAGTAGACTTTGGTTTGGTAGGTAATTTACAGGGTTTTGTTAGAACAAGCGAATCCTGGGAATTTCCTTTAGAAGAAACTGTCCATACCTTCGTAATCTTCAAAGGTGCCTCCCCTTGCAAGACCAGTAGGGCTCAGGCCAAAGTATCGTCCCAGAGGCTGGTAGGACTCCTGCGACGGCAACGAGCACAAGAAGTAATACCAGATTCCGTTGACTGTCTTAGCCTGAAATTCAAATGGATCCTCATTAGGAACTGCAACAGAAGCTGGTAACAAGTCGCTTTAATTAAATAATCATATTATTTACTTACTAATCATGCACATTATAGAAATATTTTTGTAGTTTATACCGTAGAGTCCACGATGATAAAAATAAACAATCTTCACATATTCTTTACAAATTGAAATATGTAATCTTAATATATATAAATTACGTGTCACGTTGTTTGTCCGCGATGGACTCCTAAACTACTGAACCGATTTTAATCAAATTTGCACACCGTGTGCAGTTTGATCAAACTTAAAAGATAGGATAGCTTACATCTCAAAATAAAAAAAACTTTTGACAGAACGAAGTCTGTCCGAGCAGCTAGTTATATATAAATGTTACTACAGAATCAGCGAAATAAGTGAATTGAGGAAATCAAATGGTGCACTCACCAGGTTCAAATTTCCTTCTATCTCCATGGATGCCTGCTCATACAGCTGGCCCCACTGCTGGACATGCTTCTCGTACAGCTCCTCTCCATTCTCCTGTAAAACTATGTATACCTGTAAACTTTACCATTGATATCCTAGATCTTTGTTCATCAACTGCTATCATCTCATCAGTTCGTTTGCTATCCTTATCACATAAAAATTGCTCTCCTCATTTGTCTCAATAAACTGCTTACTCTTGTCTAGTGGTCCAAACAAAGAGAAGAACTTGAATTCTAAAGAATATGGGTTTTCCTTTTAACGTGATAACCAGTCACGAATGTTTAAGAAATTGTTACTGAAAGTTAAAGTAACCTTTGATAAATTCTCTCCTGGCAATGGTCTCGTTCTTATCCACAGTCATTACAAAGGTGATGACTCTGGAGCCGTGTTGTGGAACGACGAGGTGATCTGGCACTGAAGTCCAGTACGCGCAGACATCTTCCAGCATGGGTTGATGCTCCTCATCCTCTGACTCCCTGGTCTGTCCGCAGGCTTTCCAAACTGTACGACCTTCGATAATTTCAGGTACGGCAGGTTGGAACTTAATGTCTTGGCTGTCCGGTCCAGGCATGAACTTAAGACCTATCCATATCTCGTGGTGAATAAAATTGGGATCTGGAAAGAAATGGTTTATTTAATAATAAGTAAGAACTTGGGTATTCCGAGATTTACCCCTTTATAATGTTAACGGAACTCCACTAAATACTGCTTTTATTAGGTTTGATTTATTCCTAACATTATCAAAATATGTCATAGCAATTTCTTTATTTGCATATATTTCTCGCTTAGTATATAACTAAGCGAGAAATATAAACGAGATAAATTTTATGTATAACAAAGACTGAAATCTTGTGCAATATAAACTTTACTGTATGTATTTCATTATAAGAACTGAAATATATCACACAACAAGTTCTAAAATCATATGCGTAAAAATTTAAAATAATAAATAATTTTACTTCATGGTACAGCGCCTGGTACAAAGCAATAGCCATTCTTGTGAAAGTACCACCGTTACATTATTTTATTAGCGGTGACCAACTGGCAGGCGAGCAACTTTATGGTAAGTAGCAATCACCAATCGTTTACATCAGTAAAACAAGGATCATCGACGTTTATTCATCTGCGGGGTCCACCAGTAGAACATAATTATCATGTAAGTACCCACATTAGCCTCTGGATAAACACCCAAGAGGATAGACATGCGCTCTATGTAATGCTGAGCTAGTAAGTTAAATTAGAATGCCCCTGGACAGGAGTTTTACTTATGAGAACTCTTAGATATTATATTGGCCACTTCCTTGCCATCTCAACAGGAGGGACCTGGCAACACAGCGCCTGGTACCTCGTCCGTTCTATAGCAGGGTAGGTGCCTACAACGTTTCAAATACTTGACAATCGAAGATGTCGTGTGCAGATGTGTGTCCAGGGTCCAATGCTTAGAGAAGGGAACTTATTTACTTATTACAACTATTTTAATTGGTGGTAGTTGGTACTTACCAAATGGCTTAGCAACCACCTGGATTTGGTTTACAATTGCTCTGGTATAATATCTATGTGCAAAGATCCTTTGTGTGACAACCGACCGATCTCTATCCACGATCACTTTGAACACTCCCTCCTTCGTGTCAAGGCTGTAAATTGGACTGTAGGGAAAATGCGTTAAGGTTGAATTTAGCCTGATATTGGCCCAGTTTGGTATCCTTGCTCTGTGACTCTCGCCCTTCCGCCCGTTGTACAGTCCATTCATGTAAATTGTATCGCTGAATATGTTCGTGGCTATGTGACCGTTCCCGATGGACGGCATGAAGTGGTCGTCGGCTGGAAGCCTGCAAAAAAATTCGTTTGGTTGAGTTTCTGTTTTCCGATTCCTTTCTTGCCTGGAAACATGCGGGGAAATGATGCCTTTGGCCATAGAATACATAGGTAATACCCAGATATAATAAGTATCCAGAAAACATAATAGGACCTCTTTGATACGTACCCCATAATAGTATCGCGTATAAACACGATAGATTAATGCCAGGTTACTGCACATAGGAGCTACGATGAACATTTATTATTATCAGAGATCATCATTTGGATCTTTAGATATTTGCCTTTTCATCACGAGACTAAACCGTTTTCGCGTCGCATGGAGATGAAACTTGGCACAGTGACAGCCTATGTCCGGACAAAAAAATAGGGCAGATTTTATTGGGTAGAGTGAATTTTTTTATTAAGTATGTTACGAGCAAGCTTGAAAAGTCCAATGCATGCTTTCTATCTAAAATCAACAGAAATTTACCTATGTTAAAGACAGTGAAGCAAAATTGCTTTTCAAATAGCGTAGGCGCGTAGCTTAACTTTTATATTGAATTATTGATAGGATTGTATGTCGTCAAACAGAAACATAAGCACTTATTCTGAATTAGTTTTTCTAGTACCTATAATATTAAAATACCTATAAATCAGTTCAGTATTATTGAATCTTATTTACAACGGGCCCAGCGCAGGCGCAAATCTGATTTAAATACTCAGCTGCTAAACGAACATTGACGAGCAATTAGTGGCCATTGTCAACTAAAGATATTTATTTATAAGGCACTAAAATGTTAGTTATTGTTATATTTCTGATATTTTTTTAATTCATCAAACAGTATAAAAATGTTTAATGATCTTAAAGTAGGTAGGTAATAATTTTTGACAAAAAATAACCGACTTCAAAATAACTCAAAAACTAATGGTCTGATCTCGTTCAAATTTAGTTGGAACCACATGAAGAGCACCAGCTTTCGATTGAAAAAAGAATCGTCAAAATCGGTCCCAGTCGAAAGTTCTGAGGTAACAAACATAAAAAAATGCAGTCGAATTGAATACCTCCTCCTTTTTTGAAGTCGGTTAAAAAGTGAACAATTTCATGCGACCTATATTATTTTCTCTTTAGAAGCGAAAGTTTTTTAAAATTTTGAGTGTACCTATGTAAAACTTAGAGAGGAGCATTATGGCCTAAATTAGATTAACCCTTTGAATAACTAACAATAAGTATAAAACACGAAAGTAACTAACCAGCTTAGTGATTCATAGGTACATTAGTACATACATAATTATTAAGAGACATAACTATGTAATTATTCATTAATATTATAATTATTAATTACATACATAATTATTAGTTACATACGTCGTTCGATTAAACCGTGATTGCTCTATAAGTAGAGCCTCCTACTCTCTAACTCTTACCTAATTATTTTGTTCAAATTAATCGAATCTGGATTAATTCATTTTCATTTTCCGATTCAATTCGCATTTTGAAGAACGTCTTAGTTACCAATGAAGAAATAAGCAATCCGTTTGTTAGCACGATATTTTTTTATGGAAATAGCCGGCAAACGAGCTAATGATCCACCTGATGGTAAGTGGCTATCGTCGCCCATGGACATCAGCAATACCAAAAGCATCACTGATGCCATGGACGTAGCCAGGTTTTAGTTTCGGGGGTGGGGGTTCAAGTTTCGCGGCGTTCAAGAAAATACAACGACTAAAAGTAGGTACATAAAATAACCCTAAAGAAAACTGAGACTTTATTTTTTTTTCACGACGTATGTAGTGCCATCTCTTATTAGTTTAGTCAAAAAGTTCAAAAACGTGTTTAATAGCAATAAAGCTCCTAAAAATATGTGCGATAGCTCATTCGATTCGGAATGACGTCTAGAAAAATGTTTTTTAAGGGTTTATTAGCACATAAAAATTTCAGTACTTAACTTTTCGGGGGGGGTTTGAACCCCCGAAACCCCCCCCCCCCCCCTGGCTACGCCCATGACTGATGCGTTGCCGGCCAAGAAAGAGAGAAGAAAAAAAAGAACTGGCTCTCAAGCCCCCAGCTGGAACACGACGAGTCGTTTGGCGGCTGACTCATGCTCGAGGGTGGTAGCTATCCAGGCGAACCCCATGGAGAAATAATAATAGCAATAATGGTATTATTAATTATGATATAGTCGTTGGTCAGGCTGAGGCGGTTTTTACCTCGCCATGTCACCAGTTTTGCCACCATGTCGTTAGAGTCACACTAGGAGGTGAATAAATTGGCGACTTTCATTTAATCTTTACGCTTCCCGCCCACGTCCGACTTTTTGTAGAAGAGATAATCGGGCCGATTTTTCTTTCCCATTACGTATGTATATTTCTGACCGACTTTTTGTAGGACGTGTGCGTTGCACTATTGCTATCAGTACGTTCTATTTTTCTCCTACAAAAAATCGGTCACCGATTATCGGACGTGGGCGGGAAGCGTTAACCAGTTAAATTGGCAAGTGAGATTGGTTTTGTGTCAAATAAAGACAATAATTCTCTCATCTCAAAACATTTCTAAAGTACAATAGCCTCAGGTTAATAAAATATAGAGCATCGTGTTAAATTGTTCAAAAAAATATAGAGCATCTTGTTAAATTGTTCAAAAAAATCTGACTAATGTTATCAGCTCATAAAATATTCTGTTTATTTGCTTGTTTATTTGCTTAAATATTTATTTCTATCATTTTGTTACATGTTCTCGAATGGAACACAATAGAACGGTACCTACATTTACCTTACAATGTTATCAGTTGTCAGGATTGCCTCGACATCTAGGCATGATGCTAAAATTGGTGACATGATATGATTGTAACACATGACTTTGACATAGGTAACACTGAACTATGAACTAGGCTGTTTGTTGCACGCGCATGTTGTACGGTCTACATAAAAGTCTTCATATCTAAATTAGATTCAACCCACGTGAATGTTCCACTGTGTTCTCGGTTTAAACCAAGGAATTTTCCAGTCTACCCACTCACAATTTTTTAAGCATACGAAATTGGATATCAACACTTTTCATCCAATAAACAGCTAGGTCGAGGAGTGAAGGAGTGAAGGTCGCGCCTAATTCGGGTCTTATATCTTAGGGTATCCTGTTATGTTCGCTGTGCCAATAATAAACTATCTTTCATAGTGTTTTGCATTGCAGTGAGTCAAATAGTTTAATTTTTATTCTGACGGTACACAGAAGAGTGTAAGGTAAACATCAAGGTCGCACTCAATACAAAGCAATACTGATGCAAAATGATAATGTGAGATGACGAGTGAATTAGTACCAGAATTACCTACCTACTAATCTCTGTTTGATTACCTACTGCTAAACTATGACTTCCAAATAAATTATTTTTTAATACACTATTAGAATGCGACAAAGCTGACAAACTAACCTAAAAACCATTGACTTATACAATAAAATTATAGGTACTTATACTCCGTAAGGACAGGACCAACGTGCAGCGCGAGAGGGAGATGACGTAATTTTTGCTTGTATGAAGAACACTCTCCTTCCTTTGAAAGTGAAACTTCAACGGACAAGTGGAATTTCCAAAAAAAAAATCAATAAATATTTCAATAAATTAATTAAAAAATTAAAAAAAAAATTAATATGTGTGCAATTCACACGTGGTAGAAGTGAAACCTTCAAAATTTTTTGTTTTCGTTTCATAAAATTTCAAGTCACCCCCGTACTAAAGAAGTTTTCACTTCAAAAAATTCCCTCCCTCCGCTACTGCCGCACTCTCACCAGGCGATGTATCGTCTAGATCCCCTTCACGCAACCATAACGATTTTTCGTGATAGAAAAATCCTAATACCCCGTCTTTAAAGACGTTTCACTTCAACATTGGCGAAATAAAGCCGCGCCTGTAATAACAGGCGTTAACTGTATTAACTTTATAATAATTACGATAACGGAATAAATAATATGGATACTGCTGATGTTGAAGTATTAGCACAGAGGACATAATGGTATTAGTATGTACAAATAATAGTTCAATGACCGCCGATGTAAAATTATGATCTATTTATAAAATAACAGGGAAAATAGAGAGCAGAGAATAAAAAAAAAACATGAGCAACAATAGATTTCCTGATACTTTTCTTATATTTAATTACTTAGTAGTTATTTATATCTAATAAATTATGTAAAAAATCACACAAATTACACCTAAAAAATAAGGTATGAAGGCAAGGAGAAAACAATTTTATTTATTTAATTTAATATGAATATGTATCTTAAAAGATTTATTAAAAAACGCAAACAATTTTACAAATGATCTACATATTCGTAAACATTGGCTATAGTTTAAACTGTGTTGTCACTGTTTACGCCCACCTCGGAGAACAAAGTTAAATTACTGACTAAATCTTACTTCCCTTGTAAAGTTATCTTAATTATACTTTTTTATGGAAATAGCCAACCAACGACCTGACGATCCACCTGATGGTAAAGTGGCCATCGTTGCGCATGGACATCAGCAACACCAAAGGCATCAGTTATGCATTGCCGGCCAGGAAAGAGATAAGAAAAGAAAGAATGACAAAAAAAGAACGAAAAAGATTAGGTACTTTATAAAAAAATGTTGCCTAAAAAACAAAAAAGCCTCACGTGTGAGCAGAGAAGATATGAGGATCTTCACTGATGTCCTCTGTCTCCATCATGACCTGCTCCACTACGGTGTAGCTGGATCCCTTGGTGGCGAGACCGATCACCACCAGGGCAGCTACCGCCAGTACCCCCAACATCGCAGCCACCTGCTTATTCTTCGCCAAAAAGTGCCACATCCACGAAACAAAACACTAACTTTTCCAAATCGAATGACAAAAACGACGCGGTAAAAAAATTCAAATTCGAATTTCAAATCCAACGATTTGAATAAAATTTATTGTATTTTTTTTTTAGTTGCGAAATCGAAATGACAAAATAAAATTCGAATTTCAAATTCGACGATTTGATAAATTGATCGTAACTTTTTTTATTTTCGTTTAACAACGTGATAATTTGAATTGACACATTCGGTCCCGAATCGGTCACTGGTCACTGATCACTGTTGAGTGATAAACGGGAGTGATAAACGGGAGTGACCGGCTGACCGAACTAGCGTGTGTCACACTGGTCACTGCGGTGCAGGAGATTACGCGACCCGAGCTGACGTGTGACACACTTTATTGTTCTATTAGTGACGATAAAACCAGCTTTAGGGATGTCCGCATTGTCCGCCCTTTATCGTATAGCAGAAATGTTTTGTTGGCGGATAATGTGTCACATGATTATTTGTTATCATTGATGAAATATCGCTTTCCTTGAGCAAGGAATAGGATAAACTGTGTTTAACTTAATTTTTTCTGTTATTGTTTGCTACTACTACACATGCCTGTATTTTATAAGCCTTCAAATTGAAATATGTAATATACAATTTTATTATTGCACTCACTAAAAAGAAAATTCGATGAAATCCAAAGGTCAGATATTAATTTGGAACATGGAACCAGCGGAATAATTTGCTGCAAATAGACGGTTAATGTGGAACTTTGTAGATGGGCATTTTCGCCAAAAAGTGTACATTTCGTTTTTACCGTGTCCCCTGACTTCATACTTCGAATTTTCTTAATTATAATGCCCAAAAGATAAAATCGTAATTTTTTTCTGTTTCTCTGTTTAATAATCTTTACGGGAACACCAACAAAAGTTGCAATTATTGCTTTATATAATTTTTATTAATAATTAAATAAAATAAGACCATCGTTTTTACGATGTCCCCTGCAGATTTCGACTACAAAACATGCGATTAAACATGTTTTGTATGTTCGATAGCATTCAAATTTGGGGCTATATAACATTAACTGAATATCGACAATATAAAAAAAACATTTTTTATTCAGTTTTTGACTGATAATTAGCAGAAATAAGAGTTTAAAAAAAATTTCAAAAAATGGTTCGGGTGGAATTCCACCATCCGTTACCGCGGTTTTGTATTTTTTGTAAATTCTACCATGAGAACTGATAAATATTACGAATGGCAAATCATTTTTGGATAATCGCATGACAATCTGTGCACGGTTATGTCAGTGTTTTTTCAGTAGTTTTCCAGGGATTAAGTAAATAAAGTTGAGTCGACTTCGTAGCAATTTTGAAGTTCCCTTCCGAAACAGCTGATTTCTCAAGGTAAATGTAAATATATTTTTATGGAAATGATTATATCGAAAAGCTAATGTTTTAACGAAACCTATATGTTACCATTTTCCTAGTATATATAGTTAGATTTAATCAAAATTTCAATTTCAATATTCTATTTGGGAATCCGTTACTTCGGTTCCGAAACTATGCTAGTGGTAACGTATTATGTGGAAGGCAAAAGTAGCGGAATGGAATAGATAAAGTTGATGTTACGCTGTGGTAATTTGGTTGACTTCAAATATTTTTTATTATGTTTTAATATGGTTTCTAATTGCTGTCAGATTATTATACGAACTGTTTTCAAATCAAATCAAATCAAATCAATTTATTGTGGAATATAGGTACACAGTTAAGTATGTTATAATATAGGTAAAAATTATCAGCTATATCCCTGCCACATACGGGCATATAATAATAGTTTAGGTCCATAATAAAATAATTATACACCAAGAAACAATAACGAAAGAATGTTAAATTTTAAAAGATTAGCAAAGTATGACAATTATGCAATTAAATTTTATTTAATTAAGTATTAACATCAATGGACTTATCAATAGAAAATGTCAAAAATGATAAGAAATTTTATATTATGTAGAATAAAGTAAAGAAAATTAATAATAATAATAATTCGCTATAATTTATTGCGGCAAAAGTTTTTGGAAACTTTATTCCTAAAAATAGCTTTATTTTTGTTTTAGTCTTCTTTTGTTTTTGAGTATATTCAACTGTATTGGGGTGGCTTTTACGACGCTTAAATTGGGGTGAAAAATATGGATCCCAATCCCATGCTGGCATACTAGGGTGTCACAAAAGGCGACGGAAGTCGGCCCGCTTTGTTATAAAACTGCACATAAGTATAATCTTATCAATAGGTATTAATATGGATAAACTTCTTTTTAGCCCATACCTCCGATTGATCTAAATTTTGGTATGGAATACCTGCGTATTTCAACACGCTGAGTAATTTTCAGAAATTATGCGGAACGAGTTTCGTTTCTCCCAAACCACTGGCTCTACCAGAAAAATATAATGTACATAAAATATCAGTCTTTTAATGGGCTTCAACTTTTGTAGAAAAACATTTTTCTGTAAAATCAGTACTTTGCCAAATAAACGTGAAAAACGAAAAATCATGTTTTCTTCAAGGTGACCATGAATATGAATGAAATATACTTATTTAATCAGTAAGTACACTATAGTTTTATAGTAAAGTTAATTTTGTGATAGTCTAGTGGTTAAAAGACTTCTGCCGCCTATTTGGGGACTTGTGTTAACAGTGTGTGTGTCTGATACCTTACTTTCCATTCCATTACTTCGAACTTTCTTTTCCGTGACTGTCCCCAAAAAAAGGAAAAATAAAATATCCTATTGTTAATTAGTTTTCCAAGAAAAGTTATTTATTTTATTTTATAAAATTAAGGAATAGTTTTGTTTTCTCTTTAAAAATACCAAGATTTAGACTGTTTGGTTTTTTTGCTTTTAAAAGACAAAAATGTAAAGTAAAATGACCAAATAGTAACTGACGTAGGTAAATGACACGCTAACACTACGTTTAAGGTTGATTTTACTCTTTTTTTAAATTAATATATTCCTGTATATTTCCTAAATAAAGACTAATTTTACCAAAACTGTGTTTAAATATCTTTATATTGTTATTTGTATTGCTCACAGAATGGAACAATTTATTGTTCCGCCTTGCAGAAAATGTCCTGTAATTTTAATTTCAGTAAGTATTTTATCACCTTATTATATTTTCTGGCAAGAAAATAACATAACAATACAGTGTAATTCAAAAAATCGTAAAAATTTCAACAAAAAATAAAAATTTAACAATTTAAGAAATGTACACTTTTTGGCGAAAATGCCCAGATACGCTGCCAAGTGCCAACCCTATGCTAGGGTATTCATCATAAGTTAATTCAATAGTCGCTTCCTGATTTTATTAACACAATAGGCTTGATACTACAGAACTAGATTCTTATTTAATTTTACAGGTTTTAGTGGAACTTTTTCGGCTAAAGACACTCTAATATACTTATACGTCATCACTTCAGCAAATCAAATTACATACATACATATGCAAACAAAAAAGGAGTAATAAAGCATGTAAACATAGCATAAAGGTACCTCGCCTAAATCTAGTTCTAAGTTCCTATCTAATTAACATTGGTATTGTCTACAATTAACCTAGACATAACAATAGTGGCTAAGAAGATTAGCTCTTAAAATTATCGTGAGTAACGACCAAATTATAGTTCAGTGACCCGTTGAGTAGCTGCTTTGATAGCAGATTGTGATCTTTTGTATACTTATATTCATACAACCAATACAATATACATACAATTCGCATCATTCCACGAGATGAAGGAATTAATTGGTGATTGACCTGTGATTGAAATAATAAAATTGATGTCGTTAAACTTGTCCTTAAAGTTTCAGCATGACAAGCGTTCGTTTTCATAGTTTTTAAATGAGAAATAATTAGCATATTTAATGCAATAGATACCAACATAAAAACAATCAAATTATAAACTCTCAAAGGAGGCTCCAGAATTAATTTCACCTGAATTAATGACTTCACTATGAAATCCAAACTATCTGCGTACCAAATCTCATCCGAATACATTTAGCCATTTTTACGTGATTGATTAACAAGCATCCTTTTCATATTAAGTATTATTCATAATAATTATTACTAGTATACATCGATATTACATACAACATATTCTTACGGTTCATTGCCACAAAATATTCTACTCGTAGTCCTATCGTAGAACTAGTGGGATTTTTTTTTCTCACTAGTTCTACCGTAGGAATAGTGGGAAACAGTTGTCTACGTTTTAATAAGTAGATAATTAAATAACAAATAAAATAATAAATAACATACAATATATGTAACGCATAGTCCCACACTAGGATTCCCTGTGTCGTCGGTGCCATGGACAACACACAGAGAAAAAAACACTCACACCCAGATCGAGAAAATTGAGTTCCTTTTCCAACAATCCCTAGTAAAAAACAACAAGGTACATACTACATAGATAATTAAAATATAGACAAACGAGTATAATATTGAATAGTGGAGTGCAAGTGTCTGTAACGCCTCGGCTGTAACACGGATACGGCTACTGAGCTCATCGGACCGTGGCCGAACGCCCTCTAGTTCTGCTCTGTTAAACTACATCGTCTATTTCGTCATCACCTGTCCACTAAAATCTGGTGATCAGTGTTCCCTATACCGTGAAGTTTCTATTGTTAACTTGGTTGGTAGTTTCGTGCCGTAAATACACTCTTGCAGTACCGTGCTAGGGATACTTGTGACAGTTGTGATACTAATAATAACCCAAGAACTAAGGTTAGATGGTAGATGGCCTAGAAAAGTAAGATAGTAGATGGCCTAGCAACTTCTGATAAGACCTAGGATCAGAGCATCAGATATTACTCTCCATCTTTAGAATTTAATGTGTCGCACCCGCTATACATTGCGGTTCCACCCACGGAATAGTGATGTCATAATAAAATAATGGTCCCCAGTCATGTCGGAGGAACACAACTGGGTTAAAATCTAGCGCGTAATGAAAAGACAAACATACAAACCTCTTCACGAACTTTCACATTTATATTTTTAGTAGTAGGTATAATGAAGTACGTATAGTAAACATGTCATGCAAATGCTGGAGGTAGCAACGAGATGAATCAGTCGTAACTGTATTAGTTAACACAATTATCACGTCCGGGCCACTTGGATCTGCTCGTCTCACCTTTGAACTAGTTATTACGTGAATAAAGACCATGTGCACTCGCCCTATTTTCACTTAAGTGACTAATAGCTTACCACAAAATTAACAGTTCATTTGATTCCTTTCATTATGTCTTTAAAATACAACGGATTCGGTTCTTTGCAGAATCTATATCTTGGCGGGCAGGGCCAAATGGACAATATTAAGCATTTATATTGGTCCAATTGGACCAACGCTCAGTAATAACCAACATTTAGCGCAGCGTCGCTTATCTCACTTAGTTCGCAAGGGAGAGAGAGATTTAGAGAAATGTTTCAGGCCTCCTTTTAAAATAATTGGTCGACAGTGTCGACACACGGCCGTTCTCAATAATCTATTTATCCATAATTTTTGGACATGTTATTAGGTATATGATGTACCTCATAACAAACACTATGTTTAGCGGTTGGTAGTGGATTACAATTGTTTTTAGTAATATTATAGAGAATGGCCGACAGAGAACTTAACTCGTAGTTGAATCTAGATAGGATTTTGAAGAGGACTTTGCCAGATCTGAAGCAAGGTGGTACAAGGCCAAGCCTGGGCAAGGTGGCTGACCGGGCGCCCGGGCGGCGAGCAAGCGGAACGGGGGGCGCCACGGTCCGCTGGCCATCAGGATAACGACATTGACTTCACGTCATATCTCACTCCTCCACTTGTTACACTGCCCATCATGGTGCTTTGATTGAGTATTAATAATTATGATTATTATTTTACTCAACATTTTTCTTTTACTTAGAAACATCTGGTGGGGATTTGAGAAAACTGAAACTCTTTCAGTAATGACTTTATAAATAGTGGATTGTTTGAAAGAATCCTTATCATCTTATTTAGCAAGGCATTTGTAATGCGGTGCACTTGCCATCAGCCGCCATCAGGTAACCTATGATAGTTGGTTTCCCCGCTTTCTTTTTGCACTGCATCGGATATCATATACCTAAGCTCATTTCTGTTATTCTTCTTCTCTGTATTTTTAACGGCTTTTAATAAAAATATTAGATCTAAAAAGTGAAGATCGATTCTCGTATACCTATGTAGATTGTGGTAGATTATACAGTCGGGACTAATTATACAGAAGTCACTAATGGTCGATGCTTCGCTCATCTAATCCGCTGCCGTCACACTGACCACACCGGTAATACTTTCCGCAACATCTCAGCCAATCGCTATATTACCGCATCCGGTGCATCAGAAACAGAAATAGATGGTTTACGCCGTCATCTCCATTATTTTGAGGAAGTATTACATTTCTTCCTGCGATAAACGATGGCTGGATGAGGAAAATTGATACTTATCTGCGGTGGTGATGCGATGTTATGACTAACCTAATGATGGTCACACTATGAGCCAGTTGGTAAATTGGTTATACTGAAAAAAATCTTGAGCGCTTCTGAGGGGTTTGTCTCGGCTGTTAACATTACATAGAGCTGTCGTTAAACCATGGCAGAGATTTTCTATCGGCTTAAAACAATAAAAACTCTTCTGACACTCATGATGGCACTTGTCCACCACTCCGCATTGAAGCAGTGTCGTGGAATTTGCTATAGGCATCCTCAGGAGGTCAGGAGGAGAGAGCCGTGACGTGTATCAGTACCATTTAAATGTAGTAAAAATGTCTTATTCATTACACTAAAGCTATCAACCAATCCCTGTATATCATATCAACCAAATTGAGCGACAATACGGTGGTAAAATTTCTCTCACCTATTTAAGTTTACAAATTCATTCTTAGTGGGAAACAATAATAAATAAGTTCTTTAAACATATTTTCATGTTTCATTTGACCATAATTACAAAAAAAAAACCGGTTGTAGAGTCTGTGTAGAGCCTTCCTTCCTAATTTCACTGGTTCAAATATTACGAAGCCGTGTAGTCTGTAGCGCTGAATAATGGTCGTGAAATATTGGCCATTATACTGAACGAAGCCAGTTCCGCCGCTTGGCAGCTACATGGAACAATATCTAGCTGATGACAATTTAGGAGCTAGATCCAAGAAACCAGCAGTATTTAATAGGATTCAGTGCAATTTCTAACATGTTGTATTGAAATAGATGTGCGTTCTTTGTTTTAGGTTTTTAAAACATCATGTAACGAGATTCCGTCGAGAATTTTACTATTTTAATTTGGTACAACTACAACAAAATCCTCTTTATTGAACACCAAAATTATATCTAGACACATTTTATAATACAGAACTTGGCACAATAGGCGGTCTTATTACTTAAATAGCAATCTCTTCCAGACAACTTATTAATCTAGTAAAGTATAAATCATTTACATTACATGAGGTACATTATGGCATGAGGGAATTAACAAGCTTTGCTGAAGCACCCAACACTGAGATTCACACAGTTCAACAACAAATCCGAAATTCCATTAGGTATACAACAACAGCAACAACAAACTACATCGTTACACACATTGTCATAAGTTACCTGTACCCACAACTTACCATTCTAGCACGTCTTCACTTTGCATTATTAGACAACAATAAAGCCTAAAACTATGCATCGTTGCCAATGATATTTAGTAAATATAGATACGTTATGCCTTTACAAATCAACCAAAAAATCTGTTCCGAAAAGAGCTACAACACACACGTTTATCTTTTGTTTCACTACACAATCACATTGGTATAATACACATAGGCATTAAAATTCTTACTTCTACTTCTTTTTTACATGATGATATCATTGATTGTTATTCAGATTGTCAGAGGTTAGGCAACATTGTTCAGTGTACCTACCGTGTTACCACTCTCTAACGTCTTCGCTGGCCGCTACCAACCACTGGTAATATTACCATTTACCAACTATCACCAGTTCATCGTCTCGCTCCGCGGTGCGTGACGGTGACGCTGCAGGTGCAATACTTCACCTCCTGCCGCGTTTGAGGTCTTTCATGTCAATTATTCTTTCTTTTCTTTATCTTGTCTATAATCTATTCATTTTAACATAATTTCTCAGATATTTGGCCCACCTCATTAGATGTTTTCCATGAAAATAAACTGCTGGTTTTTCCAAAGATGTGTGGAATACAATCCACGTTGTACTGGTTGAATGGTCTATGACCTGTTCCATTTGCTACATCTAAAATTACATTCGGTTACGCGCTCCTTGCAATTTGTCGTGACACATCTTTACACATTATATGTACGAGTACATTTGGCTTGATGCCTCAATTGCCATGTTTCATGTCACGTTTAGATATTTGACGCGAGATGAGCGACGGGAGAATTGGCTTTTTGTATTCAACATCATTCAAAAATGTATGCACTAAATTCATAGGTAATAAAAACCTTGAAGTTAAGTACTGAAAGATCTTCTTAATATTTATTATACCCGTCATT
Organism: Thymelicus sylvestris; assembly: GCA_911387775.1. Classification (NCBI taxonomy): domain Eukaryota; kingdom Metazoa; phylum Arthropoda; class Insecta; order Lepidoptera; family Hesperiidae; genus Thymelicus; species Thymelicus sylvestris. Next base: position 3,843,666 of record OU426888.1, read on the forward strand.
ATCTTCTTCGCGAAAGTATGAGTATACTAGCAGAGGAAGAAAATTATCGCCATCTAATTATTACCGGTATCATTACGGGTAAAATATTTGCTTTGTGTCGAAAATCAATATCATCCCATTAGCAGGATAATTTGCAGTTGAGCTTCCCGGCAGGGGGCATCGGGCTTCCATAGACTGCATGTCACACAGAAATGAACTTCAAGTCTGGTCTCATTGAAATAAAGAAAAACTTCTATTGCAAGGTGACAAAAATTAACTATAATAATAAAATTAATATTCTAAAAATTACTTTTGACAACGAGTTTTTAAAATTTTGTGTTTGTGCCGTTGGCTTTCGAGAGGATTTCTGGTATTGCCGGTATTGGGCCATCCCAGAACATTACGCGCGACGGTTAGATTAGGATGGAGTTCAGAATGAGCTATCATCATAATTGACTATATATGTGTAATATTAAATGTCATGTATGTAATGAGAGGAAGTACTTCTAATTCAGCTTGCAAGATTCGATCCATCCATGCGAAGAGCTAACAAACTAACGAACAAAGCAAATTAAATAAAAGCTTGTAAAAACCATTGTAGTGGAAATAGCTCCCATTTGTCTACCATCCAATGTCTATCCCCTTCTCAAAGGGCTGCTGGAAGATATTTCTTAAAGACATAAGCAGTTCCTTTGTGGAAATTGTATAATCATTGTTGTTATTGTGTAAGATTTCTTTCGTGTACAAAAAAACTTGAGAGGAGGGACACCCGGATGGAACGAAGTTCCTTGCAGTCAGTACTAGCATAGCAAAATCATGCAAGCGAGTGTGCCAAAACAAATCTGGGGTATTAAATTTCTCATCGTCTTTGTTCACCTAGTAGCAAAGTAGTAGAAGTTGACTGCAAGAAACGAAAATATCTGGCTTGCTTTCTATGTAAAAAAAACTACGACGGCAAAAAGAGTCGTTACGACTTTTCGTTACCAAATTTTCCGCCTAGCCCCCTTTAGCAACGCGCGATAACGAACTTCGTTCCAAAAGATTAATAAATAATAGTTATTGTCAAATCGAAAATCAGTAATCGGACCTGGGGTCGAATGTACCTATGTACATTACAATCATACTAAACGTCACTCTCACTACCAACGTGCTATGTGGACGTCAAATTGCTACAAAACTATATAGTTTCGAATAAGGATTCGATTCGGTGTAACATGCAATTTCTGTTGGTCGAACAAGGCGCGCGATGTCCCGGGTAATGAGGAGACCGGATTTACGAGGCCTCCAAAACCATGTTTATCCTGCCTCGCCTAGTGTCTAGAACTCTAGACTAGACACTAGCTAACTTCAAACTCGAACTTTGTAGTTAAAATGCAAATTTTCCTTACAATCAAACAGTAAAGTGAAAATTTAGCTTTGTATCTTTGTAAACAATCTATTTAATTTTTTTCTCTATGTAAAGAGCCGACCAACATCCATTGACAGCTGATGGCAAGTGGTGTCCATGGTGTGGGACAGCAGTAACACCAAAGAAGGCCCGAGAAGTAATAAATAAATTGGCTGTAAAGGGCGGACAGACACACGAGTGATTCTATAAGGGTTCCGTTTTTCGTTTTTTTCGGAACCCTAAAAGTACGCTCTCAAACCCTCAGCTGAATACGAAGAAACCTGCAACCTGCAAACTCCTTATTCTTGTTCGTATTGCGAAGTCTGTCAATCCGCCAATTGGCGCCAATCTGTCAATTGGCCAGCGTGGCGGATTATCCCTCTTAACATCAGACTTAACCTCTCTCATTTTAGGACTCGACACTCGACCCTTGTGAGGCAATGGGTTGCAATGATTCTGTCAAGCCATAAAAATATTCGGCTTGAGAGCCAGCTATTTCTTTCTTTTTCTTGTTTTTTACTTAGTCAGCAACGCGTCAGTGATGCTTTTGGTTTTGCTGAATGGGCGACGATAGCCTCTTAATATCAGGTGCTATCGTCAGCTCGTTTTCCGCGTATTTCCATAAAAAATATCATATTGATATTTTCAAACTCAACTGTTCAAAGCTCATTAAAATTAATTAATCGTTTAATTATTGCTTTATTAGGTGTACCAGTAACTAGTAACCGGGTATCTACACTCATTACCCTATCGTACCGTATCCCGGAGGAACATTACGGACAAAGGCGATATTGCTAACGCCCACGTTGTTGCGTTGTAGCGCGTTATTGGCTTATGTTAACGTAACCAGTGTATGGCCTTATTTACTGATATAGGCCACCCTGAGAGACGTAGCTTTTGTTAATGGGCTAGTCTAGGAACTGAAAATGTTAATACGATAGTAATATTTACTTAAAAAATAATCCCTAGGTAGTGTATGTATGAGTGGAATCGTAGAATCCATTTAAAATATAATGAATTCAATAAAATATTGAGCAACACTTATTATTTTATACATTTTGATTACAGTTTTAACACGAAAGAACTCCTTGCGGCCTTGGCGTGGAGTGGACATTGCGACTTGTTAAAATATCAGATCTACTTATTATTAAACTAGATGGCGTTGTTCATGTTTCTGAATCACGCTAACGATATTACCATGGCGGTTCTATAAACTATTGTCGTGCGAAACATAACATTGTAGCTAGCCAGGTTTAAAATACCTATTATATACTTTTTTTATGGCAAAAGGCTGAATTAAAGCAGTTTTGCTCAATAATAACATGAAATGAATTGAAATGATTAATGTAACGTTAACGTATTTGATTTATTTATTGATTAGATTATTATTCTGTGTCTACTGTCTCTGTCTTTAAAAAAATAATAAAGTATAAGGTTAAGGAACAATATTTTTTAGTGTAAAAATTGAATATTGAAATTTTAATGTTACAAATATTATTTGTTTGTTGTTGTTTACATTAATTTATTTAGCTGGATCTTAGCCTCGCTGCCAGTCGCTGCCATTGTTATTAAAACTGCAATTTGAAGCTGCACCCGGCGGTTTCAATAAATTAAAATACAAAACAAGTAAATTAATTACAAAACAGACTTAAAATTACATTTCTGAATTTATTTATTTATTTATTTTTAAGGTCTGCCAGTGGTTATTATACTACGTTAACACAATTTACTTATATCTAATTAGGAACTAAGTATATAACCTTTTAAGGCAAACACCACCTGCACAATCATTTTAATTATTTTTTTTTACACAAATAAGTTAATGCAATTTAACACTGTCTTACATTATTTGTACATAAGGCTAAGTTTTTTTTTATACTTGTATAAAGACAAGTGATTGACGTCCAAATCAACTGATCCATCGCATCTGTTGTACAGTTTACATAGACGTGGGACTGCTGAGTTCGTTCCTAGTACAGTTTTGCGAAACGGTATATGGAGAGGAGCAACAAGTTTCCTGTTGTTCCATCGAGGCACATTAAATTTAAATTTTTTTAAGAGGTCAGGGCAATCTACTTGGTTTCTGAGTACTTTATATAAGAAAACTAAGTCTAATGAAGTTCGTCGATTTTCTAATGAAGACATTTTATAATGTTCCAAGCGTTTACCGTATGAAGGAATGCGTTTAGCTAAACCATCAGAAAAAGTTAGATGCCATAAAAATCTTTTTTGCACCCTCTCCATTCTTAAAAGATGTGTAGCATAGTGAGGCCGCCAAACGACTGAACTATACTCTAATATGCTTCGAACGATTGAGTTGTAAAGAAAAATTTTTGTTCGGGATTTGAAAACTTTTGTATTTCTGATTAAGAAACCTAACATTTTGTTTGCTTTTTGTACTACGTTGTTTATGTGTTCCACGAATGTCAACTTGTTGTCCACGGTTATGCCCAAATCCTTTACGGAGTTAATTTCCCGAAGCTCATTGCCATCAATATTGTACGAAGTGGCTGTGCAACGGATTTTACGGGTGAATTTAACATGTACGCACTTCGAGGGGTTTAAGCTCATTCCGTTAGCTTTACACCATTTCGTTAATCTGTCTAAGTCACTTTGAAGTAGTATTTGATCAGATACTGCAGTAATGCCACGAACAAACTTTAGATCATCTGCATAAAGAAATGGAGTTGAATTCTGAAAACAGCCTGTTATATCGTTAATAAATATATTAAACAATAAAGGTCCTAAGTGTGAACCTTGTGGAACACCTGATGTTGCTCTTAGTATGTCAGATTTGTAGCCATTTGCCACTACGTAAAATGTACGTTCTGTTAAATAGGACTTCAGCCAGTTTATCATTGGTCCAGAAAAACCGTAAATTGCCAATTTTTGCATGAGGATATTATGCGGAACGCGATCAAAGGCTTTATTAAAGTCAGTATATACAGCGTCAATTTGGCCTTGGGCATCTATAGCTTCTGTTATGTGTTCTACAAATTCCACCATATTAGACGTTGTTGATCTATCCTTGACAAAGCCATGCTGATGACTGGTGAGATACTTCTTGAAGTGACTGAACATGTGAGGATAAATAAGTGACTCGAAAACCTTTGAGAAAACGGACAGAATTGATATCGGTCTGTAGTTGTCTACTAAACTTCTATCCCCCGATTTAAAAATTGGGACAATTTTAGCAGTTTTCCATTCTGTAGGGAAAATACCTGTTCTCAATGATTCATTGTATATAATATAAAGAGGTTTAGATAAGATTTCAGCACAGTTGACAATAAAAGATACAGGAATCTCATCGTGACCTTTGCCTTTATTTGTGTCTAGTGTTTTTAGTTTTTTAACTATATTGTCATAGGGTATTAATAAAAGTGTGAATTGATCACTACACTGTGAGACAGTAAGCAAATAATTATCTATATAAGGTTTTCTGAGACTTAAAGTAGAATCTGTGTTAAAGACTGAGGCAAAATAGTCGCCAAAAATGTTGCAAATATTATTCCCGTCGTAAGCTGTGACATTGCCGTATGACATTTCAGCAGGATAATTACTGGTTTCCTTTTTTCTACTTTTAATAAAAGACCAGAAGTGTTTAGGATTATTCATAATATTGTGCTCGGCATTAATCAAGTGATTATTATAACTGTCTTGAATTATCAGTTTGCAACGTTTATTCATCATTTTTAAAGTAATGTCGTCCATGGGGTTTTTATATTTAGAATAACGCTTGAGAAGTTTATGTTTCTCATGAAGACGCTTAATTACGGCTCGATTTATCCAGGGAGGATAGTTTGGTTTCCTTTTTACAATGAGGGGTACAAACTTGTTTATAGCAGTATTTAAAATTCCATAAAATTTGCTTACCATTCCGTCGATGTCCTTAACGCACAGAAATTCAGCAAATTCGGCCTCCCAGTCTTTGTTTAGAAATTCTTTTATTGAGTTATAATCTGCATTTGCGAAGTTCCGTCGGCTAGGTAATATGTTTGGTTTCAAGTTATCTTTAACAATAGATGAGATTGTAACCTGCAGTGGCGGATGCAATGGATCAATTTTACAGATGCTGTCCGTAGCCTCGAAGGTATGAACAGACGGTATGTCTGTTAAAACTAAGTCGAGAACCTTATTACTATTATTAACAACAAGGTTTGATTGTAATAGATTATTCATACGCAAAAAATCAAAAAGCATTTGGGCTAGACTGCTCTGATTAGACTTGGTAACATCAATTACTGAGGACCAGTTTATGAAACTTAAATTAAAATCACCTATGATGCAGGTGTTCATGTCATGCAATTCTGACACCCTGTCACAATTAGAGAGAAAAGAATCCAACATACGCTTGTCTACCGGAGGCGGTAAGTAAACTGCGCAAATTGCTATTTGATCTTTTGAGCTTTTGATAACAACCCACAGGTCTTCGTTCTCACTCTCCCAATGCGTCATGCGTCGCGAGTTATATTTTTTATGCACTGCTATAAGTACCCCACCTCCATCAGACTTCCAGTTGAGTCTGGTGGAGCTGCGATCTCTCCTATAGACTATGTAATTTTCATTAAATAATTCACTACTTTGAACATTATCGTTAAGCCATGTTTCGCTAAAAATTATTACATCAAAATTATTTAATGATACGTTGCAATAAATTTCGTGAGTTTTTGTTTTAAGCCCACGAACATTCTGGTAATACAGGTTTAGATGAGAGAATTTTACGGAATTAAGCATTACTGACATTCAAAAATTATGCGTTCAATTTATCAAGAGAATTAGAGTCCTTTATTAGTTTATAGTCAGATAAATCATCTTTTCGCATGAAAATTCTTCCGTTGCGCACCCACACGTACTTGTATCCTAATTCTTTTGCTTTCGCTCTAGCCGCCGCATGCAGTGCCTTGTTGGCAGGAGACAGATGTTCCGATATATAAATAGGCTTTTTTTCACCAGCGTATCCTATGTGCGATGTATTTAACTTATCGTGCTGATTGGTTTTATTAAATTTGATGGCAGCTGCTAAGAATGTGTCCCGCATGGATTGGGAAGTAAATTGCACTATCATGTTACGCGGTCTTTGTGATGAGCGATTTGACTTCATAACACGGGTGCAATTATTTATATTTTCTTTGCATATTTTAGCTCCTATCACTTCGCCCAGTTGCATTACGATGGATATTAGGTTTTCTTTACTATTTTCAGGAACACACTGTATTTCCAAGTTGTTCATACGTGCTCTTTGTTCTAAAGAATTGATTTTGTTTCCGAGCTCTTCTATGGTACTTTCCATAATAGCATTTTTGCCTTGGAGATCAAGAATTTGTTCCTGGTTAGCATCATGCTCCCTTTTAAAATCCTCATATTGACTATTAATAAAATTCATAGATTCCTTCATCTCCATTATCTCGTCCTTTAATTCTTTTAATTCTGGCTTCAGTAAGTTTGAGATCGAGGTCTTGATGGTGAGTGTAATTTGACTCAGTTCATCATGAAGGACATCTTTGATTATTTCGCGCACTTCTTCTTGCGTTATACAAGTTGTTTGCGGTGGACTACATTGCAGCGGGGAGGAAAGTGCAACTCTTTTTGAAGTCCGTTTAGTAATGTTGGAATCGTAGAAGGGACTGCAACGAACTGGTGTATTATCTTTGTTGTTGCTTTTGTACTTTCCCACTAAGCACTCCGGGCATTTCCAATCGAGCGTGAAATCTAAGTCCTCATTGTTAGAACTTGATAAGCATTCCTTATGATACGCAGTGTTACATATTGAGCATAGTGCACGATCATCTTCTTCGGAAAGATTATCACAACAACCCATTTTGAATGGTTTTGATGCCATTTTAGATAAAATAATAATAATAAAAAAAATCTTCTTATGTTTAGTACGTGAAAACAGAAATAAAAAGAAAAAAGAAAAAAAATGCAAAACAGAAAATTTTCAGTGTCGCGGGGATTGAACTCAGACTTCTCGAACAAGTCGCCCCTTTAAGTCTATCGTACTTTGCTCACTGCCATCGTCGCTTTGTCCGTATTGGTTGAATTAGGAGAATAGTTTTGTAGCTGTTGTTCTGCTGTTTTTATTGCTATGAGGGTAAATTGTTAAATAAGTCTCTTGCAAAAATTAACACCACCGACGCTAAGGAAAGTTTTTAAGGATTTTAAAAGCAATGTTACTGTTATTTGATGCACTAATTTAACACAATTCCGGGGTATGTTTCACTGAACATTTATGTATAACTTTGACGTCGCTCACTTCAACATTGACTCTTGAATTTAATTAAAAACTGACAGTTAAGTAAAACACATCTACTTGTTGCGGTCGTATAAAGGTATTATATATAATTTAACTGTATAATATGTATTTTGATGTGCAAAATTATGAAAAATCTTTTCCAAAATTAAGTGTCATTTTGTATTTTTAACCGACTTCAAAAAAGGAGGAGGTTCTCAATTCGACTGTATTTTTTTTTATGTTTGTTACCTCAGAACTTTGGACTGGGCGAAACGATTTTGATGATTCTTTTTTAATCGAAAGCTGGTGGCTGTCATGTGGTCCCACATAAATTTTATTGAGATCTGACAATGGCATCCATGAGAAAACCACATAAGTCGTAAATTTGTGTTAATATGTGCGCGACAAATAGACGAATAACTCAATATCACGCCAACCGATTTCGATGATTCTTTTTTTAATCGAAAGCAGGCGCTTGTCATGTGGTCTCTCATAAATTTGAACGAGATCTACATAGTTGTATGTAGTTTTTGAGACTTTGAAGTCGGTTATTTTTTGTTAATAAAATTTAGATTATGATGCACAAAATCTTTAACCATAAAACAAAAAAATTGTAGGTAAGGATATCCTTTATAGGCTTTGAAACCATTCAACCATTATGCCCGAAAATGGTTTCATTTAAAAGGCAATAAATAATGCGAAGATGGTTTGAACTTTGATTCCACTAAAACAATGCAATAGGCGAATTCGGTCTATTGATGAAGTCGATTTTAGACTCTTCCCATACAAAACGATTAACGTAGTAGTACACGCACGGGTATCAAATAGTTAACAATAAATTATATTAATTAAACACAATTAGAAAGTTAAATTAGTAGTTCAAAATGTAAATCCTTACTAATAAATAAAATTAAATTATGGTGCTATTTAATGCAACCTTGATATTTTCGTGCATTGTGAATCGAATTTATTTTTAATACAAGATCTCAGTTCTTTTACCAACTTATGATTCCTAAAAACACGTTACAAAGAAATGGACCGTTTGATTGAAGATCGCGAATTGTATTGGTAGATACCGTCTCTTAATTAACAGATCTTATTGATTCTGTTATCCTGAAGATAATCTCGTGACACTTAAATGGGCTGTCCTGTCTTCAACTACTTGCCTAGTTATTTGTATTTTATTTTTCTGTCTGAGTTTCTTTTAGATAATACCTACCTACCTCTGCCCGCATTCCTTTAACCCAGAGCGTAACCTACATCTCATTCCAAATCATGGATCTTCAAACTCATCATTCAAATTTCAGCCACGGTGGAAATCGAACCCAGGACTCTTCGAACAGCGATCCGCTACACGGATTGTCAGTATAAAACTGTTTTGTCTAATGTGGTTCTGTGAGATCTCTTGATCGATAGAGTCTGATTTACTTTCTGTGAACACAACAATTTTACTGTTAAAGTGTAAAATCATCTTCGCAAAACTAATTTAAACGCGATTTCAACTCACTTCACAACTGTCACATGAAGCGGTGACAAATAGCACAGAGACGGAAAGAAATTGATCGTAATTTCGGCGATTCCAGTCCCCTTTTAATTAGTGAGAATGTTTGAAACGCTACCGAGTAAATTATTTTTACCGTGCGTGTTAAAATATTTATTAATTGGTGGCTGTGACGTGATTGCAATTTGTCACACGTCGCTCACTCCAGTGATAAATTGGGGGACTTTCAAACTGGTCCGATAATTTTATTCTGATATGGTAGTCAGCACAGAACATCTAATAATTAGTTAGAAAGGGCATAGCGCGTAATTTGTATGGGAACCGGTGTCGCCATTCCGATCCCCTCCATTACTAGTATTACTACTACTACTACGAAAATGAACAAATACGCACGAGGGTCGTTATGTGTGCGTGAGGGGCGTGACACTGTAGCTAAGGATTGACTGACGATAAACTTTTATCGGTATTTATTTTCGTAAGGTCGACATTTGTGTAAAATAAAGGTTTACCTTAAATCCATAAAAAATAACATAATTATTGGAAAATAATATAGGATATTGGAAACTCGCTACGTATGTCAGATTTAGATTCATGTGTTCTTCATCATACGTTTTTTATAAATTTTATTATATGTATATACTTACCTACTTATTTTCAAGGCAAGAGTGAATAGGCTTTTGCTAATTTAGTTCGTTTTACCACCCATACTACATCGCCACTTACCATCAGGTGGGATTGTGATCACTTATAAGATATAAAAAATTGGATTAAAAAAAAAATATTAAAAAAATAGGATGTAAAATACTTCAATTATCTTTCAAACTATATTTCAATGCATATAATATTAAATTTATCTGGCCACATGTACATTATTTAAGAACGTTGTTTATAATATAACTTCGAAAGAATCTATCGAATATCGATGTCATCTTTTACTACGCCCAACGCTGGAGCTATTACTATGTAATTAATACATTACGCGTTCTATTTGATGTGTTAAAAATGAGGAGCGCATGAAGCCCGCAATGTATATTTTGTGGGAAAAGAATCGTTTGAAGGACATTTTTAAAGATTTAAACTAAAATATCCTAGTTTTTTGCTTATCGATGAAAAGAAACGCTTCCTTTGTTTATTTTAAGCATTTCACTTCTTGCAGGGCAAGTAATTACCGCACATGTAGGCATTTTTATGTAATTTAGTCACAGTATTTCGCAGTACTTTTCTCCGTTGGAGCTCGCGAGTCACTAAACAGCGCGATCGCGTGTTTTTGAGGATTGTGCTCGTTTGCGCATAATCTTGGCGCGCCTGCCACGCCCACAACTCCTTTCTAACTAATTATTAGGTGTTCTGTGGTAGTCAGGGCTTATTTAGGTGGATTTTAGGCGGATACAAATAACTGATACCTACTTTGGATTCATGAGTATTAGAAGAGATTAATGAGTATTAGAAAGGCGTCTAAAATGCGTTAAGAGTTAGAAGGTTAGAACCAAGGTTCAACGTAATAATGGCCCACTTCTAAACACGGATATATATCTCCTCTAGGAGAGCTGCTCCAGTGCGGATTGATGGTGGAAAAAAATCTGCCTAGGTACTTAATTACAAAAGCGATAGTTTTAATTTATGTGTGGATTTAAATATGAGAAGTTTTAAGTTGTGTGAACATCAAACAACTTGCAACAAGTTATAAACAAGTACAGACTACCTACCTATACGGCGCCTGTCAGTCTGGCACGACGCGACGGCCCGCGCTGTCACATCGCGACAGCTCACAGATAACTAAATACTCACAGGCAATGCTCAACGTGAAAGCTAGTTAATTTGTAGCGAACATTTAACGCTGTTACTTGAACAGTTTTAACGCTTGCTTATCTTTATACTTCCTGTGGCACACCAACTCTTGGAACAAGATAAAAACATACATAATATGTTGGCAATCTTTTTGCAACTTTTTCTTCTTTCTTTTTTCAGCCGACAGGTGGCTCGTGAGTCGTACTGGTCTGATAGTTTGTAGGCTAGTTAAAAATAATAAACTGGCCGAAAACAAAAAACAATTCGAAGAAAAATAGTCATCGCGATATTATACCTACCTAATAGCTAAACATAAAAATTGCAATTTTGTTTTCGCCCAGTAGGTATATTTTAAAAACAAAAAAAAATGTTTTTTGTATAGTGAATAAAGTGATTGTGATTAATAAAGCAGTTTGCTCTTAACACTTACAGAGGTATTCACAAAATTAAAGGCAAGAGACGTTTTGTCCTTACGACACTGTTTGCCATAAAACATCCTGTTGCTGTCCAGTGTCCCCTAACAAAAAGGGAGCATTAACATTCCATTAATATAATATTTAAAATATACGATATAAAATGCCGTAGCAAAGTAAATAGAAAAAAATACATATAATTATGTATACCCCAACCCAGTGAATTAGTGATCCATCCAATTTATTTGCGCTTCTTAATAATACTAGAAAGGGGTGTGAAAGTAGATTTCCGGTTCTATTGTTTAATGCGCTAACCCTACTCGTACCTACCGTACTACAAGTCGTTGTAAGGAACAATACGATACAGGCAAAGCTCGCGGAAGGAACAATTCACCGGCTATGGTGATTGTTGCGGGTAATTTGGAACTTGTAGCGCACTTAGGAACGGGGTCGCAGATAATGGCAACAATTTTCATAATGTAGGTATGTAACTGATCGATGTATGTAAAATATATTTGAGATTAACTTTTATCTTCTATTTACGCAATTGATCCCATAATGGTTTTTAGAATTTTTGTCTGTGCGTTTGTAGTTGCTACTCTCAGACACGGCTTAATTGGTTTGAATTCGGTTTTCACTAATGTTTTTTGTAATTGCAACTTGGGGTAAGTGTTTTTTTTTAGTTAATCGGTTCACAAATAAAAATTATATCACATACAAATAACTATTTACAATATAACCTATAATCTACTATTTATATAGCTATAGGCACTTTACATAGCGTTAAGATACTGTATAAAGTTGTGTGTTTACATACTGTTAGGTGCATCGACTATCTACAAAATCAATCCTAGATAATGGTCCTATCGTATAAGCACGTAATACTACACGCTTGCCCTTTTGTCCTTAGAGGTGAAACAAATAAATAGCACGGTGTAAGAACACATTAGATTATAATGGCTAAATAAATAAGCAATGGTTTAACATAGCCTGTTGGCAGCCGCGGGGCGCTTGCACTGACCGGTAAATGGTGATTAGTGGGGCTCCCACCTCGCACCCAGCGCCCTATGACGCTTCCGCGAGCCTTCATTGCTGCCTTGCCTGCCCTAAACATTACAAGATGTATTGCCTACTGGTATTCCAACCACGCCTTGGTCCGATAAAAGCTTTTCAAATATACAAACAGGATCTGTGAATGAAAAATGTTTCAATCTTCGGGAAACAGTTCTTAAATGTCCAGAAACTGTGAATGAGAGATTTTTTATAATGCACCCAAACCTTGAACACAAGTTTTCAAGGTTGGTTTAAGGTATGTTCAAGGTTTTTGTTTTAATGTAGACCATAGAGTATTTAAAGCAAGTGGGATATGGACTAAAGTGATGATTTTTGGAAAAGATCTTTTTATGCTTTAACCATTTGAAACATGCATGTAATGTACTCACGTAGAACCTTTTTTATTTGAGGAAAACCATCCGTTACCCGGGAAAATAGATAATCAACTTTTCTTTTAGTACTATTTCCTAAAAAAAAGCTTTTATTTGTAACTATAAGAAAGGCTTAAAAACCGCTGGGTTGGTAAAACTTAAAACTTCTCATAGAACCTTATAATTTTTAAAGTTGGTAATAAAAACCGCCGTATTTTGTAACACCATGCGCTTCAGTCATCGTAACTAGTGAGATCAATAAACTGATTGTTGCAAGTGGTCAGTGGATCGTTTCGCTATTGATAAATGTTGAATCAGCCATTTTGTTTCGATACCGAGTGATGCAATCATAATAATAGCCTAGTGCTACGTATATTCTTCTGACACCTAGAACAGTATCTTTTTAGAATCTTTTACATTTGTCATTCAATCAATAATTATTTATTAATACCCATTATTTCATCCAAAGATCACTTTGTTCTTTTCCTTTCTGACGAAGTACTTATTCTTTACTATTTCATCATACCCTTTCATCATAGCCATTGCATTATTATTATCACTAACAAAGGCTCTGAACGCACATAATTGTAATTTCTTTGCTTATAACTTAACCGAATTATAAAGAGGGGGACATTTATGATCCAATTCCACCAACAATTATCCTTAAGTGACCATTTTTGTTTTATTTCAGCATTAAATACCTGGGTCATTGGATTTAATGCGCCTATGCCGAGTCATCAAACGCCAGCTCCGTAAGAAATTGCTTGGCCACCCATGAGAAACTTATGGGGAATTCTTAGATGAATATCTGAATATTACCTACAAGTTACAAATCGAATCGTTATTCACGCCTGTTTCTATAATTGGGTGTGAAATCATTCGTTTTACACAAGTATTTCTCGATTATTCTAGTTTTGTGATGATTGCGCGTCGGATCGGGGACATTAGAAACACCAAAGGCATCACTGATGCGTTGCCGGCCAAAAAAGAGAGAGATTTATTATTAGTATAGATAATAGGGACCTGTCAAACAAGCACACGAGAAGTCTAATAATAATAATTGTTTATCTACAAATCTACAACATAACGACTTGAACGGCCGATGCTCTATCTTGACTAAACTTAATTCGACCAATAAACTTAACCAACCAAACCAAACCAATAAAGCTAAGTTTATGTGTCTCACGGAATTTCATCTGTATGTGTTTAAGTTTTATTATAGTTATAGTCGTATATAATTGTGCATAATTTTATATAACTATAGATCTGAGCTGCGGAGTCCGGTGCCCGGAACCGGAACGCAACAGTTATCCGCTCTTCTCTATATAACGGTTCAGTTTGCAGTACTTTTTCTTCGTGCTCGGCTAACATCCACTCGAGCCACTACCATTTGATCAAGATATCAGAACTCGAAAGAATCTCACTTTACTATTATGAATTTAGGATCTTCTGCGTATGACATTATTTAGCAAAAGGAATTCTTCAGACAGGCTAGGTGATCATGCCTGGGGTGCGGCCGAGCTTCGTCTGTTCTCGTTCGGAACTTTCTAGTGATGTAAAAACTTCGATAGCATGATACAGGACGAGTATGTTTTTTCGTCACAATAATGATATACTAGTATTGTTATTATTTATGCGGATAACGTAGGTATATTAGGAAGATAAATGGCATAAAAATTGAAATTATAAAATGGGAATTGTTTATATTAATAAAATAGTTATTAAAAACTTTCAACAACATAATATCTTAAAATACATTCAGACCAAGACTAATAAATAATAATACTTATTAGATATAATTTTTATATTCTTTAAATAACCTTAAAAAGTAATGGTGTACGCCTGGAATGGATTTTCATCGGAATCATTTTGTAAAGTTTCACCTCCGTGGGAACTTGCAAGATTTGACCCATACCTATAATTTTACATTCTAACAAATACAGTAACTTAAATAAAAGCTTATAGTAAATAAAACACAAATATTTAAACAATAAATAAGTCAACAAAATTATTATTTATTTATATCATTCATACAGTCATGAGAATAAATAAAAATCTGCTCTCAGATTTGCGTCTTTTCGATTCTAACTTCGAGATCCAAGTGAGAATATTTTGATACAATAGTTACGGATCATCCAAAGTGCATTCACCATATCCAGCCATTGGTAGCGAGAGAATAGACTTTGTTTCGGCCGTAACGAAAGCTTCAACTAAAAACAGACAAAATTCAACTTATTTTGAGTAAGTAACAGTTGTAACATTTATTCCAATTTTTTAGTAAAAGCTGCAATGGAATTTAGGAAATAGATTAATCGTGATTATTTTCATCTATGGCATTCCATTAGACGAACTAATTGACGTCACAGAAGCGGGATACCTAACGTGACAATACGTCCCGCTATGAGCGGGATTGCGCCACTTTCAGGCTGTCTGTCCCGACTCCCGCTGTCCTCAGCGAGAACAAACCGTTTTTCCAAACAAACCAATTACTTATATTTAATTAAACATTGCTTCGCTACAAAATCAAGAAGACTAACATCCTAATACCGTGTCAAGTACCTAAGTTATAAATCAGTTTTACAGTATACTCGTATTCACATAAAATTTTAGCACTATTCTGACAGATAATACTTATTTGCTTTACTTGCTTGCTAATTAAATTGATACACTGTCATGTTTAATGAGTCAAAGCCGTCAAAGCCATTACTTACACCAGATAATAAGATTTAATTATATTAATCGGAAGAGCGCCAATTTCACTTCAGAACAAAGATTTGAGTTTAGTATGTGGACTTTTTTGGACGCTTGTGGTCTTATAGCCCTAGAGCTATTGAACCATTTGACTATCCCACTTCCCACAAAGCTAGAAATTTATTATATGATATTTTATTATCAGTCAATTAAGAAAGTACCATTCTGGCAGGCATCTCGCGGTTGCGTCATGGTCCCTTAAATTTTTGAAAATGCAAAAAATATTTTTTTTCATCCCACTCCCACAAGGCTACAATTTTAATATGTTGCAATTTACATATGTTTAAGTGTAAAAAAAAATTGCCAGATGCCTGCCAGAACGGTACTTTCTTAATTGACTGATAATAAAATATCATTTAATAAATTTCTAGCTTTGTGGGAAGTGGGATAGTCAAATGGTTCAATAGCTCTCCAGCTATTAGCGAAGTTTTAAGTCTCAAAGTGTGTTGTTAAAAGTTAATTGCTCGTATCAAAAACAGTGGTTCGGGAGCGATTGGCATAATTTATCTTATTTCATTATTTGAGTTAAGTAGGTATCTCCTGTGTCTAAAAGTTTTGTGACCAAGATGCGTGTCCTATAAAATTTTTGCCATAATACCATATCAAAACAAATTAATACCTAGGCTGTATAGGATATCATAAAAAAGTGCACGGGAATTATTTTGAATTGTACCAACGTTACCATATAAAGTCATTATTATAATGTTGGCTAAACCAACACGAGCTGGCCCGCTGCCGGCTGGTTGTAGTCCCGGCTGTATCACTATTATCATTATTATCTAGCTGCCCCTAGCATCGCCATCATTACATAGTGATTGACGGTGGTAAACATAAATAAATCTGTTTCTACAATTACATATTATTTGGTTAAATTTCAACATTGTCTAACACTACCGTGTTAAGTAAAGCACGAACGTGAGATTCCACATAGATGAATGAAGTGCAGTGCGGAAAGTTAAATTTAATATTATGTAATAAGTTATCATCTATTGTTTACTTTACGTTACAAATCTATTATTTTCAACGTGTTTCACATCGCGTTGGTGGTGTAATGGTCAGCATAGTTGCCTTCCAAGCAGTTGATCCGGGTTCGATTCCCGGCCAACGCACATTTTTTTTAGTTGTGTACAAAAATATGGAAAAATATCACTTTTTGTGTATGTATTTTTTTATTTTTATGGTTGAATTTTTTTGGTCTCCAAACATAATTTTCGTCTGCTCTTCGATCTTTGAACGAATCGGTCGAAAATGGATTTACGACTGGTTATTGGATCATCTGTAACTCATATTGAATCAGTTTTATCATAGTAATACCTATTAACTTTCTATCCTGTGAAAATCTAACTTTTCTTTCGGTGTTGCAAATAAAATTTATGGTACGGAGGGTCGTTAAAAAATTACATCACATCTTCCACACAAGGTGATTGAAGGTGATTTGAATTTTACATGTACCTACCTCAAAATTTTTAGAAACTGAAAAACCTGAAAATTGCACTTGGGCAGTGTGGTAGATTATGACCTCATATTGCTTAAGAAATTCAAGGAAACCTGAACCCAGAAGTGGGAAAGTTGAATGTTGAGTAAAAAATAATGATGTCATAACTTTAGACTTACTTTTAAATCCTACAAACTGTTATGTAGTACTTACTTGATTTGTTCACCATCGTAGCTGTAGTAGATAAGCACGGCTCTGCTGATATCGAATAGATACGGCTAATAGGCAACGAATACATTCATTCTATTCATCCGTATTGCCGACAGGGGCGATTCCGGCAGCGCGCGATAATTAACGAGTACATTCAGAACGTTGGTGTCGTTCAAGTCCGCTGACAATTTCAGAAATGTAGTCCAAAGGTTCTTCTACTATGCACGTATAGATCATTGGTGTGCACTTTTTGTTATTAGTTGTCAAATGAAGAATAGAAGACTCTTACGCACGATGTACCCATGTGGTGGAGATGGACAATAATTGTTCTGTTTGTAATATGTTGTCAACGATAGAAAAATCCAAAAAACAAGTTGCAGTGATTTTATTCAGTTTGTCTAGTCTAGATGTTTTTTTTTAAATGAAACTACATTCCCACAGACTGATCGTTCGTGCCTTTTTTCAGATTACATTTTACATGTTTGCTCCGCTGTGTTCGCTATCGCTGCCACCTGTTCGCAGGCTTCGTTGTTACACTGTACCTGCGGGCAAGTAGCAGCGGTAGCGAGGGTTTTACAAGTCTAGATGTTAGCACCGACGAGGTGACGTAGCTCTTTCTCTTTCCCATTTCAGTCTATAAGAGAAAGTAATACCTAAATGTGTGCCCATTCGTGAATCAAGCTTAGGACCCATGTTCAGTGACGGATTAACCCTTAATCAAATTAAGCAATTGCCTAGGGCATCACGTCTGGGGGGGCACCAGAAGAAGCACAAAAAAGCACAGAAAACCACGTTGACATACGGATAGGGGGGCCCACAGGCGTGGATTGCTTAGGGCATCAAGTAGTCTTAATCCGTCACTGCCCATGTTCAGCAAGCATCGGTAGACGTTCGAAAATTCATGCACACTATCTGGATACTTGAAGATTTTCCACATTACCGCGATATTTCCAAGACAAAAAGGTAAAAAATGGTATTGACGATCCCTTTGTTGTTTCACATGTTAATAAGCTACGGTGGTGCCCCCCTGTTTCTTTGCCCGTTCACAAAATATTCATGGAATTAAAAAAAAACTCAGTCTTTGAAATAATTTAGTTTAATGACAAGATTAAACGCCTCTTGTTGTTAATTAATCTGTTAAGTCTATTCATGAAGATGGGATGCTCGCTATGCCTCACATTACCCCACAAAATATCAGTAATAAAGAAGAGAAAGAGTAAAGAGTTTTACAACCATGAAGATTAAGTTGTTTGCTACAATACATAAATGAACCTGTTGGTTTATTACGAAATATCTACGTACCTATCCTAAGTATTATATCAACAATTATTTCTGTAGTTTTAATACGCCGATAAAACTGAACACGTTGATTGAAATAATAACATAGTGAATCATTTAGCACATCGAAATTCCAACACGTCAAATCTCGACAGTCTTCCACTGTTTCATGTTTGAAGAAAATATCATCATGAATTATTAGGGCCATTAATTTTCAACGAGGCGTGATCACAGCGGCGTAAAAAATAATTCTTCACGACTTTATTAGTTTCGATAATACGTGTGAATGTGACTGTTTACAATGCTTAGAAAGGCTTTATTATTAGTGTATGTAGCTAGGTTTGTGAGTCTACAAAATTTGGAACCGTTTATTGTGGGCGGTTCACCTGCAGGCATGCAGACTTATGGTTACTCCGCTTTCGTAGCAGCGCAGGTTTTGGACCAAACTTTCGTGTGTGGATCGTCTATCTTGAATCAAAATATAATCTTAACTGCAGCCCATTGCTTCGAGGGTTTCACCAAGTATTCCAAGATCATTGTGAGAGCAGGTAGTGCGAATAAGCTAAAGGGATCAATGAGGCATGCGACTAGGATAGCTATGCACCCAGGCTACGATACGCATACTATAGAAAATGACATCGCTTTGGCTTATATCAAGAAACCTTTTCAATTTTGTTCTTATGTTAAGAGGGTGAGCATCATGAGAAATCCGCCCAGAGTCAACGTGGGCTATGTTGCTGGCTGGGGGCTAATCGATGTAAGTTAATCTTTATTTTACAATGAAGGTTTTTATAGTGGTTTAATTACAGTTTCGGAGAGTCAGTTAATAAGGAGAGTTTGCTTTATTTCACCCGGTGGGCCGGTGACAATACGGTGATGTCTTAGATTACAGATTTCCATATGAAACGGTGACCACTTAGGTACCTCCAAGTGGCATCTACTCTCCACACAAATGTTGTTAACAAAACCTCAAACCCAGTTTAGCTACAATTGAATTCGGAGTATAAAGTATCCATCCTTGAATTTAAGCCAATCTTTGCATTCTACTGATTAACACTATCACCATATTTAAATTCCTTAATAAAATGTTCCAGGAATACAGACAAACCGAATCAAATTATTTGCAGCGTGCGAAACAGTCGTTATGGTCGCGAGAAGAGTGCAGGAAAGTATTAAGGAAGGTACCAAATGGTGTGCTGTGCGGTGGTGCCAGACATGCCAGCGAATATGCAGCCGAGTAAATATTTTATACTGTAAAGCATTCATAATCATTCTAACATGTATGAACTTATGAATTGATTTGAAAATAAGGCTCTATGAGCGCTCTTTCATACTCACATACATACATATTTTGTTGTCCTTTGTGTACAGATTTGGAAAAGCTTTGTTCTACAACGTTTTGTCAGTCTCGGCCTCTTAAACGATCTCTTTCTACTTCACTCTGTCTCCGCATCCTTCAGCATATAAGTCCATCATTTGAAGATGTACAGCGTTTTCATAGTTTCGTGAATTTCCTTCTTGGTTCTTTTGGTCTCCTATATAAAGAAATGAGGCTTTAAGCGAATGTGTTTTTCAGGGGCGACTCAGGAAGTGCATTGGTCATCAATGATTACATCCAAATCGGACTGGTATCATTCAAGAGGCCAGAAATATCAAGATCCATAGTCGTTTATACTGATGTTTCGTACTTCTATAACTGGATCACGACAACAGCGCAAAGGCTGTACTGTAAAGGTTAAATAGTAACAAATTACTGTATGTAAACGGGTTGCTCGGCGAGCTCACCAGCACCAGGCTCGGCTGTCATGTCACATAGACGGGGTTTATGTGAGTTACATGCAGATGACATGGTGCTGCTGAGTGCGTCGATCTGTGGCCTTAGGAAACTGTTGACCATAAGTGAAGCTTATGTGGGGGGTCATAGTCTCACCTACAATGTGAAAAAATTATGGTGATGGTCTTTGAGGCCGGTGGCAAAACACCAGACCAAGTTCCACATGTCTCACTAAACAGTATAAATTTAAAACGTGTGTACCAGTTTAAATATCTTGGGCACATGCTGACTCCGGGCCTCAGAGATGGCGCTGACATAGAAAGGGAGCGGAGGGCATTGTCAGTGAGAGAAAACATGTTGGCTCGCAGGTTTGCGCGTTGCTCAAATAATATGAAAACTTTGTCGTTTAGAGCTGCACTGCACGAGTTTTTACACCTGTAGCCTGTGGGCCAATTTCAAGCTTAAATCTTACAATGCCCTCCATGTACAGTATAATAATGCGTTTAGGGTGCTTATGGGACTGCCTCGATTTTGCAGTGGATCAGTGATGTTCGCGTCAACGCGGGTAGACTGCTTCTATACCACGATGCGCAAAAGATGCGGGTCCCTGGTGCACAGACTGCGGGGCAGTGCCAACAGCATCCTAAAGATGATAGCCAGCAGGCTAGACTGTAGGTATGTGAGTCATTGTTGCGATGTGTCTAGTGGTATGGCGCAGCGGTGACTCGCATTACCTTGTACTAGAAATTAGTTTGTTTAGGTTAAGTACTAACTAACATAGTTATAAGTTTTACTAACAAACATGGGTCTCTGTTACTTAAAATAAAATAAATAGTAATAACAAAATAAGGTATTATTTCCATTGTATTAAGAAGGTACATCATAAATTTTATAACAAAATCTTTAAGAACATTGATATGATTGAATTGATCTCTACTTTGAGGAAAAGGACTTTTACACGTATTTAGCAAAAAAGTGCAATGCCGGCAACATTACTGGGCATAAAATATTTTATTATAATATAGATGACTTAATATTTTTTTTATTTTATCTCCATTAGTAGTGTAGCCCATAATGACGAAACGCATACTTAGTCCGTAAGTACTATATTGACTGTTCAGTTTTTACAACAAAATCATAGTCATAAATTGTGTGCAGAAATTAAGGCACTTAATATTTATTACACCTGCAGGCGTATGTTGCTTAATTTCATGCTCTTTTTAATTTACAGGTATAAAAAATTAATTTGCAATATCTCAAACGTCTAATTATTTTCGTAGAATTTATTCGCGAAGGTATCGCAAAATGGTTGTAAAATGGCTATAAAATGACAATTTTATCGGCGGTAATCCAATATTAATTAAACTACGCGTTAGCTTTGACCTCGTAAGACATGTTTGTGAGTTTATTTTCTCTCCTGATGTATTTGAGTTCATTCGGAGTTGGATGTACCGGCTCGTTGCACGGACCCGTGTCTAGGCGTATAGTGAGAGGCTTCGAAGTGGATATTCAAGCGTTTCCTTATGCCGTGTTTCTATATTTCAATATCCAGAGGCCATCTACTTGTGGATCTTCACTCATCACAGTACAAGCAGTGGTGACTTCGGCGTACTGCATGCGAGAGCTAGCATTCACGAAAGGCACCATCTCTGCGTTCCTAGGAGCTTCCGTGCCCATGAACTCGAGGGTCGTAAGACGTATAACAGCGTACGAAGTGCATCCCAAATACGACCCCAGTAGAGGTAGATTCGATTTGAGCGTCGCGAAATTCGAACGTGAAGTGCCTCTCATGCATGGCATACGTAAGATTCCAATATATCGGAAAGCCGTTAAGCGGAACGCGATATTGTATACAGCGGGCTGGGGGAAGAAATGGGTGAGTTTTAAATAACCAAAGGCCAAAGAAGGGTATACCTAATAACTGTTTTGATGAACCCACCTCTACCACCCCATTGCCTGAGTCAGCCGTCAAACGATTCATCGTGTTTCGGCTGGGGGCTTGAGGGCCACGTCTTTCTTTCTTTCTTCTACTCTCTATCTTGGCCGCATTTATGCATTTATTGGTGTCACTGACGTTGCTGATGTTTGCGAATTCCATAAATAAAGAAAAAAGGCAATACCAAAAACCATAATTTTAATTATATTATTTATTGTTACAGCCTAACGTTATATCAGATTACAGCGATATGCGAAGTTTAGAGGCTTCAAAGCAAAAGATGACTTCTGTAGCGGAGTGTTTGAACAATTCGGGGATCAAACCTTTGCGGACCTACATGTGTTCCATACCGGTCAATGGACATCACTATAGGTACTTTTTTGGTTCTTTTTACCCTTTTAAGAACATCAAAGTTATAATTAATTACATCGTTGCTTCTAAGTCCATCGTTCTTTCTGAGGTCTGGTTAAACGGGCGTAATAAACCGTCACTCTACGATTCTATCTTTTGGGACTTGAAGACTTTTGGGCATGACAAAAATCTTCTTATGAGGGATATAGGTAGAGTAGAGGTCCTTATGCTGCTCTGACCCCTTAAATCCCCTTAAACTCACGTTACAAATAAGCCATGAAATAATTTTGAATTTTTTATCATGTAGTCATGTGAATTAATGAATGATTTATTTGTGTTAATAACGACAATTTTTTCAGGGGAGACTTAGGTAATGGTTTAGTAATTATTAAACCATTTCTGGCGCTGGTGGGCATAGCATCATTCACGGTGAAGGACGCCACGCTGTACGTCAACGTGATGTACCAGAGGGACTGGATCCGAAGGTCGGTGCAGAAACTTTATGGGAAGAAGCCGGTCGACCAGGGCTGTTGCTGACTTACGACGTCACATGATCACGTTATATGGAGTCTGATTAGTTAATAAAATTCTTTAATACCTGTATTTAATTTTGTTTTATTGTTTATAATTCAGTTGTTTCTAAATATATTGTATTCAGTTCGGTATTAGAAGAATAAATTATCGAAAATAATGAAGATGAACCTAACAACCCAGTATCCGCAAATAATATAATTGTTGAGACGTTAAGATGTCCTACGTCTGTTAGGAACTAACGTGGACTCAGATTTGTAAAAAAAATGGGAGAAATAATTCTTTAAACACTATTGTTTGACGAATCTTACCTCACACAAAATGATAAAGGACTTCAAGAGCTTAATACGCCAACGTTAGAAACGGCGAAGTTAGCACTTTCCTTTAAGTTGAATACTCCACTTCCTTTAGACCTCAACCATTCTAGGTAGTCGATGGCTACTGACGGCTACCTCGCCGTCCTACGCCTTCTTAATTGGAAATCGACGTGACATTTCTCATTCATTGTTCGCCCTATTTGCAGTGTCCCTTGAGACTCGCATCTGGCTGGGGACCAACAGATTTGGGGTAGAAAGGAAGTAGGCCTGCCGGCCTGCCGGCCTGTCGTATTTGGAGATGGCGTCTATGCTGTGAGGACTGAGGACGTCCGCTGACTGTCAATTCGAAAATGAAAACAATTTGGTCTGGCGGACTCTGGCGGAATGCTGTTATATTTATCGCGCTTTCCGTTCAGACAAACGTTTGCTTGCATCCGTTATTGGAGTGCTGTGGGATGTTTGGTTAATAATTTACAGAACGCGTCACTTTGCGTTGTTTACTTAGTGAAAATCTTAATAAACAGATAATCTTATGAGGTATAACTTACAATCCATCATTTTATTATTACTATTTTCTTTTTTCGGGAAGAATAAACTTTGTCCTTATTAATATATATACGTATCTATGTTATCTAAACCTATCCACGCTTCGTATATCTACGTGTTTATCTACCAACACCGTATTCTACGAGTATCTCATAACTAGTATTATAAAAAAATATGAACATTCATTCGAAGAAAGACTGCAACTAAAATAAAACTTTCTTCTCTGCAAATCGCAAAGTATATTTACAGTTAAAATGCCAGATACGTAATTGTGCTATCACTCATAAATAATGACAGACACCTGGCCATACCAGTTAGATACCCCATTTATATAATAACAAAGATTACGTAGAAATCAGAATGGATTCGCGTTATCTTTCTTACTTATTAACCTACAATCTGTATCTCGGGACCCACCATTAGCACAGCGGACAGACGGACAAGAACAACGATCGGTGTTACATTAGTGCAGCTCACTCTGAGGGGAACAGGTAGCTATCCAGGACAACGGTTTTATACATACGTATTGTATGTAAGCACGCGGTGTTTTATATGAGAATATCTGTGGCTCAAGACTCTCCTCTAAAATAATCTACGTGACGAAATTTTAATGAGGTTAATTTCATTTCCTCCGCTGGTGCAAGCCCCCCAAAAATCCTGATCTGAACTGTTGGGAAGGAAAAAGCTATAAGTTGTAAAAAAATTACCCACATATTTTTTTTATATTTTAATAAAAAGTACAAAACTTATTAGAATTACGCGAGAAAAAACACGCACTGAAAACAGGACACGAGTGTCTCATGAGTCACGATGGTTGTGACATAAGCTGACTATGAGCCCCGTGAAACCCTTTCGTCGCTATATATCACAGCTTTATATTTTCACTATACTTTGACATATTTGACAGTAATTTTAGCGGTAAAATAAATACTATCTTCTTTTCTACATAGGCAGTCGCTCGGAGACCTATAACAATTTTGTTACGAAGTAGTTTTATACCTCAAATAAAAACGACAGTGAGGGGCAGAAATGGTGGGGTATGTGGGCTGAGAGCAGAGCTCTACATAGAGCTGTTAGTAGAGGAGACTGGTCTACTCCTCTAGAAGAGCGGATTATAGAAGAGCAGAGCAGTACATAGAGCAGTAAGCGGAGCAGTACGCATAGCAATGCGTAGAGCTGGTTGGCTTGTTGTATAGAAAAATAAATTGAATTTTTAAAAAAGAGATGAAGAAAATATTTGGTTTTGTCAAAAACATCATACATTATAATGATTGCAAAGAGTGTGAGCATATTTATTTTCTGCGTTAAAATTTGTAAAGGTAATCCCCAACTAAATCCATAATAAATTAAGCTTGGCTTGCATAAATGCATAATTATGATTATATTTCACCATATCTATTATTGTATGAAAAATGAAGTCCATTTATATTTACTATTTGGGAATTCAAACTGAACAATATAGGCCCCGTTTGGTGATAATCTTACTTCGATCTGAGAGACAGTTACGGCCGGAGCGGAGGTCTTCCGATCTTACAACTTTAATCTCCGCTGTAGCTCAGTCAGTTAATAAATAAACGTTTTACCGACGGTTCACCGCTCAGTTACCTGTTAACACGTGTTGTCGATATCGCTCTCCGATCGAACATGGCAAGAATGAAGAAACTGACTTGAGAATTCCTATTTAAGCTGACCGTTTTTGGAAATTTTAATTCATTTGTGTTATTAATTATTTACTATACTCATCTGTCTTCTACGCTGGAGGTCCAAAATACAAAAGTGATACAAAATGTATTAGTAAATGTTTGATCACATCATCATTTACGTTTACAGTAAAGTAAATCTTTTCCTATTTTTTTTTTTTTGATTAATTTCTTGAGATGGTTTTTATCGCACGGACGGACATGACCATACTATAAGGGTTCCGTTTTCCGTTCAGAAAAAAAGAAACAATCTATACTGCCAATTTAAACGGAAATACCAGGCAAATGTAACGAACACCTTACGCCCTTATTCATAGGACGATTTTTAATCTATATATAGTTGTCCGTCTGTTATCATTTATGGACAAGCGTGACCATTTGCTCACGTCACAAAAACTAAATGTAAGTGGTGTCAAAGGAAGATTCAAATAAGGCCTGTTTTGACGGCTTGTTAGCAGGCTGCAATAGCGGTTAATAAGCACCTTACGCACTGCCCGCCGTAAATCCACTTGTCAACAGGTGTCGCGAGATCGATAGCAGTCATCGCTCAGTGTGACAGGCCACGAAACTGCAGTTCGATATAGAACTCGTAGTTATAAACCGTTTAAGTGTAGTAAATTATGATTGTAAGTACTCTGAGTACTAATAAAGAGATAACTAGAAGCGCGAGTTGTTCATTGGGTAATAATGTAGAGCAGTACTTTTATGGAGTTGTCGTTGGCTATGATTGGTTAGGATTCGAAACGGATTATCTCTGGATGCTCTCCTCCTAATGATACCTAAATTGTGTTGGATCTTTTATAAATCTTTAAAATATTGTTAGTTTCAAACTAAATGGTTTAATATTAAATTTTGTTAAAATATGAAAAAAAATTGGTATATACTATATTTAAATTATTTTACTTACTATCAAATTACTATAAGTAACTTTAAATAAATCAGCAATTCTTGAATAACCTCGATTTTTCTTCTCATTTTAAATGTCTTCCTAATAAAATGCAGGAAAATATAGATGCTATAAAGTAAACCTATCCATAAAGTTATAAATCTTTGCCATTTCCGCACAGTGTGAAATTATCTTTAAACGTGCGCTTGTGTATTACAATCCTCGTATCGTATTTGGCATTTTCAATGTATGGCGACACGATACTTCCTCAAGATTGTCTCGTCCAACCGCGTCACTGATAATGCACTTAATAAGGGATTAACAAATAGCTTTTACGTCCCCCGACTCTATCAGTTTTCTCCCATATCGAATAAGGCGGAGGTTAATTGAATGTTTTGTTGGGACGTGTCGGAAAAAGCGGTCTCGAGACCGCTTCGAAGCGGTTCTTGTTCGGCGCTTTTACCCTCGACTCGAGACTCGATTCGAGTACAACGTGGTTGAAGCTAAGTATAGGATTTACGAGACGGTGATGGATTCACGGTTTCGTGGAAAGTTTTGAATTACCTACTAGACAATGTTTTGGTATTATTTATTGCAACAGGGAAAGGATCACGCTGAGCCAGACTGTAGGCTGCCCATGTATACTGGAGGCTACACGTGATACTGGAAGCGGCACAAGCTTGTTAAGGATATACACGAAACAGGGATCCTGCTAACTACTTATTAACTCATGCCGGCCAAGAAGTGCTCATTGTCTTGGTAATAAATTATTCAAGAAAACAATTGCTTAACACTTAAATTAATAAAATTGTTGTTGTTCTACGTTTTGTTCAAAATAACATGTCATATTAGACATTGTATACATTTGATCATGAACGAGAGTCGAATTAAAAACCCATCGATCGACTTGATATTTCAAATGATTAAGTCATAAACAAAATTTACACACTTATCTTTAATTCATCGGCAATATTTAAAACTTCAACTAACATCGGAGCGTTGCTAGATTATATCAGTGTGTTGTATTAATTTTAAGTTAATTTATTTTTCTCATTATCATACTCAAAAATTTCATCATTTTAAGCCCAACAGCTCTCTCTTCTACTTATAAAATATACAGTCATTCCAATAATACAGTCACTGAAAACCAAGACTGGTGATGGTAGTGATGGTTTTAATTTTAACACCAATTATTATCAAGTTATCAGATGAGATACAAAGCTCCATACATACTTTTTCACCCCAAAAGATACCTACCACCTAAAGTTTTCAACTAAAAAATTATGTCTATGTAGCTTAAAATCTTATACATAATTAAAAACAATCCTGCTGTTCACTGACAGGTATTAGAAGAGTCTAACTTCCTCCTCTTCCCACCGGGTTCCGCCAGTGCTTGCTAGGATCTGTGTAAAATATGCTATTAAAATATTTAAGCCATGACCACCGTAGACAACTTATTTACAAATACACGTCTTTACAGACGCATCTATAAAACATTATATCGATTTCTCCAGCACAAAAAGAAATCGATTTCAGAGTAGCCGGGAACAAAAGAAGTTTTTCATCTGGCGGCGTGAACAAGAAATAGAATAGGTTTTGTCTGGTTTTGATAGTGTCGATAACAACTACTTCAGGTGATTCATTGTCTAACTGTAAGTTTTAACAATGGCTCCTTGTACAGGCATTTATTTAGAATTTATTTTACAATACCTCTTGCAACTGCCTGCGAAATCAAGTGTTACTGTGTAATTAAATATAACATAGTATTAATGATAATCAAAACTTTGCTATAATTATTAAAAAATATGTATATATAAGCGAATTGACTTGGCGTATTTTAAATTTAAATGCTTTTATTTTCACGTGTCGGTGACGTTATGTAGTCAAATCTTACAAGTTAAATTAGACCCACTTTTCAGTCTTTGTTTGAGCTAAAATTTTGCAGACATAAATAAATTAATGTGAATTAAATAGCAGTGATGATGGAGCCGGAAGGTGGACTATTTATTTATTTATTTATTTGTTTATTTATTTGCTATACATGTGTTACATAGGTGTTAGGATAACATTATACCTTGTATTAACCTTACTAACTCTGATTGAAGCCCTAATGTGATTGTGTCTCGTTTATTTTTTTCTTGAGAAGTGCTCTGGTTTTAGATGATACGCAGAGAGAACGATGGAGCAGAAAGGTAAGTCCAATAGAAAGGAAAGTTTTTTAAACTTTAATTAGGTACGTTTATTGCTATACATATAAATTGTCTTTTACGTGTATTTCATAGTTTGATTGCATATTCCATTACGATGTTATGGACTGTTGAAACTGAGTTAAGCCATGAGCACGAATATTATCATGACTGTGTACAGTCGGCCGCAGAAGTAGCTTAACATTTTAGTTCCTTGTCACATTACATTTCTTGAATTTGTCATATATGTTGCTAGGAAACCGTCGAAACAGTTACTATTACAAAGTACTATAATGTTAAGCTACTTCTGCGGCCGACTGTACCTGCATATTAGTAAAATGTACAATTCAAAAAGTTCTAAATCTTTGCTTTCTTTCTTTTTCAAACTCTATTTGCAGTAGACTTAACATTGTATATCTACGGCGTGGACAACATCAATGATTGGCCATTAAAGTGGAAACGTTTTCATAAATTCAATTTATCTATAATTCCTGTAAAATACTAAATCAAATAAAGGCTGAGAACACTCGATAGCATCGGTATATCATAGCGTTCATTATAGATAATAAAAATAAATCCACGCACGAACCGGCCATGGATACTACTCTACTACTAGAAGTTAGATACTGCGTAGTTTGTAGCCTTTAATACTTTTAACTCGGCTGTTCATGCTAAGGGTTTCGATAGATTTAATAAATAAATAAATAAGCCTTTTATTTTCCTGTTCTTCCTTACAATTACTTTTATTTCATGTGAAAAATTTTTCATGATTAATTATATATTTGCTCGGTTTACTTTATAAAGTAGTTGTATTACAAAAGCTAAAGTATGAAAGTATTTGATTAACAAAAAAGATACCTAATTAAAGCTTTGAGTTAGTGCAATACTTTAAAGTTATACAATCAAGTAGGTGAACTGAAGTACTTGGTAAGCAAGTAAATTACTTTTTCATTGTTAAAAACTATTTTTATTAACAAAATATAAAAGATCATAAAATAAATCATAATAATAATTATTCAAAATAATATAACCCTATAAAAATATAGTGAGAGTTCTGAATTAACGATTTTACTCATTTGCTCTTCACCCGCTCTCAAATAATTTGTTTAAGTATTTATCAAAGCTTAATCTTCTGTACAAAACCCCTGATTCGTAACGCCGGCTCCCACTTGACCACCTTTTACATCAACCGTGATTAAATTCAACCAAGCCGGGCAATAAACATAAAAATAGAGCGACGACTTTTTCTATATGTAACAAAAACTCAGAAATAACTTGTCGATGTCGTATAAAAAACGGCACGCTTCATATACCGGCTTTCCAGTAACAGTGGTAGTCGGTGGTAGCGAGTGGGGCAAGTAGGTTAGCCGCACGTAATTGAGGAGATCTCTAACCGCAGATTGCTCGGGGTAATAAAGACGACCGCGTTTGCAAATGCACTTTTTTGATTACAACCACCAGTTCGCGGTGTCTGCTTGACATACCTTGCTGCGCCCGTGACCCCTTGGCTGATATCTGAGCTAAGTAATGGGTAATAGATAGAAATGTCTTTATTTGATAAAAGAGCCCTTAGAATTGAAAGGATAATAGTGGTGAAGTCAAATAATTACGAAAAATGAGTGTAGTGATATAATAACCACATCCTCTAAGTTGGTTTTTACACTTTTCAAAAGCTGTGACCTATCTATGAATAGATACGCCCCTCTACCTGATTACTTTTTTATGGATATGCAATTTGAGGAAAGCGGCCAGAGAATTAACTTACTTTTATCTTTATTTGGATACAATAAAAAACAAACTATATTTTGCTGTCAATAAAACAAAATCAATTATTCTTCACGACTACGAAAGCTTAGACAATATAGGTACTATCCATAGAATTACTATTACTAGCGTATAGAAGGGACACCGCGAACATCGGGTTCGGGGGTGTGCATTGCAGCCGGCCGGCTGCATTTCATTCTGTCACTCAGCTGTCACTCGGCTGCGCTCATTGCGGCCGCATGTCAAAATTGTTTACGAAAAAATGAAAAAATGCCGTTGTGCATAATAAGAATGTGTCACAATTGCACGACAAAAAAAAAAGGATTATGATATCACTTTATCATTAGTAAGAAAACAAAATCTTAACTTAAATCTACTAAAACGAATTTAATTAAATTATTGAGCAATGTTCCCGCCATTTTGAATGAAAAAATCATAAGGAGCGTTTGAACTTGGCAAGCCACTAGCGTGTTAATGGACTAAATAAGCTTGCCGACGCGACGCTTGTGACCAATTTAAAGTGTTGGATTTTTTGACACGGATCAATGGTAATTACGTTTGAAATCGTATAAACGCTTTTGCACGTTAAATAAAGTTGGAGTAAGAGCTTGTAAAGATTTGGAGTCTGTGACTGCTTGTCTTGGTTCGGCAAGTGACATATACAAAGTTACTCTATGGCAGTGTCGGATTAAGACTACTTGATGCCCTAAGCAATCCACGCCTGTGGGGCCCCCCTATCCGTATGTCAACGTGGTTTTTTGTGCTTCTTCTGGTGCCCCCCCAGACGTGATGCCCTAGGCAATTGCTTAATTTGATTAAGGGTTAATCCGTCACTGCTCTATGGCAAGTGTGCAAACGAGGCTTCTAGTTTGAAAAGAGAACGGAGGGCAAACCGGCGGTGGAACACACATTTTGTTTGAGATAGCCTCTCTATGTATACTACCTCAATGGTACTATCTACGAAAGCTATCCGACAGAAATTTGACTGATTTTCAATCGAATAAACTTGTTTTTTCACGTGTATTTTTGACACTTTACTAGTAATTTCTTGTAACTCAAGTTATAAACCGCTAAAGTTTTTATTGCGCGCCACGTGACAGCAGTTGCCGTACTTCTGAAAACAAGAAAACATTCAGAGAAAAGTGTGAGCAATTTTTGAATTTTTATTACTTTTTTTGCTTCTTTTGTAAAGACTATTTTAAAATTACAGAATTTAGATTATTTTCAAATATCTACGTTCCATTTTTCGACACTATTTTGTATATTAA
Organism: Thymelicus sylvestris; assembly: GCA_911387775.1. NCBI lineage: Eukaryota > Metazoa > Arthropoda > Insecta > Lepidoptera > Hesperiidae > Thymelicus > Thymelicus sylvestris. The sequence goes on from OU426888.1 coordinate 3,875,323, forward strand.
CTTCCACTGTTGGCCGCAGACATTCTCTAATAATACTGTGTAATTTATTTTATTCTTCTGAAATTCTTGTCCAACTTTTTCTATTATGACTGTTATTGGCTATATGTATAATTGAATAAACAAAGGCTGAAAAATTACACTTAGGTACATAATATTCACTATTATATTCAAAATCATTGCTAAAAATAGTGTGAAGAAGTACATTTCATAGCTTTAAAATAAATAAGTAAGTAGTAAATAAAATAAAAATCAACAAGAAAATCTCTTCAGAATATGTCCCATTGTTTTCTTCTTCATCTCCTGTCCGTTTTCTAATCTTCAATTTCATTAATCTGACGAATCGCCCATCACCAGTGATGCCACTAAGAGATCACGGGAGTATTATAAAAAACCCGTGAATTCTTCCAGTGCCATTGCCTGTGCATGGTGCGACTTCTTCTTTCTTTTCGTATTCTTTAATCTTCAACCTTCATTCTTCTTTCTTCTTAATATTTGCAATCTATAAGTTTTGAAGATTCTAATTCAATAATATAAAAAAATACCAGATTAGCAGATTACCAGATTTTTAATTTAAGTTTAATCGTGTACATGAAATTTTAAATAAAAAATAAAATAAATTAGCAATAAAAACAATTAGTTTACAAAATAACACATTTACAGACAACATTTTTATCAACATTTCCATCAACTTTTAAAGACGTATGGAAGATCACAAATAACACATAAATTCAAGAAGTATTTACTCTCAAGCTACTTATACATAAATCCGAAACAATTCACCAAGATAACGGCAAGCATCCGGCAAACACCGCGAGACTCATCAACGGCTCTTCGTCTTATAAAAGTAATTTCGATGATACCATCTTCATTAATTACTTCGCCCCTGTTTCAGTTGACAAGCAATCGGCTAATGATTTTGGTAATTATATAGTCAAATGAAACATGAAATCACAAGCTGTAATAAGTATTGACGCTTATGTTTCTACAAGTTTACATATTTCCGTAACATTTGGGAGTATTCAAATATAATAGTGATTCTGTTAGTTATCTAAGTCAACAATATTAGGTGTTTTTAACCGACTTCAAAAAAAGGAGGAGGTTCTCAATTCGACTGTATTTTTTTTTTTTTTTTTTTTTTTTTTTTTTGTTACCTCAGAACTTTGGACTGGGCAAACCGATTTTGATGATTCTTTTTTTAATCGAAAGCTGATGGCTGTCATGTGGTCCCACATAAATTTTATTGAGATCTGACAATGGCATCCATGAGAAAACTACATAAGTCGTAAATTTGTGTTAAGATGTGCGCGACAAATTGACGAATAACTCAATATCACGTCAACCGATTTCGATGATTCTTTTTTTAATAGAAAGCTGGTGCTTGTCATGTGGTCCCACATAAATTTGAACGAGATCTGACAAGTAGTTTTTGAGAATTTGAAGTCGGTTATTTTTTGTTAGTAAAATTTAGATTATTGAAAAATATATTTCACAAATAAAGAACTATTGAAATCGATCCAGATAACTAAAATGGGCTGAATATGAGCCATCTGAAAAACAATGTTTTGCTGTAGGTAAGATTTGAAAATAAAACGCATAATATTTTTTTAAGTAAAACAAGGATATTAAACATCAAAGTGCTAGTTTTACCATTATTTATAATTAGACATTATATTAATGGATTTCAGGAACCAATAAAATTAAATATTACCATTAGGAGCAATAACTTTAATTACAATGATCGAAGTTAATATTACTCACTATGCGTTTGATCTTCAGTTTTAATTGAAACGTAATTTGTAACAGTTTCCCGCGGAAACGATAATTAATCTCACGTAAATCTTATGTTTCATAGAAGAGAGAAAGCCGCCATAAATGAGATTAATTGGACATTCCTGCTTATTTATAACAAACATTATACAGAAGCTATGCAATTATTTAAAGCAATTTAAATTAAAACTGCAATCACTCAAGTGTACTAGCCTACTAGGTTACTAAGATAACTTTGGAACTTAAAGAAGCCGTTGAAGTTAGGCGTGTAAATCTTTAGTGCCTATTATGATTATGACTGCTCAAAAAAATATTTCTGCTGTAGATTGATGGATACTTCATGAGATTTTAAAGTCTGGAGCCAGTGAAACGGTCGTAATATAATCCTCCTACTTTTGAAGAACTTGAGATATAAACGACATTTATTCATAATAATGTACCTATTAGAGATCTATTATAGATAGACCTCTTTTCTACTAAACCATAATCTCCCATTAAAGTCAAGAAAAACTTGATCGACTTGACTACATACTTATTGTCCCTTTGCAACAGTGCCTGTAATCAAGCAGGAACAAATAAGTAGTTGAAAGCAAATAACGTTATAATCGTGGAATAGATGAACAAGATATAGGTAAGCATGTTCATGTATCTGCATATGCAAGTGTAGTCACCTGCAGCCATCAAGATGGCTATCTCGCTCGCGCGGAGCAGTACGCAATTAAAATTAATGAATGGTGCACCGGTGAAATTGCACATGTGCTGGTATTACACGTGTATGTAGCTTCATATAAAACGGGTGTGTTGCTAGTTAATGGACCATGTGCTGAAAGCAAATGATATAAGAATAAGAATGTGTGTTGTGGATGTTCTAACAAATGAATAGCATGTTAACAACAGTCCAACCTTTTGCGTGACCACAAACCATTATTTTAGTATAACTGGTGCCACTATTTCAGGTATCGTACTGCAATGTATTAGTTAAAGTACATTCGTTTTTATTTTCAGCTTGGCCAGAGAGATATATTTTTAACCCGATATAAAAAATACAACATCTATTCCTTTTAACACTTTATAGAATAAGGGGATTACTAAATTCTAGTCAAATCTGTCTTTAAAACCTAGTTTAAAACATTCGACTTATCTTTTAGGTATAAAAATAACTTATAGTGAACGGCTATCATTTTTATAGGCACTAGAAAGCCCAGTATCAGCATCGATCTCGAATTAAATAGAGTGGTAGGAACTCCAGCTACCCGCAGCTATCGGCCTATCCATCTCGCTGCCCTGTGGTTGGGGCTCGTTCGATTCTACTTTATTTATTATAACACTTCCATTTCCGCTGACAACATCGACAGCTTCAGAAGCTATGCAAATGTTGATGCGAATTAAAATATCCATAAATAATTGAAAGGATTCAGGTTGCAGTCGCGAGTTTCGCATTTTGACCAAATTAATCTGAAGTTTTGATGTAGACCAGATTTATTAGAGCGATTATTTGTATACTTGAAGTTGTTTTTAGAATTTATTTTCCGCAAAAAGTGGATTTCCTGCTTTCTTTATGAGTTGCCCGAAAATGCAATCTGTACACATAAAAGGGGTCATCGTTTTCAAATGATGGAACATGTTTACAAATGGGATGTAAATGTCAGTCGTCAAAAGTGGATCTTTGAGCGTCGGCGATTATTCATCTGTTATAGATTCTAAGTTACCATATAACGCCAACTGAATGTTTGGTTGCTACTCTGATAAAATTATTAATGACATACACTAAGATATAATGCCCAGCTAATTTTTCACATATAAGACATTTTATATTAAATCCAAACCTTTCTAAATAAGTTGTCTTCCTTCTTCCAACATTTCCTCTTCTATATGATACAGGTTTCAAACACGAGCAGCAATCACTGAGACATCAATAAAAACACACGATAATAAAAATAGTAGAGACGAGTAATTTAGCGGCGATTCCATGGGAAACAGATTCGCAATTCCCACTAGATTGGCTTCCATAGCGAAATCTTTAGATTTCGCAAGCGCCAGTCATGCTGAGATTTAATGCCTGGCTCCGAGGAGAGGCTCACGAACGATCGCGGTCGCTGGCAAAACGATCGACTTTACGTTTTATAACTGGCTGAGCCACGAATTGAAATTTAAAACGGGAACAAGTTACTTAAATATTTTTTAAAGGAATTACTGTGTGAAAAAGAAAATTGGGTGACTTTAGGTTTGGTTATGAATTTATGATCGAAGCAAAGAGAACTGAGATCGATTAGAAAGGTAGATATTTAGGCAGGAATTAAAATTTTGTTATCATTATTTTTCCGGTTGTGATGCCACCGTAAAGCAGAAGATCTCAGTATAGATCGTGTACGTGTGAGCATGGCGTACTCAGCGTTTTTTTTTTAAATGAACGCAATAACTAGGTGCGAATTTGCATTGTCCCGGCCGAGTTGTCTCTGATCGTTATAAATAGAGCCTTCGCGGTCATAAATAAATGTTTCAGATACGTTATCGTTAGCCGAACGGTGATAAATCTCGGAAGTATCTGATAAAGTTTATTTATTTACCCATACAAGCCATCATTCATAATTTAACACACGCTGTAATTGATCGTTAGCGGTGTTTAGTTAGCATTAAGAGCTTTTACTGCCGTTAACAAAGGGTAATAGAGGCATTGTATATTTTAAAACCTTAAGGGCTAATAAATCGCGTCGCCAACTTTAAGGCAGTTAAAGGTATAGGATTACACTGCGATAGGCGCGTGTATCTCATAACAAATTTAACTGTTCGCGACAGCTGTTGTCAGAGCTGGTAAAATATTCTCGGCGTAAACAACCCCGTTTCTTGATACGTCTTCTAAATTATGTACGGAGCTGCAAGATAAACTGGCAAAATTGTGCGCGTGCGCCACGGGTGGGTGCATACGACGCTACGACCCGGCTAGTTGTTCCAAATTTGATTTATCGCATTACTCTACGCAGTTCCTAATTTAAATGCTCTATTGTAATTCGAATAGTTTTGATATGAGTTTATGTTTTAACTCACAGCTGGTATGTAGTTATTGTTGCTTTAGATTAGACTATACGTATGGTATTTTAGTGAGAAATTGATTTTTTCGCACGATATGTGTAAGTACATCTGAAATAATAGTGCGAAGATCCCTATCAGCTTGATGGGTATTGTGTTGTATTCCATATTTGATTAATCACGCAATCTCAACGTAATTCTCAATTCAAATGTTGAACTAATGATAATGTTCAGAATGAGCATTTTGTATATTTTTTTTAATGTTCCGCCACTTATCTTGTTCCAATAGTTTTATTTTAATAATTAATCTTTGTTAATTAAATTTGGTTTATTACGATTATATAAATTCAAAATAACAATGCATCATACGTGTTCTGGTAATTGTATCCGAACGAGATTTATCGCGAATTCTCTACGCTACGCAAATTCGAATTTGAATATTCAATTTTATATGAGGTAAAAATTATAATATAAATTTTACTAACAAAAAATAACCGACTTCAAAGTTACTCAAAAACTACTTGTCAAATCTCGTTCAAATTTATGTGGGAATACATGACAAGCACGTGCTTTCGATTAAAAAAAGAATCATCCGAATCGGTTGGCGTAATATTGAGTTATTCGTCCATTTGTCGCGCACATACTTAATACAAATTTAAGACTTATATGGTTTCCTCATGGATGCCATTGTCAGATCTCAATAAAATTTATGTGGGACCACATTACAGGCACCAACTTTCGATTAAAAGAAGAATCATCAAAATCCGTTCAAAGTCAAAAGTTCTGAGGTAACAAACAAAAAAAATACAGTCGAATTGAGAACCTCCTCCTTTTTTTGAAGTCGGTTAAAAATATAATGACTTTTGCAATTAATTTATTTTGATAGTATTATAACAATTACCTACATATGTATTTGTTTCCATAATTTCCTTGTAGGTATGAAGGTAAGAAAAGTCTTGAATATCTTCGATATATCTAATCCGATGAAAAGTGATGCGATTTAAGATACCTAGACTTAGTTTGAGCTTCGTTCGTTTGTTTTGCATTTCAAGATCATCTGCACCTGTTGTTTTAAGCATGACTTTCTTTAACTGTATTTTGCAAATGTGGTAACACCTGTGACGGTTTTTTGCAATCTAAACAGAATAAAACACTCGTTTTCTCACAGTTATTAGTTTGACTAAACTCATAGAGTCAGGCGTGTGTAATGTAACGTAATGTCAACAACTTCTGTAAGTAAACAGTAAATAAAATAAAGCAAATTATATCACGTAATACGTAACTATAAATTTTAAAATTTAAGAAAACCTCCGACAGTTTTATTTACACTAAACGTAGCTAAGCACAAGCTCGATTACTTCAGCTTTCTATCTTCTTATTGTTATTGTTCATTTATTAACATGACAGTCTCTTTGTAAAAAATATTTCATCAAATACAAAATACATGTCATTATGTACAAAATGTATGTCATAATAACCAACAATTTCCTTTTGCCTTACCCACATAATCATCGGAATCTAAACTAGTGTAAAGCGATCTAGTTGAACACCATCGTGACTCGTTCAACACCGGAGGCTCTGCTTTCATGAAAGCCTAGTACTTGCTGGCCACTCCGTCGCACTCGCCCTCCGGCGCTGCTACTAAAGGTAGCTGTGACGTCACTTCATTAATGATATTATCTTGCTAGCCTACCATGACGGCGGTTTCTATCTAGATACTAGATATTTCTTTCTAAATAAGTATACATATAAGTGCGAGTTAGCATTTGGAAAGTAGTCCCTTGACGTAGTCGAATGGAGCATCATCACTGGACATCTTTAAATTTTATCAAAGCGCAATCCCAACACCGTTCATCATCTACAGCTATCTGAAGCAAGCTATTTGTAACGTAATCCGAGAAATGAGCAGTCAAGAAACCTGCTGATAAGTCCATGACCATGGGTTTCAGTAACATCATAGGCATTAACTATGAGTTGCCGACCCATAAATAAATGAGAAGAAAAAGTACCAGGCTAGCTCTTAAAAGCCCCAGCCGGAACACGACGAGTCATTTGGCGGCTTTCAAGGATGGACCAACAATAACTTTTCAACGGTTTCCTATTACTACCTACTAATATGAAAAGTATACTAGTAATAGTACAATCTGTCCGTGCGTTCACAGCTCAGCGGGAGCGCTACTGGTCTCGTATCGGCTAATGGCGCAACTGTCATTGAGAAATGTAACTATTAGTGTCCGATAAGAGCAGCAATGATTTATAGTGGGAAATACAACTGCCTACGTAACACGGGATGCCGGTTGTTAAGATGGATTAAACGAATGCTGGACTTATGGCAACATTGATTTAGTCTGCCCTATTTGATTTTGTTGCAGAGTAAATTAAGTTTTTAAGTTAGTTAAGGAGATGTGGGATTTTTAGCTCCTGAAATCTGCTCCGGGAAGTCATAAGAACGTACTGAAGAGAATATCAATTTGCATAAGACTCTTTTGTTGTATACTGGGAAAGCCTTGGCCTTAGAACATTCTCCGACTCGCTGATGGTGAACAATGCATTTGGAGCGGAGTAATATTTAACGCTACGCGCACTTGGGGACAGTGTTAAATCAATGTCCCGTTTCTTAGGATGACTGTAGGTCTCAGACGAGGCTCAACGTCAGTCATACCCTCTCCAGTCTCTATAGTATTCATGCTATGACACTTCTGCTTATTCATACAACTCCGTTCGCGCGTTCACACGCTGCCTTACATCGAATACTTATGATCGGAATATTACTTCAATAAATGTACATAAATGAATAGAAGTAGAGTACATTTCCTTTTCTCCTCTCCTCATGAGCTTTAATGTTATTAATAAATAAATCGATTTTTTTAAAATAAAGTAAAGTTATAATTTTTAAGAGTAGAAAAATATTCGACATAAATATTAATTGTATTAAATTAAATTGTTTTGAGCTTTTTTTCAACTATTTCTGATCAGTATATGATTACCTAAAATTACCTGGATGAAACCTGTTACAAATCCCATTAGCCGCATAGAATAACGTTAACCGACGTCCCCATTCATCATCTCCACACGGATGAAATACACCGGCTACATATTATCCTGACAGAAGCACAAAACACGAATAGAAACGCGATTGAAAATTGAAATTCAAAACATGACACGGCTGTTTTATGATCCGGAACGGGGCGTTGCATAAAGTTGTCGTATGACGGGTATTCTAATCAGAATTTACACGCGAGGACCGCCGCCGGCTCCCAGACTACGCGGCTTAATATATGAAAACATATTCGTTTGTTTGTAAACGATTATCCCCGCTAATTGGGCGTCCGATTTATGATTTAGGTGAAGCTATTTCATTATACAGTTCGTTAGAACTTGAAGATTTATCAAACTGTTTATTCATGGGTTTTAAAATATTTCCTGACGTATGAATTTAGCGCTCCGCCCGCGGCTTTCCAAACGTTTTCCGGGATAATTAGTAGCCTGTATGTTGTTCCAGATCATGATCTATCTGTGTGCAAAATTTCATGAAAATCGGTTTAGTACTTTTTGCGTGAAAATTTAAGAAACATCCATAAAAACTTTCACATAAAATACTATTAATAGCATAGTAGGAAGTAGGAGGTTTAGTCTATGATACTGATGCCTTTTGCTTTGTGTTGTGTTGTGTTAGGGTTAAAAAGCAGCTTTACTTCTTTAAAAAGAAGGTCTTAAAGTTCTACAACGCGCCCCTAGTGTTACGGAGGTACATTGGCGACAGAAACCTTAGACAATAATGTCTACGGTCCCCAATCAATTAACATAAGGCAGACCGTCCCGTTCACCACACGTCATTAGGTTATTTGACGTTGTGGACCTGTTTAGGACACTAGACATGAGACACTAAAGCGACTGGACTTATTGGGACACTTGACTCTTTAGCATAATAGACGTTCTAGGAGATCATTTTCGGGCTGAAAGTTTCATATCAACAAAGCATGACCACGCAACATCATACACAATATCACGACAATTGCTACAAACTCGAGCACGAAGCAAATCCACATCGGTCCATACGAACGGATTCTAAATAATGTCGAATTAATATTAATGAATAGATTTTGATACTGTATTGAAATTTATTCTATCACAGAGTTAGTTGCGGCTTTCCCAACATTCCGCGAATCGTATGGAGAGATTAGACTATTTTAGCCGCGAGCGTGACTTTAAAGGCAATTGTGTGTCCGTGCCGTGGGATACTCAACTAAGTTGCCCCAACATTAATGCATTAAAATCAGGTATTTGTGACTGTTTATGCGGATATTTTGAGAGTCCCCGGAGCACCGAGCGAGGACTACGAATACATGTAAAATACCGCCGTAATTGGCTGTTAACTCTATCGAAGAATGGTTCAATTCTATTCAGTAATGGGATTACTTTCGACAGCACCATCCCGAGACATCTTCATTCTTCAATCGGTCTGCATTTTAATAGACTCATAATTTGCCAAGTCAAGCTATTTCAGTGTATTCACAGCAGCAATTGAGTACCTATACGCGTATAAAAAGGAAGGTCAAGAAAAGGATTTAGTTCCTTAAATCTATTTTTTATTGTCAAGTTCCAGCCAAGACTTTACATCCGCAGGCCCTAATGTCTCCACTAATTGAAGTAGCATTACTTAAACTATTTTAGTAACTTATCCGTTATGTAAGCTCTTTGAAAATGCACATCATAGCTCTCAAATAAAACATGCATACAAAAGGATATCTTAAATTTTGAAAGATTTTTCAAAAGTTTAGCTTTACTATTTTGGTGAGTTATAAAAGAAAATATAAAGCAATGGCTTTGGCCACAGATCTTGTGCTCACCGCTTTACGTGCGAGGCAAGGTTCGGAACAGGTTTGAATATTCATAGCGTTCGAACAGCTACGCCCTCTGCACTATGCGGTGACATAATGAATCTATATAGATTTATTGGTTCCATTCCTGCGGATTCAGTTTCATCGATATTAACTCCATTACTGCGGTTTGTAAATGCGAATGGTTTAATGATCTTAGAGGAATGTAGCGTTCAAACCATGTTCAGTTTTTTAAAGTAAAAACTAAAAATAAGATACTTGAATAGGTATTTAAGTCAATGACTTTACAATAGTTTTTCTTTCCGAACCATGTCGATGTTAATTAGAGAACTAACAAAAATCTTTTAAACAAATCGGTCTACATAAAATGTTGGAAAAATCAGATGTTGTCCTAACCTAAAGGCTGATCGAACTCTATTTCTTTTTTTATTTTAGAAGTTTGTTAAAATTCCTTACTACAATCTAAATTATAGTAGTATCTGTTGAAGATTGAGTTTGAGTCAATGCATACTTCCTATACCTATAGACAATAATCCTAGACCTTCCTAGATCCAAGTATGGGCTGAACGAACAAGTTCCCGACAAGAACTTTTTGTGTCAACGCAGTGCTGGCTAAGTGGAATCGCAAGCAATAAGTATGTTACCATCACAAGAACTCTGCTATCAATTATCGCAAATTGCTACTTAGTGTTTATTTCCCTTGATTATATTGTTGATTTATTGGACTACTTCTTGTGTTGAAGGATTAGAGGACCTATTAATGTTCATTCACTGCAGAGGTACACTTTAATTCAGGTCATTCTAATGACTCATCTGGTTCTGTTCAATAAATCGTATGACTTGTTGCCATTAGGATAAGTCGTAATATAGCGACTTAATAGTACTGTATACGAGTGACTTTTATATTGTTTGATGAAAATACCGACAACGTTAGACTTAGTTTATGGGTTTATTAGTGGTCATTAATATTATATGAACTAATAGAGAATTCGCCAATAAAACTAAGGTCCTGTATAAAAAACACGAGCAAGCAACGCCAATACCATGTTAATAAAACTTCATTCTTCAACGAGTTTAAAGTAAAGATATAAAACCCTAATTAATTCTATATGAAAACGAATTAATCGCAAAATGTCGTGTAAAAAGATTAACCCAAAACCAAGTTTTGCGGTCGAAATCAATACTGCATTATAACGGGTTTAAAAAGCGTCTCAAATTTTTAAAAGGTTATGGTTCATCATCTTGATAATAATATCTCAGAGAAGAATGTAAGACACTGTACTTAATATAAAGTATTAAAATGCATTAAAAGGTTGAATAAACGGGACAGTCTAGAAGACTACTAAAACTTAGCCCCAGGTTTATTGCGTCTAGTATTCAGCATTTGTAGAACATATTAACATTAAGCAAACATTAAAACACTGAATTCCAGGTTCTATCTTCTCAATCTTGACAAAGCACTTTAATCACAGAAGACATAGAATAGTACTTAGGTATAATAGTACTTTAACTGAAGTATAAATATGTGTTAACTTTGTATTAATTGTTAAAAGAATCTATAGTGCTTTCAAATAAACATAAACACTATATTTCTTAGGCGAAGCGAGTCCTGGTTGCTACTTAATATTATATTAAAATGTCGTATATCTAATTTAAATATTAGATACAATTTAAATATCTCTCGTTACAGTAACCACGATGCAACTTATCATCATTAATGTCTTTTTTATAGTTTCCTATTTGCTCTAAACACTAAACAAATTATAATAAATTAGTCTTAGTATCTGTGCCATTCCCAACAAGCAATCTTACAAGCTCAGCTCCGCTATCTATCAACATCACTACACGAACGTAGGAGGAAGACCGGTTATTCCAGAAGCTTTTAGTAACAACAGACCAGCGGAAGCACTAACAACGATTATCAATAGATAGACATCAGCTGATTTGATATCTTAAACAATTATCGACTACCAGGTTTCTGTCGCTGAGGGCGATTTGGCATTACCGTTACTCGAGGGCCACGAGCCACAAAGTAACGCAAAGTCGCTTTGCTGCGTCAGTGCACTGCACAATAGACTGCAAAATTACAAATTGTGGTGATGTTTGTTTGCTTACTTGATGAAATAGGGATGTTGACACGATCAGTAAATTAAATTTATGTTTAAAGTATCAAGGAAAACATTTAAACACCTAAAATATTATTCTTTTGTCGAAATCAATCACAATAAATTAAATATAATTATTTTAAAATGTTAAAAATAGTACTCATTTTCACGTGACCACAAACGTCATTTTGAGCTTATGACGTCATTGTTCTTATTTTATATGCAAGTGCAACTAACTTCATTCGACAGATAGTATTGAATATCGGCTAGTGACGTCACGTGACGTTTTTGGTGGGAAATTTAAAAATGATTTTTATTTATCAATTTTTGTCTTTAAATTGAAGATTATTATTTTTATAATATTTTTTTCATGAATCTTAAGGTTCTATCTATAAAATCAAATTGAATCCTAAAATTAGTCAACATCCCTATTATCTGTGCTTATTGAAGTCAATACCGAACAAGCGTCGAGAGTCGAGCGGCGCATATTTTGTTTCCTGGCCCAGCCATTAAGTTGATGTATTAAGATCAGCTTTAGCACCCAAAACTTTAATTACGCAGGTACACTCAAATGTGACATTTAGGGAACACGTTTCTGTGCGATAAAGGTGCGTACACATTTAAAATGCAATTAAAGTGAAATTACTTGTAACATGTAAGGCTATTTATCGTAAATACCAAACTCGTTCGAACTCCAAGGCGCAAAGGACCGCAGATTTACGTCAATTTCGCGGATATAAAATTTGTCAACATCAATCGTTTATACCAAGTGATTAATGTTTCGTCTGTCCACGTAAGTAATTTAAAGTACATCGTCAGTCGTCACATGAATAAATATATATAGCTGGTAGCAAAACAAGACATCTTTAGAGAAATTATTTCGTTTTAACAAGTTGTTTTTACAACCGGTTATTTTATGTCTGCTCTTGTTAAATATGATAATTAAAACATTAAACTGTGCTGCTGTTTAAAATATATTTTATGTGTAGAAGTTGGATTTTAAAACCAATCAAAATTTCGACAATATTATTTCTGAGAAATAACAACTATTTATTCGATAAATTAATTATTATTTCTTGCACTTTTTACATACCTGTATTCGCTTGACGATAAATGATAATAACCCATAAATAGTAAACGCACGCAAGACAATAGTTTAATAGTGTATTACCCCTTTGAGGAAACGAACCTGAGACTTCGACTCTCTGGAGCAACACGAGAACAGGGTGTTGGCTGGCTTCAACCCATTAATGGCCCACTACTGGGCACGGGTCTCTCCTCTTGAGGAGGCCTAGAGCATACTCCACCACGCTGCTCCAGTGCGGATTGGTGGAGGGGTTAGTGGCCAACCCGAGTGTCGGAAGTTTTCAAACCGCCCGAGGGCCTCCGACATGGCTTAACGACTGTTATCTTATGATAACAACCGGGACTTTACGTGCCCTCCGAAGCACGGAAACGCTCAAGAATTTTTTGCCACTAGCGGTCACCCATCCAACTACCGAGCGCGCCTGCTGTTGCTTAACTTTGTCGATCGCATAGGATCGACACAAGCCGCCGGGCTATGAGCGTTAACAGGGTGTTACTTATACAAAAACATTAAACAAACAAACTTACCCAAGAGTTAACGTCTCCAGATTGTCTACTAAAACCACGAACAGTTCACAATGACCATGGTTACATAACTACAACCAACATTGCCTCGGGCTTAGCCAACAAAAAACAGATGCCGCATCGGACGTGGATTCGATTCACGTTCCGAGGCGACCGGTTATGCGAATGTATAATAGAGATTGCGGATGACTCACCAGCACATGGGTTGCGTGGATGTAGGAAATTTGGATACGGTATAGAATAGACCATATAGAGCAAGCTTTTAAGCGTAGGTAATGGGAAATGGTGGAAAAGTCGAGCGTTGGACCCTTTTAAACGATGATTTAATGTTTTTTTGAAGTGAAACTTCTAATACGACTTCCAACAAGGTTGCGTTAACCGTTTAACCCCTTACTATTTTCATTTCCACATTACGAAATTTCACTTCTTCCGCGCGAAGGGACTACACGCATTCTTTTTAATTAAGTAACTTTATATACTTCCTGTATATAACTAGGATTAAGTTAGTTGAGGCTCAAATCTCAGTTTCTGTAGCCTCGAGTACATTTTTTTCAGTTTATAAAGTAGCGTTGACAGGTTGCTGCTCGTCCGGCAGCTTGTTTTGAATTACCATGTAACTAAAGCAATTGTATAATTTATACGATTGCAATTATGTAAATTTGAATTTATACGATCGCAAAACTGTGAACTAACGAATCTCTCTCACCTTAGAGATTACTTATATAATATCTTAAATATACATAAATATTTTCAGCTATAACCTGTCACAGCAAAACCTACGCATTACTAAGACATTGTTCACGTTTCGTAAAGGTATTCGATCTCAACTACAAGTCATTGGATTTAAACGTGCGTAAGTTATAAATTACAGGAACAAATAAAATAAATCACGGCTTCAAACAGATTACAAGACATTGTAATATCCGTATCGAGATCGATCCATATTAAACGCACATTGACTTAATTTGACAACGAACCAAACACTGAAACCAGATTAGGCGTTTATCGAGTTCTCAATAGTGTCAAATCTATTTAATAATCAATACATTCACAATCATAAAATATTTGTACACTTAGTAATAAACAATACTACCTAACTAGGTGTAATACAATAAAATATTTTTACTATTTCTCCTTAGGAGACATCACTTTTACAATTTTATATCTCCACGCGTCTGAAAATGTAATTAATAAAATTAATTTGATCTTTTAAAGCAATGGTATCTTTTCAATATTTGAATTCTTCAAATAAATTTAACTTCATTTAAATGTATTTCTCGTCACATTATAATGCCGAGATTACCTACTCTATATTAGTTTTATAGAATAATCGAAAGTCAGTAAAGTACTAGCAAGTATATGATTCTTCCTATTAATCTAATGCTACCATCCATACACTATCTGCTGGTGACCGTACTCGATATTTCATCCATATTCAAGTCAGTTGCTTAGCAAATGTCAAAAACTTAAACCAATAAATTATCTAGAGACTACAATTATCTATCCACTATCCCAATACATTGTCGATTAGCACAATTAAAGTCATAACTCTGAGCATTTCCTACGTGTTTCTGTTTTTATTAAAACATCTTATTTTTACTTGATGTTTCTTTACCGTACAGAATAATATTGAGACAGGCGCCAAGCACACTATAAAAAGACCATAAGAGCCATGTTAGACCATTGAGAAAATACCAATAAGGCTCTTGTAACTCGTAATTAGTTGACACGTGTACTGTAATAGATAGAGCTAATTAATTAGCTATTGGACCGTCAATGTCCATGTTTCTATGAAACTAAACTTCAATTATAATTGACTGCACGTATCGTTAATTTTTAATCCGGGTGCGTTCACTGTATGTTTATTTTGACGTGACAACTTAAGCCATCGATGTTCTTTTTATTATTTCAACACTACTGAACATAAAAACAAAGTTCAAAACGCCGTTACAAGAAGTAGGTAACTACCTACCATCGAGAAAATGCCCTAAGGATTATTAACTTTTATTTTTATTCTTAAAATGACTCTCAATACCTTGTGAAGGCGCATATAAATAAACCCATCATTTATTTACCACCCCAATTGCTTAATATGCTAAAGTAAAATTAAACACACTTTCCGAAAAATTATGTTGTATTTCACAGCAGACCACAGACATTATATCAAGAATATGTTATATCCACCAAATATAGAGCGTTAAAATTACACCAATAAAAAATAGATTTGAGGTTTCCAAAATTACGAAATCGCAACACCGATCCAAATTAACCCCAAAATACCGAAATGCTTTGGTTTCAGTCGTTTTATTTCGGTTTAAAACATCATATAGGTGAATGGAGAATTCAGTGCAATTAACAAAATTTTGCGCGTCTTCAATTTCCTTGCGATCAAAATGCGACGACATCACGAATTCCATTACGTAGTCTATCTTAACTTTCGAGTTTGTTTGACATCAATTAAAAATATCCAACTTCTCAATTTGTTATCATCATATTCTAAAGTTTAAGTCTATTTATCATTACATCTATTCTATATCCCTTAAAGGATAGGCAAAGTTGTAAGAATAATATTGTTAAATATTGTATGTTCACCAACATTTCGCCAATTTATTGAGTCCAGAGTAACCTGCCTTATCTCAGGATGATGATAGCTTGTTATTGTAACTCATAAGTCATAAACTTATCGTACATCGCAAATTAAATCTATCCCAAAAAGACAAACTCACTCGTCGTATCAGAACAAGAAAACACTCATGTTTTCCTAAAAATATATCGAACAAGTATTTCACCGTCACATCGCAGCATTTCGTGAAAACATACAAACAAAAGTCAAAACGAAACATCGGTCTTATTGGCCGTCAAGAAATTACTCAGTGGGCTGTCGCGACAGGTTATTCGAGTTCGTTTCTCTCCCGGACGCGAAACGAGTATATTTAGGGGTCCGTGCCTCGTGCCGCTAAAACGGAAACCATTCCATTTGCATGTAATTCCATACCATGAGCTAAGCGGAGAAATCGCATCTATGCACATAATTGAAGTCTCACAAGGTTGAGGTAAAATCTCAGGAAACTCTATTTAGATTTGAGATGCATGAGTTTTATCTACTTCTACGTAGTTTTATCTAGGAGTACGTGAGAAATTATTCAAAAATTTTTAAAATCGTCTGCACTCAGGCGAAGTCAATGTACATAAAGGATAAAATAATTAACTCCGATAACAAAATGAAAACAACTTGGAATATAATTAGTAGTGAGAACGGTAACACAAAATCCTGTGACTTCAGTTACGAATTAAAAATTAATGAAAAAATAATTACCGCTGATAAAGACGTGGCAAGCGCATTTGAAAATCACTTCCGTAATATTCCAGTAACATTAACCAGTGCACTAGCTTCTTCACCGACCGAAGCACTTTCTATATTAAAAGATAATGTAAACGAATGTAATATTTTATTTCAGTTTGAACATATTACTACCAGAGACATAATTAAAGCGTTTCAATCTCTGAAGGTAAAGAATACGGGTGATTTGTGGGGGATCTCAGTAAAAATAATACAACATATTATTGATATTATAGCTCCATCTTTAGCCGTAGTGTTTAATAAATGTATAGATCTAGGTATTTTTCCAGATCTTATGAAATGTAGTAAAATTATACCACTTTTTAAAACAGGTGAAAAAACTGATCTTAATAACTATAGACCAGTTTCCGTATTACCAACACTTAGTAAGATTTTCGAGAAAATAATATTGAATCAAATGCTAAACCATTTCAGCAATAACAAATTATTACACCCTGAGCAATACGGTTTTACTAAAGGCCGTAATACAACAGATGCAGGGGCTAGGCTCTTAAAGCATATATTCGAAGCATGGGAGGCGTCACAAAATGCAATAGGTGTATTTTGTGACTTATCTAAAGCATTTGACTGTGTTGAACATAAAACATTACTGTTAAAACTTGGTCATTACGGAATAAAAAATAAGGCTCTTAGCTTGATCGCGTCTTATTTGAGTGATAGAATACAAAAAGTCAGCATAAATGATATTAAGTCATCGGGGTCACCGGCGGTGATGGGTGTACCACAGGGCTCGATCTTAGGTCCTTTTCTTTTCCTGGTATACATAAATGATTTACCTCATTATGTAAAAAACCAAGCGGATATTGTACTATTTGCTGATGATACATCATTAATATTTAAGTGTGATAGGAATAAAGAAAATTTCGACGACGTAAATAGTACTCTTTCGTATGTCTCGCGTTGGTTCACTATTAACAATTTACTGTTAAATGCAAAAAAAACTAAATGTATAGAGTTTGTGCTACCTAATGTTAAAAAAGTCAATAAACTTATTAAACTTAATAATGAAACATTGAATATGGAGGAATCCACCGTATTTTTAGGGGTGACCTTAGATAATAAACTTCAATGGGACCCACATATAACAAATCTCGCGACTAAACTCGGTAGGGCTGCTTACGCTGTTAGAAAAATAAGGCAGTATACTGACGTCGAAACTGCTAGGATGGTTTATTTTGCATATTTTCACAGTATTATGTCATATGCCATCTTGCTGTGGGGCAAAGCAGCCAGTATAGAACAAATTTTCATACTACAAAAAAGAGCTATTAGGGCTATTTATAAACTTAGGTCTCGTGAAACTTTGCGTGACAAGTTCAAAGAAATAGGTATACTTACAGTAGCCTCACAATACATCTATAGTAACGTGGTTTTTATACGGAATAATATAAGCGCGTATAAACAAAATTTTGATATCACTAATCGCCAAACAAGAAAAATGCACCAGTTAGTAACGCCATCTTACCGTCTTTCTAAAGTGAAGCGATCTTTTATGGGCCGTGGTGTACAGTTCTATAATAAAATCCCAAAGTTAATACGTGATTTGCCAGTGGAATTATTTAAGAAACATGTAAAATCTCAACTTTTAGGCAAAGGCTACTATACTGTAGATGAGTACATAAATGACAAAGACGCATGGAAATGACCAGATCTGCAACCAGTTCCGTACAGACTAGTGATACTTCTTTGTAAGAAATATACCAATGTATTTTATTTTTAAAAGATGTGCTGAGGAGTTTCTTTCGGCTTTTCTTCTCCTCCATGACAAAGCACCTTTCCGAAAAGCTGGTAAATTAAAAAAATGACGTGCATAAGTGTATCAATGATACCTACATGAATAAATGATTTTGAATTTGAATTTGAATTTGAATTTGAATCTACGAATTTAATGTCGCTAGCTGAAATAAAAATTAAAAAGAGTAACGTTTGGAATTTTTTTGAAGTGAAAACTTCTTTAGTACGGGGGTGACTTGAAATTTTATGAAACGAAACTGTCCAGTGGAGACTAGAAATGAGTGGAGACTGACTTGAAATTTTATGAAACGAAACTGTCCAGTGGAGACTAGAAATGAGTGGAGACTGAAGTTGAGTGGAGACTAGAGTTGAGCGGAGCGGAGTGGGGCGGGCCGGAGCGGGGCGGAGTGGGGCGGAGCGGAGCGGAGTGAAGTAGATTATTGAAACCTACATTTAACATCTTCCCGAAATTTTACATTCGTCTCATTATCTTGAAAACAAAAATTTTGAAGGTTTCACTTCTACCACGTGTGAATTGCACACATTTAAATTTTTTTATATCAACCACTAGGTATAATTGCACTGGTGCGTTTAGCAGAGATCCCGGAGCCTCATCAATCACCTTAAGGAAGGATGGCTGCCGAGGGGGTTTTCGTGGGTAGAAATCCCACATAACCAGCAACCTGTAGGTTCGGGTATTTATGGAAGATTTCCCCCTCGAAAAAAAAGGTATAATATTATTATGTATTTATACTATAATTTTTTAAACATTAAACAACAAAAAAAAATAACAGTATGCTAGTAAACCGTTAAACTCAACGATAACCTAACACTACGTAGGATACTCATACATGCAAAGATAAGCATTATGATAACGGTCATAACAAATATTTTTATGACCTAGAATTATGACTTCTAACAGTTCTAACGCGCTTGAATAAATAGTGGCAGCCAATTAAATTGAAATTAATTTATATGTAAATTTTGTGTATTTATCCGAAAAATATTCTTTGATAATTCAAGAAATACAATTTTCTTTCCAGAACCAATGCTTGCTTTTGTAAGCGAGCAAATTTAAACCACGAGTTTAGGTATACTTGGTACAATGCAACTCATTTGTCTTAACTACGTCTCATTTTCCCACGGAATGACGTCTCATGCCCGTCTAAACATAAAAAACGTGTATATTTTTATACGTGTGCACTGTGCATTATATCTCTCTGAGCAACAAAGATTTCATCTTCATCAAGAACATCATTTTCATCTTTTTCATTTTACTAACATTATATTAATGACAAGAAGTAATATAAGCGAGAGAGAAGTTTGAAAATGTTAAATAGACTTAGGTCTATCATCAAAATATGAGTCGTCGTATTTACTTCTATGAACCTAGAAACGTTAAAATACAATGAGTATAATATAAAATTTTAGCTATGTTTATTGTCAAATTATTACATGCAATTAATAACTGTTAAGAGTATTTTTTGAGTCTGAGTACACTAATAATTTAAATACCTAATAATAAAATTAGAGCACATACTTATGTTATTTTTTTTACGTATTAAAGAAAAAAAATATATTTAATCACAACCCCAAAAAATATAATTATTTATTATTTATTGTATCTAAATGAAACTATCATGATCCCCGATTAAATTAACACGAGGGTAATAGGTATTATTAACCAATAAACTCCATACAGAACCCACGTTTAAGCGAGTGATAAAGAATTATCACGGGCGCTAAAGAGTTAACATAAATCATCATCAACACTCCTTCGTGTCGTAGTTGGTTTCATGCAATTAAACTGATAACTATCCCCCAGATCCATCAATAAACTATGATGGAGTACAACAGATTATAATATAGAAGCAGTAATAGATATCCTTCACCACTAATAACAGAGAAACGGAGATATTGAACCATAAAATTAAATAGTTTAGCGTACAAATAGCTATCATACTAGTAAAGTAAGTATTATCAGCAGTCCTCTTGTTTCTTGCTTCGTTTAAAATGTAAACGTTGCATGGATGTTGACATTTTTATAAATGACTGTCAATGATAAGTTAAATGACTGCATCAGATACTAATAAAATGAACAAACGCACAGCTTGAACCAAGGTTGCCTGAAAGCTTGTTTTGTAAAGGGCTTTTGTGTAGAGGAGCACTTACAGATAAATAGAGTAGTTTGAAAAATACCCTAAAGAGCTTAAACGGGTGGTAAGTGGTTAAGTAACAGATTGTACGAGTAGGTAATATGTACATAAATTTTCTTAAAATGCTTTAGATAAATTGAAAAGTACCAAGAGAATTAATTAAAATTCTAAGAAAGAATCATTGCTTGATAAACATTTAAAACTACGTGAGTGAAAATTCTAAGAAAATAATCATTGCGTGTTATCAACATTTAAAACTACGTTATATCACGTTTATATGTGGGTAAGCAAAATACCCGGTTCTTTGTTTTTATTACTAATTTTGAATAACTTTTTGAATAAATAACTATCAGTATTGTAACATTCGTTTTATACTTTTATTTACCAATTTTTAATTCAACCTACACACAGATAAGAAGTTGCATTTCAGTCAAGAAATCTGTATTTAAAGGGTTTTAACTTTTAACTTACTCATATTATACTAAACAGTAATTTGTATAACTATTGTTATCTTACAGACTTCATCAAGCATGAATAGAGTATTTGGTCACGTGATAAGCCGTTTTTAAGCCATATGCCTTAACCAACTGGAGCAGTGTGGTAGAAGCTTTAAGCCTGTTAAATTATAAGGAGAGAACCGTGCTATGTGTTGGGGCATTAATGAGGTACGAGTATACATACTGATATACTGAAGTTCAAGTTAACATGGAAGGTAGTAGTAATTGTGTTTAAAATAGTTTAAATAATGTAATAAGAGTATTCATCGATGAATTGTCACCTTCCGTTCGCATTGCTTTGATAGTTTTTAGTACACTTACCGGAGAATCTTCTACGAGTATTAGATTGATATCCTTTTCGCAAGATTGTCTCCGTTGTTGTAACATCTGTAAAAAAGAAACATATAACTTTATTCATGTGGTTAACATAACATACGATAAAACTGGGTTTATTTTTCTAAGCCTGTACGTGGACAATATTGGAGAAAAACTATTATTGTGGATATTTATTAAAAAACGGAACCCCTAACCCCAATTTTTAGAAATACTTACTAGTTTTTAATATTATCAGTCACTAAATATAAAAAATATTAAATTCATTAAGTACTAATAATACAATTTGTCACCCGAATACCGCTACAACTCAGACCGAAAGATTATTCACTTCGAGTATTAATACTTGTTAGAAAAATAATGCACAATGAAATCTATCTATAATGTAAGATTATCAACAACGCATATTTATTTAACACTTGTTAAGTTGTCATGCAGCATCACTATTTGTTAGGCGATGTTCCACCCACGCGTTATTAAACTTCGCCTACGCCTGCTTTTGGACACATCTTTACGTAATTTACAGGACGTGACCTTAGTTACTATTTAATGTCTACGTAGGTGCATAGATTATCTGTATTTGTTAGCTATTTAATAACCAGAGATTATAAACGGTTCTCAAGTTCCTTAGTAATCAATCTAAACTAACTAATACTAAAATAATTTTAAATTATGGCTGAGAAAGAAGATGGAACTTTAATGTATAAGTTTTTGTCGTAAGGGTATGTTAGACATATTTATATAAATGTAAATTAATATAAATGTCTGTTATTATAAATATAATAAATAAATAAAAGAAATCACGAGACCAAAAAACACATATCAAAACAAAAGTCACACACAGTTGAAGTCGTTAAACATTATCGCATCTCGTCCCAAATGCAGCTTACATTATGACTATAAAATATACAAACGGGATAACACTTCACGCATCATACGCCACGTCTAATGTAATAGACTGGAAACATTTGAATTTTGGAGAACTTATCCCCGACGTACAAGCACTAGTAGGAAAATAGACTTTGTTTTCTGCTCGATAGAATATAAAATCGAAGTAAGTTGGTGTAATGGCCAAGGAACCCTGAAGGCGTGAGAATGACCGCCAAACGCCACATTACGGATTCTCTACAGCGCATCAAAATGATCTATTCTTGGTTGGAATCAAACTTATAGTGACGATTGCGTATAATATTCGTATTCCGGTTTGGCAGGGCCGATGTGTGTGAAAGCCAAGTTCGGAATGAAGTTGTCGTGCTCAAATTTGAAATAAGCGAACTTTGAAGTAAGGTTTATTAAACACGTTTAATCATCTTGTACGCTGCGTTAATTATCGTCTTCATTCCAAACACTAAGCTTTCCCATTGATGGGCTTGAGTTTCTTCTCGCTATATGATTGTTTAGTCCGCCTGAATAGCTACGAGTACCACCCTCTCGTTCTGGAGTCGAGAGAGCCAGTTCTTTTCTACTTTTTCTTCTCCCTTTCTTGGCCGGCAACGCATCAGTGATAACGTTTGATGTCGCTGATGTCCATGGGCGACGGAAGTCACTTACATTCAGGTGGATCGTTTGTCGATTTTTCTTAAAAAAAACAACGTTCTAGATACGTAAATCTAGATTATCATTAGGACATTACTTCTATTAGACATCTATACAAGTAATGTAGTCTCACAAACGCAATCTTAACCCAAAAACGCAACTATAAAAACTCATGAAACCGTTTCCAATCGCCACCTAGCAACGTAGCAAAGCCGTAACAACAGGCGTTATCACCCAAACCAATTAGTGATAAGAAAAGTAAAGGCAACTTCCTCGGCGAAGGAAAGCCCGCATCCGACCGGAAACCAGCACCAGGGGACCAGTAACCACTAACCAGCGATACCGGTTCGCTGATACCGGTAATACGATACCGCTGGGCGTTTCCGAACAGTATCGTTAATTTCAAATATCCTCCTGTCGGTAAAATCAAGTGCTGTTACCTATGTGACTTAAATTAAAAGTAAGGAATAGGGATAGATTATTGCAAGGATTCCGGAAGATTCAGTGGAATCCAATCGTTTTGAGAATTATAGTTTCCCTGGTGATGATAATCAAAATTAAATAAAATTAGGGATTGGATGCCGTTTCAGAGGTTGATACAATTAAGAGATCTGTTAAAACTGTTGGCCATGTGGATTTACACAGGTCTTTTGCATGAAGAACATGAAATCCTAGATGATTTAATATAGTTTACCTAATCATAAAATTGATTCCAATTTCTTTTGTATAATATCGAAAACAACAAGACCACTATGGGGAAAAGTTCATCGATTTATCAATTAGGTCATCTTTAAACTTTAAAGATAAGCTTTGGTTCAAATCCTGCGTGTATACAAAATTAAATCTGAAGCGACCTTAACAACAACCAAATATTTAAGTAATAACACTAACCATATTGAGGATGACGAATGCCAAACGAGAACGCCTATTACCTATCAGATGTGCCTAGCAATTTTCTTACAAAGGTCAGGTCAATCAAATTCATACAAAAATATACGTGGGTTTAGTTATTAGGGTCCATGCGCACAACGTGTGCAAAGACATTACAATCACGAACCGTGTGAAAAAAACAAACAGATTTGGCAATCATAATCTATGTAAATAATTTACTTTACGACAATGGATGATAGAGTAGAAAGAGAGCCATCTCATATAAGGGGAAAGTTGAAAAAGTGTCCAGCTGTTTACTGAAAATAGAGGTTCCAACAAAGGCCATTCCAGGCGCTGGTGTCTGAGAAATAGCGAATTGAAAAAGAAAAAGAAAGAAAGAACTGGCTTTCAAGCCCCCAGCCGGAACACGACGAGTCATTTGGCGACTGACTCATGCTCCAGGGTGGTAGCTATCAAGGAGAAATAATAAAAGCAATAATTATATTAATTAATGTATTATCGTTGTATTTTCGTCTGGGAAGTTTATTTGTTTCATTCGTCTTATGACCGCTCTTTCCCGGTCGAAGCGGCGCTGAATCTTCTTACTATCATCTCCACACACTTCATGAACAACCCTTAATAACGATACGATCGATGACCTAAAATACCCAGAAATACGTGTTCCAAGTAGAAGTGATACAAGGGTCGGGTTCGCGACCTGCATTACTATGCGCGCTAGACACACGTCGTATACGTGGGAATGAACGTACGAGGCGTACGAGCTCGTAATACCCTTCTGAGAAGTGAGGCGTGAGGCTACCGTGTCGGCTTACTGTGCTGCTCCAGAACAAAGTTATCTTCTTGTACACGATTAGGTACCCTTATACGACAAACGTCAATTCCCGCTCTGCGGTCGAAAATCCATTATCTTTTGTGAATCTTTAATTCGTTTTAATTCGGCTTTAGTTTTTAACCCATTTCAAAAAAGGAGGAGGTTCTCAATTAGACTGTATTTTTTAATTTTTTTTATGACGACTGGGTGAACCGATTTTGATTATTCTTTTTTTAATCGAAAGCTGGTGATTGTCATGTGGTCCCACTAAATTTAAATCTGACTATGTGGATCTGACGAGTAATTTTTGAGATATTTTGAAGTCGGTTATTTTATTCTTGGTAAAATTCAGATTATCTTTCGTATATGTTGCATAAGCTTAAGTAATCATATTGGTATTAAAAGTTGATTTCTAAACGTTCTCGCACCCCTAGCGATTATGTTTGCGACTTCCAAATCCATTTAGCAGGAAATTACAGCCGTTAAATCAAATTCATTATAAACATTAGGTATAAGTAGTAATATTTATCGTATCGTACATCTTGCGACGTACAGACATCGTATACCTCATAATTATCAGTGCGCACTGCGCACACACAACTTGTAACTTGTATGTGGGCCATCTACGCTGTAGCTTAATTATCAAAGAGGCAAGCTTCATTAATTATAGCGGATCGTATCTTAAAGTAATTGATTGCTTCTCTTTGTTAAACTAATGTGTTAGAATTGCGAAACGGTTGTAATAAATTTTCGATTTAATTATGCTTGGAGAAGCTCGTTGGTGAAAGTAATGACGCAGTCGATATACGGATGCGTTAGCACCTCACTAGTAAATGGACAAGATGCTAGGTTACTTCAATTATTACTAATAATTTTATGCGGTGGCACTTCTGAGTAAATGAGTTGTGTGTAGGAAAATTAACTTAAGAAACTTAACTGAATGGCTAAACAAGGCACGGGTATTTAGGGGTATTAAGATATACCGTTGTAATATAATAAAGCTGAAATCAAACAAACAAAAGTATTTAAAAACTATCATATATACATAAGAGAATGTAAAACACAAAGTATCCATTATTGAAGCAGGTTATATTCGTGTCTAATGTAGTGCGATAACGCAACACGAGGTCGTGAACATAGTCATTGTTGTTTTATTGCAATTTACTACTAAAATAAACAGGTTCAATACATTATAACGCACTTTGTTTAACGCTATTACTATTATCGATTAATATTCTAAAAAGTTCTAATTTACGAAGTAGGTATATATTTGTAAAATTTCGTGATCTTGGGACACGGTAGCTTAGCTGTTTCGTAGAGCTGAGATGAGCATGATATTTTTTATTGGTCAGACAATTTTTATGGGAGTGTCCATGACCACAGAATGGCCAAGACAGTTTTTGACCAAACTTTATTTATTTTATATACAACGTTGTAAGATTTGTGGAGTAAAAGATTGTAGAGTCTCGTGTTGTAGAGTTAGGGAGTTGGCGATCATTCGACGTCTATGACTAAAGTTTATTCTAGACGTGAATAGCTTATGACAATAATTCAGTGTAAATAAATGACGTTGTTCATAAAATAGCATAATTATAATATTGTTTGTACGACCACGTGCCTACGGCAACATAAATAACTTATTGACTGTAAATATAGTCATAATAGCATATTTACAATTTTAACGCGGCTCTCCAGCATAATATAAATCAAGTTACTGGCTTACGATATTCTATCACAGATATAAAAGTACAAACTGCTATGTTTAAAAATACGTATACAATTAACAGTAGGTACTATTAGGAAGATTATAGATATGTAACGCCCAAAACCAAAAACGCAAAAGCGAAAAAACAGCTCTCAACATCACAACATCTGTAAAACTTTCTCATCTCGAAATTCGTGTTGTACCCCCTATGAAAACTTTATAATTGCCACATCGCATTGCGAGCCGTTTTTCATTCAATGAGCGTTTTTGGTCTTGCAACGTAATTGATATGAACTCCTTTTAGATAAGCGCAAGCCTAAACTCCTCTGATAAGCAACTAAAGTATCAAAATATTTTATAATTATTTTTATTTAGAAGATAAATTTACAATATAGTCTATCTTTTCAATAAAAATGGTTTTTATTATCATCGGTAATATTGCGAATAGCAAGCAAGCAAGCAAGCAACAACCCATAATTGTCCCACTGCTGGGCTCGGGGTCTCCTCTCAGAAAGCGAGGGTTAGGCCATATAGTCTACCACGCTGGCCAAGTGCGGATTGTTAGACTTCACACACCTTCGAGAATTTTTATGGAGAACTCTCTTTGAACTCGGGCCCCTTCGTTCGGGCGACCAACGTTCTACCGCTAGGCTATATTGCGAATAAGACCTCAGACTCTGTTTGTCCGGCTATCGACGAGTTACGGCGGCCAGTAGCCACTAAACATATGAACTGTATTCCGGTTAGATTAGCTATATCAAAATTATCACTCGGTATCGCAAACCGAGATCATATTATGTTTCTAAACATTTAATATTTTTTTAATATAATAGTGACGTGTTCTTCTGCGGGAAAAAACTCGTGGGCGTGGCTGTTATGCAAAAACAATTGGATTACTAGTTACAGTACAGTACACATATTCATTATAAATTATGGCACGAAGATTCTGGAGTTTTAATAAATATGTAGATCCATGCCAAATTATAGCTTTCTAGCACTAAGGGTCTCACCGCTTTGCTACGGACGGACGGACGGACGGACAGACAGAGGGACGGACATGACGAAACTATAAGTTCCGATTCCGATATTACTTCGGAACCCTAAAAAGGCTTTATCGCGTTCAGTGATTTTTATGACACTTTTAAAAACTTAGCGCACACACTGTTCATGATAAATACCTACATACATCGCTGCATATAAAAACACTTTAAGGCATCAAAAAAATAGATTATAATTTAATTTTTAATTTTTTCAATGTTATTCGTTGCCAAAAATTCTTGTTGCGTGAAACTATAGTAATTTATACATAGTAACATACCATCTATATCCCTATGAGATAAAAGACCAAAAAGATAAGTGCCAATCTCCATCGAAAGCAGCCTCAAATATAAATCCATCTTTTTAAACCGTGAATAAATCACTATTAAAACGAGACGGAACAAAGTCATCGTTTATTCTCGTAGAAACAAAACACGGCGCACAAAGAGATATCTAATCCGTTTATTCGTTTATTCTAAGCTAAGGCACATTCGGGCATCAATCACTCCGCTAGAAACCATTGCCCGTAATCTTCTCCCGACACCGTGTGAACGCGGTCAGCTGCGACTGCGAACGATCTATATTTTATAGACGTTGCCAGTTGCAACACCAACAGTCCTGAGATTCACGAAAGGCAAATTCTAATTTAGTTTCCCGTAATAACAAAACTAATTCGCGAGTTGGTCAATTTATGTGGCTTATCTTGACGTGTTTTCACAATAGCGTTATGTTTACGCATGTTCTCATGGGTTGAGTGCAGAATTGAAAAACTCGCTGTACTACCGAACCGAACCAATATCGCGTCCACCATGCTGCTTCAGTGTTGTGGTATTAGAAACTTAGAAGACGTTTTAGATTCTGAACAGTAGCGCTCATAAAATTTCTCAATAGATGGTCATCCAAGCGACTGACGTCTTCATCCGGTTAGTTTTCAATAACTATTTTCATCTGTTTATCATAAAACCAGTGACGGATTAACCCTTAATCAAATTAAGCAATTGCCTAGGGCATCACGTCTGGGAGGGCACCAGAAGAAGCACAAAAAAGCACAGAAAACCACGTTGACACACGAATAGGGGGGCCCACAGGCGTGGATTGCTTAGGGCATCAAGTAGTCTTAATCCGTCACTGCATAAAACTTAGTTAACTGTTTAGTCATAGAGATATGAGCTTATCAGCTATCGTATTTTACTTTACTAAAATAAACATAATTATGATAATAGTTTTCTACGGTACAATTCCTGCATACTTAATTCCTTGAAAAAGGAATGTTAAAAAGTAGCTAAATACATAATATTGCCTACTCGTAATTGGTGCAGATCACGTATATATAATAATGTATCGTAATTTACCTGTAATCTCTTTGTACCTTAATCTAAAATGACGAAGGACTACAACTAAAATTACAAGGTGTTAAAACTACAAAACAATTACAGTTAATCACGAAACAGAGGGTCGGTCTAACGTTTGTTTTGACAGTAGCATTAATTCGGCGCGTGCTGCAGCTATCGTGACCGGGTCCGGCTCCGGGGTCACAGGAGAGCAGGCGACCGGCGCGGGCGGAAACCCGGCGAGCTGTCGAACCTCGATATACGATTGGGGGAGCGAGAAAATATTGGCAACAAGGCGTGAAGACCGCGGGAGTCACGTCCGCGTACGAAACGAGCGATTGAGACACCATTTTGACTCTTAAATGAGTTCGTTCACACTAGTTCCATTCGTTCGTTCACACGAAGTTCACGGCCAACCTAGCCTGCTTATGATGCTAATATATGGATGTGGGATGTGGGCAGGAGATACCAACTATATCTAGAATTGTTTTGTTACATCTAAAGTTTGTGTTACGGAATATACCGGTGATTAATCGATTGGCGTTATCGAAATTATTGAGCTCGTAAAAACGTGTAAAGTATTTGTTTTTTAGTTCGATTTAGTCAACATTTTGCTATCAATGTCAATTTAAAAGACATATGAATCACAATCAGTATAATTTATGATAATTGGTACTGCATAGGTGCATGCTATTAAGACGGATTAATTTACTGATGAGACGTGCAGAACGTAACGGTTTCTGAAGTAGGTAACTGAAACAAAGATACTCTTGCTTTATATTTGTATTTATGATTTGTATTAAGATGTTAGGCATCTAATTCTTTAAAGTTGTTGTCATGTCAAGACCTCAACACTTAAACATTTGCAGATATAATAATATTTTTGATTGTGTGCGAAGTCTGCCAATTTGTGGCTAATGAAGTCAGCTTGGTGAAATATGGCCCCAAAAACGTATAATGTGAGAGGAGAGACGAGCTCAATAAGTTGTGGATTGTGTGTGTTGAATGAGCGAGTTGAGTATAGTTGAAGTACAATTTTTATGTAAAATAAATTTCCTATTAAAGTCCATTTATAGCCCAGATATCCCATAACTATCCCGTAATCAAGATGATGGTTCATCATTATAAAGTTTTGAGTACTGTTGAAACCGGTACGATTGCCGTGACGCGTTAGATGGAGTGCAGCTATTTAAACAGTAACAGTGGATGCGCTGTCCCACGGGTCTCACGATTTCTTCACGGCGTACCAGGGCGGCAGCGAACCCGAGAGCTCTCTCCCTATTGTTAGCTCTTTCCCACGATCGACACAAAGAGAAAACTCAAATCGATTTTATTAATAAACTCGGAATCTCTTCGCTATTATATGATCCTAGTAGGTGGCAAGATGTTAAGTTAGTTCAATGATTAAAAATGTCCTTATTTGAATTTCTTCCAAAAACCACATGCATTGTTCTCATGAAGAACTTTAATTTATTATTGTAGCTAAACTTTAAACGCACCGTATCGTCCTCCAAAAGTTCAACGTCAATAATACCGTCACATGCGGGTAATACGTGCTAATCATTACTTCAACAACATAAAACATCACGAGTGTAGAATGTAGATACATATTTATTTGGACTTTCCCGTAACGTTCATAGAATTTTAGTTAATTTGACGAGTACGCCAAAAAACAATATTCTTATCGAATATTTCTATTCAAAAGCATAATTATTCAATGTGCATTGCGTTGCCTTAATTATAATTTTGAGGAAATGGAGAACTCTTTACAATACTATACAACAAAAACATAACCAAAATATCAATAGCACAATATAAGTTATCAAAGTCCTTTCAACATACTTTTTATTCAATTCAAATACATTCGTCTAACAATAGGCAATAGGTGTCCATGGCGGAAAAGTAATCGATATATTCTATTAATAAACACGGCTCTATCTGTTATTTTCAGGTTTGTCAAGATCGAATCTCGATATGTCTGTTGGCTTAGTAATCGGTAAGTACAATTTTGGTCGTGGCCAGTACAAATAAATAAATGTTCCACAAACAAAGAGGTATTCTGATACGATCGTTATCTAAAGGTTTTGTTAAAAAGAACTACCGTTCCGTAAACGTAGCATGCCACGTGGTGTAGAAATTAAAATAACTGTATATCTTATTACAAAGCAAATTGAGACGGTTTTATGATGTCTGAAAATAATTTTGTTTAATCTTGTCAATTGTGAATACAATAATTTCCTAAAAATCAACAAATAAATCACTTTTAAATCCGAATTAAAGTCATTCACGATTCTCAATACTTGGAACGACTAAGGTTCCGAAAATTTACATACAAATCGTTTTAATCAGGTATAAGGAGATTACAGTTTTTACGATCATTAAAGGAGGTGGCCAACATCTGTATGGGCATTTGCCCCATTTGTGAAGTATAATGTACACATATTATTTTTACCTTACATTAAAGCTTACAATATCTACTTTGATAATTTTATCAATAAAAATCTCTAGAACTCGGGATTCTCCTTTTAGGGGCCGTTTTAGCTTTTGTAGTTTGACATTCTGCAAAACATATGTAATCGTGAAAAAGTGTTTTAAAGAGCGATTTTTGTATTAAATAAATACTATTTATCTTTTGAATAATTAATTAATATATGTCTTTTACTTTAATTATGACTTTATGACCTTAATCCTACAAAAAGAAGTACCAGCAGTACTAAATAAAATATACGTATTAACTTGTCACCTACCTATCTGTAAATACGTTCATTCCCACTAGTTCTACTGCTCACAAGCAAACGTAATATAAATAAAACTGCATATTTATATTATTAAGTGTTTCATTATATACATTTAGGTACACATATGTAAAAATTAAGGAATAAAATATAATACCTAATAGTACCAAATAAGGCAAATAAGGTGATGCATTCAATTTTTTTTCAAATTCAAAATCATTTATTCGTTTAGGTATCATTGATACACTTATGCACGTAATTTTTTAATCAACCAGCTTTTCGCAAAGGTGCTTTGTCATGGAGGACGAGAAAAGCTGTAAAAAATCTCCTCAACACATCTTTTAAAAATAAAAATACATTGATATATTTATTACAAAAAAATATACAGCTTGAACAGAACTGGTTGCAGAGCTGGTCATTTCCATGCGTCTTTGTCATTTATGTACTCATCTACAGTAGGTATAGTAGCCTTTGCCTAAAAGTTGAAAGAAAAAATGTTAGGAACCTATTATAAAATAGAACTTATTTTCTGAACCTAGTCGAAGTAAGCACTACTTAATAGTAAAGAAAAATGCTATACCTGTAGGCTGTACTGCAGTGATCCATTCTACCAATATGGATTGCAGGTTTCTTGCTAAGGAAGATATGGAGTGACGTGCCATGCGCTCAATATCAACCGCGCAATTAATGCACCTCATGGCAAAAAATCAAATACAATTAATATTTTGCAGAAATGAAACTGAAAAATATTATTTTGGCAAATGACAATATAGTAGACATTCGCACTTCTGTCAGCCAATTGTCAAACTCCAGTGATGCCGGTCACTCACATTCGCGCGAATACGCGAACCCACAAGTGTGGGACGACCTTCGCGAATTATTATGCGAAGTTTTGGAGGCATTCGGGGTTTTCCAAGCTGTGTCGGTTTTTTGTCGCACATCAAAGCGCGCGAACCTCGAACCTTCGTGTAGTCTCCCACACATTCGTGCGACCAGTTGCGCACACGACTAAAAAGGTGATGTATCTCCTAATTTTTCGTGGTTCGTGGCGTCTAATCGTACTACCATTTATTTTCTGTATTGAAAATGGATTTGAATGACCACAACATAATAACAACAGCAAGATTGAACATTCGTGAACAAAGTGTAGGAGAAAGCGGAAATGGGCTTGTATACGAATGTATGCGAATTGCGAACCCATGCCTGACCGCCCTTCACATATGTGCAAACATTCGTAAAAATGTCAAACATTTGCGCGCATGTGAGTGACCGGGGTGATAGCAATGGAGATAGTAAAAGTATATTTGTATACAATACAACTTATTATTATTGTTAATTTATTATAACTACTCACGGCGGAGTTCAGAAGAAAATTAAAATTCTAGTTATGTTTTATTAAATGGAAAATATGTCTTTTCAGAGGACTAAAACCTTGTACAAAAAAACGTATTTTAACCATTTCCGGGGTAAATATTGGCCACCTCCTTTATTGTATTTTAGAGGAAAGTCCTCAACATGTTGTTATGTTGATTATGGTGATAATTTGCGCATATTTTTGTGTCCCTAAAATGTCCGGTTTAGACGTATTAAGTAGTTAAATAGATAACTAAATTTTAAGTGAATAATTTTTAGTGCGCGTCCAGTAAAGTTATTTAGTTCATACACTTCTACACAACCTACTTAATTACTAAATTTTGAATTTACTAAAAATTGACTAAAAAGTACCTGTCCAAATGTGTTACGTAATAAGCCCCCGCCCACCTATTTAACAGAAAATACGATAGAAAAAATTCTAAATTACTTGTTTACTAGATTTTAACTACTAAATTGTGCGTTTACACGTATCAATTTACTTAAAATTTAGTTAACTACTTAACTACTTAATACGTGTAAGCCGACCGTATGAACAGATTGGACTCGTAGTCCAGGTGCCTTACCATGAACTCTAATAAAATGTGTCATGTTCAGGACAGGTCAGCTTGTAGCTAAAACCTGACAGGAGTGTATTTTGTACCATGAACGTTTACCGATGACCTGCAATGCCTCTACTTCTGTCCTGCATCTTAGTCTATGACATGCAAGGTACTTGATTTGTACTAATTTATGTTCTGAAATAGAGCGTTTTATCGGTTTACCGGTTTTTAAATGAATGCGTAATATTGATGTTTTTAAAAGTTTAAAATAACAATCTCAATTGAAGATTTTGAGATTTGTTATAAATACTTAAGTGTTGTGATTTATTAACCTTTCGTTCTCTAAAATTACCAAAAAAATTATCGCTAAGTGATGCTTACATTTTTGAACGTAATCTTACATCACTTGACACTTGACACAGTGACATGTCTAAATGTCTATTAAAATGTGTGATTTATAATGCCGGTCACTCAC
Source organism: Thymelicus sylvestris (assembly GCA_911387775.1). NCBI lineage: Eukaryota > Metazoa > Arthropoda > Insecta > Lepidoptera > Hesperiidae > Thymelicus > Thymelicus sylvestris. Next base: position 3,909,190 of record OU426888.1, read on the forward strand.
ATTCGCGCGAATACGCGAACCCACAAGTGTGGGACGACATTCGCGAATGATTATGCGAAGTTTTCGAGGCATTCGGGGTTTTCCAAGCTGTGTCGGTTTTTTGTCGCACGTAAAAGCGCGCGAACCTCGAACCTTCGTGTAGTCTCCCACACATTCGTGCGACCAGTTGACCAGACGACTAAAAAGGTGATGTATCTCTTAATTTTTCGTGGTTCGTGGCGTCTAATCGTACTACCATTTATTTTCTGTATTGAAAATGGATTTTAATGACAACAACATAATAACAACAGCAAGATTGAACATTCGTGAACAAAGTGTAGGAGGAAGCGGAAATGGGCTTGTATTGTATACTCATATGCGAACCCATATGCCTGACCACCCTTCACATATGTGCAAACATTCGTAAAAATGTCAAACATTTGCGCGCATGTGAGTGACCGGGGTTAGGAGCGATAATTTAAAAAGCATAAGTACAATGAATGTTTTTAAAATTTTCCAAACAAATGAAATGTATTTATTTTGTGATGATGGTGTATATGAAATTCGCCATGGCTGCATCCCGTCGCGTTTCATCATCATCAACGAAATAGCCGAAACAGGACAATAAATGTTACTTTCGCTGAGCTGTAATATTTTGACGTTAACATATGCCACTTTCTGATGTCAATACGTCAACAATCGCGTCATGGTACACGAATTGCAGGGCAGAAGATCATTTTTGAAGTCACGTGACCGCTGTCCTGTTACGGTGACGTGGTCGCTGGCTGCCCTGTGTTTTAGCCAGATCATGGTAGGATATAGCAGGACAGGCCAATTATCGGCTAATATTGACCTGTTTTAAGAGTTCATGGTTAGCCCCCTGCACTATTTATACAAAATAGTCCCGAGTTGTGGGGCAAAGTCTCACAATATCATTCTGTTCATAGTGTAATCGGTTTTTACAAAAGATTTAGCATATGAAAGTGCTAACTGTTAAGTAAATTTTTGAACAAATTTAGTTGAAAAATATACCAAGTGACATGACGTAAACTTGTAGAGGTGAAACATGACCATTTTGAGTAACTGTTGTATTGAACCGGCGACCGTAATAAAACTCGCAGTATTGAACAAGTTTGGAACAATCTAGGGCTGTTGCATGAGAAAGTTTTAATTCAAGAGTAAAAATGCATTACAAATGATGTGCCTTCATTTTCTAAATCCTTTTACTTTTTTTCTTATTATCCGATTTCAAACTATAATGGAAAATATAATAGAGCTGTAATAGAGCTTCCTTTAATTATTCTGTTTCATTTGTTTTGTGGCAGGAATATTCTATTATTATATATTCTACTAGCTATTACCCGCGGCTTCGCCCGCGTGTTCAAAGGGAAGTAACAATGAGTTGTTTAACATGCATGACTCTTTCCTAGATATAATAACATAATCTATACTAATATTATAAATGCGAAAGTGTGTTTGTTTGTTTGTTTGTTTGTTTGTCCGTTTTTCACGTCGTAACGGAGGGATGTTAAGGTAAGATTTTTTGTGTGGAGATAATTAGGAGGCTGGAGAGTAACGTAGGCTTCTTTTTACCGCAGTAAAACAACTCATTCCCATGGAAAGATCCATTATGATGCGTATCCTTACTATACATACTAATATTATAAATTCGAAAGTGTGTTTGTTTGTTTGACCGTCTTTCACGTCGTAACGGAGAGATTTTATGGTAAGATTTTTTGTGTGGAGATAGGTAGGAGGCTGGAGAGTAACGTAGGCTACTTTTACCGCAGTAAAACAACTCATTCCCATGGAAAGATCCATTATGATGCGTATTTGCCCATACTTCTATACTTCCATATCCATCCATACTATCCATACTTCCAAACTTCCATACTTAATTTGATTTTGGATCTGTTACTTATTTATGAATTATTATTATTAATTATTATGTTATTATATCTAGGAAAGAGTCATGCATGTTAAACAACACATTGTTACTTCCCGTTGAACACGGTGGCGAAGCCGCGGGTAATAGCTTGTTATTAATTATTATGTTATTATATCTAGGAAAGAGTCATGCATGTTAAACAACTCATTGTTACTTCCCTTTGAACTCGCGGGCGAAGCCGCGGGTAATAGCTAGTGGAAGTATAGAAGTATGGACAAATACGCATCATAATGGATCTTTCCATGGGAATGAGTTGTTTTACTGCGGTAAAAAGTAGCCTACGTTACTCTCCAGCCTCCTACCTATCTCCACACAAAAAATCTTACCATAACATCGCTCCGTTACGACGTGAAAGACGGACAAACAAACAAACAAACAAACAAACAAACAAACAAACACACTTTCACATTTATAATATTAGTATGGATTATTATATCTTATACTCTTACATAGATTAACAATTATTTCACACCGACCCTTACCAGTAACTAAACTCAATGTCAATCAGGGCTATGATTGGTCGAAATTATTCATCCAATTTTATGTGATCCGTCTTCAGGTATCTCTTTGAAGCTTGGCGTCCAGATGTGTTTCAAAAGTTTTTAGTGGCAGCCCTATGTCAGCAAACGCGGCAGTGTTCCAGAGCAAACACGCCATTGTGGTCGATCCGAACTATTCAAACATTTACTGAAACCTACCGCGCTATCGGCTATCGCACGTTCATCGCGTATTGGCTTACGATTTATAGCCATTGAATCCTCTTTAACAAACTGTTTGAGTAGATACGGTTTTTATGGCATTTGTCAACTTTGTTATGTTAAAAAACGCTAATTAAGCTATTTTACACTAATTTTAAAAGAAAGTAATAAGAATTCGTTATGGTCAATATTGGAAGCATAATAAATATTACAGAAATTTTATACAAATTATAATAGTTTACAATAATTAATGACTGAATCAAAAGTCATTCTAGCTGGATTACGTTCCATTTCAAAAAGTTTGTTATCCGCAAATATTTGTATTCTCTATATAGAATCATCAAGTGATTGAAACCGCCAAATTTAAATTTGGTAAATCCGAAAAAAACGGACAAATGTCCGTTTTGTCGTATAATGGGAAAATTCCCATTATAACCACAAGATAATTTCGCATGCAAAGTATTTTTTATGTAGCACAGTCTAGCGTCAATGTATCTTCAAGTGCACTTAGCGAGTCGTCGATATAATCGCTCTACAGTTAGTTTCGTGAACGGAATATATTGTCGGAATCGATGAAAACTATTCGCCTTATCGAATCGAGTACTGTTGCGAAGTGACGAATGAGCCAAGGCCGTGACGAATAACTGAACATGACGATCGTATCAATCATACTTCGTAGACTAAGCAAGTTAACGCACTGGCTACCTTACATCCCTGAATATGAATAGCTCTGTAAAGAGGATATTGAACTAAGTAATGTGTTTTTAACCGACTTCAAAAAAAGGAGGAGGTTCTCAATTCGACTGTATTTTTTTATGTTTGTTACCTCAGAACTTTCGACTGGGTGAACCGATTTATATAAATCTTGTTTTAATCGAAAGCAGGTACTTGTCATCTGATCCCACATAAAGAGCGAGATCTGACAATAGTTTTTGAGTTATTTTGAAGTCGGTTATTTTTTGCTAGTTTTGTAAAACCCAGTGATTTCGTGAAATCAAAAAATTATGTTTAAATATTGTATGAGAAAATTTTATTGATTTTTTTTCACATTGTAGCAGATGGAAAAGCTGTCAACTTGTCAATGGTTTCTATAACTAACAGACAATAGCTCTTAGTTTTAATAAAAAGAGATCTTATTCAGAAAACACTATCTCACACTAGTCAAGCTATAGAGGAAAATTGCTTTCCCGTAAAAACAATGCGTTCATATGACATTCATATCTGTCTGTTGTTTGTGTGAGACAAGTATGACAACGATGACGTGACGTTTGTCTCATTATTACAATATTTACACAAACATGTCTTACGCACCTGTACGTCACAGCACAGCTAATCCGGCACGCTTTACGCTACACGTTTCACAATCGATGTCGGAAAATTGTGATCATCTGAAACAAATGAGGAAAGGAATTGAGTAAACGTGTTAATTCTCTCTGTACTGAAAACATTACTCTTAAGTTCTTAGCTCTTAAGCTCTCTTTAAGTTGAAAAAAATCATCTTAATTGAATTTTCTTCTAATGGCCATCTTATGCAGCGAATTTTTACGTATGAGTTTATATTTAGTTAAGAAAATGAAAAATATCCATACTGTCTATGCTACTGTAAATATAACAACACTTTCTGGAGTTAAACTTTAGGGTCTTAGAAAACCTTCGATATTTTTCTTTGTGATAATATTCATAAAATGATCACCTTTTATCTAATCACAGCTTAAAAATGGGATAAAGTCGTTACAACGATATAAGACGTTACGAGAGAAATAGGCTATACAGCTGAAAGAAAAACAGGATACATATACGTGTAAGCGGGATGGAAGATGACCTGTCTAGTTCGTCTTCAAATAAAACGGGCCAGCAGTTGGCGAGCGCACCGGGCCCGCTCACACCTGCGGTCGGCACATGTCGGCCAGCCACCCTTTATGCACACGTGCTATCCTGGTACTCATTGTTACTTTTTTACTTCATTCCGTTTCTATATCCGCAAAAAAACTCACTCACATCACTGCTTAATATTAGTTTTATCTGTAGGTATACTGTTTTCAACTACATATTTATTGATAGTTACCCACTTCAGATATTGAAATTATCAAAATTTTGGATACAACCCTTTCGTGATGATTATGTTCATTAAAAGATAAGTGGCATATGGCAGTCAGATGTTGCTAAGATAATATATTTTTTTACTTTTCTATTAAATTTCTAAAAAGTATTTCCTCTGTCCTCTGCTATCTGCTAAATGAATACATAAAAAGTGGATAAATTAATACATAATACACTGTTAAGATAGTGTCAATATGTAGTGGCAATTAATAATAGGGCACTAAACGAGCCAATACATATTCAATACGTGTCAGTCCACACGTATTTAGATTCATGAGGTCGGTAATGGCCGAATTATTCAATAACTACACGACTGGCATTGCAACAGTAAAAAGTACGTGTTATTTTACTTTCACGTCGTACCTACAAACATAAGTGTTTGTTCACGTTTTGTTATTTAGAACGTCAATTTGTATTTAGTGTTTTGTCATCACGACATGTAGCAACCAAGCCATCTTATTTTGAGAGGAGGTAATAACATTTGATACACAGTTTGTATTCATTTTGTCCAGTAATATTAAAATTAACACATGAGTCCAAGAGAATAAGACCTTTTTTCGGAGGAGTAACTCTAGTCAAAGATAAGTAAAGTCAAACCAAAAAAGAAATAGCGTTAGCCGGCAGTAAAAGAGGTAAGAGGAACCAGCGTTTAGCATACCTCAGATAAACACGACATACTTACACAAAGTCCTATACCTACTGTGCGTTGGAAATAATCTAATCTGACTTTTAGATTCCATACCTTAATGCATTACAGCTTCTTATTCAGACCATAGTAATAATACCTCTAAGTCTTCCAGTCTAGTTGTCACTGATGTGCAAAATACGACAAACGTTTAGTAATAAGACTATAATACCTTAAAATAATATTCAATATGGCTCTTACAAATTTGCTTGTTTTTTGTTGAAGTGCGCAAACGATCAATACTGAGTATTGCGAGGTCATTACACTTTATGTATTGCTTATTCTCTTTTTATACATACAATATCTTTGTATACGTCCAATTTCAGAAATCATCTTTTATTTTATACTACATCACTCTACTACTACATCACATCGTCTATTAGACTTAGTTTTAAATTCTGCACGTAATGCTTTGGGTTAGTCCTGTTAATTATGTGTATGTGTATAAATAAATAAATAAATAAATAAATAAATTATACAGACCTTAAACAGCTTTAAGCGTATTTTTCGCCTTTATACAGCTAATACATCACAGGTGAACTCATATAAGAGTGAATTAATGCTTTAAAGTTTAAGTTCACTTGTACGCTAAATGTGAACTCTTATTCAGCCCCGCGTGCTACTTGGGTTGTTACTGAAAAATAAACGTCTGGCGAAATTCCCGTCTTAAATAGGGCGTAGCGTTATCGTTGCGCGAGCGATATGAAAAACAAGTTACCTACTGGTAATATCGCATTTTGACGACGTTGTAGGCAATATTTTCGCTGGCGAAATGACCTACATTTAAAACTTGCTTAATCTACTTTTTTTAACAATGCTTTTAAAGTAAAGTAGAAAACTGTATAACTACTTTACACTGAATAATATTGTACCTATATCAATAAAATTTGCGAGTTTTCTTGTAGCCAGAGAAAAAATAAAATATAGTTAGAAATCCCTAGATGGGTTGTTGATATTTGAATGAATTTGGTTACTTCACCACTGATCAGCAATAATAAAGGAAAAAATAAGTTTGTCATCAATCTTAATATATATAAATTACGTGTCACGTTGTTTGTCCGCGATGAACTCCTAAACTACTTAACCGATTTTAATGACATTTGCACACCGTGTGCAGTTTGATGCAACTTGAAAGATAGGATAGCTTACATCTCAAAAAAACCTTTCGACAGAACGAAGTCTGTCCGGGCAGCTAGTAGAAATATAATATTATAGAAATAGAATGATGTGTGCATTTAAATTTATACATAACAATTTTTATTTTGCTTAAAGCAGGTATTTATTTTTGATATTCTTTCCTTTTAATACTTATTTCTAGATTTGCCTTAGCATTATATTGGTATGAATTATGAAAATATAAAATGCAACTTTATTTATGAATGTAACATTGACATAACTTTGCCATGCCCTTGTTGTGCTTGTATAATATATTAACCTATGATTATATATTACATATCTATATTTATCATATGATTAAAATAAATCTTTTTGAATTTAGGACTTTCAATGGATTGAACTCAGTAAAGTAGAGTGACTTTAGTAAGAGTATCCAAGAGACCAAGTCCGAATTACTCACGTACAACTTTAAAAAATAACAAATGTCGACCACCGTTAAACTTTTTCATGTAAACACCCAATTTACCGTTTAAAGCCTCTGAATAAGTATCATAAAACCTTAAAAACTGACTCCTTAACGGCCTCGAGACCCTCGAGCCTCGGTCGAATTAGTGAGATTAAACAAATGAATGTTATTAAAGACAATTTTTTGGCAAAATTGACATCACCTCATCTCTCAGATCAGTCTTCAGGGTGGTCTTTGGAAATAAACTGAGTGTATTCCGAATAACACACAAGAGTTTTTTTAGAAAAAAAGTTAACTTTTTAGATCATGAGCGGTACGAAAAAATGTTTAAGACATAAAATACAAAAGGCACAAAGATCTCCGTCGCTAATTTATTTCATTTAAGGTATTATGTATTTATATTATATTTACAGACAAATACAAAAAACACGAAATCCTTAAATTTCTACAGAATTCTACGCGCTGTTGCGTTTGAAATAAACCGTAATTTATTATTATTACCCGGTTGCGAAATAGTTGTTAACCAAAAACCGGGTATAAAAATAAAACAAGTACCTATAAGAAGACGAGGTATCGAATAACGGAACGTGTTCAGTTGCCGACGCTAATTTACTTTTAAGATCTTCTTATATTACCTAATTGAATAAGGCCAAAAACTGGCCTCACATCTGGTAAGTAGGTACTGCATGCGGGGTATTATTAATCTCCTTAAGTATTTTCGAAAATAAATATGAAACGACCAAGGTACCCAAGCTAAAGTCTCTATGGGAATATGCCTCAAACGACTCAATTAATTTTAGGCAAGCATTTCTTACATTCTAACCGACTGTATATGAAAACGAAGTTTATTCTTTACTTCTATATAAATAAATCTGTTGAAAGTGACCAATGCAGCATGCATGCAGCAAAGATAAGGTAATTTGGATAAAACATTCATTATTACTCGTCTCAAATGCTTGTTCTCATCGCACAAATCGATAGGTCGTATACTTAATAATATGTGAAGACACGTTTAAGACATCCATAAAGAGTAATGACTGAATAGGACAGAGAAGCCGCGGATGTCTTTATTAGCTTCACGAGGTACCTATATCGCTTTAGATTAGTTTGTTACAATCGGCTGTAAAAATCATGAATATGGGCAAAGGTTTTACCTGAATATTGGACCAGTTAGATAATTAATCAATGTCCAATGGTCAATCAATACTACTACATATAATGTCATCAGTGTAATCCGTTAGACATAGGTTTATGGATTTGTACTTGAGACTGAAAAAATCGTCATTTATTAGACTATTTTTTTATGGAAATAGCCGGCAAACGAGCTGATAATCCACTTGATGGTAAGTGGCTATCGTCGCCCATGAGCATAAGCTACACCAAAGGCATCACTGATGCGTTGCCGGCCAAGAAAGAGAGAAGAAAAAGAAAGAAAGAACTGACTCTCAGGCCAACAATACTTAACATACATTACTTCTTTGTACCTACTACTACTGGTAAACAGTAAAATACAAATTCCTCTTACTAGGCTCAGTTTATTCTCGGCTCAGCTAACCTTTTTTTGTATCTATGGGAATTTCTTTGATTTGTAAGGAAACAACTACATTGTTCTACATTGTACAGAGATTTAGCACATAAGAAGTCCCATCACTTTTTCTATATGGACGTCAAATAATTTACCAGTTGTCCTCCTGTCATATCCAAATGGAAGCTGAATTATAAGTTAAATAGCTGCTACAATATTAGTTAACTTCACAAAACTGCATTATAACCGAAACGCTAACTTATCAATATGTAATATGCGACGGTGCGGTTCGACGAAATGAACTTTGATCCAATGTTTCATCAGTTACACATAATTGACAAAATTAATTACGTGTAGGTACTACAAGCACTTCACCTTTAATTTACGTAACAACAACTGTTACAAATTGTAACACTGTTATTGTGGGTAAATCGCATAATAAGGCCAAAGACAATGAAATAATTTTGTTAACACCAGCAGAAAACAAAACCATTTTCGTAATCGAAGAATCTCTCCGAATTCTTCAGCAGGTACTGATGGTAGGGGCAATAGCATTAGATCCGTGGTGAGTTCTTATGTTACCCAAAAATATTCAATTTTAGAATTTGCCAAAAATCCCCCACGGGGGTTAACGACTGCTATCTAAGATATCAGAGAGTACGAATTAAGAATTCATAAGATATTGCTACCAGCCTACCCTTACTCAGCTACTTACAACAGCTCAAAAGCGCTTTTATTGCTTGATAGTCATATTCATAGTCATAAAGGAGGTTGCGCACAATGCACTAACTAAAACAAAAGAACAACATTCGCACTTTACACGCTAACACTTTAGTATCAAAACCTTTTAGGTACGTCAAGAGTTTTTTGCTAATGCTAGGTTAGCAACCGGCCGTTTTGAACTGCTGAGTGCTGATAGCTAATAAATTTAATATGTGACTCACTATTTTTTATGTCAAAAATAGACAACAACCGCGCAGTTTGACTGTAGGGCGCCTTTGCCTACTACACCTGTTGCATCTCACAATGGCACGCTAGTTAAGCCATTTACAACCTTATTACAATACAATAGAAACCATAGCACCTGAATTGTTTAATGGTAAATATAAAAAAAACGACTAGTAACAGGAAAAGACTGTAACAAGTACTTCCAACTGTAGCTAACAAATATATGACATAACGTTCTAATGACTAACGCAGAGGAAAAAATCATTGAAGTGTTTGAAGCTGCAATTAACACAATTCTGATTGGTCTCAATGGAGTTATAGAAGTATTCAGTTCATAAGAAATAATCGTTATATCCTCAATACCATTCATAGCTATACTAATATTAAAAGCTGAAGAGTTTGTTGGGTTGAACGCGCTAATCTCAGGAACTACTGGTTCGAATAGAAAAATTCTTTTGGTGTTTGATAGTCCATTTATCGAGGGAGGCTATAGGCTATATAACATCATATATTTTAGTACAGATTTTTCTACAAATTGCACAGCTAGTTAATTGTAAAATGTTGATAACTTCATACATACATTTACATATAAAGTTCACACTCACGCCTTTACGTTTGTCCGCAATTGTTGGCAAACATATTAAATAAATCTAAGTACAATCAATAAATTAACACCGAAAACTAAACTTCTTAAAAAATTACTCTTTTAAGACACATACTTAGGTACCTGCTTCTAATTTACCTCAATCGTTAAATTTTTATTTAAGACAGCATTGCGCTGGTAATTTAAATACCAGTTACTTACGTAAACTAAAATAAGTAACACAGAGACCTTGGACTTCGGTAGGTGTTTCACACAAGACACATTTCCACAAACTTTCCACGACGAAGTTTTGCAGAGACGATACATTTCCGAGCGCGTTAACCGAACGAAAAGATTTGATGGACTGAGCTATTCAATGTAAAGTACATGGGCTCGAGGCTCGATGTTGGAAATTACCTCAGAATGACATGGTAGGGGCGACCGTCGTTGCGTGACGATGCCGCGATGGTTTGAAACGTCACGGCAACTGTGTTCAATGATTCCTATTTTCAGGCTCTATCGTATGCAAGGTAGCTTTACATAGCAAAGTATGTTTATAAAAGTTTAATTTTTATGGTATAAACCATGGCAAAGACACTAGTAATGCCAAAGTCAACGATGCTTTGCCGACTAAAAATGGACGCAGGGCCCGCATTATTACTGACACTACGATATTTACTGCGACCGAGGAAAGCGAATAGATGAATTTGATAACACTACGGAGTACAAACTAATCTAACATATAGACGAAAGACGTTAAATTTTTTATTACAGCTACGTAAGAAGATATAAAAAAAATTGAAATAAGAAGTGCAAAATCAAGTAAACCACATAATACTTACTTAAGATGTACTTAACTAGAATCCGTCAAAATAAATCCTAAAACTTACTAGGCACTCGTTGACGGTTGAACACACATCGTTAGGGACGTTACGAAAAACGGCTATTTCAATCGATCTATTTAAAACGGTCCAATTCCCAATTAGTTGTGGTATAAATAAAAATTTAAACAATAAACTGTAGGTAATTGATTTCCACTTCCCCTCGTTCAACGGTTTAACGCCTTTTCTGATTATTTACCTTAACCGTGTTAAATTGTCTTTAATAATGATATCCCTCATAATAAATAATAGCATGTTTTTAACATGTTTTTAAGAGGGAATCATAAAACCTCAGATATCCTAGACGATTTCTACAATGCTTTCTACAAATTTTAAATAAGCCGTCATCTATGAAGGTTTACCAATAAAAATACTTTAAATCTTAGATGCATAAATACATAATAAAAAAGAATGACGACGAAAAGTTTTACCTCTTTGTGATATTGATAAGTCACAAAGTAAGTAGTTTTGTATCCAATAATCTGAACTTTACCAACGGTATTAATTTTAAATTGTGGTTTCCGGGAAATAAATTCACAATAATTTATATCACTTCAGCCATAATTTTCATTGAAATTAATTCATAATAATTTATAACGTGCGGAAACGGTTTCCATTATCACTATGCCGGGAGCGGGGTTTTATACTCTGTTCTCTGCATCTATGTTCCTTTATTGTCTTTGGAATACATTTAAATTTACCGTAAGCCCTTTATACCTTGCTCAAAACATTTAATCGTATTCTATAGAACTTTAAGAGTTCAAGCGATGTTAATTTTAGTTAAAGACTTCGTTATGATAAATGTGATAAAAGGTCGTTTTTAAACTCTGATTTTAAAGTTTAAAAAATGGGATTGACTCTAGATCATATTTATAATTAATTAAAGTTTTATTTAACCTCTGATAACAAATATCTGAGGGTAAAATTAAAACGCACCATTTGGTGTGTAAATTTGACTCATGTGAAAAAAACACAGTTTCAAACAATTTTCAGTACCTATAATAAATAACTTGAAAAGTTTTAAAGGCATTTTGAGTACTTACCTACTTCTATTTTCATGATTAATTCAATATCGCAATATATGGGCCTCTTGCAGCTCTCTGCACCTTATTATGTGCTATTGTTGTGAGAAACCATGCCATGCCATGCCATGTCGTCTGTGAATTTGTTATAAATGTTGCTCTATACTGTTCTATTGTCTTTGCAATGAATTCAAAGTACCCAATGCATTATTTGAAAATCGAACATTCAAGTTTTAGATCGAACCGACTTATAACTTAAACTATCCGCATTTGTTGTATCTTCAAAACGATGTGCTTAACCATTTAAAACAGTTGTCACTAATAATGTTCACAAATTAAAAATAAAATTATGATTGCCAAATTCCGATATATGTATTTTTTTTCGAGTGTACATTAAAGCATGGTTTCCCAAAGCTAAGCGAGTCACTGAAGTCGTGAAATATATCGTATTTGCATTTACAACTTGATATATCTGTCAAAGTACTAAGCTTATAATAATATAGCAGCACAAATGTCATAATACTAGTATTAATAAATTTATCAGGTATGACTTCCCATATTTTCTCTTCAGTTTATCCCTAACAACTTTGTAAAGCAAAGTCAACACTTTGCTTTACAAAGTTGCATAGCATATAAAATAAATATGTAATTTTATAGCAATCCTATGACCATGCACCTACTTTATGAGTGAGTACTAACACCGATTACAGGCACTAAATCCTTCGCTCAAATCCTACAGTCCTCAGCCGTAATGAGAGCGGCTATCCGCCGATAGTTGGTATAATTCATAAAACTAATTTGGATCATCAATCCTCAGTCTGTATCAATCATTATACGACTAGCTTATTTTAATTACACACTTGAATGTAGCTTGAATCACCTGGTTAACGGAGCTTGGGTGGAATAATTGAATGAAAAAATTAAATTTTTGTGTCTGCAAATAAGTCTTTGTGGTCGTTTATCAATTTAATGCTTTCATAATTTTTTTCTACGATTTCATACTTAACTCTGTTTTACCAAGGATCAAAAAGCGAGAAGAATGTAATCGCATGGCATATATTTTCCACGGTTCAACTATTTTTAAAGTAATTATTTAATGTTATCATTCTATCAAAAGATAGTGATTTTAATCCTTCGATAGCTTTTTATTACCCAATTGAATTAGTTTATTGATATTAAATTCATTACGTACCTACTACATCATAATTACTGCATTATATTTTGCGTTAATTTTCATGCCCATTATTATCATATCATTCATACTTTTTTCATTTCCATTAAACAACTATCTTCGTTACAAGAAAAACAAAAACCTTAACGAACGGCGGGAATGGAACGCAGGTCTGCATGAAATTCGCGCCATTTTTTTATTTTTAAAATGCATTTTCTCGTGTGACCTTTCGTTGAGCTTCCGAATGCATTCGTTTTTTATGAAAAAAAGAATAGAAAGGATAGAAATCTTTCTCACGGCGAACACAGGCACCATGGGAACAAAACTGTTCTGGTGTGTTCCTACAAGGGATAAACAATATTATATGGTACAACCATGTAAAGTCACCTGCAGAAACCGATCTATGGTATAGGTATTTAAATAACGGTTACTATTTACTATAAAATGATTTTGAATCCTAATTAGGTGCATAGGCACACATTTGTAATAATAGGGAGAAGATAATTTAAGATAAAGAAAAATAATTTTGGGTGATTTTTATGAAAATGACTTCTATTACCTGATGATTTTCATCAACAATAATTATGTTTATACCTATACAAATTCTATCAGCTAACTCCCACAATAAGACGCAACTTCATACAATAATTGCGTTTTGTATTCTAAAAATTTCATTGGATAAAAAGATATTCATGTAGGTATAAATAAATAGGTACTTATTAATGTTAAAGTAAAGAGTAGAAATCGTTATTTTTCCATTTTCACATAATTTTGAGTTTGAGTTACCATAGAGTCGTACGCTCGCTCTAATGATTGAACTAAACGGTACAAAAACCATTTTCTACCAAGGCACTGACATTGCGGCCAAGTTTTTTTATACTCTGTTTACTAAACCGCAGCTAATGCGCGGGAATAGGAGGAGATAATTAGGAAGAAGGTGGGAGAGGGGGGTCGTTCACCGCACTATTAAGATATATTAGGAGTAATAGAAGTCGCAATGGTAGGAAACAAGTTTACTGTAAATACTTAGTCTGAGCACTGACTTTGAAAATGACAAGTATAATTTTATATTGCTATAAAATTTTATGATTACATAAATCAGAGAAATGAATGTAGATGCCACATTTAGATACCTAATTATGATCATTAGTAATCCACTGTACAAAAGTTCATCTACATGTAGCACTAAACTTACTGTTCTTTTCGAATACTTTTTTTTTACAATTAGTACCTACCTACAGTTATTCCTTAGTTGAAAAATATCTTAAGTTAAAATGTCTATATTAAGCAAGCATAAAAAATAATCACATACATCCTACTTACAACTGTCACACTGTGATAATCATAACAGCACGAAATGATGTAATCTTAGGCTTAATCATTACTTAAAATTCGCTTATTATTATCATTGTTCTTTTGGATTGTACTCACATCACATAAAGTCATGTGCCATTGTTCATCAGCATTTTAATTCCAAATTTAAATTTCTCAAATAGTTCTCACTTCTCATTCTAATACAATTAAATTGCTTCTGTATCGTCCAGCGTACGAGACTCCGACAGTTGATTGCCAATCGTCCTAAGCCGGTCCGGGCACAAAAGCCGAATCCAAGTTTCAATCCGCTTGTAATTCTGTTTGATTATGATTATATGGTGCTTATTAAGGCAATTATGAGCTAAGACGGACGGATAACATCTATTGTAAGTTTTAATTAACATACAGTTGGCGTCATTGGCTTTGGTCAGACGTGGGAAAGTAGCTACGTGCAGTAGCTGTAGGAGTATGGATTTGTAGTCTACTCTATTTCTTGTATTTTTAGTAGGTATAAACTATTTGTGGATCAGGCCTTGTCGTCATTAAATGCGTTGTCCTTGGACATTTGCTTTAAAAAGTGTAGTCCTATTTGTACATATTCAGACTTAACTGATCACGAAAGTGTTAGAAACTCTAAAAGATCCCTAGCACCTGATTGATATATTATTTCTCTTTTAGTTTTTAGATATTGTGTTACCATACCGGTACCGGTGCCGATACCGGTAATATGAAAATGAGCATCTCTATTTGGGCTAGTGTTTAATACTATCTGTAAATCGTTTCTTAGCCTAAAGCCGAAGCACGACCGTGTGACGCCCAAAAAGCGGATTTCGTGCGTCCTTAATGACAGAAAATGTTCGCGTCCGTGGGCACTCGCGTGTAATGAATATTTAATTGCGTGGAAATATTTTGAGAACGCCACAAAAGTGGCTCGTCTAGCTTTGTTAGCCAATAATTACGTTCGTGATTGTGGCTTTAGGGGCTTGCTGTATTGTTGGCGGGAAGCGTGCGAGTTGGTAAATGTAAAATAAAGGTGACACTTGCACATCCCTCGCCTCAGACAGAAACAGAAAGAAATAATAGGAATTAGTTACGGAATACAGGGGACTGTCCCAATTTCAATGTACATAGCTCCGATTAGGAGTTGTTATTTATTATACCTATTTGAATAAATAAGTTACAATTGTTATAATAGCATTATTATTATTATCTGAGTAACACAATATAAGTAAAGGTTGTTAATAAAAAGACATTAATATTTGAAATATCAAAAAATAAAAATAAATCGAATACTGCAATATGGGTATTAAATTGATTAAAGAGTTCATCATAAGGTTTTCAAAAAGACATATCACGATAGCTTTTCTGATAGCAGGCGGGTTTTCTTAACTTTTAAATCTAGTATACTAGTTTTTTAAAAATTTTAAAAATGTTTATAGCTTTTCTTGAGCACTACCTCGGGGGAACGTGCACACAAACGTGGGGACAATAAATTTCTCAGTAATATCTGAGTCGCAGGATAATTGCCCATTCAACTTCGCTCAGTTCTGAGACTAGAGAAAATAAAACATTCTATAATTTGGTGCATTCACACACATTATACACACAATTTATGAAAACCAACGGAAGTTTTATTTCATGCAAATAGAAGTCGTTAAAATATAGATTACCTAAAGAACCACGATACCTAATAGTGCTAGCTGTATATTTTCGTAAACGATTTGCATCTGTATAAAAACTCTAAAAATTACAGTTGAACAAACTCCTTTCCAAATTTGAATATTTAGAACAAAAATAATTATATCTAAAAACTATAATTTCGAATATTTTTAATTTTTGACGCCCAAAAAACTAACACTGCCCGTGGACAGTTTTCAATTGAAAAAGATCCACTATCAGATCAGAATTAAATAAATCTATTCCCTGTGTTAGTTTTTTTATCTGTATAAACGTGGGAAGCAGATGCACCTACCGGTCTGTCATTTCACTAACGGTACAGCGATGGATTGTATGACGATGCATGATTCCATTATTGAGGCCTCATATAACGTAAATTGCTTCTATAGAATTGTGTCGATGAATAATTCCTATTTAATGTTTCAAAATAGGTATATTGTTTAGTGTGCAGCTATATGCTTATTGGAAAAACGTTTTTTTCTCTTTCTACTTTAAAGTTCTTTTCAAATAATCATAATAATATTTTTTTGATAACTGACTAAATGTGACTGTTTTTTTCGTTATATTAACTTAGCCAAGTTAACTTGACCCAATGGGGTATGGGTTGATACTGAATCTCAAAACACTGAAATACATGCTCGATACAAACTCATCGGTATTCATTAATTACATAAGATTGTATAAGCATATTTCTGAACTTAAAACAATTGGGACGCAGCGACTCTATATGCCGAGAAATCTTTATTACAACTCTAGTATCAAAATGCTCAGTTAACCTCTGGCAATAATATCTGCAATAAGCATAATATTACCCTTTACAAATTGAAAGTTAAATATACTTTATTGTCCTTGGTTTAAGAAAGGTTTTCCCTTATTGTTTCTACAACCCCGCTTGCTCGGGGCAACATAGTCCAACTTGGTATTCTAAATATCGAAAGTTATGTTAAAGGGCAAAAGCTAAGAAAGTTCTGTATTGAGCAATGTGGAATGTACTTTATGTTTGATAATAACAAGCAATAAAATCTATTGACTCATAAACTATGGAGGCGGAATCACTATGTCTTTGGAAAAACATTTATTGTGCATGGCCAGAGTTTTTTGACATGTCTGTAATGTCCTGTTGGGTTCAGCAAGGCTATTTTGTTTTGTAAATCGACAGCGGAATCCGCGATGAGTGTCAATTTTGGCAAGGAATTTTGACACTCATCGCGGATTCCGCTGTCGAGTCACAAAACAGAATAGCCTTGCAGGTCTTATCCTAGCTGGCCGTGACAAGTCGATAACAATTTGGCTTAAATGCCAAAGAATCAATAATTATTATTTACTAGATAATAACAATAATATCCACCTTAAAAGATTTTAATGAAGTTAGAGTCGCGTGCTCGTGCCGTTTTAGTTTATTTAATCTAGAATTCGATAATTACTTTATAATACGCACTATTTTCAGTTACACCAAGGCATCACCAATACGCTGCCGGCCAAGAAAGAGAGAAGGAAAAAGGAAGAAAAGGCTCTCAATGACAAATCAAGCCATAATTATATTTGTCAATATTTATGCAGGTATCTTAGTCTATGGTTTATTTAAGGACGTGGATTTAAAAAAAAAATTCCCGCGTATTGAGCAAAATGAAACCAGTTCGGAGCATAGTGAAGAATTGCATAAGTTGCATAACATCGTGAGAGCAGTTGCCGTCCGGTCATAGTCAAGGCTGACCGCAGTGAAGCGAATTCACTTTATCAAACTAAACATGATTCAGTGTAATATACATTATGGCTTGATAGCTTATAGCCTTATAGCTACCCTACATTAAATATTGGTACCACCACCATAGATAGAAGTATATTTATGTGATTAAATGGTGTAATACATGACATTGCTTCCTTGTAGAGATAAATTTATGTAATGCGCAGACAAACACACGAAAAGACAAAAATTCTAAAAAGCATCTTTATATTGTGCCAATATCATTGGTGCCAATAAATAAATAAATCTTTTATGTACTACAAGGATTGATTAGTTCACATTTATCATATAGGTACATACACACACAACATGGCCTTATATCTTATTATCTCATGCCACGTGTGTATAGAATCTACTTAGTTTAAATAAATCCCCAATGCAATAATTTATCTGTAAGATAAAAATAAACAACGATGAAACCATACAAATACTAAGCAATACAAGAGCGAGATTCTGATCGCAATCAGTTCAATTTATATAAAAGTCAACATCCATTCGATAACACAAAATAAAAATAACACACACACATACACTTCACACGACAAAGTACATCGAACACATTAGCGTCAGTGAAACAAGTCGGTGTATAAAAGCGTAATAACTATCACTTCGCCACTAAATCACTATCGCGCCACGATCAAGCCCTTAAAACCTTAATAGCCATCATCGGTGAATGTCAAATACACTGGTGAAGCCGCTACACCGGAAACTACGTCACGAGTTGACGGACAGGTTACCACAGATGTGATACGTTGTTTTATGAAGCTATTCCTTTGAGTCCCTAGTTGTATTCAAGTCCTTGTCTTGAAATTAAATAGGTAGAGTCCTATGACTCTACCTATGTAGATAGGTAGAAGCTTTAACGAATTCTTTTCTACTTTTAAGGTTGTTTAAGAGGACAGTGTCCTAATTTTGGACTATTCATCTAGATACGTTGCATAATTATATATCGTAATAAGCAGATAATTAAAACGAAACACCTAATAATAATCATGGTTCAACATTTAGCTGGAATATAATAATTAGAGTCCGACCGAAACTGGTTTTTCAGCCGAAACCGAAACCGAAACCGAACCTTCGGCCTTAGGTCCAGTTTCGGCCGAAACCGTAACCGAAACCGAAACTTAGGGTGAGACGAGCGTATTTTTGGTGCTGTGAGTCACGTGAAATAAGCTGGTTTCATACAAAAGATCTAATTCAATTCTTTGAAATTTGTGTTGTACCGTGTTGTACGCGATTTTACGATTTACGCTATTTTACGCGACGCACAGCTCAAAAAATACGCTCGTTTGGCTACACCATTAGGGTATTTTTTGAGCTGCTCATTTGTGGACTCAAGAGAAAAAAGTAGGTTAAAGAAGCCGAATTTTTTAAATTTTACAAAGGTCATTTTTTGACATTAGGTAGGTCAACCCTCAAGCTATCTGTCCCCTAACGCTGACCCACTACTTACGGGACACCCTAGGTACTGAAATCTAGCGTGTTTTTTTTACACATTTTTATTTGTACATTTTTATGTGTATTAACTGCCTTCAGTTCGGTAAACTTATCTTAACGTGAACGACAAAATTCGAAAAAATGTGGGTACCTATGGATAAACGCTGTTTTTAACCCCTGACGAAAAAAGAGGGGTGTTATAAGTTTGACGTGTCTGTGTATCTTTATATCTGTCTGTGGCATCGTAGCTCCCAAACGGAGGAACCGATTTTGATCTAGTTTTTTTTTGCATGAAGGTGACTTAATCGAGTGTGTTCTTAGCTGTGTTTAGTGAATATCAAACTGTCGGGGGTTTTTTAAATTTTAATTTAAGATCATTTAAATAGATCCTTTAAATCTTAGCCCCATTTTACTAAAATACGTCAGTGAAAACCGCATGCAAATCGATTTAGCCGATTTTGAAATTACCCTGAACAAACGCACATACATACAAACAGACGAAAATTCTAAAAATAATTGCTATGGTCTCTTTTGCATTGACAAATACCGCTCGTGATAGATTTTCTCAAATATCTTCCATGTACAGACATATCGATCAGTTACCGTTTCATTGTAATGGATGATTTGGAATTTAGACTTCGAAAATACTACTAGTGAATGCCCTCGCTTTGCTTCCGTAAACCTTTCGCTAAGCCCTCACTCAATAAATGTAAGTATGGGCGAAATTGACATAACGTAATTTATTTATTTGTAAACCGTTTGAAATAAACCAACCACTAAATGTTAACCAAAGCTCACTACAATACGTATGTATTGTAAGTTATAAGGGAGTGAAAACCGCAGGTAAATCTGTTATGTCGTTCCTGAGAGTAGCCAGAACAAACGCACAGACAAATTGACGAAAACTACTTTTTATATAATCTATTACGTCTAATTAATACCCCTAGTAAAAATTTTACTTAAATATCTTCCAGTTACTGTTTCATTACCATGCTTGGATATGAGTTCCGTATCATTATCTATACAGCATTAGACACTATATTATATCCTCTTTTCTACCTGTTGCCGTTATTAATATCGGCCAAAAAACGCCTAAAATCAAGCCCCAAAGCACCCTGTCAGACGCTCTTCAGATTAATGAACAAATATAATAAACATGTTAAATCAATGACTTTACTTGAAAAGTCAGCGCCCACGGGTTAGCCACGAACTTAACCGAACGACGCACGAAAATTCACGAACACAGAGTTTCGGTTTGGCCGAAAGTTTCGGCCAAATTTTTCCGAAACCGAAACCGAAACTAGATTTTTTGGCCGAAACTGGCCGAAACCGAAACCGAACCTTCGGTCGGTCTCTAATAATAATAGCCATTGTCAACAACAAGAAGTTTTCCATTTGCAATTAGTAGTTCTGCTAGACCTATTATCACAAGTATGAGTAAGTAATAGGATTACCTACATTATATAATGATACATCGAATCAGCATTTATTTACGCATACGCATAGAGACCATATTATCTGATAAGAACCTAGACGTAGGCGTAGATAATTTCGTGTCTATTTATTTGATAGGTTATCAATAAATAAAAGCAATAAGGAAATACAATTCTGATGAGAAATATTTACGTATGAATTAAATGTACCTTACAAATATCTTAAAAGATGATTGGCAAATTTCATTTTCAATTTATCTCCGTTGTATGTTCTCATTGGGTACATACATCATTTTCATTATCTTGCTATATTCACTATGCATTGACAACAACAATAGACCATACTTCTCCATCAAAGATTTGTATTTCCCGTTCAATTACGACTATTACGAGTAAGCACTTATCTTACGACAACGCCAGCGTATGGTACAGTTTCGGCCGCAAAAAGTAGCATTGTTACCTGCGAAAGCGGCTGCACGGCCCAAACCATCCGACAAGGAAATGATAACCCATCGCTCAAACAATCATCACCCAGACAAAAGGGCCGAAACAGTTAGACCTCGTATTGCTACAGAAAGACGAACGGCCGGGTCATTACCGGCGGCCATTCAAATTGGACCTCACCCGCCCCTCTTAATAGTTTACGGAAAGGAGTAATGCCGCAACGGAGATGTCTTTTCAGGGATCACGGTGCGATGGTCGTGGCCGCTAAATCTCAAGCATTTGTGGTGGCCGAGTAGTTTCTCCCAATTACACCATCTCTAGCAGGCGATTGGCCGCGCCACGAAGAATCCGGCCTGTCGTGACTGTGATAAAAAAACTGACGCAAATTGCCGATACGCCTCGTGCACACAATTTCATGCTCCGGCTTTAGAGAACAGTCTAGATTCGTCATATTTCAACGATGCGTACACGATACTGGACATTAGAAATTAGAAAATGGTCGAAACATGATCGAAACCGAAAAATCTGCGTTCGGATTAATTAAGAAGTGCTGTTAAAGATTTAATGGTTCGGCTCTAGCGTGTTTTTTGCTTTCAGTACTTTCATGC
Source organism: Thymelicus sylvestris (assembly GCA_911387775.1). NCBI lineage: Eukaryota > Metazoa > Arthropoda > Insecta > Lepidoptera > Hesperiidae > Thymelicus > Thymelicus sylvestris. Next base: position 3,930,969 of record OU426888.1, read on the forward strand.
AATTGTATTGTTCTAGTTGGTGTTGTAGATAATTGGGTTGGTCTGTCCGAGGCATTATGGCCTGATAGTGAACGTGGTACATTTGTCTCGTTGAAAGGTTACGGGGACGAGCCCGATTGCACCGCGGCACCGGTGCGCCCCGCCTCTCTCCGGCTGTTCCCACCTTCAATGGCTATCTGTCAGGCCATCTGCTCGAGAAATTATCGTATTTTTTCGATTACAAGCATAAGGGTTTTTATACACGTTTAATTGTCTTAATACGTTCATTATTGTATCACGACTTTAAGACAAAATCAAAAAATAAATAAAAAATGAAGACAGCCTATGCCTAATGTGTAAGCTGATGTGTGATAGTAAGTGTATGTGATCCTTTCAACCGGACTATAGTTTCGTATGGCTCTGTTTAAAATTACGTTTAAAATTATATGTAGAGTAGAAACTACACATTTTTTAAAGTAATACAATTTGTTTTAATAAAAAATATGTTCTATTTTAGTGGCTATCACTGCAAAACGGTTTTTACTAAAATGTATTAAAATCGGGCCGGCTTCCACAAAGTACAAACACAACGACGCGGACGCGAGCGACGCGACGCGGCGCGGCACGGGCGCGCGAACAAAGCTGCGGACAGTCGAGTCATCGGCATCGCACATAGTTCGATTTGTCGTGGACCGTGATCGATTTTTTATTCACCCGCATATTACAGTATAGGGCTGATATACAATGAATGTTGAAGGTGAATGCAAAGAACTGCCGTTGGACTTATTAAGGTAGTCTTGTAGTCGTTTAAGTAAACAACAAGATAAATGTTAGGGACACTTAACATTAAAAATATAGGTTTAAGAATTAAGAATTAATTTGCTTACATAACTTTTATTTATAACAACTTTCATTATGTTATGTTTTTTCCAACTTATTGTATGTATTAAAATTAAAATTGGTTTTACTTGATTTTGATATTTACTGAATTATGTTTTCTCTACCTAAAGCTTCCTAATTATTACTTATCTACTTTTATGCAGGAAATCTAAACACTAATATTTTTTTTATACCACGATATTTCTAAACCACTTCCAACCCTACTACTTCCCTTATCCACAAAAAAAAACAGCATTTCAGTCCGAAATCGACTTATTACAAAATTAAGCAGCCCTGTACGCTAGTGTTGTCCAATCCGAAGTCGATGCTTATCTCCGGGCGATTCGTTCCGGCCGGGGACGCGGCGCGTGACGCCCGTCGATTAGAAATCTCGTCTCGGATGCCGCAATCCGACGTGCTGCCGATCGCCGGGCTCTAATAGGGCCCTAACGGATGGACTAAGACCAAATAATACAAGAAATATAGACTGAAGTAAATAAAATCGAAGAACCACAGAAGGAACGCAACTGTCAACTGGCACTGTTTTATATTTCAACGTTTTATATTCTCACTATCTTTATCTTCCTAAATAACCTAAAATCCGTTAATTATCCTATCTAAACTGTCAACTTCGAATGTAAATTATAATTTTTTTTTTATTTCAAAAGAGCTATTTCGTAAAGGTTCATAGGGTAATCTTAAACTAAAGAAATCAAAAAAATTGTTACACTATCAGAGATTATAAATAAAGAAAAAATAATATGTACACACAGCCTAGAGCTTGCAAGGATAGATCCAACGATACAAGAAGTATTCACTGTGCAAAAAACTAATAAAAGTTTTCAGATGTTGCGACGTGGTGCATTGGGCCTCAAATTCAATCGTTTGATCGTTGAACCAACTGTTCCATTTTTGAACGACGTTTTTTTTTTTTTTTTTTTGTTGCAACTTGCAACCAAACTGCCAGTCTTACAATTCAATTCGATACAGATTGTGACGATAATATAGTAAAGACTGAAATAGTCGTTAGACAAGTTAGGTTATAAAGCTAGAGGCTAAATGCTCTTAGTCAGGAAGCGATATAGAATAACTAGTCGGAGTCAGTTATTTTTATGATTATGGGACCACACAGGTACAATTTGCACAAAGTACCGTCCAGCTTAACTCTGATTGTCCATAAACACATGTCATGGGAGTTACAAACATTTTAAACAAGTAAGCAATGATTTTATGAGCACTTATGTACTTAATTGCTTTCGTTTCCGACCTGATGCTTAAATTACGGATTAAACTTTACAGTCACATATTGGTTTAATCCCATAATTTGCACTGTAAACAGTATCAACTTTAGGATGGATAAGATGTATTTGGGTTACATTTTGATACTGTTAAACACTCTACATATCTATTATTATCTTTTCAATGCAACCTTATCTTGGAAAAGATTTTGAACAGGTACTTCCAGATAATATTATAACCAACAATAAGCATAATTATGTATGCATTCACAAATATTAGCGTTGCAACACTTGCAACTGCTACAATTTTTTTTACACTTTATGTTATGGGATAACCTATCCTTTGGGATAACCGCACAGGTGTAGGTATCTCCGTAAAATATCCACTTAGTATCACTACTCATTCGTTGGGAAAATTAATGAGAACATTAAAAGCATCTTAAGCATCATTGACATTTGTAATTACTAAAATTTTACCAGATTTTTAATGATCCAGACATTTTCTATTCCTAAGACCGACTAGATCAACTGCATCCTTTTTGCGACGTCCTGTGTTCGGGTTTCTTTTTGCTACTTAGAACTCAGAAGGATCATATTTCTCTACACTGGTAAAGCCAACCCGAGTGTCAGATGTTCAAGGTTAAAGGTAATGTGAAATTTGATAGAAATTTATGAAATACTAAACACTTCAATTTAATCTTTGGAGTAGGAGCAAAATCTTTCATTGAATCCTACTAATAATAAATAAATGCTTTAAAGGCAGGGTAGTAGCTACTAACTAGGCTACAGGGTTGTCAACTAATAATATAAATGTGAATTTTTGTGACGATGGTATGGCGGGTTGTTTCTCTTTCACTAAGTTCTGACCAAAGCATTCCTGTTTACCTTATTAGTAACATCAGTAGAAGCAACTTAAAACATTCGAAACAGCATTAAAAACGTCTCTACATCGAGAATTCAGCTGTTAATCTACAGGTGTACGTTTGAGGTCGATTGCAGGTGTTCAGCGTTCACACTGGAACGCTTTCTATCGAACAGGGAAAATGCTTGTTAGCCGTTTTATATTATGAACTTGTGCAGATCGAATGTATGCCAAACACGCAAACTAGTCCACCAAGCGGGATTCATTCTTCGCACATGTACCTCAAATACTTAATCATATTTAATTATACTTTATAGTAACCTTAACATGCAGATTGAAATAACCTATGTGAGTAGTGAATTTGTTTTATAGTTATTAAAGTTTTACCTTGATTACAAATTGGGTTTTAAGGGTTCCATCTTCAAATTTAAACCTCAAGTTTGAACAAGCGGTTGCAACTGTGGTACTCCTATTGACCTATTGAAGTTCACTAGATTCTTTGCCACTCACTTTAATCCTGACAATTCCTACTCATACTTGGTGGTAAAGACAGCTGCCTGGTGGTAGAGCCACGTTTTACTTCCTTCTTGGATGGTCTTATGTTTTTAGTCCATCGGATTTCCATGGACGGCAGTTTTATAATGGAAGTAGCCGACAAACTAAGCTGAAGATCCTGATGGTAAGGTTATCGTCGCCCATGGACATCAGCGACACCAAAGGCATTACCGATGCGCTGCCGGCCAAAAAGGGCGAAGAAAAAGGAAGAAAGAACTTTTATATTTCCCAACTAAACTGAGGCGTGTAGCCATGACCACAACCTGTAGCTACCCATGACTCCATATCATAGAAACATTTGTTAAATCCAGTGAGAATACAATATTTGAATCACACAACAACGGCACTCTATTTGATTACAATGAGAATAAGGTGAATGATTTATAATCCAGTAATAAATAATGTTCGTAAGTATACAATGATTTGTGGTCGTTAGAAGTAAATAGCGCATTCGACAATAGTCGCCATTGACCTTGGCTCTCGTGCTCCAGAGTTCAGAGGTCCGGAGAGGACGTTCATCTTTATCAATGTCGTATGCATATTTATCGCAGCCATTCCGCAACTAGTTTAGAATATGCTAATAGTCTCTTCTAGCCTCTTTTACGAGTAAAAACTTTTGAACATTTGCATTCGAGGAAAATGCTAATCGTTGGACATATGAGTACAACTTGTTCTTAGTAATTTTCTAGCTTGTTTTCCGAGAAAATCTTTTCTCCTTTTGCAATTTACTTCAGCATAACTAGTAACAAAATAAAAACGCAAAACAATTTTATAAAACTACTTCAATAATAACTTTTTCAAGCTTAATACCGAAATTTGCGTTGTCACGGATGGCGGGCGGCGAGCCGTGAGCGACAGACCGAGGCGGAATGAAAAAACCTAGTCATTCTATAATAACACCGGCTTCCTAAACCAAAAGGTTTTATCTGCAAACATTTCACACTGAAAACTAAACTCTTATTTAACGCGATATGGTTTTTTGTCACAAAGCAAGAAATTGTCACTCGCATCGGTACGGCCGACTGCGCAGGGGTAGAATGATCTCAGCGGCTAGAATCACTCTGAGCGAAGTGTAATGAGATGACGAGTTAATAAATTCCCGGGAGCTATTAGGAATATGGCGAGGAATTTTCTTTTTTGCCATAATTGGCATCCTGGACCACACGGGAATCATTTTTTACCTTGCCCTATTCCGAGTTGATTAGCACAACGTCAACGCGACATTCAACGGTTGCAGGCGATAATGAAATAGGATAATCGGGAATCAGAAAGTAATAACCAAGACTAAGTCTATTGAACGTCGTTGTAGCATTGCTATCGAGATAACGAAAGATATTCGATTCGATTTTCCAGTGCTAGTGTCGTCTCCTGATATCAATAAATATGAGTATAATCATAATTTTGACGCTTTGTAAGTATATTTTTTAAAGTCTGAATAAGAAAAATCTGCGGCAAATCATTGTCTTCAGTTACATTATCTGCAGTCAGTTTAAATTGTGGGAACATTAGCATACAAATACATTTGTAAAATATACCTTCACTCGTAACCTAACGTATGCCCAAGACAAATACCAGTTTCAAAATTAGGATTGTATTTATCCTGCTCATTCAACTTTAAACCTATTCAAACTATAATAACTAAGATTACAATATTACCGTAAATAGCGCAAAATTTAAAAAGTATATTACACTCATCGCCAACATTGACCATTAATTTTGTTTGCTAAGCATTTTGTAACTTAGTTCACTGTTTTTCACGGAACGATAAATGTTATCAGAGCCATAAAATTAACAAATTAGAGGAGGATTTATAAAGAGCTGCTGCTCTCTGTTAATGTAAGCTTTTAGCAGGCGAATTTGTTCACACATTAAATTTAATCGATTAGCTACGTTTGAAATTGATCTCGATTCTGATTCAGTTTCCTTCATTTATGAGGTATTTATAAAGTAAGGCTGGCATTGGCTACAATTTATTGGCTCTCTCAGGCACGACCACGATTAAGTTCGTGGTGGTAGGCTTAGTAGCTCGATAATGAGGATTGAAATGCTAAACCTGTTACCAGAGACACAGAAGCATGCATTTTGTTCATTACTGTGGACTGTATTATTGTGGACGGGAATGGGACGGGACGTGGACGGAACATACTTAATATACATATACGTGCATGCCCCGTTCCCATCCCGTCTGTGCCTCCGTGACGTATGCTCTATCTTATACATTTTCTATGAAACGATATTTCCTAAACTTCACGTCCCGCCCCGTCCCGGTAAAAACACGTAACGTATGCATCGACCTTTAGTGTCAAAGGCTTGTGTTAGCCTATTAGACTCTGTCTTCGAAGCTATGCCTAAAAATTACAACTCTAGACTCTAGATTCGTTCGTTGAAAAAACTCCCACATAAAATCTTACAAACTACGTAATTAGTTTTTAGTCGAGTGAGTCGGTGAGTACCTACTCGACACCGCGAGCATTAGACACTTGTTACTTTTGCAGCGAACAATATTTCATGAACTTAAATGCGACTGTTTTTTGCTGATCGTAGAGTTTTTGTAGGTTTAGCTCATAATGATACTTGTCGTCGAGGCAACTCTTAAGAGATACTAATAGAATAGATATGGCCGGGCACTGTAGAGTCTGTAGATTATACGATATTATTTTATTCGCTTCAAGTAGAATTTTGCAAAAAAGTAGAATGGAAAGAAATTCATTCGAAGAAATATTATCAGAGCGCAACACATCTGAAAGAACAATGACCCAGATCCGACAAAGATAACTATCGAAGTGACGCATGTGTGGAATCGATAACAGTAGACGTACAAGCACGCACTCGCGGATTTTATCGTATCGAGCTAATATTTACCGAAGTGGCAACAACACGCGAATCGCCGGTCCGGCCGTGAGACCGCGCCGGCGCTCCACTAATTGTGTTAGAACCCTTACACGTCTTCCGAGGGCGACCGGCGACCGGTGACCTCGTTCTACTGAATGTCACATCAGGAAAAATACAAAACGTATCATAGCTACCTATTCACAAGGCAGCAGCTGCACCAAAACGGAACGGCAGATGCGTGCTAACCGACGCTAGGCAACAGTTCTTCAAAAAATGCCGGTCCCATGGACTGAATTTTTCACCATGCCAGTGGAAAACTTACCGGCTACGAGGGTTGCAGAGAAAGCGGCAGCGCTGGCGCACTCACAAACAGCACACGTGCACGATCGCCGTGGCCGCGGCCGCGCACCTGTCGCGGGCCGTTCGCCATTTCCATATTTAATAGTATTTATGAACGAGCGAGGCGCGCGCGCAGCCCGACGCGTCGAGGTGGACTGACTGCCGCCGCGCGCGATACCTGCGCCCACCTGTCCCCTCCCCTCTACCATCAGGAACCGGATGGTACTCCAAAACAAAACGGTCAACAAAGGACGTGCCACGAATGTTCGCGCCGCCACCGATCGGATCCACATGGAAGGGTCGACTAGCCGCCGCCGGCCGGGGACGCTTTCCGATCGGCGACACCTGACTCATGCGCCGAAAACCGAACGCTCTACGATGATTTACGACCGGCCGATAACGCAACGGACCGCTCGCTTGACGCTCGATCGTTTTCATGCTGAACGAGCAACGGTGCACAGTTCGATTTCGATGACGACAGGTACAAAGTCGATGCAGCGGGTGAAGCAAGCGTTACAATTAAACACAAGTCACTTGTTGACACAAGAGAAGCTCCGTCACCTGCTGAATGTGCTCAACTGGAAATCATTGCCCAACTAATTGTCGACGAGGTACTCGTAAACAAACAATCGACTTTTGTGCCGTTCCCAAACTCGTTCGCGGCACTGATTTGCTCGCGCGTTTTATTTACTGATGGCCCGTATATGTCCAATCAATCTTATCTCATGTTACCTTATCACGGCTCGATATTAAGATAGGTTTACATCCGATAATGTCATATCTAAGGTCCTTAGTGTTTAATTTATTTTAATACATGGATTTATGGTTGTCATCGTTACTTACTTTAATGGATTCATCTCATCAGAAATTTGTAATGAAATCTTTTACCTCCTGTATTAATCTTCGCTGCACAAAACTAATATCTCGATTTACGATAATTATTTAATTTATTTATTGGTGCTTTTATATTAGAAAAGATTTATTTCTTTACGAGGTTGCCACTTCTATTAGATTTGCTAAGTGTATATAAACGTGTTCTAAATTTATTAGTACTAACTCAAGACGCTTAGTGGATAAATCGATCGCTTTTATAACAAAATTTATGAAGTAGCATAAAGCAAAATAAAATCACCGCTCATCTCAGGACTCTACATTTTATACGTATGAAAATTGTACGTAATTTGTAAATCTTGGTAACTCACTGGCATTTCTATGTCAGTTTTGAAAATAAGTATAAAAAGAAGTCTAGTTTTGTATTGTAAATACATATATTGAAAGGTGTGTTAATGTCAGATGTACAATAATTAACGAATATATTAAGAGGAAAATGTTTCAAACAAGCAAATAATTCAAGTTTTTATCTAATTTTCGTTAATACTTCTGAGAACACTCGTACCTACTAAATACTGAATAAATTAACAAATTAAATATTGTTATATAAAAACTTTATATTTATATCATCTGCTCAGAATACTGTGATGATATTAATATAAAAAGTCGATAGCACGCGACTTATAAATTTAAACGTCTAAAAATTTATAACACTCAGCTATATTATATTGAGCAGTCATAAAATAGTACGTGCCCGACACATGCTATATTAAATATTTAATTTTATGGACATCATATAGTTTATGGTCAGGATCCTTTGATCATGATTTAATCAGCATCGCATACGCTGAACATTTCCACTTAAATTATAGTCCCAAAGAAAAATATTAAATTGTGTTTAAGGGAGTCTTCATTGGGTGTAAGTGTGTAGTGTAATCTAATCTTCTTTGTCTCGTATATTCTTCTGAATGAATAATAATGATTCCTGGTTCAGTGGTTTCACTGGGTTTCAGTGGGAATCACTGGTCCTTGTACCTGTATAGTTTAATATGTACCTACCGTACTCTTGCCTTGGTTGGGTTCGTTACCAGCTACTACCCTCAATAATAACCCTAAATAAATAAAAATAAAACTGTAAAATATGGTAGTGTTTTGTTCGCAATATCTAGAGGCAACTAATAAGTCTCATGAATCTCTCGCTATGGTGATGCCTTTGGTGTGAATGTCTTTTATCGGTGTCCACTTGTCTTGCCATCATATGGGTTATCTAGGTTCTCCTAGTTCTCCTTTGTCTTCTAATATCTTCGAACTAAATCGGCACATTATTAAGGGTGCAAAAAGATAATTATGAAAGTATGATTTCTGAAATTTACTGACTTATTCAAATAAAAATAAGAATAAATGCAAACAAATTAGCCAGGTCTTTTTGCGCAGTTGAGGTAACAATGTTGGGTAATAATTCCTATGTTTAGGATTATACCGAGAGATTGACCTCAAGGCCGGATGCGGTTCATATCCGGAGGGAATCTTGTAAAAACTGCTCGCAGCCTCCGTAATGCCTTGCGTGTAGTGTTGCCAGAGGACAAAATAAATTATTCGGACAGACTTGATATATTTGTATAAATTAAAATAAAATATTCTTCCAATATTGTAGTGAAATTAGTAGTTCTGACGTGCAAAAGGCTCATCGAAGCAGAATTTTAAGTGACTGAGTGAATAGGATTTGAATAAGTTTTGAGCAAGTAACTATCTACAACTATTTACCGGTTGGCAAAAATAAAAATAAAATCTTACCCGCACCCTTGCACTATCGTTTGCAGCTAGCAGTAGCGCGAACCTATAGGTATATTGAGACCTTACTTGCTTGTAACTGTTGTAACAGTTACAAGCCCAGATCAAATATGTCTATAGGTTCATAACGTCACTGGAAAGGCAATAATACTAAACCGCCATTTTGGCGAAAATGAGTTATATACGAGTAGGTACATCGTTGGATTGGATTTTTTTTCAATCCAATGATGTATGTAACTCATTTTCGCCAAAATGGCGGTTTAGTATTACCTATTGCCTTTCCAGTGACGATAAGCAAAAAAATAAATATTTGTTTTTATTATTGTTAGAATAATGAATATAATCAGGGCATAATGCACTATCCCACAATCTATGCATTTTTGTGATGTAACACTTTACTGAGAAACTATCACACTTTCAGATTTGGGCTTTGACACAGTATTTTCTATTCATGATAAATTTTAACTTAAAAATTACTAGGAAGAAAATTTCGCGAGCCCTCCTAAAGCACCGCTAGATATAATAACTACATATAACATGAGAAGTAAAATTCCATAAGCCCTTTTATTTTATTTTAGGAGATAGACTTTAAAATCTATTTATGAAGTTACCGGCTTCAAGAATACCTTATGTGATGAAGGATATTGGTGTCAATATGGATGTCTCAATTAGGTCGTCACCTAATTTGTCAAATCAGATTGTAAATCCAAGTTACCCAAATACCATAAAATTATTAGAACAGGGCTGTCCTATGAATTCCTAAAAAGATGGTGACGCCATCTGGATCCTGTAATATAATACACTCGATCATTCGTTCATTTCAACAACAGAACCTGATTTAAACATGGCCGGTTCCTTGTTTGAATTTAGAATGAATTTGGAATACCATATTAATTTTAAAAGAATTCCGGTCATATTTCAATGATATAATTTAATCATTCAATGATTATAATGATAATAAGATTCTAATAAGACAATGTTTCTGTCTTTTTTAATGTAACCGTACCAATATATTTCTACCTTGTTACATGGATCATAGCCAAGTCTTACTAATAATAATAATCCTTTATTTCAGATAGAATCCATTATTCTGTTTGAACGCGTTAATCAAAAAAAATTAAGACAGGGATTTTTACCAACAAACACTTTATTGTTTGGTTTCAATTTCAAAATTATTCCGAAATATACGGAAGAAAAATTTTCAAACTGGATTATAAAAACTACAAGTTGTAGATAACCCATCATTTAGCATACTTTTTTCGTAGCTTTAGTAACCACAGCTAAGCGTGGGCGGGTTAAGTCACAGAATAGATAATGTTTAGTTAGTAGGCATTATTAGTTTAGCTGTCACGAACGTCACTACGTATGTACTACGTACTACTTACGTGTTTTCTCCGTAATACTAATATCTCAAGTATCGATCCAGTGTTACAACGGATTTACATGAAGGCTCGCGTTCACTGCGACACTAATCGCTAGAGGTTAAGTCTTGGTACTAAGGGTGTGATCTATAAACCTTGTTTAGGCTTTGCTCAGACTAAAATGATCATGATATTCAATTTTCCCAAGATTATTTATTATTAATTTATGTGCTAAAGAACAGAACAGAAGAAAAACGAGAACAAAAGACAACAGTTTTACGTTCCACCTGATGGTAAATGGAGATGTTGGCAGTTTAAAGTAAAAAAAAATTGGACAAGAAAATTTCGTATTTTCATCAATAACTTTCTTTCTTTTTCTTCTCTCTTTTTTTGCCGGCAACGCATCAGTGATGCCTTTGGTGTTACTGATGTCCATGGGCGACGATAGCCACTTACCATCGGGTGCATCGTCAGCTCGTTTGCCTGCTATTTCCATAAAAAACATAATACAAGAAGAACATAAGCAGCGCGGTAGAGTAGATCGTTTTCAACAGGAGAGACCCGTGCTTAGTATTAGGTCATGAATGAGTTAATGTCAAACAAGTGTTTTACCTTTATATCCTTATCCCTCTTATCTAAAGCAAATAAGAATCGAGTACCGATCTGAATCATAGGCGCCGATGTATGTATGTATCACGAATAACTTTACTTATCGCGGAAAACATTGCGAATAGAAACAATGTCACATATCATAAAACATTTTTTACTAGCAGTAGGTAATTATTACTATTGTTTGATTCATTCACAGTACCATATTTGGTGTTAGTTATAAAAGAGATACAGCCTGTATCTACAGGTATTTTTAACTACTTGGAAATGGAATTAAAATTAATTAGTTTTAACGAAGGGATCTGTCCTTGAACCCAACCATACGTCGTGATTCGTTTTGTTGAACAACGTACATTATTGTAGCCTGGCCCTTCAGTTGAAAATCTGGCTGACCAGGCAGATTATTCCAGATGGTTCTTGTTAGATTTATGAAAATTCATCACTTAAAGCGGTAAAAAAAATAATTTTAAAAGGTAAAGAATTTTTAAATCGGCTCAGTAGTTTCGGAGCCTATTCAATGCAAACAATCAAATCTTTCCTCTTTGTAATATTAATATAGATAATCATAATAAAGGAAACACATCATATTTACATAATATACTCGCGTGGTCTTCAAAACGATAGAGCTTCGGGCAAAAATACTGGCTAGCATTATACAAAAGGGCAATAATATTTTATAGAATTTTAACGTAATGTAAGCACCTGCAAGGGGTGAAACGAACCCCGGAGAAAGGTCGCCGACCGTCCTTTGCACGTGATCATGCATGCATGCATCTGCCACCTATTTACATTGTAAGGTTACCATATGATAGGAATGCATAGAAAGTCTTCTTTAACACTGTTTTGTTTAATGATCCTAAATCAACCTTGATGCTAGCCGTTTTATATGACACATGGAGTATTGAGGTAGAAGGAGGGCCATCTCATGTGAAGGGAAAATTGAAAAAGTGTCCAGCTGTTTACAGTGTGTGACAAATAGATATATGAAAATGGCTGATGTAGACGGAGTGAAGTTTGCTGAGTTATGCCACCCGTAATGAATGGCGCTACTGTCCGCCAAATAGATATTCGAACATAGCTGTTGTAGACTGCACCGCAGCGCCACCCCTAATTTTACGCCTTTTGACGGACACTTGTCATATACAGAGATGGCCTTTCTTCTATAACTATATTGAGAAATTGAGCTCTCTGGCATTATCCAGGTCAAAACTATGAAGGATAGAAAATACGACAAAACGCTTTGAGAAAAGATAGGTAGGGAGTTCTTTGGAGCAACAAACAACCAGTACTTCTGGTAACGCTGCTGCTCTACTTTCTAGACTAGCAAATAGTAATGCACCTATGATGCATTTTGGTATTACTTACATCTTTGGACAGAGGTTATCACTTGCAATTAGGTTTCAGGACAGACGGCTGGCTGTCTAGGGTGTTTTAGTGGTTAGAACCCTTAGGAGTCATTTATTAATTACGTAAGGATGATTTCAGCCACTTTTGACTCCCCCTAAAAACCAACGAGTGCTTTAACATTGCTACGTTTCATCTATACTAATACGTATTATAAAGAGGAAAAATTTGATTGTTTGTTTGCATTGAATAGGCTCCGAAACTACTGAACCGATTTGAAAAATTCTTTCACTGTTGGGAAGCTATCCCTGGGTGACATAGGTTATATTATATTTTCAAAAAAATTTGGGATCCTTAATAAAGCTCCAATAATGTAACCCAAAGTGTAAAATAATAACAAAACCGAAGCAAAGCGAGGGCGGTTACTCGTTTTAAATAATTTTATTTGATTACAGATATTGGGAAGCAATCCAACCCACTAACTTTACATTTATGTAATCTTCTATAATCTTTAGTTTGTTACTAAAAATGTCCTTAATATTCCTTCACAGATTATGGTGAACCTACTGAATATTACAGAAGTTTCACATGTTAAGAATTAACTAACGAAGCCTGTTATATCGGACACGTTTCAGTGACGTTTCCAATTGCCGTCCATACGACGTCCAGGCATAGTTGCCACATCGTTGATCGTTAAAGTATACACCTACACCCATTTAACTAAATAACAGACTAGTTATTGTAACAAAACAAACAATGATACAACGATAATTTTGATATTATATTATGTAGTTAATAGTATCAGATCAGACGTCATTTTGCGAAAATCTATGGGCATTATGGTCACATGGTGGTCTAAGGAAGGGTAGGAAAAACAATAACATCGTTTGTGTATAGTGTATGGCGTCAGAGAAAACAGTCACATCACTTCCGAGTTCCGTGTTTCAGAGGGCACGTTAAGCCGTCGGTCTCAGGTATCATTCGATAGCTGTCGTAAACTCATGTCGGAGGCCTTCGTCCAGCATTATTTACAACATTTGGGTTGGCCAGGGTATGCTCTACATATTTCAGGCCATTATAACAAACATATTTAGCAACAGGTTTTTTACCTTCTATAATGCTCTGTTCAAGTATTAAAATATCAAAAACATTGTTGTAAGAAAATAACAAAATGTTCTAAGTACCTACCTACCTAACAGTGACAAAAACTACTTCTATTGAGAAGCCATCTTGCGGGTTGCGCGTTGCGAAGCGTCGACGCGTGCGCACGACAGCTGTCTGCGCAGATGTTCTATCCAGTGTCCTGCACCATTCGCACCGGACAGGACACTTGGCTGTCTCTGTCTGTGCCATCTATCCTTACATCCAGTTTTTTAAAGTTTCCACCGCCTTTTTAGAACAGAGTTCGATGCGGTTTGCGAAAGGAGTTGATAGATACATATGTAGAATTTGTTTTGGTCGTCTATCTATGGAAACCATCAAAAAAGAGCCAGAAACGATTTCTGTCTCCCTCTCCCTCTCTCTCTTTAACAGTTTAAAGTGTGGGAGATCTTCAATATATAGATTAAATAAATATTCGGTCTAATAGAGGTCATGATAAGTGGCTATTGTCGCCCATGGACATCAGCAACACCAAAGGCATCACTGATGCGTTGCCGGACAAGAGAGAAGAAAAAGAAAGAAAGAACTGGCTCTCAAGCTCCCAGCTGGAATACGACGAGTCGTTTGGCGGCTGACTCATGCTCAAGGGTGGTTGCTATCCAGGCGAACCCCATGGAGAAACAGTAATAGTAATAATGGTATTAATTAACAATTACAATCAATACTACCAATACAATCCCTCGAGGGGCCCTACCACCAGCGGGCCGAATTTAAACGCCTCTTACGACACCCATCCGGCGTGGGATTGGGGTTAGTATTTCTAAGCCGCCCCAATACGGCACGAAAAGTCGCTTTAACATTGTATAAATATAGTTTATCTATATTTTTAGTTTTAGGTCCTTTGTACATTAAGTATAGTATTAGTTATTTTGTGTTAATTAAATTGAAATTACATGTTTTGTTTATTTGGTAATAAAGCCATTATTTTGTTTGTTACTACTTCACTACCTATGAACATTATTACTTAATTCATGTATACCTGATAGAAATTATATTTTATATGTTTACAAATGTCTAGACGAAGTAAAAGAGTGTTTATCTATTACATCCAGAAATATTAACATAAACGGCTAAACAGCGAGAGTATGTAATAATATTTCTATTCCATAATGAAGAGTAAAGGATAGTTTAAAGTTACTTCAAGACCGGCGCGTGCGCTCCCAGCTGCCAACACAGATGTTCGTTCCATTCATACGGCAGAGGCGAGATCTATTTAACTCCTACCGACTTAAGTTGTTTATGGAGGACATAAACATCTAGTATTGTGCGAACATGTTGGGGTACGCAATTTATACTTTATAGTAACTATAAGGATTCCATTAAGTTTGAATGACGAATTGCTGGTGTTCGGGATTTAATGTTGTTAAATCTGTACGATAGATTAATAAGTTTTAAAATACATTATTTTAACAGTAAGGGGCTACGGCAGCGGTTGCGAGGTTGAAGGCTTTTTATTGGTTCTATTAAAGGGTTCATTAGTAGCACGGATAAAATAATCTTTACCCTTACTATTTAAATTTTATTTGATCCCATTATCATTTGAGTACGTATACTTAAATATTCTTAGGCCTATAAATGGTAGGAAAATATACGATTCTTGGTTTGTCACTAATCCCTACTGATTTAGACATCATACTCGTAACATTGGAGCAAGCAATTTCTATGACAGATAAAATTTATTAAAACCCGGTCTCGCCATTTGCGAACCGTTAACCGAAGTTTGTCTTCTCGTACTTTCCATTGTATGAAAAATATTTTTATGTGGTAAACAACAATAAAGTAAAAACTAACACATCAACATATTAATATGCAAAGCGAGCCACCAACGCGCTTGCTTAATTGAATTACCGTTGGCTTTCGTATGAAAAATAACGAAATGTGGAAAAAAGATTAAATTATCGTGGCTTGATATAGACCCGGTCACACCATCGACGAAAGTGCGGTCAACGATAAAAACAACCTTTCAACAAGGCGACAACGTAACGTCTTGATCCAAACAAAATTCAAATAAAATGGAGAACGTAGGTTGTGCTTCATTCATTAGCTTTCCGTGTTTCGAGTGCAAGTCATTGATTCCTGTTATAGCATCTATTTAACCTTCAGAAGACCCTTTTAAACTGGCAATTACTTAGGAAAAGCCTTACGTGCGACTTAATATCAAATGTATAAGACTGATTATAATTTTTAAACAACTTCAATAGCTAAATGGTTAACATAATACAGATGGTGCAGAATAGCATTGTTATTTATAAAATTTAGGAATAAACTTAATAGTGACTGTTTTTACAAAATTAAAAAATCATAAAATCGTAAAAAGAAATGCGCCGTTAGCTTGCCTATCGAAAATAAGATCTGAGTTGAATCCCAACCAAACCAAGTGTTCACTGTTGGTCGTTTGTTTCATGAAAACAGCGTTGTAAGTTTATCGTTTATCGTTGTCAGTGTGAACAACGGTCAATGTTCTAATTGTGTTGATCGTTTAACTCTGCACTCTCTAAAAATTACAGTAAATTTTACGGAATACACATATTTTTTATATTTGTTTTTGTTCATCATTAACAAAAATATGAGTGAACTTAAATTAGAATATCTACCAGAAGCAAATTGTATGAAGCAAATGGTAAAGTGTATGTGAGTTGTGTTAATCCGATGAAAGTGGTGGGGTGGGAGTGTGGGACTTGTGAAACTAAATAGTGCTAGATGCCCCATCATGGGCCAACTCAATGTATAGTGGGATAGACCCAAATCTTTTAAGATAGATAACTCGTGTGTCAGCACGATTCTTGTGTTTATCATATCAAACTCATAGATAAATGATTTCGTAATGAGATGGATAACTTAACCCTTAAGCTTCGTTGCAGATAATCTCATCACGGAATCATTTGTAAGTTTATCTGTGAGATTAAAGAATTATTATACCACAAATGATCTTGCAAGGGTAATAACTTATGTACTATAAATAAAAATGGATTCAACCTACACGCCGAGCGGTCGACAAAATTGTGGTAATTTCTTGAAGCGGGTGAACGACCCAAGTTTCACGGTTCTGAACATGTTTAATTACATAAATAATGTAGCCAGTGCTCTATGGAAGCCTTGTATCAACCATCGCATCAAACTGAGCAAGCATGAAAATTATATTGACTGCACGATTGACGGATTTTGCTCTAAAAACACAAATAGTTTAATATTAAAAATAAAATTAAATATTAGACGTCATAGTGTGGAATAATAAAATTAAAACAGTAATTTGCTGTTTGTGAGTGTAATTCTTATACATTATACGTTTATATTTTTCATGTGAGAAATGAGCATCGTTTAAGAACTTTTCCAAAATTAATTCAAAGAAAATCTAAATAGGGTAATATTATTTTGAATATGACATACAAATGTTACATAGGGATAAACTATAGCTTATTTACTTTACTACACTTTTACTTATTATTTATTTAATTTAATACACTTTCATCAACCTGAGAATATTGTATTGAAGTATGATGCTGTGTTGTTCGAAAACAATTGACCAAACAAAACCTCTTTTGTACCTTAAATAGGTTATCATTTAATAACATACCTACAACAAAATTCAACTAATCGTAATATCCTAAATGATGAAACAACAGCAAAATAGTTTCCTTTAGCCAATAACTGGTATATTAGTTGGTATAGCTTTATTGAGAACCAAGCTCTCAATTATGAAGAATTGAAGACCCATACGATGCAGTGGTCCGCTAATGAGTTGAAAAGCCAACCGATTGTTATTCTAACAAAGCTCAGCCAGTATAAGTAAATAAAAGCAAGAACTTAGAAATTGTTAGCGAGCTAAATAGCGAGAAGAGCAAGATATGTGAGCAAACGTGGATGCTCTCAGTTAAATAGCTGAGCAGCAATTTCGTGGGCAAGTGGAGCGCACGGCTGATTTACGTGACGCCTGCATTGGCTAATGGCCTAAGGCTCCTTTTGCACTATACGACTATTTTTAACAAATGAATGCAATAATAGCCATCGTAATATAAGGAGTATTTAATTGGAAAATGGATGGTGTGAAACCTGTGTTGAATTTCCTTGAGTTTAGGCATGATGCATGATGGAAATACGTAATTTTATTATGATTTCACAATCATGTGAAATTACGCAGGTCTGGTGTGGCCAAAAGTTAGCGCGCAATAATTTTATTGTTAATGACAGTCATGATATTCGATAACTGGGGTGGCAGATTTTTCAACACATCAAAGGATATAACGCGTATTCAGAAAATTAGTTAATAAATAAATAAGTAATTCGTATTCGATAACACCAACGTTAACGTTATCAATGAGCATAACAATATAATAGTTTAATCACTATGACTTAAACATACTTGTTACGTTCTTACGAAAACGATTAAAATAAAAAAATATGATTTTTTATTTTCAAATAATGTCTTACGGTCCTCAAAGGCCCTAACGAATGTTTGTTAGATGATTACAAGGAAGATACTTTGGCAATATAGTTGCTTGTTTTCTTAAATAATAAGCTCAGAGATTTACATGTTGCAATTTAATGCAAGTTTGTGTTGTCGCGGTAAGTAGGCGAGTGGGTACAGTTTGATAAAACTTTGTTGTCCACCAATGAACTAATATACTAACGTACATAGTCAACATTATAAACCTAACGCCCCAACTCAGAATCACTAACGGTTACTTTAATCGCCCCTTTAACTTAGTAAAGAATAACCATACAAATTCTGTACTAACGAGCGATTTAAGTAACCATTAGTGACTCTGAGTTGGGGCGTAAACTACTCAATGTGCTTATTAAGTTTCACCATGCTGCAGCGCTGGTCAGAGCTTTTAGTGGATTCCACACGTTTGAAAATTGTCTAGATAATTTATTAATATTAAATCTCTCGCGAATGTATATGGGCTACCGAGACTTTACCATCGTAATTATGCTTATTTGTCGCCGATCGACTAAAAAGAGCTCATAGCATTAGCCGTTATAATATAACCGTAATTAAATTGATATGGATTACACGCTTAGCAACAACGCGAAAACCAAAAATTATTCGATTTTATCTCAAGTCACTCAAACGTTGACGCTTTATCAAAAGTAAAGTAGCTTAGTTTTTACCACAAACAATTTGGACAAAACCTCGATTAGTCATGCTTTCAGAAGCTACTATTAAACTTGGGTTACGAATAAATAGTGATGTAACACCCATTTACATCGGTATCTAACGGACCTTTACGATAAAACATCATTTTGTTACCAATAACAAAAACCATCGTATTATTCGTAATATATTTAAAATTTATTGAATTTTTTGCGTGAAATGAAACGGTTCTGGTTAAGATGTGTTTTTGTTGAAACCAGATTGGTTTAGAGATAAACTTGAAGTAAATAATGGAAAATTTACATAACCATCGCTATCCATCACTGTTGGAATCGGATCTTTTCTCGTAAAGTGGAGATCATTTAGGGTTGCCACCTTTACTATGTTATAATATAGGTCTATGATGTTATAATATTTTACTCGTTTGCACTGTAAGTATAACAAAGAAAATAATATTATTATGTTACAAAATATACTATTAATTAATGACGTGGTTAATTCATATGTTGTGTTTTTATATCAATAGAGACTTGATTAGTTAAGTACATTACTTTACCATCACATCTTTAAAATGAAGTAAAGTCGAAAATCGTACGTTTTCCGTTTGCTAAAATCTGGCATAATATTAAGTTAGTAATATCAAAAATAATTTAACACGTTTTACAATTTGTGTTTAAATTATAGGTGTTGTGTTTAAAATTGTGATAAATATTACAATTGTTTTTTCAAAAACACGAAATTGACGGCCAAAAGTAATGGTTATAAAAAATTGCTTGGTATCTTGATATGTTTTTAATAACGCTGTAATAATTGTGTCACGATACGACATTACATGACACATGCATCTTGTAGCAGTATTTGCTGAGTCAACCGTATTGTTAAATTTCTGCAAATAAGCATGCATTGTGAGTGAACGAACTCTGATGCAATCCGCATTATTTGGTTTTAATACTGATGTGGCAGGCTATTGTTTTTCATGTGGATTTTGGTAGGGTACACACTCGCTACGCTAGGGTACGCTTACATTTAATGAAATCTAGTGGTGTCAAATTGAACTAACACACAGAATAAACAACAGCAATTGGTTAGATACCTGGGCACAGAAAATAAAAGATAAAGTAGGTTTCTGCAATGTTTTCATTATTTTTTGTTACTCATTCGTAAACAATTTCAAAAGAAAATATTAATTTATTATATTTTTTTATTCCTATCTTTTTTACAGTGTTGGTTACAGTTAGGGTGTCTAACATGGCGCAACGGCTGTTATCTTACGAGATATAATAATAATTCAATAAATTCTTACAGACCTACTCATAAAAACCGGGCGCAATATACCCGATGTTCATAAGTAACGTACCTATTCTAAATTATTTTTATGGTGAGGCAGCTCATTACGGAGGTACTCGTGAATTTGAAACAAGAATGCCTTATTTCTAAGTAATTTGAAGGCTGTAGGAAGCGGTCGTTCACCTCCGATTTGACGACTGCAACGACTGTGAATAAAATTCTCAAGATTTATTTATAAATAACAAAACCGGATAAACAAAGAATATTTGTTGAAGTCTCGGAACATAACTGCTGAAATTTGATAGAAGCCGTTACTGAAACAGGCAGAGTGTAACAATAATGATGCTCAACTGTGCCACTGTACGGCATACAACAAAACCTCCTCACTCATGCCGTTATGATATGAAGACTTACAGAGCATTAGGTACAACAACGTTAATAGGATTTTGTTTATCGTCACACATCATTTTTATCGTAACAATACAATACAATCTCAAACGAGGTTTAATACCTCATCATGATGTTCCTGAAAACAGGTCAACATTTCTACATCAAATGAAACCAATGTACCCATTGGCTGACTCCATAGATTACCCCCAATAGATTCCACCTAAGGGAAATTTTGTTAGAGTTTGAACTCACAAAATTTGGCGGAAGGCGCGGCTTGCGGGGGAAAAAACAATGCGCTGTGATTGGCTATTTCTAATTCATACTTGGACTTGACGCGTCAGTATTGGTCGACACTATTGTCGTCGACTTGCAAATGCACGTACTTGTTGGTGCGCGTCAGTTGCCTTGTATGCGGTATCTATTGGAGGTAATCTATGGCTGACTCATAGGCGACACTAGTATTTTTGGACAGCATGACTATAAGCTGACATAGGTCTGGATTGACTGATGAGTCGTATCGCGTAAGCACTTGACTTGACCAAATATAACATACAGGTATGATATATTAAAATTATTATCATTACCTACTTAACTAAAGTTGTAATAATAGGTGAATAATATAATAAATTTACATTGACATAGTCAGAATCATTTCGGTCAGAGTTGGTCCCAGTTCAAATAATTGCAATTGTACTGGCTATAGCGAAAGCATTCCAATTTTAAATAATAAATTACACAAAAACATTTCCAATTCTAAAAACACCGTCATAGACAAGGTATGAAATGATTTATTAATTAACATGAAACAAAAAGCACGCAAGTAATTCTTAGTCTATGGCAACGGGTTACAAAATAGCGTTTCGAATTCTGAAATGGATTAAATATTGAATCCGTGCCGAAACCTCTTAACCGACAAATGTGGCGTATAAGATAAAATTCGTGCGGTCAATGCACTTGAAAAGATCGATGAAATGTGAGTTGATCCTGATTTAGAACAACTATAAAATGTCCAAATTGGTTACTGTCATTAAGCTCCTTAGGGTCCTTCTCGTGAATGAAACATTACTTCAAATCGGATGGTAAATACATTTTGACACTAAGTAGGTACATTACTGAAAATATTACTGTCCTTTTTTATGAATTTTACTTTAAAATTTCCGCAAATAAATTGTTAATCATAGACAGGCATATGTACAAATAAAGATACAATTGAATTTGTGATTAGAAAAAATGTAATAAAATAAAAGGAGCTTTTCAAATCATTATTAAGACATTTTTATTACTTGAACTGTCATCTCGATATTTTTTTATGTTAAAAAACCACCACCTGAAGTGGTCACAGTGGTCACTGTTCATGGACATCTGTTATATTTCTATTACTCCTATGTCAAATTGATACCTATATAGGTATATTACCTTACCTTTATTTACATTACCTTTATATCTGTCACCATAGCTAATTATTATATAATTACCTTTCTAAGCGCTGTCATTACATGGGAACTCATAAGGGTAATGTCAGAGAGGTCAAAATACGTCATTTGGTCGCGGCCCGGTCAACAATAAAATAAAATGAACGGGTTATGGCACTAATTGCCCTGAAAGACGACAGCCTTCCCACGGTTAGACGGACTACAAATATTCGGGGACAGCGAAAATTGTAACCTTAACGACCGATTTCTATAATCTTTCCGTTACTGTCGTTATGAGATTACACTGTTGCACTTGCACTCCATTTTTTAATGATTAAACTGATTCTTCGCTCCGAGGGCCTTTTTTATGTGAATAGCAGCCAAACTGCATACGACCCACCTGATAGTAAGAGAACCCTTACACACACTTGATGCACCACCGACCAGGAGAATAATATAGCCGGCAAGGAAATAAGGAAGAAGAAAAAATTAAGGTCTGCTGAAAAAAAGTGAGGATAAGTAATGAATTAACGCAATAATGCAAAAAAAAGAAACTAATCATTATTAGCTGTAAGGGAAAGATAAGTAGTGTAATTAATACCTATGTGATAAGTGATTTGATACTCGAACATTGTTTTGTTCACAAAACAATATCACGATATCATCGTACAATACACTCTTAACTATGACGATATAAAAAGGAAAAGATAATTGTCAGAGGAATGTCAACTTTCCCACGGTTTGATTCTTTACCCGTAAAGTGGCTTGAGGCAGCCGAGCCTCGCGTTCGTTGACATTTTGTTTCTGGAACACTTATAGTCTACTCGATAAGTTCAAAATGGTTGAAATTAGAGATACTGCTCTTAAAAATACGTGCGATAGCTCATTCTGTTCGGAATGATGTCTAGAAAAATGTTTCGGAAGCGTTTACCAGCACGTAAAAAATTGCAAAAGTTATTGACAAAATAAAGTTGAAAAAAAAAAGTATTTTGTTTTTGGTAATCACTTCGAAACTATTAATATTTAAGAAATTTTAAAACAAGATTCTTAAAGTAGAGGAAATTTCCAAACAATGACTCGCGACTCTCGGAACTCTATCTCCATTATTTATAACTTTAATTTAACGCTGAAAATGGGTCTCCACGCTGCATTTTTAGGTTGCGCGTGCGGCGTCAAAACCGAGTTCGTCACACTCAATATTTTTTTAAGGTATTAATTATTAATTTAAAAAAATAAAAAAAATATGGTGTATTTGAAACACTTCAAAGAATTTGCTCCCGTAGGAAATTTTGCTTAAAGTTAATTTTTCAACAAGTTAGACGATTGTTAATTAACTAAATTTTCTCGAACTTCCATTTTCATTGTACATTAAAAAAAATGTTTAAGTAATTGTCCTATAAATTTTTCGCTTCGTGGAGCCCTTCTTAGATACATGCTTAACGAGATCACGTCATAAAAGTTTAAAAAGTTTTAATACTTTGTGTATAATAATTTTATAAGTTGAACAAACAATTTTTTCGTTTTTTTATCGAATCGAAATTAAAAAATTGAAAAATGTTTTTATATGTACTTTGTTATACATCGTTGTTTTTTATATTTTTAGGAGTTTCAGAAAAAATATATAAAAAAGTTGAGAATTTGTTTATAAAAAATTGTTAAGTTAAAAAACAATGAAATTGTTGATAAAAAAAATATTTTTTTACATTTCTATTAAAGATGGTTAATTATAATTTTTAAGAAAAAAAAAATATTAACTAATTATTCAAACAATAGAAATATTAAAAAACAATTATAAACAATTAAATATCATTATTAAGAAAAAAATTTTTTTTTCAAAAATCATAATGTTTTGTAAAGAATAAGATATTAAGAAATTTTTTCTTGAAAGCATTGAAATAGTCTATTTGTTTATAAAAAATAATTATAAAAAAATGAGGGAATTTTTTTTTTCAAGTCATTAAATGTCTTTTATGAATGCCAAAACGATTATGTAATAATAAATTGAGAAAAAAATATTTTCAATAATATTATTTGGATTTTTCATTTTTTGTTCAACTTATAAAATTATTATACACAAAATATTAAAACTTTTTAAACTTTTATGACGTGATCTCGTTAAGCATGTATATAAGAAGGGCTCCACGAAGCGCAAAATTTATAGGACAATTACTTAAACATTTTTTTTTATGTACAATGAAAATGGAAGTTCGAGAAAATTTAGTTAATTAACAATCGTCTAACTTGTTGAAAAAATAATTTTAAGCAAAATTTCCTACGGGAGCAAATTCTTTGAAGTGTTTCAAATACACCATATTTTTTTTATTTTGTTTTATTAATAATTAATACCTTAAAAAATTATTGAGTGTGACGAACTCGGTTTTGACGCCGCACGCGCAACCTAAAAATGCAGCGTGGAGACCCATTTTCAGCGTTAAATTAAAGTTATAAATAATGGAGATAGAGTTCCGAGAGTCGCGAGTCATTGTTTGGAAATTTCCTCTACTTTAAGAATCTTGTTTTAAAATTTCTTAAATATTAATAGTTTCGAAGTGATTACCAAAAACAAAATACTTTTTTTTTTCAACTTTATTTTGTCAATAACTTTTGCAATTTTTTACGTGCTGGTAAACGCTTCCGAAACATTTTTCTAGACATCATTCCGAACAGAATGAGCTATCGCACGTATTTTTAAGAGCAGTATGTCTAATTTCAACCATTTTGAACTTATCGAGTAGACTATTAAAGTAAATGAAATTCTATCTGTTCTGATGTACTATTATTTAAAACTAGCACTCAGCCCGCAGCTTGACCGTTTTTCCGGGATCACAAGTACCCTATATCCTATATATATTTATAGCCTGAAGGGCAGACGAAAAAGCATGCGGACCACCTGATGGTAAGTGGTTACCGTCGCTTATGGACATGAGTAATACCAGGAGAATTGTGGAGAACCCCATGTCATACCACTCCGGGAATACTCAGAGGGAAGTTAATTCCACAGTTTGCACGTCCGTGGCCAAAAAGTTCGTGAGAATCGGACCGTAGAGGTTCTCCATGAGTCCAGTTGGTGTGGATGGAACTTCAATCTTCGGCGAGTGGTGCAATGATGAAAAGAAGATTCTAGATATTCCAGATCATGAGAGCTTGAGAGCCGGTTCTTTCTTTCTTTTTCTTCTTCTTACTTGGCCGGCAACGCATCAGTGATGCCTTTGGTGTTGCTGATGTCCACGGGCGACGATAGCCACTTACCATCAGGTCGATCGTCAGCTCGTTTGCCGGCTATTTCCATAAAAAAAATATGGTTTACCTGTGTGGTTAGCCACACATGAAGATCCTTTCAGTAGTTTTTGCGAACATTAGAGAACAGAAACAGAGGATAATGTTAAAAAAGATTTGATTCGAATTAAACTCTAGTTTTAAAATAGGACTTTTAAGTTACGTTACAAACTGCCGTTGAGCCGTTCCCAATATTCTATCTACCCAGAATCCTCAAGCAAATCCGCAAGCCAAGCTACTGTAAAAAAGTTCGTTGCCTCCATGTGGCATGAAATTCATTCTCGACAATTAACTCAAAATAGGTACCTAAATTATTGTCTTAACATTTGAATGTTTATCTGAAACTGCTACATAAATCAAAATTCTTTTATAATTAAATGCCATAATAAATATTCCGAGTCTGCCCTCATTTAATTTTACTGTACTTATCGCTGCATTTGGTAGTCATTTTAATTCATTAACACTCAAATGTCATTGATAATATGGGATTTTTCATTCACACATTTGTACGTAAGCGACGATCGTAGTTAAATTAAAATTCCGTGATGACGCATGGAACAAAAACTTCCATCATAGCTTCATTCTTTAATAGATTTTATCTCAGTAGTTAAGTCAAATCATTGAAATAAATAAACATTACATAAAATCGAAAAGATATAGGGTAAAATACCCAACGATTGTCACCCTAAGCGTTTTCTCACCATTTTTTGTCATTTTAATGTTGTCTGCTTTAAAAATGCAATATTTTTTTGTTTTAAATATAATGTTTAACTATCAAGGAGAAGATTGATATGAATTTTAGTGCAGTTTAAATAATTTATTCAAGGAAAAATAATGTTTCAAACTAAAAGGGCGTAAAACTATATCGATTGACACCCTGATGTAACGATTGACACCCAGCGAGACTGTAACGATTGACACCTAGTGGGTACATTATATGATTATTTTTTGTTACTTTTGAAGTGAAAACTTCTTTAGTACGGGGGTGACTTGAAATTCGATGAAACGAAACTGTCCAGTGGAGACTGGAGTTGAGTGGAGACTGGAGTTGAGTGGAGACTGGAGTTGAGTGGAGACTGGAGTTGAGTGGAGACTGGAGTTGAGTGGAGACTGGAGTTGAGTGGAGACTGGAGTTGAGTGGAGAC
The DNA here is from genome assembly GCA_911387775.1 of Thymelicus sylvestris. NCBI lineage: Eukaryota > Metazoa > Arthropoda > Insecta > Lepidoptera > Hesperiidae > Thymelicus > Thymelicus sylvestris. Next base: position 3,957,355 of record OU426888.1, read on the forward strand.
TGGAGTTGAGTGGAGACTGGAGTTGAGTGGAGACTGGAGTTGAGTGGAGACTGGAGTGGAGTGGAGACTGGAGTGGAGTGGAGTGGAGACTGGAGTGGAGTGGGGACTGGAGTGGAGTGGAGTGGAGACTATAGTGGAGTGGAGTGGAGACTATAGTGAAGTGGAGTGGAGACTGGAGTGGAGTGGAGACTGGAGTGGAGTGGAGACTGGAGTGGAGTGGAGACTGGAGTGGAGTGGAGACTGGAGTGGAGACTGGAGTGGAGTGGAGACTGGAGTGGAGTGGAGACTGGAGTGGAGTGGAGACTGGAGTGGAGTGGAGACTGGAGTGGAGACTGGAGTGGAGTGGAGACGAGTGGAGTGGAGACTGGAGTGGAGTGGAGACTGGAGTGGAGTGGAGACTGGAGTGGAGTGGAGACTGGAGACTGGAGTGGAGTGGAGACTGGAGTGGAGTGGAGACTGGAGTGGAGTGAAGACTGGAGTGGAGTGGAGACTGGAGTGGAGTGGAGACTGGAGTGGAGTGGAGACTGGAGTGGAGTGGAGAGCCTAGAGCCTTCAAGTAAAGACTCGAGTCGAAGCTCGAACTTTATTTACTTAGCATATTGAAGTATTATTACTAGCGTATAGAATGGACACCGCGAACACAATGTATGTTCCAATGAATTGGCGCCGCGCGGCTTCAATTGCCAATGGATTCGTTCGATTTTGAAAGGAGAACGGGGGCCCAATTTTGAAAATAGAACCTCCTGGTGGGAACACACATTTTGTTCGAGATGTCTATTCTATGACATTATACTTCTATGACTTAGCATTGCTAAGTTAGTAATCTATCGAAACGCATAATAATAATCTTGTAAGGTGTAATAAAAATAATTTTGTTTCAATAGGTAGGCATACCAAATTGGGTTCTTATGAGAGTTTGATACAAATATTTTTACTTTAAAATAAAAAAAAAATGTGTGTCGTGTCAGCTCCGACGCAAGACTGGAGTTTAACGCCATCTAATTGCAATCTTCAAATCAGTAACATCGGATGATGAATGACGATGCTAATTATGATGGTGATGATGACGATGAATGATGGTGATGATGACGATGAATGATGGTGATGATGATGATGATGAAAATGATGATGATGGTGATAATGATGAATGGTGGTGATGATGATGAATGGTGATGATTATGATGAATGGCAAATTTCGTACAACCTAACAATCAATCAACAACGTACTCTAACAAGTAGTTATCTTAATTCTATTTCAGTCGGTTCACAAATAAAAGTTATTCCAATTTAAAAAATCGCGTGTAAATTTTTTTTTTGAGTTGGGAAGTGTGGGTGCTAAGGCATAGGGTACCTGAAGCGAAGCGAGGGCGATTGCTCCCTGCTGATAAATAAGTGTGTATTTCAACAGTTTCTAATTTCTGCGTGAAAATATTTTGATCCGTACGGGGTGTCAATCGTTACAGCCTAGTACAAATAAAAATGTAATGATTGGCACTAGCAAAACGTAATGTTTCCTAAGGCAAAGTTAGTAAAATCATGAAAATTACGTCTATTTACGACATAATTTAACAGAAATAACACCAATCTTCTATATTTACCTACCAGGTGCGATAAAAATCGTCACACAAAGTTAGTCCCGCCTTCTGTTTTTCTTAATTTTCATCAGTCTACTGCAACCCACAAGTCCCGCTACTTTTAAAAAATCGACAGATACAAAATGGCGGGAAAATCAACTACGAAAATGTTCCCATTTCATGAAATGAAAATTTTACTAACTAAAAGTAAAGTTACCATGTTTAAAAATAATAATTTATGCTTAGTTTAAGACATAATACGAAAAGGGTGTCAATCGTTGGGGGAGTGCCAATATTACTAGACTTTACCCTACCTACACCGTTGTTTAAACGCTCATCTCAAAAACTACCTATTTGTGAAGATGAAATTTGGCTCATGGTTTCAGTTGTAGACTTCAGCTAAAAACGATTTTTTGGAAATGAATAGTATTTTAAGCGCATGAAGTAGCGGGTAACAGTAATAGTATAAAAAATAATTAAGACTTTGGTAAATACCTTAATATCAAGCAAGCACTCTAATTAAGATAATTAAAAAATGGTGTATCAAATTTTTTTTAATAGTTTCTAAACATTCCTCTTATTTTAATCACAAACAATTTATTAAATTGGACGTGTACACATTACGTATAGATAATAAACTGGAAGATTTCATGTCTAGTGCGCTTTAGGCCTATTCCTAGTTATCAGAAAATCGTGTAGTAGGATAGCATTGCAGTAGATAATGACAACCTTTTAACTTTTGCAATCAACTTTCGGTGACAGGCGTCTTATATTTTTTTTATTGCCAGTAAGTGAACAAGATATGCAAAAATAAAAAAGGTTGTTAAAGTAACATGTTTTGCGGTTTAAGTAAATTTGCATTTAGGACACGGTTTGTGTTACGAAAACTCAAACGTTTAGGACATAGCGTTAACTACCAGCGAAATTTACCTGACCGTTGTAATATCGGTTGTATTTAAAAAATCTAAGAGATTTAACACATATTTTAAAATTTCACAACATTTAAACTCTACGTTTAATAAAGCCATGTTTTACGTCATTAGCCGACACTGCGCATTGGCCGTCTCATGATAAGTAGTCACCATCATCCATGGACGGCCGTACCACCAAACCAATTGCTGACGCATAATAACCAAAAAGGATATCTCAAGTACACTTCAAAAAAACTAAAAAACATGACATCATTTTATTTGTACGTAACACGTAAGTAAACTGAAACCCATTCCTAAACCGAACGAGACCTTTTTACAATTCCATGAATACTAAAACACCAATTTGCGCTGCAATAAACCTCGTATGTACATGGGTGAATATCAGAAACGTGCATTTTTTTTCAACTTTGGTGGCGAAATTTTCTCTTCAGTTTTCGTGAAAAATGAGGACCTGGTATAAGAATAGAAAGTCTAAGCTATAAGAACCTTCAAGAGGTCTGAGAATATCTCGATAACTTTTTGAGATATTTAAGTTCAAAGTCTAGTGTGGCCACCAGAATTGATAATCGCCCACCAAAATCGAAAGTACCCACCAAAGTTGAAAATCAGTGACACCAAAATTGGATTTTTCTATCAAAGAAGCTCTAAAATCAATAAAATAAAGCTCAAAGTGGCTAATATCACGAATTCTCGGGACTTATCAATAACTTTCATCGTTTTATAAAACTCTATTGTTAAAAAATATAGATATTACTATTTAACATCTATCAATCCATCAGCCCTTGGTGGACACAGGCCTCCCCTAACTTGCGCCACTCTGACCAGTCCTGTGCCTTCTGAATCCAGAGGGTGCCTGCTGTCTTCTTTAGGTCGTCAGTCCACCTGGTTGGGGAGCTTCCTATGCTCCTTTTTCCAAGACGTGGGCGCCATTCGAGGACCTCTTCCCAATGGTCATCGGTCCCTCAAATTACGTGGCCAGCCTATTGCCACTTCAGCCGGCGTACTGGATGAGCTATGTCGATTATTCTTGTTCGTCTACGTCATTTCTGATTCGATCACGTACAGAAATACCGAGCATAGCCCTCTCCATCCGTTTTTCTCTCTCTGTCCGCTTTGTGACTTTGAGTTTATGAATAAGGCCAATAATAATAAAGCACGACGTCTCGGAGCCGTATGTCATCACAGGCAACACACACTGCTTGAACACCTTCGACTTCAGGCACTGAGATAGTGTTTTGGACGACAAGATATGACGCAGTTTCCCGAACGCAGCCCATTCGAGTTGAATTCTACGAGTCTTATTTCTTGAAGTTGGACGTAGGTACATGATATGGACATTGGACATGATTTTCGTCTTGTCCATGTTCATCTTAAGACCCACCGATTGTGGCACTGTTCAAGTCCCCTATAATTTTACCAAGTTCCTCAAGGGATCTTGCCAGATAGACTACATCATCGGCATATCGCAAATGTGTGATGTCACTATTGACCACGATGATACCACGTTGTTTCCATTCTATCAGCTTGAACACGTCTTCCAACGCAGCAGTGAACAGTTTAGGAGATATGACGTCCCCTTGCCTGACACCTCTCTGCAGTTGTATAGGGTTCGTAGCTGTGTCTTATACTCTGACGGAAATAGTACCTGATGATTACAAACACTTCAACACCTTGATATGAAAATTAAGTACCGATACCGATACCGATACTGATAGAATCAAAGGCTTTCTCATAGTCTACATAAGCAACACATAACAGCAGATTATACTCCTTGGTCTTTTGTATAATCTGCCTCAGTATGTGTGTATTATGGTCTATGGTTCTGTAGCCTTTCAGAATCCTGCTTGATCGGGAGGCTGGAATTCGTCAAACCTGCCATGTGATTTGGGAGCATCCTCGCAAACGGCTTACAAACGTGGTTCAGAAATGCAATGGCCTATAAAGTACTTTAAAAGGGCTTTTTCGCCCTTCTTGAAGAACAGAGTCACCAGTGTCACCACAGTTCTGCTGCACGCTTCCGGGGCAGTTCCAGTATTGATGATGGAAACGAACAGCTATTGGAGCGTCATTAGTAGAGGTTTCCCATCAGCTCTTAGAAGCTATTGTGAATCCGTCATTTCCCGGAGCCTTGTTCTTTTTAAGCTGTTTGAGAGCCTCTCTTATCTTATTCAGGCGGCGTCCGGGATATCCTGTGTGTAGTGTCGGGTCAGTTTAGCTTGATTGTTATTGTTCTCGCAGGCAGCTGGAGCTTGAGAGGAGGCATACGACCATCCCTCAGAACTTCAGATTTCGACGAAAACATGGTGCTGGACTCGGTCTTCAACCTCGTAAGCTGACTTTGCCCAATAAACAGATCCCTGGCGAACACTTTGAAGCCCTAGTTTCGCTCAAGAGGCTTGTTTTAAATTTTGGTCACGCATAAACGCCACCAAATCCACCAAAATTGAGCCACCAAACTCGGACCACGCATAAAAAAAATCTTTAAAAATAGGGGTCTTAAGTTACCATTAAATTTATATAACTGTTTTATACGTAATCCAAATCAATACCTATATTGTGTAGCTTACTATAAAAGCACTTTAAAATAGACAGCAAATCGATCCACCAAAAATTGAACAATTCTTGTCCCCCTGTGCCACCCAAGCGGGTACTTTTGTTTTGGCGGGAAGTCATAGCTCTAATCACATACCCGTTATACTCAAGCGTTACTACACTCCTGTGCCATGTGAAATAATAAAACTTAAATGATCGCATATGCAAGAAAGTTCATGTTTTAGTAAGTTGAACAAGTGCACCCAAGATTTTGGTTTTTTCTTGGACAAACTTTGATCGAGTATCCCGTGATGTTAAATTATATTTTATAATATGGTTTAGTTATTTTTAGATAGTGTGTCTTATGTGTATAGTAACGAAATTATATATTTTTTATTTTAACTTCAATTGTCACTGTGGTGAATGAATTTATATCAAAAAATGGAGCTGGGACATACCACCAAACTGGAATTTGAAGGCTTTTTTTTAACCCTGGTTTTTTATTTACACATATATTTAAAAAAACAATGTGGCCCCAATTAAAAGAAGTTACGTAGTTTATTATATAAAAAAATCAGAAACATTCTATCATTTTACACCTCGATTCTCAACGTGGACACGTAAAATTTGCCGATTTGATATTCACCCACATGTTACATTCATTCTAATCGATCATAGCGTCCAAATCAAAATTCCTGAGCATTACCGGAAGGAGTAGGAGACGGCCATTGAGATTCTTCGCTGGTTCATTAGTTTCTTTATCATGTACCGGCCGCTCCAGATGGAATGCCTCCCATCCGTTCCGCTCTGCTGACCAAAAAACACCTTCACAAGAATGTCATTACTCTGTCATGTCAGCGGTACGCGTTTATTGTCAATAGGGCTGTCTATCCTAGACAAAATGTTTTAGACAAAAGTAACAAAATGTATAAGGATTATAATACTTATAATTCACTACCTATAGATTTAAATTCTAAATCTTAAGGGTACTAAAGTGTGGAAACTAACAAGTTTCATAGCCGTTACTATAATTATAATAACTGTAGGCAAATTAATTCTTCATAATTATAGGATTATTTATATTAAACTTACAGCAGTTGTAGTTAGGTAAGACATTACGAAGAAAGACATTTTCAGCCAGTTATTTATCTACTGCTGGCTGTTGAACTTGAATATTATTTTATATCTAATTATTAAAAGATTGTTGACTTTACGATTAAACTTATTACGAGTTTGAAAGTTAGCTAATTTTATTTATAAAGCACTCAGATGTTCAGTTATGATTGTATGAAGTGTTATTCAAGTAGGTACCTACCATTTTTTATTTGATAGATGTATGCATGTAATTGAATCTTTCGTATTAATCGGACATAGATTTTGAATAACAATCTGGGCATCAGCTTAAAAATCATTGGCTTCTTTTCTTTAAAAAAAAGGTTGTCTGTAAAGTCGGTTTACGGACGGTAGTTTAACGTGACAACGTCATGACAAAGCTCCGCTCCGCTCCGCCCCGGCCCGCTCCGCTCCACTCAACTACGATCACGTACTGCTCGCCTACAACACCGGCTACGATACGCCAATCGTAGCCGATAGTGCCTCTCTCTCGCTTTTGCCGCTCTCTCGCTCGCGGAACGCTACATTTTTTATAGATGCGCCCGGCGCTCATCGTTTTAATAGACGTTATCACGTCAAAAATCAATTTACCATTGCACTCATTTTAAAAGTCTCATTCAGCTCGTCTGTGTCCGTACAATACAATAATGACAAAAAACTAATCTTTCGTCAATTTGTAGTCATCGTCAGCCCTGTCACAAGCAGTGGCTTAGCCAATCGCTGCTGGAATCCATCGACACTTGTATTGTATTGAGATTCTTTCTACAAATAACAGTGTTTGGAGGCGCTAACCAAGGAGCAAGCACGTCTAATTTCCTACGTCGTTCCTGAGCTGTTCGATTTAGCCGTTAACTCTGTATGAACACGCCATTATCCACGCCTGGGATCAAACCATCAGGTTGCTAATTTTAGGTTTTGAAATAACTACCCTGAATATATGTTTAAGGTACGTGGTAATTGGCTTGGATGCTCATGGGATATATGGCGAGGATTAATTTAATGACTTGTTTGTGTGATCAGCAAAGTCTATATATTTGTATCCGGTGATCAATAATAATGTAGCAATCAAACAATAAATAATATAACACGAAGTCGCTAGTAGTTAACTGACTTATAACGCTAGTTAAATGACTTATAAAGCCTAAACGTTTAAAGCTAGGATTTTTTTTCACACACATTTTATTTACATAGTGTTAAGAAATTAAGAATTGCCTAAGACCCGAAAATCCTGGTTTGCCGGGTCACCAAAATTTTAAAAAATAATCTATTTAGCGTTTACTACTGTAGAAACGCATTCAACAGAAACAAAGACAAGAAAATCGTTGAAAAACTTGTCACCAAACTGTTTCACTTTGCAGAAAACAGCAATATTGGTAATACGTCGATCTATCGATCGGTCTACACAGATTACTATTACGCTTGCTATTTCCCACCGACTTTCGTTGAACCGAAAGTGAATTACAGTGGCAAAGTATTCCTCAGGAGCACGTAAGCCAATCACAGATCTCATTTCGTGAGAAACGTTTGAATATTGCGTGGATCTGCGACCGAATTACAATTTAGTTTAATCTATCCACAACACGGGATTTTGCCGAACGGCTACTTACTATCCAAGAGCTAGTCTGATTTCCAATCCAGTGATTTATAAATTACGAGCGACCGCCCTCGCTTTGCTTTAGTCTTCTTACTTTTTTACACCTTGGGCTATTTTATTGGAGTTTTTTTTTTTTTAAATATAATATAGCCTATGTCACCCGGGGATCACTATTCCCGCTATAGCTTCCCGACAGTGAAAGAATTTTTCAAATCGATTCAGTAGTTTCGGAGCCTATTCAATGCAAACAAACAGTCAAATCTTTCCTCTTTCCTTCAACCTTTCCTCTTTATAATATTAGTAGGTATAGATTAATTTAAGCTGGGAACTATTGTTGCAAGGAAGCAATTTAGTCGATGTTTTAAAAATATTTCATACAACTTTTATCTTACTTCCTAGAGGAAACGTTGAATTTCTTGCGATGAAAAGTTTTCTAAAATAGGTATAATTCCGTGATTAACTGGAAAAAGAGTAAGTTTAAACATATAACACAATGTTTCCAATTAGGTAGGTACATTTGTGTATCTGCTGCTGACATTCTGAAACTTGAAAGTCTTATAATTTTAGTAATTTATACTTTTAATTATATAAGTACCGCTACTTTTACATTTACAAAGAACCAAACTAATTACCATTTTATTGCGTCAATCACTGTAACTGCAGAAAATAAAGCTAAATACAATAAAAATAACTTTCTTTTAGTTACACTTTTTCTTTACACTACCTTTTGTATATTTTTACTTTGTCTGGTTTAAACTTTCGCTAATAAAACATTTTTTTACTAATATTTTCTTACTGGTTCGACTCTACCTAAAGTGACAATATAGGCCTAGACCATATTGCGCGTCTACATCCATCATATTGCGTTGCCAAATGCCAATTGATACAGTAAATTACTTAATAATCATTATAAATGTGTCTGTATTTCGTCTTAACGCGTCATTATTATCCACTTAGCAAACATTATTAAAGGTTGAACGATGTTAAAATAAATTCATTCCAAGAGCGTATCATTCCATGATTTGCTCGTTAGACCGTCGACGGGTCTCAACGGCTTCAATTTAAGTTACTGTTAAGTGTTAACGAGGAGTTACATGATATTCGTCTCTATTAATAAATCATTACTAGTAAGAAATAAGCAAGGAAAGAGTAGGTATATGGTGGGGAGTTCCCTCTAGAAATTTGGCCCCTTTGAATAATGGCATCAACTAAGCAACTAAGTATGCAATAGCAACTCAAAAAGACACCTGCAAGGCTATTGTGTTTTGTAACTCGACAGCGGAATCCGTGATGAGTGTCAAAATTCCTTGCCAAAATTGACACTCATCGTGGATTCCGCTGTCGAGTTACAAAACAGAATAGCCTTGCTGGTCTACTAATAAAATGAGGAGTCCTAGAACATACTAGGTATACCACGTGGTTTCAGTATGGATTGGTGGTCTTGGCAGAGATTACTAATTACCAACACTTATGAATCACTTATGGCCCATGTAAATTATTATGAAGTTAATCTGACAACCTTTCACATCGCAACCGACTTTAGTAAATAAAAAATACATATTTTCTGCCTTTATATTCATAATCATTGGGTGCGTTTGTTAATAATTATTAGTTATGCAATTTAACGGCTTGTTGATATTCATAACATTAAATGTATTTATTTCAAAAACGTCATTTACAAAACCTAACAAACTTATACAACAAAACCATAAAATCGACTTGAAAGCATTTACACACATTGGACACATGCGTTTGAATGTCTCGCGTCATCCATATTACATCCAAGTTATTATTGGAGGCCATCAACACATTCTTCAACAAGGCATTACTGGCCAATAGCCATTGCCGGCCGTTACGGACATCGCTTGATTATAGTGGATACTGGGCCGCATTACGGGAAGGAATTAAGCTATCGTTCTATAAGGCACAATAAAAAGGAATAACTAAGAATAATTGAATTAAATTACCCTGTAAAACAACGTTTATTTAATAAATAATGACCCGTTTCTGTTTCTGCTACTGGAGGTTTTAAATGATAGAGGCGCAGGTATTATAATAATTATAATTAATATAAAATAAAAACCGAATGGCATAGAAGTAGCTGGAAAACGATGGGATGAGGAATGTAGTATGCACTATGCCCTACTGGGGCATAATGAGTCATATCAATTTACAGGGTGCTCTCAGTATGAACCACGTGCAAGGCAGATTGGATTCATTGTTAGACACGTACCCTAATTCCTTACGTCCTGATATCTCATCCCTAAATAATACAATTATTAGAAAGTCAAAGACAAGTCAATAAAAATAAGTAATTGTAAATAAAGTTATTTAACTCGAAACTTTTTTTACTGACCAATAAATATTGGTCACTTCACTAGCTTTTTCACAGCTTTTTCAAATGAAAACGCTAGTCGAACATGCAGGACTCAACTGGAGTTCGAGGCCCTGAAGACCAATCCTCCACTAAGCTAAACGTACACTTAACTTCAGTGTAGTTAGTCTGTTTAATAACATAGTAATACCCATAGATACCTTATGAAGAACTCATCCTGATCTCATTATTCGAACCTGTACAATGAATACCGCTTGACATTCCCGTGGTCAATACATCATCAGACGTGGTCAATACGTCGTTCGTCGTGGTCGTCGATCTTCCAACGATCATTAAACTACACCAGCGTCATCATGTCTTCCGGAACATTAGTTATTGCTCCACAATACTATTAAGAACTCTAGAATATTGAAAGTTAATGAGAAAAGATTGAAAACTCCAAGAAAGTTGAGTTTTGTGTTTTATTACGTGACTGTGCAGGAAATTGTCTTCATTATTTTTCTGCTTTTATACAATTTACATATTAGTAATTATGCTTCTTGCCGTGGAAGTAATATACTCATAGTAAAAGGGGTAGTGAAAGGCGAAAGTCCTGATGAAGTGTTTTGACGAATATACTCTTATGTAAACCCTATACCTACTAGCTTATTGTATATCGATACCTATACGCGAAACTAGAAGATGTCCAATTTTCTCCCCATTTTACCAGATGTCGTACCTATACATTTTTCAAGTTTACCTTACTACCACAATTAAATTCTATAAATTTTAAGGAAAGCTATGCTCCGTTGTGGACTGCCAGGTAGAGCCAACCAGTATGGAACTATTCGAAACATTCTTCGAAGTATGCAAACACGTAGGTTATACACAACTCATGATGATGAAACCAATAGATTGATGATTTTAAGATATTATCGATGACTTTGATAGCTAAAATACTAGCCAATACACTGGATAACATAGCATCTACAAAATATCTGAAGAGCTTTTAAGTTTAGATTAACCCAATTCGCTCCGAATCGAGTCGAGTTTCTATCAAAGAATCAATTCGACGCGAGAACAATCCAGAGATCCAGGCCGTTGACCCCGCGCTAGTCGTACCTAGGTTTTTTATCTAGCTGACTGCATGAATCAAAGCCTGACTATATTATGTATCTACCTATATAACATATCTATTATCTTCCTCTTACAACAAAATATATGTATATCTTTGATAATGACACTGTAGCTACATTGGATTTTTTAGGAAACATTACTTAGATTTTTTTTGTAGAAGCATCATACGGAAATAGAACAGTTTAAAATGATAATTGGCGGGTAGCTGTTCGGTATTTGTAGCTTTCGTTGTTGACATAAATTCATCCCGAGGAACAAGTACACATACGTGTATAAACCGCGAAATATGGGGGTCGATCAAAAGTTATGTTTTTAAGAACTGAAAAAAATAACTACAATAAAAAATATAATTATCATTTTCAAACTGTAAAATCAGTGTAAATTGTTTGTTATGGTACGTTTCATTACGATATCTTCATTCTGTCTGTGAGAGATATGAATCAAAATGAAGCTTAAGGATGCGTTAAGTATTAAGCTGCGTATTCACTTAACGTTACTTAGTTCTAAATTCTTATCGTTAAGAAATGTCAACTAGATGTGTTACTCATTACATAAAGAGAATTATTAAAATGAACTTGCAAAAAGTTTAAGAACATAAGGAGTTTTAGGAAGGATACCTACACGGGGCAACTACAACAATATGAACGAACAACTAGTTATAAGAAAACTAAATGTAAAAAAATTATATACCAAATTATTTTTAGTATTAGTTAAGGATAGAAGACACGAGTAAATTAAATAATAAATAAATAAATGTATTATTTTCATTAAAAGTTTTTGTTTTATTTACAATACTTTTTAGGGTTCCATACGAAAAATAATTATAAATCTTAGTTAAAAGGGCATAGGTTCACATAGGTTATTTAAGACATGACACTCTAAGATTCTCAACACGACTGTAACTCCAAGTACGATTTAAGTAGGTAGTAATAAAAGGGCGCCGTTATACGGAATGACATGAAGACTTGCAAATTAATAAGACCTGTCGCTTTAGAGAAATACTAGCCTTTGCGTTTTATTTGCATTACGTTGTCTGTCGTGACGGTGGTCCGGTGAATAGGCTGCTTAACTTTATCTTGAGCTCGCAATAAAGTCGAGATCATGGAAGTGTCTTGTAAACCTCCGTTTATTTCCTGCCGTTAGCCTGAATCAGATCTGACTGCAATAAATCTCGATAATGTAGGTTTGAAGCTCGCTTTTAATATACTTAATTTGTTATTCATTACTGCTCTTTGAACATTTATTAACTCACAAATTAATAATTACGAGTTGGTACAGTAACGAATTAATAGCATTTTATGAGACCTTGGGGTCCGAGAGCCCCAAAAAATATCAATCAGCACTAAAGCCATTGTATTGTGATTCTGTCTGTACTAAGCGGCGATTTAAGTAAGTGCGGCAGTAAATATCCGTTTATAAAAGGGCCTTAGCCGCTGATTACTTAAAATTATGATAAGCAATCCTAGATTCTCCAGTAGTAGAATAAGGATAACGAGAGATAAAAAGAGAGTGAGTATCTTATTGTAATCTAGAAAATTTTATTTGAAGGTGTAAATTTATTTTAGTTTGACCCACCAAGTGGACAGCGCTTTTCCATACTGAATCTCACTGTAAATAGAAAACTGAAAAATGTTAATAATTAATCCGCAATGAAAGCCAAAACAGCCTAACAATATTTCTTACAATATCGATTTTTTGACATAAAAAATTTAATTTAAAAAGACGATAATGTAATTATGTAATTAGGCGCTGTTTATGGTGGCCACTCACGGTCAGTCCATCGCGTCAAATGGCGTGATATACATCCAAAATTTGATCGTGAATGTGAAAAACTGATGGCGTGATATAAAAATCTGTATGTCCAATCGCGCCATTTTGACATAATTATGTCATTTGGAGCCACGCCAAATGGCGCGACCGTAAGTGGCCTTTAAAATCACAGCTGATGTTGATCCTACTAATAATATTATGAGTATACTGTATAATGTGAAATATTGTGAGGATGTGTGAATGTTTGTCACTCTTTCACGCAAAAAGTACTGAACGGATTTTCATGAAATTCAGCACACAGATAGATCATGATCTGGAATAGGATATAACTTTTAATTATTATCCCGGAAAATACTGGTAAAGCAGGCAAGTGCTAGTTTTGGAATAAATTACGAAACTCACCGCCATGCACCTTCAGTACTGAATGGTACAGTACCCGGCGTATATATTTCACAGTATAGATCTGACACCATCACCTCATTTGTTAGCAAGATTCACCACCATATTTCCCCCAACCGTAATAACTTGAACTCGTAGTATAGAAGAAGCTTTACACCCCGATTGTATGATTTTATTTTGCCTTGCCATCTTCAGTCGTACACAGAAGAACATTAAGTTGAATTTCAAGTACACTGACCGTAATGCCGTGCGGAGTAGAGCCAGGCGTGACGCGTCAGATACCATCTTTCCTACTAAGTCTCGCTTCACACTGCGCCTGATGCAGATTACATCCAAATATCTCTGTATTACATCAGTATTACAAAGAGATGAAATTATGTTGATGTTTGATTACTTACCTACTTTTATTATACTATGTTATTATCTATGTACTTATTCTGTGGCAGTAGCTATTCGTAATTCAATGTGTTACAGTGTGTATGTGTGTATAAAAGCAAAGCAAAGCAACAACCCATAATTATCCCACTACTGGGCTCGGGGTCTCCTCTCACAACGCATACACACATGAACACACAAAATATATACACATACCGAACAAAGCATGTGTGTATATTGCTTTAAAATTATAGTAAACCTACAATAAATTAGACTGTTCGACTCATTACCAATTTATTAAGGGTTTTGCCATAAGCCCTAATCTAATTAGTTCGCATGCTATTATCTGTTAACTAACTGAATTGAAATAAGTCTGACATTGGAGGTAGGTACTTAGTAAATTAAGTGAATTTTTAGTCTGCGAATCACTTACCCGTCATGAATGTCTAGGCGAGGCCGGCGCGGCCATCGCATACTCTGTGGGCACTCAAGCCCAATCTTTTTTTGAGAGGACAGTTGCTGTAGACCTTAGCAGTCTTTACAGCTTTACGCAAACATCTGAGAAATCTTAGCCCAGAACACAATTTTTGCGAAGAAAGAATTTTACGTCACTGCAACCGGCATGTATCCATGGCTCGACTATGAAAATTACTGAAGATTTAAATATCTTGTCCATCAATTTGATTTCCTCATACCTAACTATAGAACTGCGAAAAACAGTGCTAGTGTGAACATAACCTAAGTTGTATTTATTTTCCAGAGCGTGGTTCTAAGCGATCGGATTACAAAACGGATCCATAATTGTTAGGATTCCGTTTCGCCATCTCGTCCGCAAGTTCTGAAGACGTATGTGCGGCGCGACGGGCACTGTGGTCACTGACCATACCGTGGACCATATCGACTCGATTATCACAGCGAGTGATTGGAACTGATATAGAAATATACATTCACGTCTCGTGAAATATTATGGTAACATAGTGCATAACACTTTGTTAGGTTATGCCAAGGTAGAACAATATTTGGTTCCGCATAGGTGACGGTGTTAATTATCACTTGCTTCGGTGAAGGAAAACATCGTGAGGAAACCTGCACACCGGAGAGTTCTCCATAAAAAGTTCTCGAAGGTGTGTGAAGTCTACCAATCCGCACTTGGCCAGCGTGGTAGACTATGGCCTAACCCTCACATTCTGAGAGGAGACCCCGAGCCCAGCAGTGGGACAATTATGGGTTGTTGCTTTGCTTTTTTTTTATAGGTGATGGTGACCACTCACCATCAGCTCATCTCGTCGTTTACTTAAACAAAATAAA
Organism: Thymelicus sylvestris; assembly: GCA_911387775.1. Lineage (NCBI taxonomy): Eukaryota > Metazoa > Arthropoda > Insecta > Lepidoptera > Hesperiidae > Thymelicus > Thymelicus sylvestris. The sequence goes on from OU426888.1 coordinate 3,972,403, forward strand.
GTGTCCGCGCTTGCTTAATTACTTACTTTTATCTGCTTCCATTTGACGTGAGCGAGATTTTTGTAGAACAGATAACAATCGTAATCTCACACGTAGGTAATTACAGAGTTTTCTATTGTTATATAGCGAGATGTAGGGCTTTACGCCCAGTGGGTAACTTAAGAGCACGCTTTAATTTAGCGGTACTGAGTGGTTAACGCATTGTTGTGTTTCACCAAAATAGGAACCATGTCATATTTTATGGTTATTATTATTATTAAACATGGTTGAACGAACTATGCGGCCAAAATACGAACATACCACAATGTAATGGTGGCCACCCACGGTCAGTCCATCGCGTCAAATGGCGTGATATACAGCCAAAATTTGATCGTGAATGTGAAAAACTGATAGCGTGATTTAAAAAATTTGTATGTCCAATCGCGCCATTTTGACATATGTCGCTTGGCGTGGCTCCAAAAATGACGCGATGGACTGACCGTGAGTGGCCATCTATCATCTATTTCATTCACTCTCTCGTCTCTCTCTGTCTCTCCCTCAGCAAAAACAAAGATTCTATACAACTCGTATTAATTGTTCATTTCAGATCTGAATACGACTAATCGAATAATAGGTACTAATTATCCAGTAATTACTAGTGTTAAATATTAGAGATAGTAGAGTCGGCTCAAGATGAATAATTAATTAAATAATTATTACTACTGACTTAACTACTTGGGTTAATTACTTTTTTTGATCATTTAAATGATCATAGACTAGGTAGAGAGTGTAGAGACAATAAGGCCCTCCGAACATTATTTCCACCGAACAAAAACAACGAAGTCATTATACACCATCTTATGAATTTTAGCACGGTTAGGAATCTACAAAAAAAAATTAATAACCTTTAAATGCTATCCCACCGAAGTTGCGGCAATTGACTTTCATTTTGATGTTTACTGAACATTCATAAATGAATCTATAAATCTTAATAATGAAGCTGTAAATCTTAATATATATAAATTACGTGTCACGTTGTTTGTCCGCGATGGACTCCTAAACTACTTAACCGATTTTAATAAATTTTGCACACCGTGTACAATTTGGTCCAACTTGAAAGATAGGATAGCTTACAATGTTCCTTAAGGCACACGGAAAAACTTTTGTCAGAACGAAGTCTGTCCGGGCAGCTAATATAACTGTAAATTATTTGGTATGAATTTCCTAGGAAAAATGTTGCACTGCTTCCCCTACTTATAGTTTGACTGTCAACTGAATCACTGAAAGTCATCTTGGTTACATCATCGATGCAATGAGATGCTAAAGTGGCCACTCTGTCGGAATTTGACCATATTTCGGTTATAACATCTACTTCACAATTGCCAACATAAACGTAAGCAATGAATCTTTTGAGTATATTTTTATTGTTAATAAAAGTAACTGAAACATATTTTGCTGGTATAAAAAATAATTTTCTATAGCTAAACTGCGTACAATCTGGTTTAAAAGGGGTGCAAAGTTTACTCTACACGTTTTAAAACATTAATGTATTTGTATACCTAATGTTGTCAACTCATGCATTCTTGGAAGATTCCCCAAAAATTGTAGCTTTCCCAAACTTAGATTTCTTTGACAATACGTAACCGAGTACCTACTTACCGATTGGTCGATTTATATACCTATTCCATTTCCATGTCTTCTACGTAATTGGGACTCGAACCTAGTGCTCTATGTTGACCGATCTTAGCCACACCAATCCGTTAATATAATTTACAGTGCACTTATAATCATTTACCAATAAAGTTTTATGTCATTTTACAGTACACACAGACCGGGCACTAACATCACCATACAAAGTTAATGTGTTAAGCTATAGATATAACGAGAGAAACAGTTAGAAATAGAAAATTATTTAGTTTAATGCCCATACTTATTCAGTTTTATAATCATCATTACTCCAGTGTTATAGACAATTACAGTGTACGTGCATTGCAAATGAACACTAACACAATTTCTCGTGAAAGTCGGATTGATGTCATACTGCTCTTGCTTTGCCCCAATTTCACAACTCGTCAACCGTCAGACCGCGCTAAGTAGCGGTTGCCGGGGCTAAAGACCGCAGGGACAGTTTTTTGGACAGACCGACGAAGAAATAGCCAAAAAGTACAAAAACACGCTTATGAAATCACGAAAACTCGTGTCGGCAAAATTACAATTGAGACCAAGCTACGTTTGCAGTCCAACGACATCTATTTACAGGAAAGTGGTCTTTAAACTCGACAACTGGGTACTGTATTATTTGGGACTAAGAACAGCGTCTTCTACGGTTCACAATTCAACGGCACTAGTCAGATTGCCTTCATCAAGTCGGCTAAGCGAATAGAAATTCATTCGTAATGTCGTCGGTTGACGGCTGCCTTTTTTCACAAAGGGCTGCTTAGAGGTATAATTTAGGTAATATTGTGTCGAAAGTGTGCCGCTGGTAAGTAGAACTTTCTTTTTTGCATTCTAACGTTTTTAAGTTCATCTAGTCGCGAGTCATAACTTTTTATTCAATTGGAAGTAGCTAAAGAAGTGTGGACAACGTTTTAGTAGCAACCCAAGCTTATGCGACTGCGCCACTATCTGAAGTGGGTCCAGATCTACAAGTGAGAACATTATTGCTATCACTTACATAATAACGTTCACTTGAGATCAACTCTCCTCAGTCCCAATCAGCAGACTACAAATAAAAACATTTGAGATCTTCATTGTCACCATGATTGCTGTCATTACTGTGCCACGTGTTTCCGTCCATTCGGATTGACTGAATTAAGAATATCTTAAACGAAAGATTTATTTTAAAATGATATCCTTAATGGGTGGGTCATTGCACTCTATGAAGCTCCTCCAACTTGTATATAATCCATCACAGTCTACCGCGTTCTCAAAACCTCTCCTTCTGAGAAAAGCCTCGATTTCCACTGAAACTCTATTAATTTGAAAAAAATGTGCTAAATAAATCACAAACTCACAGCGAAAACGCGTTCTACGCTTTACCTCTCAAGTACTCTCAACATTGTTCAGCGTCAAGGTACAATACCCCAATAGCATTAGCATGGGACAATTAACCATCGCGTGGCAAGTCGGATAATAAACCAGAGATACCATCTGGAAATTGGTCGCGACGACACTTAAATAGTTCTGGAGGGTTGAACACTCGTTATTGTGCTCACTTCACATCGCCTGTGGCGTGATGAGAGTTGTGGCCACTTTATTGTTTTAGTTGTGGATAGTTTCAGATTTTATTTCATTTAGAAACTAAACAGTGTATTATTTAATTTAGAAACTAAAGATGTAGGTATTGTACCTACTTAATAAAAACGAAAATGTGTTTTGGTTAGACCCATTCAGGCTTTTAATAGTCTGTAAAAGGGTTGGACAGATGCATCTGAACAAATTGGATTTCGGCCCACGTTAAAAATCCGAAGCCGTTACACAACACTTCTAAGCCTCCCAATATGTAGGAAACAACTATGTGATAATAATATTATAATATTCCAACAAAACCCAACCAACCAAATATTTCCCACCAACCAAAAAGGCTAGGACGAAACTCCCATTCCTTACGTTCCAGCAAAACCAGTCCCAAAATCAGTCAGCAAGCGAAAAGCAGACAAACCAATCTAATACAATACTACTCACACGTTCAAAAATGTGGACGAGTAATAAAATTTTCCATGTATACCTACAGCATAACGTTGGCCAAGCCGTCCGTCCGTCCAAGGCGTCGGATGGTCGGTGGTGCGGTGGTGCTCGCTCGCCCATGACGCCGCCGGTTGATGACCGGCCAGCCACTGGATACCGGATTAGATGAGGCTCCGCTGTGAAAAATTTGGAACCAGTTCCGAGTATTTCAAACACGAAAATTGGTAGAACCTGCAAAGAGGCGATGTATACTCGTCCTAATATTTTTATTGGTTACGTCAGTTGAGCTGAGCTACATCTTAATTTAGGTACTACACGGAGCCTTGGTTAAATCTGTCTATATTATCTCAACAGCCGAGTCAGTTATGTTAGAACAACCAGTAGTACAATTAACAATTATTTTTTGTTTTTTTGTCCGTCACTTCATGAAGCACTTCCTGAATAATGGCTAATCCCACTGACTACTAAACACCCACTATAAGTCATAGGTTAATAGAGTTCAGAAAAAGATGTAAGTAATATTCTAGTTACAAAAAGTAGCCTTGCAAATTATTATTAATTTAAATTTCTCAGTATTTTTCTAACGATACATAACTTATTCAGTGCATAAAAATATTATATTTCCATTTGCAATAGGTAAGACGACGCTATTACGCAGCGGGCTACCTGAAGCATAGAAGGCAGACGCTACTTTAACAAGCCGCCGTTGCGTGAAAATCGTCGGAAACTGCGGACGCGATCATTACAGAAGTCCAATAATAGTTTCATATTGCTGCTCATAGCGTAGAAGACAAAAACACCTGCTTTGTCATTGGCTGCATCCAAGAATCTAACAAAAACATCCGTGCCATTTGGATTGAAATGCCAACAACCGGCAGGGCTACCTGCTCGATTATCAGTAATCGTTCGTCGTTCCGGAGAAGGCGCACATTACCTATGCACCCCTCTGGCTCTAATTAACTATAACCTTTATGAAGTTACCAGCAATTAAAACGGAAGTAATGAGCGCCGACTGCAGGGCGGCCGCGGCGCGGCGGCGTGGCATGGCATGGCGCGGCGGTGTCGTTGACACACGAGGTAAATGTAATTCAAGTTAATGAATGATACATTGAAAAGGTAAACCAAGAAAAGTACTAACTCATACTTATTAACATGGCCTTTGAACTGTGCCTTTGAAAGGTTTTCAAATTCTGGAATGATAATAATTCTCTTATGTCTTATAGTAAAAAATACAAACAAATTGAGACCCTCCTCTTTTTGAATTCGGTTAAAAAATAATTTATTCTAAACTTATTTATCTATCACCTTGATATCCCATCTCGCACCTTGTTTTAGAATTCAGATGGATATGGGATGTGGCTATCCAAAGCATCGTATCGATATTTGAACAATAATATTATGCACGCATTTTTATTTATATTGTACTATTGTTTCAGAATGTTTTCTCATCATTGAAAAGAAAAACAGAGAAATACCCTTCCCCATTTACTCTATTCATAAATTCATTATGCATTTACCTTTTAAGACATACGACTATCAACATTTATAACTAACTTCGGCTCATAAATTGGCACCCGTTAGCTCCTTAGCTCCTTTTGGAAAGGACAATTTCTCCCATTTACAGCCGTAATTGACACAAACACCTTGAAATAGGATTCGCCATAAAAATGGATTCGAAGTATAATCAAAGATACGTAAAGTTGACGCAGAGGGATGGCAGAAGGTTATAATTAAACGTAAGTTACTGAACTTATTACGGTCCACAAAAAATACACGCACTGTTGCGCAATATTTTATATTTTTACTGCATTCGTAAGTATTTTTTTATTGCAAATGATAAGATCCTAACGCAAAAATGATTTAATTACACTTCGGTTTACGATACAGGAAATTAAAATTATTGTAAGATTGTTTTCTATCATAAAGAACAAGCTTGTGCTTACCGGAAAGATAACGCTACCACAGACTTCCTCCCGCCCTCGCTTCGCTTCGAGAAATATAACAAACAAGCCGCTACAAAACAGCTAATTTTTATACTTTAGATCATATTGACCATATTTACTCTATTTTATTACTTTGAGGGCTTCTTCAAGGGTCAGTTTTTGGAGCTCTACAAATTTGAAAACCAAACAATTTGTTACCCCTTAGATATCTTGCAGAAACAGACTCATTTCCCGGTTCTATGTGTCTCGAAATTTGTACAGTAGCCCAAGCAATAAGAAGAAATTTTATATAGATTTATACCCACACTTAGGTCTCGCTTGTATGTATGTAAGAGCATGACTTTTAAGTAAGGTGTTAATTAGTGGTCTATTATTACACTATCCATCCATCAGCCGATCCATTCCTATAGTTGACACGAATGTATTAGCAATGTTAGCGTTAATTTTTCAGATCAAAATTGTAGAAATAGTGCTTAATCAATTCTAGGCTTACCTAGAATTGATTAAGCAAGAATTAATTGTAAAACACTTTATTTTAAAAGATATGTAGAGGAGTTTCTTTGACCATTTCTTCTCCTCTTGAACCTTTGCGAAATGGCGATTTAAGTACAAAATAAATAAATGAATGAATCCATCAGCCCATCAATTCCTATAGTTAGTTGATACGAATGTAGGTAACATAGCGTTAATTTTTCAGATCAAAATTGTAGAATAGTGTCTAGAATTGATTTATTTTTATTTTATTTTATTTTGGACACCTTTGCGAAATGGCGATTTAAGTACAAAAGAAATAAATGAATGAAAATACGCAAGTGCTTTTATTCTACAACACGAGTCGTGTTGAGTCAAGTTTATCTCAGAAGTAAATATCATAATCTCAGCCCATGAACTTCAGTCTTCAAACCAAGTAGTCGGCGTTAAGGTTAAGGCACAACGCGCACGCCGCGAGCGTGAAGCAGCCGCGGTCGCAACGCGCCGCCGCGCGCGCGCATCCGCCGTGGAAAATGTAAGGTGCATGACATCGCAGCTCGCAGGTGAGTCAGGTCACAGGTGTCTACCGTCTACCACACCGCCAGTCCGCCACGATGCCACCTGCAAACCGCTCAGCTGACCTTTATTTATACCATTATACCGAATACCGACGGTTCTAGATATTAACTAGCTCGTCTGTTAACAAATTAGTAACGGGAACATAATTCATGTACCTCTTACGTATTCCTCTTACGTACTCTGATATAATAAAGAGAATTTGCATGTTTGTTTGTGTTAAGGAGGCTCAAACACTACTGGACCGATTTTTAAAATTCCTTTGGCTTATTTATTTTCATAAAAAAAACTGCAAGTCTATCAAAATTTTACTTTACAATCTGTACTAGTTTTAATATAGCTTATTTTACGATTCTTAATGCAATTGAAATAGCTTCATTTATTGAACGAACATTTAATTCAATTTTAACATAATAATACTCATTGAAACATTCCTAAGCTAGCAAGTCTAGCAACTGCGATATCAACGCGAATAATTCCGTCTATCGTAAAGCTCTCATTACCTTACTTCATAATTCCTAAATTATAGAGATAGTACAATAAAGATTATAGACAAGAATAAATAAATATAGGGGACAATTATGTCAAGTATGTTAATAAATAAATAAAGTATATCTGTTTGTGAGAAGGATAATTATTTTTGAGAATTCATATTTTTTTGACCTATCATGGCCATGGGTTTAATGGTTTACATGGTGGTAAATGTGAGTCTCAAAGGGCTCAGGGGGCTCAGGGTTCGAATCTTGGACCCACCTCTAATTTTCCAAGCAGTAATGTGCCACATCCATGTGCCTCATTCACTGAGAAAGAAATTGTTAAAAAACTTAAGGATTCTCCATAATTTTTCATATTCATTTCTCTTTTTTCATTTTGCTTATCCCTTACATAACTTGCAGCCAGATTATAAATTTTAAATGAATAATGTTTTCAAATGTGTCTGAAGTCACCCAATCTGGACGTGGCAAGCGTGGTGGACTACCTACCTATACCGCAAAGACCCCACATATTGTGAGAGGCGACCGGGCCCCAAAAATAAGTCAGTAATGAGTTGGATAACGGCTGACGATGATCGATTAATTATTTATATTTGAGCAGCAGTTAGAAAAGATGTAAATAAAGAATAATGAAGAATAAATGTAATACAAATAGTAACTACAACTAGTTACAGTTAAAGGTAATGACAAAACTTCTGAGAATACTATTGCAATCCAGATGTTAAATAGATAACTTTATAGCGACTCTATGTAGAGACTTCTTCATAACACAAAATTATCCTATCAGAAAAATACATTGCATGGCAATAAAGTGTCATTCATGATATTCGGTTTCAATTACAACTTCATACTTCGTTCGAGGTATAATCCTATATTTTCTTAAATTTTAGTGGACAGTCAGTTTTTGATATCTGATACTTATAAAATAAACTAGCGTGAGATGTGAGAATCTAGAAAATGTATTGATTAAGGAAAGTGTAAAATAGAAGGCACCTGTCCTAACTATACACAATTTATTCAAATCAGTAGCAACGGAAATTAACAAGAGAAAATTCTGTTCGCTTTTTTAAATAAACAACATGGCTGATGATAACATAATATTCTGCCGTCCTCAAACTAAAAGGCGGTTAAGTGACAAAAACAGTTATTGAGGTAGAGCCAAAAAACGCAGGATTATTTTGAAATCGTGCTAGTGATTCTCTATAAACAATTGTTAATGTTGTCATACTATGTCAAACTCAAAAGATTTTTTTTTTGAACTTAAATATTACTAAAGGTCAAAAAAATATCAATACTATTAATAAAGTAAAAATTTACTAGATGACATTTAGCCGCCTTTTAGCTTGAGGACGGCAGTATTGGAAGTTTGACAACGTAAGTACAGCATGAATAAAATAAAACAACACACAAGCAAATAAATATCCGTTTATAGTAAGTAAGTAAAGTACCTAAAATAAATAAGCTAGGTTGTACACAAGGGCCAAAATCAATTTATTGCATGAAACCAACAGTTAACTCTGGTCCTTTTACTCTTACCGCAACAAATAAAATTAAACGTTTCAATAGTTAAGTTAGGAAGGAAGATTGGTAAGTAAAGGGAAGGGTTTAGGGTACCATGCAGTACTAACCTAAAGGATTATGCTGGGGGTTAAAAAATCTATCAACGTCCAGAAAGAACTACGCATCTTTGTTTTATCCATTGTTTAGCAAAGTGCACTACGAGGTCTTCGAGGTTTAGGTATTCTTTATTCTAAGTCTGCGAGCTAGGAAGTTTTGCTTTGATTTATGACAGGTGGAGCTTTACAAGCTTTATACCTACAAGTGTTTTATTCGGTCGCCGCCTACAAGTATAAATAAGATTTGTGGTCTGACGACGCGTACCGCCGACAATATTACGCGAATGACCGCCAATGACATCATAATAAAATTACCAAGTTTAATGCTCCCTCACTAAATAAAGTGCGCCTCTATGGGAGGTAATTTAATAATAATTATGACCTGACTTGTGAATAATAGCGGTTGGCTAAGCCGCCGGCCGTGATGGAGATTAGTAAGCCACTGTTTTCAACAGATAAAGACCATTTTAAATGTGAATGGTAGTACAGGTGGTACAATATTTAGAGTAAGTATTGAAATGATTTTTAGATTAATCTTCTATATTACAGTCAGAACTCATATCCGGTCATAAGTGCTTTTAACTAGCAGTTTTACAAAATAAACTTTTGTTGGTGTTTTGCTTATTCCCGCTAATTTCTGAATTAAGAGACTAGCATCCCGAAATGTGATGCTTATGGTTTCTAGATTAATTGTAAAACATTGGACTCATAAGAGTAGGTACATTACGTAGGTAAGGTACCTACCTATACAATGTTGATTGGCACATACCTACGATGATGAGTGTGATGATGGCGTTAAAGATACCTAGCGCTCTGCACACGACTTTGTCTGCGTTTTCCGGGACAATAGTACCTACCCTGCGACCTATTCCAGAGCATGGTATACCCGTAGGTATGCTTTTCGTGAAATTATGAATATCTGTTCAGTCATTTTTTGTGTGAAAGAGTAACGAACAACTTTCTCATTTGTAGGATGCATGATGTTACAAAATCATTAACCGTATTAATTCAAGCCGTTCGGTTAAAGGCTACTTGGTTCAATGAGCAACCGTGATACTGGCGTCTTGTTCATAATATCTGTACAGTAGCTAGGTACCGTCGAAGAGCCTTCTGAGTAGCTATCACTGTGAGAACCAGAAATCATTACGCGTAATAAAATTGTCTCAACAGAAAACTATACAACTTAACAAGTGGCAATGAAACTTATCGTAATTAGACCACATAGCTAAGGAAATTGACTGCATGTACAGTTGGAAGTAAATCCCAGTTCGTTAACTGTTTACGGTTTATTTCTATAGAGAGACTATATCTAGGCCATAGATAGCTACTAAACTAAGTATTTCATAGCTTTTTTCATACCCAACGCGTTGGTGACAATTACGGTATGAACTAGGGCTTGAATATCGGAATCTCGGAATCTCGAAATATCGGAATCTCGGACCGTAAAACCCCATATTACAATTCCGATACTGAGCGATTCGATATCGTAATATCGGAATCAGTATTTTTTTTATTTTAATTTAAACAAAATGATTTTAATGCGTGCCACAAGGTATATTAGCCACTAGGTCATAAAACTGAGCAAGTAAGTATAAATATTTTAGCTGTGTAGGGAGGTAGAGTTAATATCTTTAACCGTATTCCTTTCGTGCAGTAGCACGAATGATGCGATACGTAAAAATCTATTCCAAACATAATTTATCTCCTTAATCTCGGTATACCTAAGTTAATAATTTCATCATCTTCTGCAGATCATCCGTACGAATCTCTAGTTGCTGAGAATTCGCATCTAACTGTCAATGGCCATTCACCGCAGATACCTCATTGACCATTGTATATCGGAGGTTCACATTGTAGATGTGAAGGTTTTTAAAACCTAGCGATGTCTAGACGTGAACAAAGCTAGTGGACCAAATGGTATTCCAGCTCTCTCCAGTTATCTACTGTTTTGCCACGCTTGGTTCGTCTCTCAATTAAGACGAGCATAGTGCCTCAGGCGTCGAAGCTTGCCAACGTGCAGTCCGTGCCCAAGAATGGCAATCGAGCTGACCCTGCTAATTAACGGCCAATTTCAATTACCAACATACTCAGGAAGATTATTATTGAACATGCGCCTCGTTGCATACATAGAACACAATGATCTCCTTAGTGACCTTAGCGCTATAGCCTAACGCATACCACTCTACCGCATTCTAGCGTATCTCACCCACTCGTATCTGGGGCAAGGACCTTAAGAATAATGTAGAGGCGGTTGCCTTTATCCCTTGACATCTCGAAGGCCTTCGATACGGTTTAGCATGTTAGCCTATTGATCATGCTTCCTGCGTATGTCCTATTCCCTGGCCTGATCAGCTGGGTTAAAGACTTTCTGAGTGAACGTTCATTTAGAGTCGTTATCAAAGATTATTCGTCCCAAGCAACCTTACATCACATATTACTAGCAATGCCGGACTTTCTCAGAGATCTTTTATCTCCAGAACTCTATTCCTGCTACATATCAACGATCTGGTCGAGCGATACCTGGCAAGCTTCCGACCAGTAACGACCAAAATATAGTCTGAAGAGAGGCTCGGGTTGAAAGAGTGAATCACTGCCTGAAGTCACCGAATAGGGCGACGCCAACCTTGTGAAATTCAACGCCACAAAAACAGAAGCATTTATTTTGGCCCTACTTTTCAGAATGTATCCTTGAAATACTCCCACCGCAAGAAATTGAGATATCCTTGAACCTTAAATTTGAGCGGTTTCTTGAATCCAAAGTTAAGGCAGCTGCCAGGAAACTAGGCGTCCTAGCAAATGTGTTGCGATATTTCAAGTCACTTCAGCTTTTATCCTTGTATAAAGCATAGCTTCTGCCGTACAGCTGTCACATTTGGTGCAGCTGAATTTCATCTATCAGTAAAAACTATTTTGCGATTTTAAAATTCAAAAAAAAATTAAGGTAGTGAATTTTTAACGCGAAAACCAAACCGAATTGAATAGATTTGCAACGAACGGGATTAAAACAGTACTAAAGACGTTATTATTTCATTATCCTATTGATTAAAAACCTTTTTGCTATCCAAGACGTCCTACTTTACAATATAAAATTAAATTTAAATTATTAAAAAAAAAATTGTATAATTCCGATATTGATATCGGAATTCCGATATTAGCATCAAATATCGAAAATCGATATCGATATTGAAAACCTTCCGATATTACAAGCCCTAGTATGAACGGTACGGCTTACCATGTAGACGTTCGTTTGCTGGCTGTAGCTAAAAACCCCTCATCGGTACATTTGCCGACATAAATCCTCGATGAAATTGTGCAGAACCAGTCAATGATTTACCGCATTACGAAACGAAACGTGAATAATAACATCTTACAGTACACAACGATGTATGCCGTCTCGTAATTAGTCAGCAAGTTAGCTTAGGTGCAATTAGAATTTATCGTCAATCTTTTCATTAGAAGGCTGGCTATGCGCCGTAGCGAAGCAGCGAACCGAGTAGCTCGTCTTGTCTTGCTTTCTTGTTGTGTACTATTTTGTAGCTCTTACTCACTATCTCAGCAAAATCTTGGCACCATACTGTTTAATTTATTGGCTTTATACATTCTGCAAGCTCTCCTTGTTTACGGGTTATAATCTTATCTAAATGCTGACGATATGATGCCGTATGTGGTCCTTATAACTCAATCAGGATGTTTTACTTATAAATCAGAAAATGTGTTACCCAACGATAATTAAGTGGGTGTACCAGTCCCAAACCAGTTAAGGACAAAATTTACTTTGAAATGTTCTGAACTGGTTTATTGTAGTTTTAACATTAGAACTTTATATAAAATGTTGTCTATTATTTACTAAAGCTGCAATATATTAAAAGAAATGGAATCTAAATATTAAAGTTTTTTATATATTTTATGAATAATACCAAAAACGGGAATGTGCCTTTGTTTGACCAGTGCGCTCTAATAAATGACCACTTTTGCACCAATAGTTGACCACTAAAAAACTAACAAATTCTGTAGCTTCTATAGCTAATTGAAAATAAAACATAATATTTTTATACAAATTGACTTTCATAAAATTAATTAAAACTTTATCCTGACTTACAACTAATTTTTAAAGGCACAGTCGGAGGTAGGTAGTACCTACCTTATTAGAATACAAACAAGTAATTGCCGCCGTATTGGGGCGGCTTAGAATACTAACCCCAATCCCACGCCGGATGGGTGTCGTAAAAGGCGACTAAATCCGGCCCGCTGGTGGTAGGGCCCTTCGAGGGATTATATTGGTAATATTGATATTAATTGTTAATTAATACCATTGTTACTATTATTATTTCTCCATGGGGTTTGCCTGGATAGCTACCAACCTCGAGCATGAGTCAGCCGCCAAACGACTTGTCGTGTTCCGGCTGGGAGCTTGAGAGCCAGTTCTTTCTTTCTTTCTTTTTCTTCTCCCTTTCTTGGCCGGCAACGCATCAGTGATGCCTTTGGTGTTGCTGATGTTCATGGGCGACGATAGCCACTTACCATCAGGTGGATCGTCAGCTCGTTTGCCGGCTATATCCATAAAAAAAGTAAATTAGAACATTACTTCCCAAACTACTTATGCTTACTAGTTATGCTTTCTTTTTCCCTATCCTAAATTTCGTAAAAATTGGCCATTCCTTTAGGACCCAAAACCAAATCTGATGTAGGACAGATATTGAAACCAGATTCATCAGCATTTACATATAATTATGTCAGGTTCCTCAAGTACCTATATCTTCGGCATATTAGAATTATCTTAAATCAGAGTGCCATTTTCTTAGGCTTTCTTCTGTTACAAGTTAAAAAATGTCTTTTTGGGGGCATCTTTAATCTAAAATAACAAAAAATAAAGTTAAAACTGTAATCTGGTCATCCATAGGAACATCTTTTTAACTACTGTGTACCAATAGCAAACCGGTGGTCAATTACTAGGGCACACGACTTAAAACGATTTTTATGATAGACTTAAAGCTGTAAATTATCAAGCAAAACCATCACTACAAAAAAAATAGAAAAAAGAGGGAACAGTATATAGAACCAGTTGCAAACCAGTTGGTCAACAATAGGAACCCAGTGCAATGTGTGTTCCAGTAAGATAACCACCATAAAAATACTTAAAATTGTCATTTTTTATTAAAAATAATAGTATTTAGCTCTTAAGTAGACACTATACCTCCAAAATTATACAACTTGGTAACAGTAATTGGGAAATAATAGGTGATTTTAAACGTTTTAACTTAACACGTCGATGTGCATTTCTAACTATAATGGCGGCCGGAAGGCAAGTGATGGAGACACTAGTCAGACAAAAAGAGCAATGCAGTGATATTTTCTCTTTTACTCTTGCAAAAATATGTTCGAAAGCTTGGTAACAGACTAGGCAACATAACAAAACAATTGAATTCGTCAAAAATGCCCGCCATTTCTTATTTTATTAAATTGAACGTGCGAGTGGTCAACCACTGGTACCTGGTTTGGGACCGGCACACCCACCCTATTGTATGCAATCGATGGAATAGATTTTAAAATCTTCAGAATAATTATTTAACAGAAGCTGGAGAACTAAATCTGATTGACCTTTTAGGTACACAGAGATTTCTATTGAAAAATGAAAATTATACTTATAGCTATGTAATTTTTCTGTCATGATTTTTTCAGACTACAAAATAGTTCTGACTGTATTGGGGTAGGTAGGTAGCCTAGAATATTGACTCCAATCCTATGGCGGCATACCAGGTTGTCGTAAGAGGCGACAAAAGCCGCCTTCTTCGCCTACATTCAATTGTTAATTAGATAAGTTACATGGGTGGGTACCACCTATCATACCAAATGGAGCTATGATAACTACATTATGAAACTAATCTGCTTCTGAATGAAAATAAAAATTTACATAGGACAACTACAGGACAACTTGATCGGTTGTGCAACACGATAGCACAACTTGTGCTCATGTTTTGTGTTATGGTGAGTAGGATTTTAAATATCAAGGGATTCAGTAGGTGGCAATGTTAAAAATTCCAAAACTACAATTTTATTAATCTGTTAAGTATCTACCTGGGTACACATGAATGATTATTTCTGCATTAAAGGTTATTCTGACAACCCAACAAAATAGACCTGAAAATATTTTGCGCACAGAGGGTCCTACGACATTAACGTCCAAAGAATAAAAAGCATTGTAGAAAGTTATTGAACCAGCAACAATAGATCAGCCCGTTGCGGTGTTTTGTGCCATGAATGATGTCTTTCTGAATCGATGAGCTTGAGAATCACCGAGCGAGGCAGGCGAGGCAGCGGGGAAAATAGAAAAATGGAGCATTACGTTTTGTGGGCAGCGGTCGGCATCACGATTTCACGGACGTGGTAATGGCGCTATTAGACGCGTAGCGACACGGAAAATGGCGGCCGTCGACCTCAGCGGCGCCGCTCAAACGGCGGTTTGATTTGAATTCTATTCCAGAATTTTATGTTTTTTTGAACTGTGAAGTTTAAGGATTTGGTTCTCGTTTACCAGCGCGTTGCTAATTCATCCAAAGTTTATACCTACAGCCTACAGACCATGGAGCATATCTTCCATGCTACAGACGACTGTATTCCGAACAGTGTCTAAAAACTATCTTCTAATGAAATAAGGTAGGTACCTGTACCTACTATCCTGCATAAAACTTTTAATTCTAGTTTTCGAGTTTATCAACCACTATATAATTCTCTAAAGAGCCAGAAATTATTATCTGCTTTCGTTTCGCTCTGAAAAACAAGATCCTATCGTTCACAATATCCAAAACGTTACTAGTTTTCATCAAGAGGCATTTTATACATTATTCATATAGAATTATAAACCCTAAACCTTCCTCGTGAATCCATCTGTTGGATGTTGGTAAAATCTACACGAAAATCCATGTCAAAAAAATGGTTGTCTGTAAAGTCGGTTTACGGACGGTAGTTTAACGTGACAACGACCAACGTCATGACAAAGCTCCGCTCCGCCCCGCTCCACTCAACTACGATCGCCTACGGCATCGGCTACGATGCGCCGATCGTAGCCGATAGTGCCTCTCTCTCGCTCGCGGAACGCTACATTTTTTCATAGATGCGCCCGGCGCTCGTTTTAATAGACTTTATCACATCAAAAAATTACAAACAGTCTTACAATCAGATAGAACGTGGTGAATTTGTTAAATATAATACAGCTTCGTTTTAACTACGTGCTAATTGCAGGCACCTTACGGCTTACGCTATTGTCTCGTCTGAACTTCAACAAGATGCATCAAAGCGAGAAAGGTTGGCTTGGACTGATGTATAAATCCTACTTGCACGGCAAGGCTTGCATCCTAGTTACTGAAACGTACTGAACAAAATCACAGCAAGTTCCTTGTAATTTTAGCGTGTGTCAAACAACAATCAATAATATTATGATCGATCCATTTGATACTCGATCAGAGAAAAACTCGTTCAACACCGTTCATAACGCCGCGGCATTGTTCCACCAACGGTACAGTACAACAACGGTACATGCTGCCATCGCGATAACGTGGCCACCGACCATAGCGCACAGTGATGAACATAATTGACGTTATAGTTATCTGTAACTTAATTACTAGTGGGCTGTTGTGGGCCCATTCTGTACCATCTCACACGATCGCGTTTCACATGTTTCTAGATTGATCAGTGAGGCTATTTTACTGTTGGCCACTAATAATCTTTTTTCTTTGGTCTTAGGTAGGTACCATGGAAGATAGAGTAGAATCACAATATATATTGTGGTAGAATACTTAATGGTAGGTAGGTACCTATTAGTAGAAAAATGAATACTTTATTTCCTTCCACAGTTACGTTTCTAGGTCTGCCGCAATTCTATTCAATTTACACATAATTTACAATACAAACAATGTACCTGTATACCATGGGCGTAGCCAGGGGGGGGGTTTCGGGGGTTCAAACCCCCCCCGAAATGTTAAGGACTGACATTTTTATGTGCTAATAAACCCTTAAAAAACATTTTTCTAGACGTCATTCCGAATCGAAAGATATCCACTTCGAAATCGCACATATTTTTAGGAGATTTATTTCTATTAAACACGTTTTTGAACTTTTTGACTAAGCTAATAATAGATGGCACTACATATGTACGTCGCGGGGTCGTGAGAAAAAATAAAGTCTCAATTTTCTTTAGGGTTATTTTATGTACTTTTAGTCGTTGTATTTTCTTGAACCCCCCCCCCCCCCCCCCCCGAAACTTGAACCCCCCCCGAAACTAAAACCTGGCTACGCCCATGCTGTATACATTGGCTAGATTATTCTTTATTGAATGTAGGTGTAAATTAGTACATTACTATAATTATACATACGGTGCACAAAGTGTTAGGTTAGCGCACAAAACGCTGAAGGTGATAAACGCTGCGCATTGTTATTTTGTTATTATTTTAATTAACAGATGAAAAGTAGCCGTTTGGAAGCGGAAATTTTTATAAAAAAAAAGCTTATTCATATAAAAATAAAATAAAGATACTATTAAAATATTTTATTTAACTTTTCAACAATAAAATTATTTACATACACTGTACAGTACAATACAAAACTTGGGGTTTATACATCTCATACACACTACGAACTCAAGCAAGCCTGCATTGGACCCACAGGAGTTTCCATTTAGTTAAAAATTCGGTTTGTACGTATTTTATCGTAAGTAAAAAAACATTCACTAAGCTACATTCATACTTTCCACATAATTATTATCGTACATATTTATATTTAAATAGACGTTAACAATCATTAATTAGTTCTTAAAATAGCAATTTAAATTTTAACACTGGCAAAAAATGGTAAGAAATCATTAAAAGATTTCAAAATATTTGGCATAAAATGCTACCATTTACCGGGCCATTATTTAGCTATTTCATTTAAAATAATCATGTAAGTTACCAAAAAGCACCATTCACATGATTGTTACTGGCAAATAATTTTGTTTTGTCTTCAAATAAAATAAATTGGAATATAATACACATCATGGTGAAATAATTAAATTATTAACATGTATTCACTAGCACTTACATAATTTTACAACCAACATAACAAATCACAAATACATAATTTCATTAACAATTTGATCGCAGATCAAACAACGATGTGTATGTAGACTTCCGAATTACTTCAAATATCAAATACAGAATTTTAGCACATAAATTACATCTGGACAGATTCCAAAAACCACTTTTAAATTTAGGTTAATTTCACACTTACGTGAGCGTTTTCATAACTTGAAACACAAATATATAGGAATGCCATGAACATAATATATGTATAATTTTTATATTACCTCTAGCATGAATTTAAGTTTATAATGCTATAATTACTTATACTTAATATTCACATTGAATTTACAATTAAAATAAAACTAATATTAATATAACACATTAATTAACCTTTCTGTCAATTAAATACAGAAAGCAAAAGGCTCGTTGAAATATCCAACTGTTTTTTGATATTTACAACTTATTATTATTTGCCATTGCTTATTTCCCTCTTTTCGTTTCCCCCTTTATCATATATACATCACACAACCTATTGTAAAGGCGGTATCAAAACATACTATTATTCTACTACATACAACATTAGTATAGCTGAATAAAATTCATAATAAGGCGAACTGATACTGACAAGAACAGCAATGCCTGTGTTGTAGCAACATTTGTATGCATTTATTTTTCAGTTGAGTTCGAGCTCGACTAATTACGGAGCCTAATTAACATTTTACAATATCACTATACAATATTGCTCTATTTACAGTGTATAAAATATCAGTATAATAAAATGTACTTGACACAATGACATGTAGATCAGTATTAATTGCACCAATTTATAAAATATTCTGCTTTGAGAATGTGGCAGTGAATGTGTATACGGTATTAAATATCGTAATGATATGAAAATTTAATTTGGCTTATTATTAGCTTACAAACAACATCTAACAATACACAAGTATTTGTTGGTCGCTTGCATATAACAGGTTCAAGCTAAAGGTCTTACAGATATAGTTGGTTTACCAGTACCAATAGTTGCAATATCTCGCAAGCTTGATTTCTAGAGATTTCTAGAATATACAAGTTTGTTATCCAACAATAATGTAAAAAGCTAACTTGCAAAGGTAAAAATAAACTGTCAAAATAAAATTCTTAACACTTCAAATATCTTTGAATTTTTCAATGTAGAACCCAATGTAGATGTAATCAAATTCCATCACTGTAATATGAACTATTCAGTCCTGACAGCACTTTAAATCAATTATCCCTTCCTGTTCCTCCTACCAATGTAATTCAGACCTTCCACACATCAAAAGTACGTAGATGTAATCAAATCCTTGTTGTAATTTGAACCTCACAGTCCTCACAGCAGGTTTGAAAGCGACTAGCCGTCGCTACCCTCGTCCTAGCTATCAATGTGGTCAGGCTCCAACTTGGTGCCAGGCCTGATCATCACCAACTGCTTCTCATCGCTGTCTGCCGATGTGTGAATCGTCTCTATCGTCAGCATCATCTTTTCATCACAACTGTCATCCCCTGAGTCCGAATACATGGACTGGGTTGATGTTGCCACCTCCTAGAGATTCAATTGATTTGTTATAAAGTTGGCAAAGAAAACTATTCAAATCCTTCACTGTGTGCATTGAATGAAACACAAGCAAAACAATGAGAATATTGTACTTAATGTAGTCATAATTTTCATGTAAATGCAGAATTTAAGAGATAATTCATAACAAACTTACCGTAATCCGATTCTTGGTGTGTATTCGTACATGCTTGGCCAGGTGATCGGACCGCATGAACCGTTTGCTACACTCCGGACATTCAAACCTCTTCTCGCCGGTATGCGTTCGTCTATGACGCTGAAGTTCATCTGATCTCGTAAATCTATGGAATAAATCAAAAATAATATTATGTTGATCAACAAATTTATACTGTGTATTACAAATTATTTTCTTTATAAAATTTATTTAATAAACTTTACTGAAGTGGTACAATATAAACTTATTTATAAATCATCTAAATGGCTGTATTACTTAATAAGCCACTAAACTTTTTACGATTATCCATAATCACAGTAAAAGAGCCTCCTTGATAACAGGAGATAACACTAAATAATTTCAAGGACTGACCTCTTCCCGCAGAAGAGCCAATTGCACAGGAAGGGTCGTTCACCAGAGTGCCACCGTAAATGCGCTCGGAGATGCGACGTCTTGCCATACACTTTATTGCAGCCAGCTATGTGACACACGTGCTGCTTCTTGCGGTCCACTAATCGACTGCAAAAGTAGAATTATTAATTGCTTGCTGAGAATGTAAAAATGTTGATATAAATAAACAATCAGCAAGAGAGATAATATCATTTGAGTGAAATAAATAGATTTTATATTATTTCTTTCTTGATTAGCAATGCATTAGTGATACCGTTGGTGTTGCTAATGACCATGTATGATTTAACATCAGATCTTTCTGAGTAAAGCCCAATATGCTGCATTATTCTATATACTGCTAAAAAAAATAACCTTACTCACTTTTCACCCTGATCGCAATTAGGACATGTACAAGCCACTCTTTTCATCAGCCGTTTCCCACTGTTGGGACTGCTAGGCCTTACTTTGATCGCCTCACACTCAGGTGTGGGTGTTGAACCACCGTTGCCACCGCCCGAGCTGACTGTCACCACTTGCCACTTGCCGGGCTCGTTGGGATCCTGTTGGATCTGTTGGCCTGGTTGGAACGTTGTTGTTTCTGAAAGGTAATTGAATAATGTTTCATTTCATAGATGACTGGTATTTCTATCAATGACAATAGAAGGCCAGCGAGAATTGTCTTTTTTCCTGTTTACTGGACCCTATAAAATCTATCTCTGACATTTACATTAATGGTGCTGCATTTGCATCTTAATTAAAACATTAAAATGATGCAACAATTTCAAAATAAACACCTACTATTTCATAAAAGGATGTAAGGCAAAGCTGTTATCTAATGATAGATAAATAAATTTTCCCTTATTTATGTAGGAAGTAACTAAGAATCTTTAAACCAACTCAAATAGCAATAGATAACAGACAATGGGCCCTTTTTAAACAGTTTTCTAATACATTTTAGTATTAAATCATACTCATGATGCATGTATATTTATGGCATACAAAATACCATCATTCGTGTACACGATAGTAAAATGTATTCAGTCCACGATTTTGGTTTAATATCAGTTTTCTATTAACATAGGCGTTAGTATAGTAAATTTCAGACTAAGTCCACAAAGTTCGGTAAAATGTACCAACTCAGACAGCTGTTACTTGAAACAATGATGGTATATTGCTGCTATAGTATTTAACTATGTTCAAAGTAAGAATAGTAATTTAAAAAAGTAAGTAATTAAAGCACCGTAGACTTTAAAAATTATTTTATACCTGCCCTAGTGCCTTTTCTTCGTGAAGGCGAAGATTTCAACTTTACTTTCCAACTGTTCTTTTCTTTTTTATTTGTATTCATCTTCTAAAACACGAAACAAAATAAACTAATATTTTAATAAATTACAAATAAGTTTTGTTTTCAATTTAATTCGAGAACAACTTTTAGCATGCGTCAAGATTCGGACATTTTGTTTTGACGCATGATTATGCTATTACTTTGACAAGTGACGTTAACACGCTACACCGGCAAAGGTATGAGTTTATTCAGCCGTAAGATTCATTAAATTATTTGTGTTTGTGGTCTACCCACATCACAGTATGTCGAATAAATGTGAAGACAAGTAATTATTTGATAAAAAATTACAAAGAACTGGGACAAAATGGGGGTAGAGAATGAAATATGTATATTATGTATAGTTTGTTTACTTGTGTTCTTAATTAAACGGTTTCAATCAACAACCAGGTATTTAGAATTCTCGTACATTTTAGAAATATGCAGACAGTGCAGACAACTAAACAAGTTGTACAGGTATATTTTTGGCAATATCGGTATTCGTTGAAATACCGGTAACATAATACCGTAAAATATCGTAACCAGCACATCCATACCGATAGTTCTAGTCTAACGCACAATCAGAGCGAATTACGTCACGCCTGAGTAAACAAACAAATATGACATTACCTCAGATAAATAAAAGTAAAAAACAAAATTAAAAAAGTATAATTATTTTGTATTTCTAGGAACATAACTGACAATGACATCTTGCCTAGTACTCTACAGAGACGTGACGTCACAACCGACGCCATGACATTTTGAAGTATTTTAGTGTGAATTTCAAACTTATAAATTAAAGTGTATTTAATTTTATTTTATACTAAACCTTATTTTTTGCGGAAATATGATATACGTTGTAATTATATTTCCCAACAATATAGAAACGTATTTCAAAATCTGTCATCATGCCTATTATTCATATTTTTATTGTATATGCAGAACAACGCCTAGTAGTCCAGTGCCGATAATTTTTGAAACGAAAAAAAATTATAGTAGAATGAAACCTATTGCAAAAGGAAGAGAATATAACGAAGATTATAGGTAAAATAAATTACGGGCGATCTGAGGTCGGGAAGGGGGGGGGGAGGGGGGGGGGGGCTTTAAGGGAAAAAAATGGTTTATCTCGATTTCCGGAAAAACTACAAGTCCTATTGAAAAAAGTTGAATGGCAAAGTTGTAGGTAATAAAAAGATCTACAACTTTTGTATTTACACTTTTTTACATAACCTCAAAATTTATGTGAAAAATTCAAAAAACCACGTTTTAGGTTTTTTATTTTTATCTTTTACTAGCTGACCCGGCGAACTTCGTATCGCCTTAGAATGTGACAAATCAGAGATCATTAAAATCGGTACTGCCGTTCTTAGCCGTTATAGTTTCCCTGTCCTCCCTCTCCCACTCCCCCTCCCGCTCCCGCTCCTGCTACCTCTCCTTCTCCCTCTCCCTCTCCTCCCCCTCCCCCTCTCCCTCTCCCTCACCCTCTCCCTCTCTCTCTTCCTCTCCCTCTCCCGCTCCCACTCCACTCCCCTCCCCTCCCCGTGTTACATAATCGGGATCCGCGGAACATGCGCGAGCTGTCCGGCCGCGTGGCCGGTGATGATTGTTGCTACTCGTACTCGTACTATCACGTTGTCACGTAGTTCCTTTACTACGTAATATCTTCTGAATGGAATGTCCGATTTGAGTAATTCAAAAAGTTATCTATAGGTATTGAAACAGTTTTGAATATGAAATGATTTATTTGGATAAGGATTAATACGAAGGTATGGTTTTCATGATCTGATTTTGGTCATCTTTTTTATTAACTTTTAAAATGTAAAAAGTGGTTATAGTGACATAACGACAATAGTTGGACATATACTATCGCGAGGTTTTTTGTAGATATTGATATGTTCTATAATATTGTAGAACATTTTTTTGTTCTATCATCAATAGTTTCCGCAGCGTATGCGATGAAAGAAATTTTTAAGCAAATTTTTTCACACTTTGGTTCATGTTACTGATGTTTTAGCAAGGATCCCTAATTTTTTCTAGTAATAAATGTAGCCTATGTTACTCATGAATGATGTAGCTTTCTAATGGTGAAAGAATTTTGAAAATCGGTTCAATAGTTTTTGAGTTTATTCGTTGCAAACATACAAAAATACAAAAATCCAAAAATACAAAGCTTTCCTCTTTATAATATTAGTATAGACAAAAAATTTTTTTTTTTCACGAAATTTGGTGAAAACTTACCTTTGTATGTCCTTAACATACTGTAATTTTTTTGATTCAAAAAAATATTTTTTTCCACCTTATTTTGACCTTAAATCAAAAAAACAACCTTATTTTCAGTCGAAAAGTTTCACGTCAAAATATCTGATTTTTTTTTAAAAGTCGGTAGTCGTCTTGTTCGTTGGAATCTCTACTTTCTAATGGTATATAAAAACCTATACACTACTATGGTAAATGTTCTCAGAAAATGCAATGAAACGACTACTATTTTCGCATGTTTTTTGCCATCTCATATGCAATCAATGAAATCCGAAATTTTTTTGCGAAAATCTCTACTTTCTAATGGTATATAAAAACCTATACACTAATATGGTAAATGTTCTCAGAAAATGCAATGAAAAGACTACTATTTTCGCATGTTTTTTGCAATCTTATATGCAATCAATGGAATCCGAAATTTTTTTGCGAAAATAGTTGTCGTTTCATTGCATTTTCGAAGAACATTTACCATAGTAGTGTATAAGTTTTTATATACCATTAGAAAGTAGAGATTCCAACGAACAAAAACTACCAACTTTTTAAAAAAATCTGATATTTTGACGTGAGATTTTTCGACTGAAAATAAGGTTGTTTTTTTGATTTAAGGTCAAAATAAGGTGGAAAAAAATATTTTTTTGAATCAAAAATATTACAGTATGTTAAGGACATACAAAGGTAAGTTTTCACCAAATTTCGTGAAAAAAAAATTTTTTTGTAAAAGATAAAATAAAAAACCAAAAACGTGTTTTTTTGAATTTTTCACATAAATTTTGAGGTTATGTAAAAGAGTGTAAATACAAAAGTTGTAGATCTTTTTATTGCCTACAACTTTGCCATTCAACTTTTTTCAATAGGACTTGTAGTTTTTCTCGAAATCGAGACAAACCATTTTTTTCCCTTAAACCCCCCTCCCCCCCCCCCTTCCCGACCTCAGATCGCCCGTAATTTATTTTTCCTATAATCTTCGTTATATTCTCTTCCTTTTGCAACAGGTTTCATTCTACTATAATTTTCTTCCACTTTTTACCGTTTTTAGAGCTATCGGCACTGGGCTATAGTTACAGTACTACGACAGAAGAAATAATAGTACTTATATAAATAAGTACAGAAGGCGCACTGAGAAAAAATCCGAAAAATCATTTAAATAAATAGTGACTCTTGCTCCAACGCAATAAAGTGTAATTCAGATCGCACAGCGCTAATAAAAAACGCGTAATGAGTTGCCTTCCTTTCTAACACTATCGCTTATCCTCTCTGGCAATGTCAGGTTTGTCTTTTTTGAAAGAATAAAATTAATCTGAAAGTTTAGTAACATGTCTGATGACATGAAGAAAACTAAAGCCCAATGCATATGTAACGGGTTTTTTCCCCGTACGGAACGGGGACGGGACGGGGCATTCCCCGTCGCCGACGGGATTTTCAGAGGTCGATGCATACGTAACGTGTTTTTCCCGTACGGAACGGGGACGGGACGGGGCATTCCCCGTCGTCGACGGGATTTTTAACTCAGACCTAACGTGCTAGTGTTGTGATTAAAGAAAGATGAATTTTTCATTTGAAGAATTAGCTTTAATTGCTATTTCATTAGACAACGAAGAAGCTACGGCCGTCAAGAGAAAAAGGAGATTTTCTATACATACTACATGGCATAAATGAGAAAAAGGAGCAGAATATCACACTCTCTACAAAGAACTTTTGGACGACGAGACTCAATTTTATAAATAATTCCGTATGACAAAATAATGTTTTTCTTTAAGAAGCGGGTCTATCGTCTCCTTGCCGACAACGCGTTGGTGACGCCCCTGGTTGCTAATGTGCTAATGGGCGGCAGTGATCACTTACCAATCTTACCATCAGGTGACCCGTCTGCTCGTTTGCGTGCTCAAAGCATAAGAAACATAAACGTTTACGTACGTACGCGCGTGAGAAGTTATACTTCTTTGGCAGAAAAAAATATATTAAAAAAAATAAAAAAACAACATTAAAAAACAATATTAAAAAAATAACGCACCTAAAGACTAAATACTAAGTACTTCAAAAATATATAGTTCTTCAAAATGTTTTATAATTTTTCTGCTGGTTATTATAACATTGAAATAACATGTTTAATTATAATTTCTTCAAAATTATTTTTATGTAATGAAAACTGATGTATTTATAATGATAATTTTTTGTACAAGGTGATTAGCTTAAATAGTAGGTAATAATATAGGTATAATAATAATACACGTGCATCACTACTTTCTCCCCGTCGTGGACGGGGTGACTGTGCATACGCAACGGAAGCAAAACCCCGTCCCGCACGGAACGTGGCACGTACGGAACGGGGTTTCGCTTCCGCTGCGTATGCACTACCGCATACATTTTCTATGCAACGATGTTTGCCCCGTCCCGTCCCCGTTCCGTACGGGGAAAAAACCCGTTACGTATGCATTGGGCTTAACACTTATAAAAATTAATTCATTTTGTATTTTTTTCTGAAAGTTTAATTTTTAATATGTGTTATGATAGATTACGAACGTATGACAGCCATTATGAATTTTCTGATTAAGTTAGTTTGGTCGAAGGTGGCATGTACTTGTAACGTCATAGCTAAAATGCGGAGTGCACCAGGCCTGGTACTACTAAGTATCATCTATATGTAGGTTAGTAATTCCAAAGACGTGTAAATATACATTAATTTTGTCAGAAAGAAATGTTTTTGTAGCATTGATATCACGTCATTGCGTCCATTGCAAAACACGAAGAAAAACGAAGATTCCCGAGCACACAACTACCATCTTAACAATTCAAGAGACTCACCTATCACAGGTTGTTGTTGTTGCTGCTGCTGCTGCTGCGGCTGGGCTTGAGGCAGCTGGGCGATCTGCACCCCGCCCAAGCCCACGGCTGGGACCAGCTGTACCGTGCCGCCTAGCCCACCCACGCCTAACGTTGGTACCTGTTGGGAAATGATTTCTTTATGAAAATTGAAATGAATGAAATTTCATATATGTTACATGCCTGGTTTTTAGGGTTCCGATTTTTCTTGGGAACCCTAAAAACCAGGCATGTAACAGATATGAAATTTCGGATCCAGAGACGGATATTATACCAATAATATCATACTGGTTTCGGATACAGTTACGTATATGAAATAATTTTGGTTATCCGTTACTTTCGGATTTTTTCAGTTACGATATCTATTGATCTTTGTAACTTGGATGATGAATGAAATAAGAAATATCTGAATCTTTTTTAGTTTACTTAAAAATAAATAATATCTACAGATGACTGTACATGGACTGTAGTTGTTTTAATCCATCGCAGCCAAAGAAACTTTAGAATAACTGAAGACGAGAAGAAGCTGTTAGTTTTGCTGACATTCTTTCAAAGATAGATAAGCATTTTTAGCAAGCATGGGATAGAAACACGATTTATGTTAAAGTTCCCACAAACTTCTTATAAACGTGTAATCATGCATAACTGAAGATTAGTTACCACACCATGACTTTGTATCGAATAACAAACACTCATGCAGGGAAAATATACCTATGGATGTAACATTTACAGGCTTCGACAAAAAAATTACGGAATTCCATTGCTCAAATGTCGGTGTTTGGGGGAATATTCCACTCCAATTAATGGCTACCTAATATCGCTCTAGTTCTATCTAAACAAAATGAATCCAACGGAAAACAGTCGCATATTTAATTCCTGTTTGCAACAAAATTCATATTCCCGAGCACCCGCGGTGTCCGTGTTTAATTAGTAAGTTAGTTAGTAAGTAGTGTAAATTAAGATCATTATGATCTATTCACACATTTGAGCCATAGATAACCTCCAAAATCTATGCATTTGAGCTGTACGACAGGGACACGACTAAACGTAGCAAAAGACGTCGACGTTCGTAAACATAAAAATGCAGAACGTCCACAAGTGTCAAAATGTCATTGCGACAATATCCACGCTCGCAGTATCTCGTTGCACTCGTTGACATATAGCGCGCTCAACGAGTCAATTAAATATGTCGAAGAGTGCACTGAGATAATATAGTCATTGCCAGTGTTGCCAGATAATTTTTTCTCGAATAGCCTTGGCGGAGTGCGCGTATAGCCTGAGATAGCCCCATTTAGGGTTCGAAGTAGGGCTTCCAATACGTACTTACGTAATTACGCAAATACGTAATTACGGACAGATTTTAAAAGTACCACAAACACGTAACTGAAGACTTCAAATCCGTAATAACGTAAGTACCTTAAAGGATATTATTAATTTAAAAATATATATATATTCTGTCTACATATGGGAAAAAGACGTGAGTTTATGTGTTTTTGAGTTTATGTATTTACTATGTATTCTGTACTAAATCATTTATTATAGTTTTAACTCCGACTTACATTAGGGCAACTCTAAACGTTATGTGAACAACATCAAAACTCTTTCAGTATAGATCTCCGAATTTCCGGGGCTAACTTTATAACTTCGATTTGTATCTGCAAGACTTTATTGTTTTAATCGTACATAATAAAGTTTATTGTTGAGTGATCGGAAAACGAAGGAAATCCCCGTTGGTTGTGGATAGTTGGGTACCTAACACAATCAAAGTTTAAAAGTGTTTCGCAAGTATTTGATCTAACTCGCAGGCAGCAGGCTAATGGAACCCGCAAGATTTATCTTTATTTTCGTAAAACAAAAGTATCAATACCACAGAGTACTTTGCTCAATACTCAGTCGTCAGTCGTCACTCGACAGTCACCACGTGAACCTGCGAAAAACTTGACCCAGTCTAAGATTAATGTTTTGAGTTTTGTGTTTGTGCCGCGAAGCTTGACGCTTGCTTTTTGGAGACTTTTATCAGAAGTTTCTAAGTATCACATAATTTATTATCAATAATGCCTACAAGTGTTTCGGTTCCTTTTTATTAACTTTTCTGTTATTTTTGCCACTTTCAAACTTCCTCTAATATACTCATTCCTTACTTTATCCATTCTCGTCATTCCACACATCCACCTCAACATTCTCATCTCTGTGACAAGCAATCGTCTCTCATCCGTCTTCTTTGTAGCCCAACATTTTAATCCATACATTACGACAGGTCATATGACGGATTTATAGATTTTACCCTTCAATTTAAGGGGCATCCGTGGGTCGCAAATAGTTCCTGTGACCTGTCGCCATTTCATCCAACCTGCATTCATCCGATGTGTCACATCCAGGTCAATGTCACCACTCTTTTCAGTTCATTATCATTTATGGCATCATATTATCAAGAACAAATCTTAAATAAATAAAACTTTGTTGATTGAGTCTATTCGTACGTAACTGATTTTAGATTTGAAGTTTAATCTTAAAATTATTATCTTCTATAGTTTCTTTTTAATATAATACATTTAAACAATTGAAGATGTTTCATTTTTTATTTCTATTCCTTCCAAAAATACACGAAAAAAATTTCGCCTTAAAAAACAAATCAGTTACGTAATTACGTAGATACGTATTTAAAGCATCGAAATGCGTATCTAGTTACGTAATTAGCAAATCCGTATTTTTGGAAGCCCTAGTTCGAAGTATAGGAATAAACAAAAAAAGGTCATTATTGGCAGTCAATTTCATATCACTTTGTTGAGAAAGCCAAGCCCAGACTTTTTTTTTAGTCCGAGCGCTGAATTGACACTAAATATATTGGCAGCACTGGACACGGCCCACAGTACACTGAATATAGCCCCTCGGCTACACGTAGCCAAGGGATAAAATATGATAGCCGCTCGGTAACGGAAATAGTCCCATTGGCGCTTAATAGCCCCATCGGGCAACACTGGTCATCGCTTGCGTCACTTTGTCGTGTCGATATCGTGTCCCAGTCATGTCGAAGTCTTGTCGAAGCTGTATCGACGTCGTGTCGATGTCGTGTCGGTGTCGTGGTGATGTCGTGTCAATGTCATGTCGGTGTCACAAGTTACCTGAACGACGTTACGCACGTTGTTGGGCGCGTTGATGACCGTGAGCTGTTGCGGCGCCTCGCTCACCGGACTCATCGTCTGCCGCCACCGGTTAGTAATGCATGCAATGCCGTGTTAGTAATGTTAGTACTTATACATACAACTCGTGTCAAAAGCGTTCTATGACGAGACGAAAGGTATTCTATTACAAATTACATGATTATTTTAAAGACAGCTTGGACATGAGTTTCATAAATATACATAGTTGTAATAAGTGCTATCTGTAACTTAATGTGAGTATCTAACCCACCGCACAAGTGGGGTGTTATAAGTTTAGCGTGTCTATGTGTCTATTTGTTGTCTGTGGCATCGTAGCTCCTAAATTAATGGACTAATTTTGATGTGTTTTTTTGTTTGAAAGCTGACGTGATCTAGATAGTAGTAAGCTATGTTTGATGAAAGAAAACAAGTGTCGGGGGTTACAATTTTAAATGTTACTCGTATTATTAAACTCAACATCAATCCCAATATTTCCGATACAATAAATAAGTGTGTAATATAAAAATAATATGTGAATTACCTGTAAAGTAATAGTGCCTGGTGTAGAGGCAGCGCTCACAGTGGCCTGCGCCGCTCCGTTCTGTCCAAACCAAACCCGCTTGTACATCGCGCACAGACATTTCAATACTTTTCTGTGCGCGAGTGTACTTCCAGCCACAAAACAACCGATTACATGTAGCAAGGGTATTCTGTTTTATTTGTAAGTACGTAAATTTAACAATTACTTTGGTAAGCCACGCGAAATTACGACAAAACAAAATCTTCAGCAAAAGCCTCTGATTTATAAAAAGAAATTAAAACATGTAATATTACCTAAGTAGAGCTAATGTGTCAGTAGAAATAGTATTATAAAATACCCTCCTATAAATGATACCACATTAGAAAATGATTGGTTGAAATATATTTTCATTATAATTTACATAAATGATCTACATTTTGTCTTCCTCCTTGCTACATGCATCAGAAGTAGAGAGATGATGAAAACATATATAGATGTATGATGTTTATAAAGCAAAAAGTTAATTGCAATAGTTAAGGAAGTTTTAGTAAAGCACAAACAATTAAATACAGGTTTCAGTTTCACAAACCCCATTATTTTAGTAAATGTAATAATCAAATGGTCAAATGTAAGTTACCTGAACGTTCCCGAGCGACGCGATCTGTATCTGTTGTATCTGCCCCGACGGTGTCAGCACATTCGCCACTTGAGGTTGTGCTTGCATCTGCATTCAAATTTATTTTTAATTTAATCGTCTAAATCGGAGTAATTTCATTATACATACGTTAAATAAAATAGCTAACGTTATTTTCTAGTTTATACAGCAATAACGAAGTAGGACTTATCATCACGAGGCTTTGCTGGTCATGAAATAGAATAACGCGACTAATGTCGGGACACGAAGCAGGAAGAAATTCTTAAATTGACTTGTTATTACCTGTCTCTGTCACTCCCGCGTAAATATAATGCGGTCTCGCTCACACAGTGCAATGGCCGCCGTTCTATGCGAGCGAGACGCATTATATTTACGCGGGGGTGACCGAGACAGGTTATAACAAGTCAATGTACGAATTTCTTCCTGCTTCGTGTCCCGACTTTACCCCGCTTTTTTTCGGCCGACAACACGTCGTGATATCTTTGATGTTACTGATGTCCACGGTGACGGTGTACAGCGGGCTCGTCTCCACTTTTTATCCATGAGGAGTTCCTCCAACCATAGGAAAAAAAGACGTAGCATAGGTTTAACCATGTGGAAGTAGCCGACAAACGAGCTGAAGATCCACGTGATGATAAGTGGCTATCGCCGCCCAAATTACACCTTTCTTGCATTACGGGTCTCGCTCGGCGTTATGCCTCAGACAGATGGACGGACATGACGAAACTATAAACCTAAAAATAACCGACTTCAAAGTTACTCAAAAACTACTTGTCAGATCTCGTTCAAATTTATGTAGGACCACATGACAAGCACCTGCTTGTCAATCATCAAAGAATCATCAAAATCGGTTCGCCCAGTCGAAAGTTCTGAGGTAACAAACATAAAAAAAATACAGTCGAATTGAGAACCTCCTCCTTTTTTTGAAGTCGGTTAAAAATAAAGAAAGCAGCGTCACCTGTTGCAGCTGCGGTATGATCTGTAGTGCGTGCGCGTGCGCGTGCGGCGCGTGCACGGGCAGGTGCACGGTCTGGTACACGGTGTGCCCGTTGGCCACGCTCACCGGCACCTGCACGGGCACCATGCCCACGCCCACGCCGCCCACGCCGCCGCGGACCGCCACGCCGCCGCCTGCGGACGTCACTTATCTTAAGCAACATACTTACGATCACTAGGAAATTAAAGAGTCCGATCATAGCATTTCAATGATTGCTTTAACATTATAGTAACGTTTTAGACGCGGTTTCCTGATGGACCAACTACCTACGCACAACTATTATAGTTGTATGTGTATGGCACAACTAAGCATAACTATTTTCTATAATCCATTCCTTGAAATACAACTATAGTGACGGAAAAGCTATGTATATTAAAACCGAAAGGATACACACCGCTGATTAAACAAATAACCACAAAAAAATTGTTGTGCCAATGGGAACACTCAGCTGTTGTAATGTACCATACAAATAGTTGTGTGTACGTAGTTGTTCCAATAGGAAATCGCGGTTAGGGTTTTAACTTTTACTTGCATAATTTAATAAGCGCCTTAACGAGCGTCTATTGCTTAGAAATAAGGTATTCGTGAATATCTATATATATAAAAGAAAGTTGTGTTAGTTACACTATTTATAACTCAAGAACGACTGAACCGATTTGGCTGAAAATTGGTGAGGAGGTAGCTTAGAATCAGGAGACGGACATAGGATACTTTTTATCCCGGAAAATAGACCTGTTCCTGTGGAATAAGGTAAAATTTTGTTATATGTAGTTGATAGATTAGTTATTTATAGCTACATAAAGCTCGGGGAGGGGTGGAACGGGAGCGGGAGCGGGAGCGGGAGCGTGAGAGGTAGAGGGAGAGGGAGAGGGAGAGGGTGAGGGAGAGGGTGAGGGAGAGGGAGAGGGAGAGGGAGAGGG
Source organism: Thymelicus sylvestris (assembly GCA_911387775.1). Lineage (NCBI taxonomy): Eukaryota > Metazoa > Arthropoda > Insecta > Lepidoptera > Hesperiidae > Thymelicus > Thymelicus sylvestris. Next base: position 4,004,989 of record OU426888.1, read on the forward strand.
AGAGGGAGAGGGAGAGGGAGAGGGAGAGGGAGAGGGAGAGGGAGAGGGAGAGGGAGAGGGAGAGGGAGAGGGAGAGGGAGAGGGAGAGGGAGCGGGAGAGAGAGAGGGAGAGGGAGAGGGAGAGGGAGAGGGAGAGGGAGAGGGAGGAGCAAACAGAAAGTGTAACGGCTAAGAACGGCTGTACCGATTTTAATGATTTCTGATTTGTTACATTCTTAGGCGACACGAAGTTCGCCGGGTCAGCTAGTATTCCATAAAGCTGGGTGAATAGGACATGACAATTTATAGTAATTAATTATTGGCGATTGAAAAGGACTGTCTTTTCTCTCTGTCTTCATATTTGAAATCTTCACATTGAATTTATTAACAGTTAAAGGAGTGGTAGTACGATAGGTTATAGAGACCCACAATTTCATATAAATTACTTGTACTTAATCTTGGCAATTGTAAAAGAAATAAACATTAAAAGGCAAAACAGTGTAACAAGTATTGTAATGTTGATGCTTCGCTGGGCAAAGGTGAAACGCAGTACCGTGAAGGCCGGTCAGAATTCAGATTTAACTGTTGCAACTTCTTATAAACTCGTCACAACAAATTGGAGCTCAATAAAAAAAATAGCTTATTCAGAATCTTTTTTAAAGAAAACATACAAATCATAAATAATCACTGTGATACAAATTATTTCAAAGTAACCAAGAAAGAACTCCTTCATAAAAAGACCATTTAAAAATATATTTGGACATATGGAAAGGTCCTACAGTGTATTTTTATACTAATTGTAAGCATTAACCAACATATAGACGTATGACGTATGCATTCTTTACTGCGTATAAATAACCAAAATTATTAACAAAAAATATATTCACATATAAAACAATTTACATATCACTAAAGAATTATATGTAAACATGAAGAAATGTGTGAAAAATTGGTTTTAGGTTCTTATAAGTGATATTTCCACATCTGAAATTGTCCAAATGGTTTGCTGTACAAATTGTTCTTTAAATAAAACGACTGCAGGAGGTAATCTTGAAAATTTCAAATGTAGAAATATCAGAATAAGGATCTATCCAAAAAATAACCACCAAGCAAATGAAACGGTGAAGTAATGAGCAAGCTGTTGGGATAAAAGAATTAGGACTGCGTTGAGAGAATTTTTAAACAAAACAATCAATAATAATGAATGGATGTAGTTAGTGAATTCTAGTTCTTTAAGTCACCAACGCATTGAATATGCCTTAGGGATCGCATGAGTACCATCAAAAGACCAATCTAATGGTTTCTCGGCAAATCAAACTAGACAGTTTGGTTTGCTATTACAAACACGACATAAATTTAACTCAATAAATGATGTGATACTAACGAAAAAGTGATACCTATAGTAAACTACACTAAGATGATTCATGGTGATAAATGAACGGACCATGCATTTACATAACAGTAACGTATTAAAACCGTGCCATTTAAAGTTAAGGAAATGTATATGATTCGGAATCCTACTAATATTATAAAGACAGTTTGCGAAGATGTTTTAATGTTTGTATTTCCATCACGCGCTAACCGTTGTTTATAGATGACAATTTTATAGAGGTATGGTAAAAGTATTTTTTAAAAGAAACAAAAAAAAATGATTTTTTTTGCAAAGCGGATTTTGTCTTCATTCAGCAATGCATCATCATACATTCATAGGACATAAATGTATTTAGGCAGTAGTTTGTCAATTGTTATCTATTTACCATAGCTATCCCTACCATTAAACAACATTTCGCGCAGAAGTCGCCAGCGACATACAAATTACAGTGATCTTTCAATAGGACAACTACGACGGATTTCGAATAAAACAGATCAATTCGAGATTAATTTTGCATCAATTTTACCACTTAATTATTACCACCATTATTAGAACCAATGCGTTATGATCAACTTATATATTATCTTCGTCAATAATTTATACATGTCCGAAAATTCTCTCAACACATCCAGTACGGCAGTACGGTGATATTATATTTTTGGTTGTTTTATATCGAATTTGAATTTTGATTAACATTGGACAAGGATAAGATAAGCCAAGCTAAAAGGGATATTAGTTACAAAGCTAGGACATTGGGCCCATATTCATTGAAATCACAGATTGATCTATTATTGCAAGGGGGTAAAGTTAGTGTTAAACGCCGTGCAATAACAAACCACTTAAGTCACGAGTATATAAAAATAATTAATGATCAAGTTGGGTATTTTGAAGGTTATTTATTCCTGTAAGTATTTTTTTTTCTAATTGAAGATCGATATATGTCTCATAATTTTCATACGTTAAACTTCAAGCCAAATAAAAAAATATTTAAAATACTGCCAGAATTTTTTCAAACTACCTTCATTTCCAAAAACACAATCCTACCGCCGTACTGGTCCGAGTGTTACGAACCTTGTCCCGGGGAGTTCGCTTGTGGCTTCTCATCTTTAGCGGTGGCATTCTTTTCGCCATTCTCCACCACGGAGCCGTTGGCAACGTTGGCCACACTGGCAGGCAACTGGACGCTCGTCGAACTAGGGATGGAAATCGCCTGACTGGTGGGGATGTGAACCCCCGGGATGGTCAGGTTGGCCCCGGGGATGATCATCTGGTTGCCCAGGGCGGAGATGGGGATGGTAAGGTTAGTACCGGGGATGGTGAGCGTGGCTGGCTGCTCTGTGAGGCGGCGAGCGGAAAAACACAGATTAGTATGAGAACAGTTGAGTTAGATGCGTGATGTTAGAGGCCTGGAGCGTTGCGTGTTACTGCTAGTGAAGCTCGCACGCTAATGCCAGTTGGCACCATTGATCTCTATAATATCAATACATTCGATACAGCGCCACCGTGCGGAATAGCCGGAAAACTACATTTTTATTTACTATTTTTTTTCTTTTATATTTATTACAGTAAGTTAAACTGAAAATCAAAGTAACTCAAGTTGATGGAAAGGTTGTATTATTGTCTAATTTTCTCACTAACCAAAATAGTTCAAGTCAAATAAGTACAAAAATTATAATCAAAATATAAAAAATATATTTATATTATAGAGAACAGTGGGTTATCGAAACCTACCCGAATGGGTGATTCGAATTCGAAGGACGCCGTAACGAACTAGTATTATTTGACAACTTCCTGATATAAAAACTACAGATTCGCAATATATTTTGTGTGTTACATGTGTGTTATAAGTAATTTTTTATCAAAACGAAACTTGAAGGATCATTACGTCGAATAACGTCATATAATGTACATATTTTAAATTTGAATAAATATTGAAATTTTTGAAATAATGATGAACACTTGTCGTATCTGAATAAAAGGTTCCCAATTAAAGGATTAATTTAATTTCGGAAACTAATTCAAATTTTACAATGACATCGAAATTTACAATTAATAAGTTTAATTTAACACTTCTCTTGTGAAAGCAACAAAAACTATGTATATAACAAGTAAGTTGATGAAATTTAACTACTCGGTGTTTAACTTAATATCATCTAACATTGAATATGAGTTTAACATCCATGCAACATTATAAGTGCCCTAAGTAATATCTATTCTATAACTGTTAACACTAACAGATGAACGGTGTGAAGAAAAGCAAATGAAAGGAAAGTCTAGCAATCCCAAGCAAAATGAAATTAGTAGGACCCAAGCTGCATGAGTGACGTATTCGAAGTAATAAGTCACAGTAAGTCACTCACCGGCGGGTAAATGCATGACGTTTTGTAGGAATCCGGCCGGTAACACTGGTGTCCGTACTAGCTGCCCGTTGACCACGCTCACTTGACCCATGCCGGAGAAGTTCTGTAATGACACAGGAGGTCATGTTAAATGGAGATTGCAGGAGTCTGCATGTCAGTATTCATGGATTAGATAAGGGGACTCATCCACCATGGCCATCAACAACGCCATAATGGATGCGTCGCTGAACAAATACGACAATACAATAATGTTTTTTTCTATAAATATAACATATGTGCAAATGTCTCAAAGTTTAATTTTTCTGTATATAATTGTAGGGCATAAATTATTAAATAAATAAATAAGATGAACAAGAATATAATGTTATCAAAACTATCAATTGCACCTCCTCCGTCTCTATCTACACCAATCCGCACTGGAGCAGCGTGATGGAGTATTCTCTAAGCCTCCTCAAGAGGAGAGACCCGTGCCCAGTAGTGGGCCATTGGTTGAAGCCTATCTTACAAACTTTATCTAATTTAGTTGAGTGACATCCTCACCTGTGCGTGCTGCGCAGGAATGAACAGTGCCTCCTGGCCGTCAACAGTGACCCCCTGCATGGGCACCCCGCCCCCCACTCCCCCCACGCCGCCCACCAGGCACCCACCGTACACCCCCCCTTGTTGCTGGAAATACACCATTGTAAAGTTAAAAAAAATTTAAAACTGTCACATTTATGGAGTAAATTAGTTTGTTTTCAATAGAAATAGCCAACAAACGAGCTGACGATCCACCTGATGGTAAGTGGCTGTCGTCGCCCATGAACACATGCGTTTCGGCCAAGAAAGTGAGAAGAACAAGAAAGAAAGAACTGGCTATCAGTGGTAGTCAAGACAGTGGTATCTATCCAGGTGCTAATGCCACACTCAACCTCACGATTCATTAGCGTATTCATAGATAGTAATTATCTACCCCTCTTTTTTTTGTCTATCTCTATGATACACTCTCATGTTTTCTGAGATTAACTTACTCTAAAACATATGTAATAATCTAAATTTTACTAACAAAAAATAAACGTCTTCAAAATTACTCAAAAACTACTTGACAAGCACCTGCTTTCGATTAAAAAAAGAATCATCAAAATCGGTTCACCCAGTCGAAAGTTCTGAGGCAACAAACATAAAAAAATACAGTCGAATTGCGAACCTCCTCCTTTCTTTGAAGTCGATTAATAACAACAACACAACCACCAACACTCCGTCCTCACCTGCAGCAACTGCGGGTGTATCTGTAGCAGCTGTTGCGGTGGGTTCTGGTAGCCGCCGCCCTCCCCCGACACCACGCCGCCGCCCAGCAGCTGCTGCAACTGCTGCATCGATATCACCTGCACCACACAATACACTGGGACGTTAGGACTTAGACGATACACTATGTGAGTTGATACAGTATGTGAGTTGATACAGTATGTGAGTTGATACAGTATGTGAGTTGATACAGTATGTGAGTTGATACAGTATGTGAGTTGATACAGTATGTGAGTTGATACAGTATGTGAGTTGATACAGTATGTGAGTTGATACAGTATGTGAGTTGATACAGTATGTGAGTTGATACAGTATGTGAGTTGATACAGTATGTGAGTTGATACAGTATGTGAGTTGATACAGTATGTGAGTTGATACAGTATGTGAGTTGATACAGTATGTGAGTTGATACAGTATGTGAGTTGATACAGTATGTGAGTTGATACAGTATGTGAGTTGATACAGTATGTGAGTTGATACAGTATGTGAGTTGATACAGTATGTGAGTTGATACACTATGATGTTAGTTGATACACTATTACATTGCAATTAAAAACAATTAAACAATGTTTATTACTTTTAGATTACAGAACAATATTTTTATACACTATGATTTTAAATTATCATGTAAACACTTAAAGAGTAAGAACCTAAGTGAATGCCTTATAAATTGGCCAAATTCACAATAAAAACTCAAGGTTATAGCTTGGAGTCAAAGGTTGATGGAACCACTTCAACATCCAATAATATATTGATGTATGTGCGAGTAAAAATTAAATTCAATCACCTGTGGTTGTTGCACCTGTATGCCATTCGGAACAGTGCTGGCTGCATTGACGATAGCTGCAGATAGTTCATTACCCTGGAAAGTAAATAACAACATATTAATTAATTAGGATCATTAACCTGTGTATAGTAGTAGTTTCAACATCACTTGTCTGTGTCACTACAAAGTAATATAATGTCTGAGTTGGTTACAAAATTTGTTGCATAACACCTCGCATTATATTTTTTGTTCTACGAGAATCTATGAGTTTTATGAGTAAGAATGTTAGATTCAAAATAATATTTGTCACTACAACTAGTATAACTTAAACTTACCGATAATCCTTGGGCTCGCAACTGCTGCACAACAGCAGTGCTAATCACCCTCAGCTGCGGCTGCTGTTGCTGCAAGTAATGTTGTTGCAACTGTTGCTGCACGGCCGCTAACGTGACAGAGTCATTCTGCACTTGCTGCTGTACCAACTGCGCCTGTTGAACTTGCTGCTGAGCTTGCTGCTGGGCCTGTTGCTGCGCCTGTTGATGTGCTTGCTGCTGTGCCTGTTGTTGCGCCTGTTGCTGTGCCTGTTGTTGCGCCTGTTGTTGCGCCTGTTGCTGCGCTTGTTGTTGCGCTTGTTGTTGTGCTTGCTGCTGTTGTTGCTGCTGGACTTGTTGTTGCTGCTGCTGTTGCACTTGTTGCTGTTGTTGTGGACCTGCAATTAAATTAGGTTTGTTAATTCAAGCACAGGTTAACTGAATTCTTATCCCACTATTAAATTCAAATATTATCATAGTGACTATGATGTACAATAACATAGTATGATGTATTGTATCATAATGTGATCCTCACTGTAGTGTTGCTGTTGTTCCTTATCCTGACCCTGGTCGGGCCCCATGCTGGCGGCGCCCAGGCGACTGCAGGTGGCGGCCAGTAGCGCTAGTGGCGACTGGCTGCCGTTAGCCTCCTGCTATACGGAAAATTTTTTTTATTAAATAACCTACACTTAATAAATTACACTACAAATTCATAGCCATAGATTTACTGTGTCATGGGTGCCATGGACAGCACACTAAAACAAGAACACTTACACCCAAACTGAGAACAGAAATAAAAAGTCATCATTAAATTTTCTGCATTACTGGGAATTGAACCCAGGGCGCTTCAAACAGCATTGTAACCAGTATGCAGGTTGTAATAGTAATTAAGTGTGATATAAGAGGAAAATTCAAGTTTTCAGTACACTTGTCTAACATCATGTATGGTCAGGGTCTAGCGTTGCCTTATAAAAGTTGATTTTGTGGTGCATTTCATTCTTGCATGCACCTTAAATCATATAAAATAAATTTTAGACCCAGAATACATTTTATATTCCTACTTTGTTCCACAACATTAAGCATTACAAATGTAGTTATAAAAACAATCTTAACACACTGTAAAAGCATTTGTATCGGTCAGGTGATATTAAGGAAAGTATTGAACAGAAGGCTATAAAATATTCAAGGACAGTGGGGACAGGTAGGTCACTCTCGTTACTCTACATTCACCATGTTTTTATTGATTTTTGTTGTTTTTTATTTGAAAGTTTTCCTCAACTTCTTTTTACAGATACAGTATACACTTATACTTGCTATCTAATTACAATGTAACTTTATCTTAATGATAATATAAACTTTCACAATGTAGTTGATATTGTCAAGAGTAAATGTTATTGTTATAATTTATCATTTGAATCAATGCTGGTTAGACAAACAAAATGAAACTACATTAATTGATATTTATACAGAAGTGGCAATGGAACAGCTAATAGCATTATCAAATTATTGGTACCAAAATTGGTATAATTTTATTATTCCTGGAGAAGTGGAACAAGGCCAGAGAAATAATTTGTTTGAAAAAAAGATCCCTGATAATAAAGGTAATGAATGTTTAGTTCAAGAAAGGAGGAAGACAACAATATCAGATGCCTAAAAGTATAAAACATTTCTTTTAGAAAGTTGTCTGACAATTTAAAGAGGCAATAGGGGAGAAATCAAGAGCGTATCGAACACAAAGGGTTTAAAAGCCATGAATGAACATGTAAAAAACAACCCTTTGCGTTTCGTATGAAATTCATAAATAAGAAAATGTATCAGTACTTTGAAAATTTAGGACCATTATTTTTCGCGGGAATTAAATCACAATACAAATTTATATTAAACGGGTACCTTATTTCTATCAGTTGCCAAAACCATGATTTAATTATTAATTAATTTAAATTATTATTCTTATTTTCAATATTTTTAGAAAATAAAACTCATATTTCAAAATTTCAAACTTCAAGCGGACTTGTTTACTTTTTTGACATTTAAAATTTAATAACTGACCACAGAAAAACAAAACAGATTTTATAATAGACAAACCATTCACTCATTAGTCGAGACTCCATTTTGAAATCAATTAGATATTTAGTTTACAACCATTCAGTGTGTTATTAATCGCTTACCAAACTACGAAGTAGTACGTTCAAGTCAAAACAAAACAAAGTTTTAACTGTCCGCATGGTTTGTGCACTCGCGGTAGTTTGGAATCGACACGCCTTTTCCTAACAAGTGCCGGGAGTCGGGAGTCGTCGCATGCAAGGCCGCCGCCGCCCTTCGATCCACCCACCTTGGATCGCGTGAGTATAGTTTAACGCTAAAATAATTTAACCACATCTAGCTTCCAGACACGCTATTTCCAGGCGTATTTATAAAATTAGCAGCTTTCTTACAATGTAAAATTGCTTCAGACGATATTTTTGGCATAGACGTCACGTATGATAGTGACAACTTACTTTCCTGTGTATGGCTTAACCAAAGATTACAGAAATAGATTCCTCTTTCACGTGAATACCACCATGATTCACCATCGTGTACCATGATAAATTGTGGAAAAAATGGGTGGGAAGGTGGTGAACTGGAGGAGGACGCTGATGCTATTTCGGCAAGGGAGTAGTTCGCCTCGCGGTCACAACCTCCTGCGTGTGGCCTGCCTGACGGGCCCCACACGGCCGCGCGGCCGGGGCCGCACTCGCCCCGCCCTCCCCCTTCGCCGACCGACACACGAGACCGCTGCCCGCTAGCGTCCAATCTGTTACACAATAACACCGTATCCTTTCACTTCAAATTGTTTACCTTTATTATTTTGTCTTCACTAATGTATTCCACCTGCACTTTCGTGGGCTCAGACGACATCATCTACTTTGCACTTGCAAACAAATATTTTTCTTTGTTCACGTATAGAACGCACCATTCTCACGACCGGCCGCCAAACTGCGGCGAGCGAACTAACGAGTCAAGCCGAACTTGGTCGGATATCTTCGGAGATCCGCCTCCTATCGCGGTCGTAATAACTTCAGTTTTTGTATTATTTTATCTTACATTGGCCTTGGTCTGAGATATTAGACTTGTTTTTTTCAATATTTTAAGTAGAGGTAATCTATACTTCAAATGGTAGACCGTGCAAATGGGATGTTTTTGGTAAAAACTTTGTATCACAAGTTTATTGTCCATATCTCTGTCTCTCTCTAACAGAGACAGGTTGATTATTGGTAGGCAGCTGCTGCGCCTCTCTTCTCCTCCCCGTCGCGGGTGCGGCGCCGCCGCCCGATAATAATAATTGAAAGTAGGAAGGACGTAATAATGGGTGTATAACCTCGTGCCCGCGGCCTCCTTGGGCGGGCAAAAAATGCACACATGTTGTGCGGCTTGGCGTGCCAGTCGCATCATCTCACATATCCTATAAACAAATGATAAGGGCTATGTTGTGCTGAATTGCTAATTATTCCCAGTATCACCATTTTTCGATATTTTCCAATACTGAGAAAAAATCTTCTACAACATTGAGCTCAAAAATGTAAGCTAACTTTTTTCTTATTGATATTTTAACCGTCATATTAGCAAATCACAGGCTCTATTTTACATGGAAATAATATTCATTTTTTTATGTAGTTTGTAAGGAGTTTTACGGCTGACTTTGCTAATATCCAAATTTCTACAGTTTTAAATATTTATAATTTTGTTTTCTACCAATAAAAACGTTTGGGAATAATTGATACACTATAAATGCCATCCGAAGACATTATAAATAGGTCCAGTCTGGTTCGAAACGAGAGTGAAAGTCGAACTACGTTTTGTCAAGCGTCAGCCGCGTTCGCCCCAAGTCCATTATGCACGAATGAGCAGCCGCCCCGAGAGAGCGTGTGTCCCCGGCTTAATTATTTGAGTATTCGATAACATCATTCTGAGTCTTTTTACCTACTATTAAGGTCCAGTTTTCAGTGAAATATTAATCTTCAACAAACATTTTCAATTGTACTAAGACGAACTAAGTCTTCAGTTTAAATTGGGTCCTAAGCGCATAGCTTTAAGGTTTAAATTTTCTTTTTTAAAACCATATAGTATGACGTTATTATAATGGCAGTAATTCTATTATGGGTGTACCTCTGTGCGGTACGGCATGCGGTAGCGAGTGACGCGATAGTGTTTACGTTACTTAATTAGTTGATGAGCAGCACAGATGAAATCATCGCGCGTATTGTTTCGAAACGATGCACGATGTTTTCCCACTTCTTCTTTTCTTATTTGTGAATAGTTGTATGTACCCAGCTATTCGGTTTTTAAACTTTTATGATATTATATCCCATGGCAAAGTGACCTACGATAAAGCAACTACTTAACCAACTACAACAACTACGAAACCCAAGAGTTTGACTGAATGAAAGTCACCTATTTCTGGACGTTATTTTAATTCTTAAACTTAGATTACCTGAGATATCCACTGACCATCAGGTGGGATTGTGGTCAAGCATTAACTTATTTTAAGTAAAAAAAAAAAAAAAAAATATCGTCCAGGAGTTCAAAAACTTGCTAAACTAAGGAGCCCCCCATCCTAAGATGTTCTTGTCTGATATTGTATTGATATTTCATGTTCTTACCAACAAGGTAAGTGCACTGATATAGCTGGAAGATGTTATAGTACCTGCCCAAAGCATCATATTAAGATCAATTACGTGACGACGGTAATTTGGCAGAATCGACATGATAAATGTTGAAGGGAAACAAGTTTGAGCGTGCGTAATATTATCCCTAAAAGATTGTAATCAAGATTAATCGTTTCCTCTTCGGTGCCAAGGTGGCCTGCTTCGTGTTACCTACAAGTGATAGGTCTCATTAAGTTGTAAGGGAAAGTTACTCATTCCTTTTAGGTTGCCTTGACAGTAGTACTGTACAGTGGGTTAATGGAAAATAACGATGTCGAGGCAATGATCGCTTCGTCGATGCAAATAGTGGCAGCTATTTTCATGCCATATCATCGTGTCATTACCTGGATTAAATCCAAAATTGAAAAAATTTACAACTGACCAGTTAAGAAACTTTAATATTTTTGTATCGATCTGAATTTTAAGTTCTATGCTATATTTGGGATTTCCCAAAAAGTTAACTCTGCTGGCAGACTATTTCTTGGATTGGACCTAAGGATTGGACATAACTCAATAGCCATCGTACACAAGGGTGTACGATCTGCTCTGCTATTTGTGTGTAATATTTGTGTGTAGTAATGAGTTTTATAATAGGAGCTACGAGTATTAGGTAACTAACTGACAAAAATTTTGATAGAGCGAACTTCGTAGTGGTACTTACCGTATATTATCAGTGTAACCTAACGTATCTCAATAATTTCTTATCAATCTGTACCGTACCTACTTAAACTTTTGATTGCTATTATTTCTATGCCACTCATTGCTTTACTTTATTGTTACAAAAATATCGAAAGAATAATCTAGCAAAGTCATGCTAATACCATAGATCGATGCTAATACCCACATCAAGTAAAGCCCAATGCATACGTACCTATAGGGTTTTTTCCCCTACGGGACGGGATGTGAAGTTTTGGAAACATCGTTTCATAGAAAACGTATAGGTACGATAGTGCATACGCAGCGGAATCCCTTAAGGAACGTGGCCGTCGATGTTTTTCCCGTCCCGTAGATACGGGAAAATACCCGTTACGTATGCATTGGGCCATAGATTTTGGGGTAAGCTACCTATGCATTGGGCTTAAGTTATGAATAAGCCTACTACATAGGATATATTTATTGACTTCTATAACTGAAAATGAATAAGTACACCAAATCTTGATGTGAAATCTTATTTCCTGGTCAATCGAGTGAAAAAGCAAAGCAACAGCCCATTGTCCCACTGCTGGGCTCGGGGTCTCCTCTCACAATGTGAGGCATATTAGGCCATAGTCTACCACGCTGGCCACGTGCGAATTGGTAGACTTCACAAGCCTTTGAGAAATTTATAGAGAACTCTCTGGTGTGCAGGTTTCCTCACGATGTTTTCCTTCACCGAAGCAAGTGATAATTAACTTCTAATACGCACATAATATTTGAAAATTAGAGGTGCGTGCCAGGATTTGAACTCGGGCCCCTTCGTTCGGGAGACCAACGTTCTAACCGCGAGGCTATCTGCTATCACTGCCATCGAGTGAAATGGATAGAAAATCAAAATATAAATATTTTGATCTAACTGTTCATGTGGGATCTTACTGGGGTCAAAACGTCCAAGGACGTCGTCAGCAAGCCAGAAAGCAGCAACTCGCGAGTTGACGGAAGCGGAAGTGACGGTGGGCGGGCCGGACCGCCCGCGCCACCCGCCCCCCGCCCGACACGCCCTAGCTTCCAAGTCTCGCTGCATCTTCACTAATTAGCGCATCAAGGTCAACAACAAAGACGAGTGAGCTATGAGCCTACGACATGCCTTTCATCAGTCTCTTAGGCCGTCTTTAACCTATTGGAGGCTCTGGGCATATTAGGATAATGGGGCCCCTATGAAACGTTAGAATAAACAAAGAAAGTAGATAAGCAAGCCTTTAGATTCATGCAAAAGCTAATAAGCAAATTGGTATTGTAGTCAGTAATTTAGGTTCGATTTAATCGAATAAAAAAGTTTTTCGGTAATAAATATCGGTTATCGTTTAGTAATCTGGCAGGAACTAGGAGGCCCCTATTAATCACGGGGCCCTGGGCACATCCCCAGCGTGCCCAGTGGGAAAGAGGGGTCTGCAGTCTCTAAACATTTTACTGCACACTGTTGAGCTATAGGTACCTACTTACGCGTACCGTATCCCATCCCATCTGTCAATAGACGTGGGTGGCTAACGCATATTCGCTGAGTTGATTCAGTCAAGATGACAGAACTCTATTAGTCATGTTTGATTGAATCACTGGCGCCTCAGCGTACCTATAAATTATGCTTGATTGCATAGTAGGACTAATGCTCCATGAATTACAAAGATTTTTTTAATGTTTTGTTAGTATCATATTAGTCAGTATCTGCTTTACCTGTATTAGTTTAATAATGGTGATAAAATAAATCTTGCGTCTGAATGAGAGTATTTATATTGATCGAAGTTAAAGATTGTATTGTGTGTCTCGTAATTTAAATATTCCACTTTTTCTTCTCAGAAGAAAAACACGTTGATGCGTCTATATTAAATTTCAAATTGGTTCATCTTGAGTATAGTACATTGTTACCTACTCTAGATCTCAAAAGGATTTATCCTACTATCTACATCAGTTTCTATGACAATAAGTTCCGATTTTTCTATTATGAGGGATGTTATTACGAAAACAAACACTTTTCACAATGACTATCTATAGACCGTCTGAATCTTCTGATATCCTCCATTTTATACTTATAGCTTATCTAAATAAGTAGTTATAAGTTTAGTGGGCTACATGACAAAAAGTTCGCTATGGTTAAGTTGAATTGACAAAAAACCGGCCAGTGCGTGTCAGGACTCAGGCCACGCGCAGTGTAGAGTTCCAAAGGTGAAAGTTTATCGACCATTAGGTACTCATTAACTACTTAAGCTAACCTATCCGTGATAGTTTTTCTTGTAAATTCATCATAATATAACCTACTTTTGTGATTTTTTCACTAGTCCATCTCCAACTGTTTAGCTGACAGGGGGGACACTTAACTCTAAGCTGAATTGCCAATTTAAGGCCGAATACTTCGCAAACGGGCACTTGAATTGAAAAACGGTATTTGCAAACCTGTAATATTTTTGAAAGACCTTTTTTACGATACCCCACACTAAGGGGTACGTGACGAAAAAAAATAATCCCCATGTTGCCTGTAGATATGGGAGGTACCCTGAAAGAAAATATTTTCTAATTTATTAATCTACAATTTTAGAGTTTAAAGAAATATGTATATTCATGCCAAATTACAGCTTCCTAACACTAAGGGTCTGGGCGCCATGCTTTGGACAGACGGACGGATGGACGGACACGACCAAATTATAGTTCCGATATCCCAAATTTACATTGCTACTTTTAGGCATTTAACTTAGTCCATCCACCAGTCACCATAGCCACGAAAGTAGTAACTATGTCACATAATACATAAGTTTTAATTAAAAACTTGAAATTAGCTATTTATCTGGGAACTTTGGAGTCTGGAGAAAAACTATATTAAGTAAGTCATTGTAACACTTATCTACCTATTTCTTGTATAAAAAATAATCAGTTAAAAACTTATTTCAATTTTTTTTAATAATAATTAATTTATCTGTAACCATACCGTAGACGATTTTTTTTTGGTAATCATTAAGTATTTTTAATAAACATATTCATTAAATGATTGCCCCAAATCAATACCGCTTACCTTATAACGTTTCCAAACACATTCATAATAAATAAATCAATAGGCCCTCTGACCGATTTAAGTTAACAAAGAGTGCAAAGACCGTTGACACGCTCGACATCAACACGTTCACCCTCTTGACGCGAATTAAAAAATTCATAAACACACAGTAGACGCGCCCACCCACCGCCCGCCCGCGAAGTAGCCGCGGGGGCGTAACCGCCGCCCTACGCAGCATGTAACTTACAAGTGCTACAACTTTTTCCCGCCAATTCTTTTCCTCCATCTATTTCCTTATACAAGGGGCTGAAAGTGAGAGCAACGCTACACTAGTGCTTTTCAAGTACAACTTAGGGTTAGGGTTTGTGATGTATTCCTACATAAAATCTTATACTTACGATGTGTAATTTGAATAGTCTACATTGATCTATGTCGAAACATGACTTGGATAGCGTCGTAATAAATCTTTTCTATACAGATTAATGGAATTGGAAGTTGAATAAGTTTTTTTTATCTAAGAAGAGTCAATTACCTACCACTTTTTTCACAGTAATAATTTCATCAAACATTTAATTAATCACTTTAAAAATAATCCTGTTTTGGAAGTTATTTAATAATATACCTACATATATACACATAAAGACGGTTTTAGTTTATAAATTCACGGCCCATAAGAAAATAATATTTTCTATTGGTATTAAAGAAAACTTAATTTTCGTCTCCTGTACTCCGATAACAATTGACATGATTACTGTTTGTTGTACGTTGTGTGACATCTACTCGTATAGGAAGCAAAATAGTAATGCTCTTTGACGCCAGATGTCACTATTATAATACTTTTACAAATATCACGTGTAGTGACATCTAGTTGTGAAGATCTTGCAAGATTTCCAGATTATGATGGTTACTTTTCATGATGGTTTACGTACGATGTAACAATTACTAGCTACTGCTAATAGGTGGCAGATTTGTGTATGTAGGTATAATTAACCATCGTCCATCTTAACCAATAACGCAATGTGTCTAGATATCTTTATAGGCAGTTTTGCCCTGTCTGTGTTTTCAATTTCAAAACGACATTCTAATAATATTATTATCTATCCAAGTAAAACATGACCAGTTTCAATAAATATGTGGCACTAATTAGACTTCTCCTTAATTTCAAGTAAAATTTTGATTTACTGTTATTCATTCATTCACTCATTCTATTATCTATGATTAACCTACTTTTTCGTTGTATTTTTTTGACATGTCAGTCATGTCACATGTCAATTTTGGCCTCAATTTTTTAATTTTTTGGGTCAAGTTGACACATGGAGTGATAAAAACTATTAGGATTAATAAAAAAAATATCTACTTCCTTTTATTAAAATAATTTTTTACCATAGAATTACTATTACTAGCGTATAGAAGGGACACCGCGAACATCGGGTTCGGGGGTGTGCATTGCAGCCGGCCGGCTGCATTTCATTCTGTCACTCGGCTGCGCTCATTGCGGCCGCATGTCAAAATTGTTTACGAAAAAACTGAAAAAATGCCGTCGTGCATAATAAGAATGTGTCACAATTGCACGACAAAAAACAAAAAAGATAATGTTATCACTTTATCATCAGTAAGAAAACAAAATCTTAACTTAAATCAACTAAAACGAATTTAATTAAATTATTGAGCAATGTTCCCGCCATTTTGAATGAAAAAATCATAAGGAGCGTTTGAACTTGGCAAGCCACTAGCGTGTTAATGGACTAAATAAGCTTGCCGACGCGACGCTTGTGACCAATTTAAAGTGTTGGATTTTTTGACACGAATCAATGGTAATTACGTTTGAAATCGTTAAAACGCTTTTGCACGTTAAATAAAGTTGGAGTAAGAGCTTGTACAGATTTGGAGTCGGTGACTGCTTGTCTTAGTTCGACAAGTGTCTTACACAAAGTTACTCTATGGCAAGTGTGCAAACGAGGCTTCTAGTTTGAAAAGAGAACGGAGGGCAAGCCGGCGGTGGAACACACATTTTGTTTGAGATAGCTTCTCTATGTATAGTACCTCAATGTTTTTTACTAATATTTTATTGCTTTTCTACTACTGTGTAATTCTTACGAAAAGCATATCATTTTTCGGTGACGGGATAGTGACAGGTAGGTGAATGTTGAAAACAACCTACCCCCTTATCATGGATCATGGAGTACAAAGGTAAGGAGAGCAATCTCATATGGGAAGAAAGTTGAAAAAGTGTCCAGCTGTGTAGGTACTG
This sequence comes from Thymelicus sylvestris, assembly GCA_911387775.1. Lineage (NCBI taxonomy): Eukaryota > Metazoa > Arthropoda > Insecta > Lepidoptera > Hesperiidae > Thymelicus > Thymelicus sylvestris. Next base: position 4,021,673 of record OU426888.1, read on the forward strand.
AATATAGAGTTTCCAGTACATACCACCATCATCCTACGACTATAGCGCTGGCGTCGGAATAACTATTAACTATGATATGAATAATTAACATAGCTATTGTTGACGGAGCTGCAGAGTGAAGTTTACTGAGTTCTATTAAACTTATCCTAGGCTACTGCAGCGCCACCCGTTATTGGACGCGTTTTTACGGACACTTTTCATACACAGAGATGGCTCTCCTTACCCTCTATACTCCATCCTATTGGGCTCGGCCCAATGAAACGACGATATTCAACAGCTATTTTATTATACTTTTCTGCAAGATAATCTTAACACTAAAATTAGGTTCTAATATTACTACTTCCAGAGAGACATAACTTTTGCAACCGACTGTTCAGCCCAAATGTCGAAAGACGAATGCTCCGCGTTCGGTGCTCTTTGCTAAACGTGATCAATACTGACTGGCGTTGGATCAATACATCACTACGCCTGACGGAGACTGATTACAGTAGGCTGCACAAGTCAATTACCATACTGATATTCACAATACTTATACAAAGAAATGTAATTATATATTAGCACGCTAACAATCCATGCCCCCGTATCCATTGCGGCTGGCGAGCTTTTATTTATTAGAGGGCGCCACGTTCGAAATGTAGCAAAGCGTCCTAATGGCCCAGGTTTGTTTTAATTCCTTCTCTGAGCCGGAAGATTTTAATTTTGAGAGTTCACATCCGGGAAAGGTATAAACTTAGTGGTTGCCGAAAAGATCTTGGAATAAAAATCAATGATATTATAATCTAAGAAAACTCAGTCGGATTTTTAATTAAATTTATTGCACGATAAACACATTAAATAGAATTTCACAAAGACATGTAACCATGTAAACTTACGCCATGCGTACATTTTTGTAGATATTTATGAAGATACAGAAACGTTCGTAAAGGAAACGTTAACAACATTAAGTAAAATTGTATTTTACACTATAAATCACAATTAATCAAGTTTTAAACTCATGAACAAATAATTTAAAATTTTAACTTATTACAATACTTCATGTAAGTACTTAACTTTGAACCAATTGAGACAAGAACACTTATATCGTAATTAAAATAAATAGGGCATATGAAAAGCAAATAAAAATATTTCAACAACCGGCTTTGAAGCGTCGTCATAATTGGATCGGATGGTTCTCTATCTACATTCTACTCTTGTTCTCTCATTGCCAGTTGCTTAATAGAGTATGTTATTTAAAAAAAATATATCATATTTATGTCTGTGGTCTGGTTCATCTTTGTGGTTTCCAAATTTGCTAAGGGATATTAAACTATACAGTTATTTATCTGAATGGACTTTCAATGTCGTTGTAACACTTGTAACAAACGAAATGAAAAATGCTTTATTAATGAATATTTGACATAAGCTGGCGATTTATTTTCTCGCCTTAAGGTGTAATTAATACAATTTGAATGAAACGTGTAGGTATTTTCAGTATTAGGAAAGTTTAAAACCTAATCATACTCGTAACACAGGTACCGAGTAGTAGGTTTAAAAATGGACCATAGACCAATCAGTGGTCTAATAAGCATCTACTTCACTCTTCGAGCGGGTTTATATTTTTTATTCTCGGGACTCTTGATGCCAAATTGGATTAACAACAAAAAAAGGTTGTTTTAGTGATTTTTAGAGATTAGAACCTATGAATCTATAATATGTATATCGATTTAGAACTACCTTAGTTTGTTATGGACCTACCTTAAATAAAATATGACTAAACATGTATTCTAGTGTATATAAATAATACTTAGGGGTGACTCTAATGGGTAAGATCTACGTTGTTGCGAATTGCGATGCATAACTCGATATACGCCTCACAAGACTTCATCTGGAATAGAAGAAAACATTTTTTTTTTTGCTTTTAGCAGGCAAACGAGCAGACAGGTCACCTGATGGTAAGTGATCACCGCCGCCCATGGACATTAGCAACACTGGGGGCGTCACCAACGCGTTGCCGGCCAAGAAAATGACGATAGACCCGCCTCTTGAAGGACCCCGTATAATTATTGGAATATAAAATTAACAAAAGTAGATGAATCGTTAATCTCTTAGCAGTCTTGTTCGTGTTGTTGTGTCGTGTTCCGTCTTTAAATTTGTAAATACCCGACGCTGTAGTCACTTGAAGTATCTGCGTAAATATCAGTGTCGGACTGACGCGTCTGAAACGTCCCGAGTGGCTGAAGCGTCGGGTATTTACAAATATGCGCTCCGGCTGGGGGCTTGAGAGCCAGTTCTTTCTTTTTGAAGTGAAAACTTTAGTACGGGTGATTTGAAATTCGATGAAACGAAACTGTCCAGTGGAGACTGGAGTTGAGTAGAGACTGGAGTTGAGTGGAGACTGGAGTTGAGTGGAGACTGGAGTTGAGTGGAGACTGGAGTTGAGTGGAGACTGGAGTTGAGTGGGAGACTGGAGTTGAGTGGAGACTGGAGTTGAGTGGAGACTGGAGTGGAGTAGTAAAACCTACAATTATCATCTTCCCGAAATTTTATTCGTCTCATTATCTTGAAAACAAAATTTTTGAAGGTTTCACTTCTACCACGTGTGAATAGCACACATTTTTTTTATCTTTCTTTTCTCTTTCTTGGCCGGCAACGCATCAGTGTTGCCTCTGGAGCTTATGTTATTCATGGTCAGCTCGTTGCCATGTATTTTCATAAAAGAAGAGGAGAAGGCAGATGCTATATATATGCTATATGCTATATACTGATTTACCGTTCAAACGTTGTCGTGTAGGGCCACTAGAGGCCACCACCGCTCCTTTCTACACTGATCTGCTTCTTGAGAGCTTCCTTCTCGTGCAGCTCCTCACCCATCTCGGCCATGCGAGCGAAGCGGGAGTATGCCACGTGGCCGGATTTGATGGCTGACATCATCTGTTAAGTTTAATGTTATAAGTTATATAATTGGTATTTTTATTTTAGTTTTCTTTTTAGCTGTATGTGTAGGGACCTGTGGGTACAACCACAGAACTAAGTAAAGCGCTTTGCTTTACTTGTGTAATAATATTGTGTTCTGAGCCTTTCACATTATGTCGGGTGAAGCGTAGAAGACCTCATAATGCTATGATCGCTTTTAAATGATCCAACTTTATAAAGATTTCCATTTGAGTAAATAATGTAAAATAAATTGTTGGATTTTTTCTGACAATGCTAAAAATTCAATAATTTTGTTTCAAAAATGTTTTTAAAGAATTTAGTCCACTTAATAATAATGAATGTGTATTTAGTGACGTGCAAGTTAGCATAAATGATTTGTAAAATTTATTTTATTATCTATCCATATCCAAGCGGTTACTTAGCAAAAGGTATCGTGAAAAACATATACTTGTACTGAGGATAAAAAATTGCAATATTAATTAGCTACATAAAGCATGCGCATGGGTTAGGTACAAGTGATTTACATTATTTACAACACTGCAAAAAAAAAAAACCAAGCAACCAAATAATTAAATATAAATCCCGACAAAATAAAATCACACCCCAATAACAAAAACCAGACTGTTATGATAATAAATGCATCTTAATCGGGATTTATTTTCTGTTAGATGATTTTCAAATAACCAAATTGATGATTTTCATATAATCATGCAAAATCACTACGGAATATTGTTATTCGTCCAAAAACCTCAACAAGCAGCATTATCGGTTACTGGTATGAATAATAAAAAATAAAAAAGTAAAAAGTAGATTCAAAAGCGCGGTCGAAGGGTATCATAATAAGGACCTGCAAGTACTCGTCGAGTTCGACCTGCCCGTTCATGTTAGTGTCGATCTCGCGTAATATTTCGTGCAACTGTTCCCCGGTAACCTCCTCGCCGTAGCTCTGTGGAATAGCTTCAACGTTCACCAGTTTCACCACACAAAGCATTGACACAAGTGTAAGCGGGCCTTTATGGAAAATTTGAACTTTTTTTTAAAAGATCTTATTTTACAATCATGACTTTGTTTGTTATACGAATAATAAACCGCTATGAGACATTGAAGTATTATTACTAGAGTACAGAAGAGACACCGCGAACACAATGTATGTTCCAATGAATTGGCGCCGCGCGGCTTCAATTTCCAATGGATTCGTTGATTTTGAAAGGAGAACGGGAGTTCAATTTTGAAAATAGAACCTCCCGGCGGGGACACAAATTTTGTTTGAGATGTCTTCTCTTGTATATTATTATACCTCAATGCTATGAGATATAAAATGAAATATTTTTTGCTAATGAAATTATAAGGTCAAATGTTCCATTCAAACCCTAACATTTATCACCCCTAATCAGAATTAGGCAATCTTGTAAGAGAGACATTATTTTACACAGATTGCTAAACTCTGTGAACTATTTCACCCCAATATGACGTGACACAAATGGACCGCAGACATAGATCACATAGACCCCATTTCCGAAGCAGCGTGGACTGTCCCCTGTCTACCTGAAGGTAGTCCTGCAGCTCCATCTGTCCATGGTACGTGACGTCCAGCTCTGAGAGGATCGCGCTCATTTCATTATCGTTCAGTTTCAAACCCATGCTCTATAACATCAATGTTATGTAAAATATTTTGGTCTGCAGTTTGTTGTGATATGGGAACTCCCCTTGAAGTCCATTGTTCAGCTGAAAATACTTAAAACTTATTCGATTACAATTTTATCATCAGTGTGCATCATTAGGTACTCTTAGAAAGAATAACTGCATAGATTTCCCTAAAACCTACCTACTGTTATTAATTCTAATTTGAAATGAGAAATACCTGATTATAAGTTTGAACCCGATAATAACTGAAATATTTGTTGCTTTACTTTCAGTCATTTCAGATCGATATCACAATCATATTTTCATACTATCCAAATATCTACCGATTCCGGATTGCAGATATCCGTCTACCGATAGCGAACTACCGGTTTAGAAACGGATCGGGTAACAGAACTAACAGATAACACTTTCCATTTCAGTTCACATCTTTACTAACAAGCCAAGACATGTCTTTCATATGAAGTTCTTTAAATTTGACTAAGTAGTAACTAGTGAGCTAGTGACCTTGAGATTCCTCCTGATGTCATTGATAGAGACGTATCCCTTGCGGTCGGCGTCGATGATCTGGAAGCGCTTGATGTAGGTCTGGATCTCGTCCTTGTTGAGGTTGATGGGGATCTTGTCGCGGGACGCGCGGTTCACCAGCTGACCCATCTCGGTCGCCAGGAACTCGTTCGCCATTTTGATTTGGTTCTGGAACGAAAAACGACACCTAGTAAGCAACATTAGTAAAACCTATCTTAATATAAAGATCTTACATGGTATTTAATCTCTGGAGCTACCCAACAGTTTTCTAAGAAAAGACCTAGCTCTGGAATATCTGATAAGGAAAAGAACGGCTGAACCCGTTACCCCACTTTAATTATTATGCCGTAGAACAAAATCTGCCAGGTAAGCTAACTAGCTTACTACTATTACTAACTTACTTACTTATTACTAACTAGTAATCTATACCATATATAAAGAGGAAAGATTAATTGATTGTTTGCATTGAATAGGCTCCGAAACTACTGAACCGATTTTAAAAATTCTTTCACTGTTGGGAAGCTACACTATCCCCGGGTGACATAGGCTATTTAAAAAAATTAGGGATCCTTAATAAACCTCCAATAATGTAACCCAAGGTGTAAAAAAAATAAGAAAACCTAAGCAAAGCGAGGGCGGTTACTCGTGTATTATAAAAAATAGTGCGTAGTTTTTTGCTTATTTATGACTTACGGCTATTTACCATACAGCAATACCCTCACCTTCTTCTCAGCATCGCTCCACTTGAGCTCCTCGGCCATGATGTCGACGATGGTGGGCAGCGCCTCCACGGCGGCCTGCACGTTGAGGAAGGCCAGCCGCAGCCGGCGCGCGATCATGTCCACCGCGGTGCACGCGTACTCGCGCACGCCGTACCTGCGGGTACCATATACCAGCGACAGGGTGAGTTGATGCTTATCAGACTGTTTAGTTCGAATGGACACTGGTGGCACTAATGTTCGGTTTAGACGTATTATAAGTAGTTAACTAAATTTTAAGTGAATAATTTTTAGTGCGCGTCCACAGGTAATAATTTAGTAAAGCTCTTTAGTTCATACAATTCTACTTAATTACTTAAGCATTTTACTAAATTTTAACTAAAAAGTATCTGTCCAAGCGTGTTAAGTGATAAGCCCCGCCCACCTACTTAACAGTAAACAGAAAAATTTCTAAATTACTTGTCTACATGATTACTAAATTTTAACTACTAAAATTCCCGTTTACACGTATTAATTTGCTTAAAATTTTGTTAACTACTTATACTTCATACGTGTAATCCGAACACAACAGCCTTTTACAGTTTGACGCGAAGAGGGTCGAGCCTGTAGACTCATCTGATATCAGATGTGTATTCAAATGTGCGACAGCGACATGACACGTAGATTACGTATGAATTTTGTCGCTGCAACATGTATAATACAATGTGAATGGAACTATGCCAACGTTGTTGCGCGACAAAATTATGGGTCGCCATCGTAACGGTGGACAGACACTTTTCAAGTTTTTATTTACAAACCTGATTTCGGCGTCGATGTATGGGAACTCGGGATGGACCTTGTTGCCAATAATAGGCCACCTCTTGCCGGTCATGGACGCCATCTTAGCCACTGCGAACGCCCTGTCACCGTATGATTTGGCTAAGTGTACTGCCACCTGAAATGATCGTATTTGAATTTGTAATTCACTTTCCTTTTATGTCTTCTTTCTTTGTACTTAGGTATCTTTGACCTTATGAAGAGTCTCTAGAGGTATGTTCCACAAAAAGTTTTACCTTTACCCCAGGGCGTACCTCAGATGGATGCTGCCACCACCATAAAAGTTTTTGTTTCTTATGCGTTGACAGATTTTATTTGCTGATATTTCGTTAACATCGTCGAAGAGGGGTGACTTCGATCAAAACATTGTGATTCCCCCTGGACCAAAAAATCTGATTAAACTGACCCAGAAACTGGGTACGCCCATGCCTTTAACTATTCGGTACATAGTACATACCTCCATTTCCAATCCGAAGTCCTGCACCAGTCGGATGTACATGGTGGGGGTCCAGCCGTGCGCGCCCTCGATCAGGAACCCGTCCGTCTGGCACTCCTTGAACAGGGGCTTCAGGTTTGCGCCTAAACACACGGTTGTTGTCAATATAAATGTCTTATTACCTGAATAAGGAAATATCTCAACACCAGGGTAATAATCAGAACATTCGTGGCGGAATACCTCATATAAAATCTGTCGATAATGATGAGTAGTTTCTTTCGTCGTTTCTTTTCCTCCATGACAAAGCACCATATCGAAATTGTGGTAGATTAAAATAAATTGACGTTTCTAAGTTTCTTGAAAAAATACCCACATGATTAAATGAGTTTGAGTATGGGCATTGTTACAGTTGACTAAGAACATTCAGAACCAGCTCTGTCTTTGTTGATTAAATTCATATAACAGTAGGTGGTACCAGGAGGAAGCAGCATCAGAGCGGCTTACAATGTGGGTCTAGTGGTGTTAGGTTAAACATTATTAAGATATGATTAGATCTTATTATAAAGCCATTAGTATTATTACCTACTGGCATTATTATCATTCCGTAATGCATGTCTGACTATTTATCCATAAGTGACGTGTATGCCGGCTATTCATTGAATCGATGTAATCAATTCAGTACCTTGGCGTAAAAGTATCATCTATACTATCTATACTAATATTATAAAGAGGAAAGATTTGATTGTTTGCATTGAACAGGCTCCGAAACTACTGAACCGATTTCAAAAATTTATTCACTGTTGGGAAGCTACACATTCCCCGGGTGACATAGGCTATATTATATTTTCAAAAAATTGGGGATCCTTAATAAAACTCCAATAGTAACCCAAGGTGTAAAAGAAAGAAAACCGAAGCAAAACGAGGGCGGTTACTCGTCTGCAATAAATATACAGAGCAAAGAGCTCACTCACTCTCGATAGCAGCATCAATGGTCTCCATAGCCATGGAGCGGTAGGTGGTCCACTTGCCGCCGGCGATGGTGACGAGGCCGGATGGGGACACGTGGACGATGTGGTTCCGCGCCAGAGACTGCGTGTCCGGCTTGTTGGGGTCCGACACTAGCGGCCGGATCCCCGACCATGCGGATAGGACGTCGCCGCGACGTACTGCAGTCACAGATTGTTTATAGGTAATGTATACTTTATTATAATACTAACAAAGTACAATTTTCCTTGATTGATGTGACGCTAGGGACCAACTACTAGTTGAGTTGACTGTGCTGGACTGTATTTCAGGCAGACGAAGGCAAACACTCTGTAATAGTTGAGGAATCATTACCATACTCTCCTTGAATTACCTTTATTTAATTTCTAACGGGTTATTCCCAGTGGTCAGATTGATGGTCAGACTAGTCTGACACACTATAGTCCATGAGGATCCCATAACAAGCTCCTCTTAAGGATTCATTTCGTATTTTCGAGACCAATTCTCACTAATTTGAAATTTCAACAGCGTTTAAGTTACAATAAACACAGTTAAATCCAAACCTTCAACATCAGGATTGAGGTAGTTCTTGACTTCAGTGAGGATGAACAGGATCTCGTCCTCCGTGGGCTTGGGGTTGTGGGTGATCTGGCACGGCAGGTCCGTGGTGCCGGCGATGGTGCCCTTCAGCCACGGCAGGAAGAAGATCACACGGCCGTCAGACGTCGCCGGATCGAGCAAGCCCATGTGCTCAGGACTGGGTGTTGAAAAGATGAAAACAATTACAGCGGGCAAATTATCTATCGTTGATTTGCGCAAAATTGCAATGACATTATAGGCAGAGGGATAGAAATATTTTAAACAAAATTTTCCTATCGATATTACTTACAAATAAAAAAGCGGCCAAGTGCGAGTCGGACTCGCCCATGAAGGGTTCCGTAGCAGCAAGTAACTTAATATAAAAGTTCTTCTAGTTCGTTGTAACTTTGATCAATGTTTTTTGCGGATTACGATTTATGACGTATTAAAAAAAAACTACTTACTAGATCTCATTCAAACCAATTTTCGTTGGAAGTTTGCTTAGTAATGTACATCATATATTTTTTTCAGTTTTATCATTCCTTTATTTTAGAAGTTACGGGGGGGGGGGGGGGGGACACATATTTTACCACTTTGGAAGTGTCTCTCGCGCAAACTATTCAGTTTAGAAAAAAATGATATTAGAAACCTCAATATCATTTTTGAAGACCTATCCATAGATACCCCACACGTATGGGTTTGATGAAAAAAACATTTTTGAGTTTCAGTTCTATGTATGGGGAACCCCCAAAATTTATTGTTTTTTTTTATACTTTTGTATGAAAATCTTAATGCGGTTCACAGAATACATCTACTTACCAAGTTTCAATGGTATATATGGCTCTTATAGTTTCGGAAAAAAGTGGCTGTGACATACGGACGGACGGACAGACAGACAGACAGACAGACAGACATGACGAATCTATAAGGGTTCCGTTTTTTGCCATTTGGCTACGGAACCCTAAAAATATTAAGCCAAAAATATTTCAACAGTCTAATTTATAGAACTAGCAAAACGGATCCTCAAGTGTAAATAAATCGGACATCCATATTTTTGATACGTCGGATAAAAACAATAACAATTGCATGTAAATGTGCTATTTATTGCGAGGACGCGACGGGTTGAAAGAACTTCTCTTACAACTTTAGAATTTTAGGACTCTAACCTGTAGTATCCAGGCAATACGATGTGTACACCGGACGAAGGGCAGCAGATCTCCTTAACGGTTTGATCGTCCATCTTCCTGATGCTGTCTGTGAAGGGGCCGGTCGCGTTGATGATGCACTTGGCCTTCACGTCCCATTCCTTGCCTGTGAGCTCATCCTGAATTACGCAAATAAATCCTGAATCAAAATAATGAATGCCCCTGTGCTATTAGAATACTAATGCTGCGCCTGGATGCATCTTACTAAGGCCGTTTAGCCGTTAGGCCGCAGACGTGACCAATAGAATTAAAATCCTTAAATGTGTCAAAAAAACCGCACAAGTTATCGCTAAACGTTAAAAACATTAAAACGGCCACGCGCACGTTCCTTTTAACGTTCACGTTCTAATTGTTAGCCACAAATGCGTGGGATATTATAGATTATCGTCTGGAAACTAAGCACAGTTTTCTAGGTGTTTCTAAGGATGATTATTAGGAAAGCATATCAAACTTACGAAAAGAAGGCTTTAGTTTTAAACAGGGCAATCAAAAGTAACACCTTTAACCGCGCTCCACTAAGTTTCCCGGCAGTTTTGTGCAGTTTGATGCAGCTGACGTGGTTGACGATGGTGGCTCCGTGCCTCGCCGCCGTCAGCGCTATCGCCAAGTTCATTCGAGCATCGTCTTGCTGTCCTGCAACATTGATATCCCGGTAGATTAATATCTCAATTACTAAGTGCGATGCGATCCCTTGTTCTTATTAATAAATGTAAAATTCTTGGCCGTAAGCCAAAAATCTACAGCATTCAGAGTAAACAACGTACAATGATGTACCTGTATCAAAGTCAGGGTCAATGTAATTCTTAGCGTTTTTTGATGTATGGGAGAAATTTTTAAAGGGTTTGGATGATGATAAGCTTGGGGATCTTATAGTTGGCAGTAATTTTGTTATTCTCCAGCGAAAATCAATGCGAAATCCTTGGAGATTCTAAAGTTGCCAGCGAAATGCAAATCCTGAGGATCTTGAAAAAAAAAACGATAGAACATAGTAGGTAGGGAGTTTTTCTTCTTACCGTCATAGTACACGATACCGCCGCATAGGTTATCAGACTTTAACATAGGGAAAAGTTCCAGAGTATTCTTCTTAGATAAATAATATGAGCTCTTCACATTTCTGTCACCAGCGACCAAATCGTACATCTTTATACCAAACCAGTAGTAAGGAACTTGCCACCATCTGCAAACAGTAGAAATATAGATTACTTAGGACAAGTCTAAAGTGCCTAAGGTTTGCGTCTTACATCGTGCTTTAGACCCAATCCCAGCAGCGAAAGAAATATGGGTGGTAATAAAAAAATAATAATTACTCCGAATATTCCCTTCTTCTTGTAAAGTGGAATTTAATATGAGATCAGTTTAACGATATCCTCAACCAACCCAGTAGGTACCTAATATAAACGTATTGTAATGATAGCTTACTTATAAACTGGCAGCAAAATAGGCAAGGGTCTTGTAAGATGAGGCGCGACTTCAAGCATGTTGGCTCTCTCGTGCAAGGCTTCCTTCACCATTTTGTATTGGTCGTAGTCGAGGTGCAATATGGCCTTCTGTAGGTAGCGGACTCCGCCATGAATTAGTTTTGTGCTCCGACTAGATGTTCCGCTTGCGAAGTCATCTGCTTCCACTAAAGCTGTGCGTAAACCTGGAATGGAATGAGTTATATTACGAAGAGTTTTCTATATTCTTTAGGCTTCACTTTCATGCTTGGCTGCATGAAAAATAAACATTTAATTTTGTCGTCTATCATAATATGGCTTCTACCCATTAATGACCCAATGGAGAATACGGGTGTCTTCTCTTAACTGAGGATGTCTAGAGGATACTCAACTAGATGTTTATGCAGCTCCAACGCGGATTGGTGGAATACTTCTGAATTGTCTTATAAACTACATATATTTTAAGAGTTTATTTATGTGCAGACATTAATCTCACTTAGCTCCTTTCCAAGTGTAAGTATTGTAACTCACAATAATTAACTTACATACACACTCGGTATAAGGTGCAGCTCAAACATAAAATCAATGCTCAAAAAGAGATTTGCCGTGAAAGCGGTTTAACTGACCTCTAGTAGTGGCGTCGAGCGCGCAGCCCGCGCCAGTGGCGCCTCCTCCGATGATGAGCACGTCGTATTCGTGGCCAGCCTGCAAGGTCTTCAACTGGTCCGTGCGCGAGGGCAGAGGCCTCTTCTTCCGCTCGGTCTTCGCTGACACTGTTGGTGCATTGTACCATAGCTGTAGAGAAAAGGAGTTTTCTATTGTCATCACAGCACGTGCTGAATAATACCTATTGGGTGAATTTCTCAAGTACATTTATGAGACGGCGCCGCGGCGCGGTAGAAAATCAATGTATAGGTAAAGGTAAACTACAATAACGCAAAATTTTGTATACGTACTTAGCCGTTTCACTGCCCCGGCGATATTTTACATCATTTAAATAGTGATCTACATGATAGTAAAGTACCTATTCAAAGGTATTTAATATAATAAATTATAGTTCTCTCTCCGATTCGAGAGTAGGTATAGGAACAAGCTAACCTAAGTTTGTCAGAAAGAGCAGCATTTGAAAAATTCGACTCATAAAAACTTGACGACTCAACCGTTTGCACATGATATATTTTTTTAGTTTTATCTAAACTGAATAGTTTGCGCGAGCGAGAGACACTTCCAAAGTGGTAAAATGTGTGTGTCCCCCCCTGTAACTTCTAAAATAAGAGAATGATAAAACTAAAAAAAATATATGATGTACATTACCATGCAAACTTCCGAAAATTGGTTTGAACGAGATCTAGTAAGTAGTTTTTTTTTAATACGTCATAAATCGTAAACCGCAATTTACCTCGATCAAAGTTACAACGAACTTCAAGAACTTTTATATTATGTTACTTGCTGCTACGGAACCCTTCATGGGCGAGTCCGACTCGCACTTGGCCGATTTTTTTTTGATTTTTATTTGCTCGTAATTTATCAAGAAAAAAAAACCAACTGCCTTTGAATACAAATCGGAATAAATTCCTTATTTACTATAATTATGATACCTAACAAAATGACTACCCCCAATTACGTAATTGGGGAAATACGAGAATGTGACTGAACTTTGATGGCTTTGAAGCTGAGTTACTCGTAGTTACTCGTACACGTAAGAATGTCTGCTCAGATCAGAGTCTCTATAACATCTGTTGTAAGGGTTCAAATGGGTTAAGCTGATAAGTGATAAGCCAATGCGCCTGTTCGCAATTAAAAGTAGGTAGGTGTCCACTGCAATAATAATTTCTCTAAATACATATAATGATTTCAGGTGTATGTCGGTATATCACCTAATTAGCGCGTGAGTCCTACATAATATAAATGTCCCCTAATTAATTTACACAGCACAATAGGTTATTGCCAATAATCTCTCCGCTCGATGGGATTCCTGGCATAGTTACTGTCTGGATCTAAAGTAAGAATCTGGGTTCGTAATGTTCGATACAGACTGAACATTTTAAATGCAATGGGTACTCACAATTAATTTTTTTTAATACCGATATTTCCACCCAGTGGCCTTAGTGCTAGTTTTACGTAACATAACGGGCTCGATCTCGTTCAAATTAATTTTCGTTGGAAGTTTGTACGGTAATGTACATCATATTATATTTTTTTTAGTTTTATCATTCTCTTATTTTACAAGTTACAGGGGGGGGGACACATTTTACCACTTTGGAAGTGTCTCTCGCGCAAACTATTCAATTTAGAAAAAAATTATATAAGAAACCTCAATATCATTTTTGAAGACCTATCCATAGATAGATACCACACATGGTTTGATGAAAAAAATATATTTGAGTTTCAGTTCTATGTATGGGGAACCCCCAAAATGTATTGTTCTTTTTTTCAATTTTTGTGTGAAAATCTTAACGCGGTTTACGGTATACATCTACTGACCAAGTTTCAACAGTATAGTTCTTATACTTTCGGAGAAAAGTGGCTGTGACATACGGACGGACGGACAGACAGACAGACAGACAGACAGACATGACGAATTTATAAGGGTTCCGTTTTTAGCCATTTGGCTACGGAACCCTAAAAATACAGTCGAATTGAATATCTTCTCCTTTTTTGAAGTCGGTTAAAATACGAATCGTGAGTACCTACCCGTTGCATTTAAAATCTGCGTTCGATTACCTTTTCAATGACAGATGGGTACCTCTAACATGCTACTTTACCTTTGGTTTAATGTTAATGTGTATTTAAATTTAATATATTTAAAATCTTTAGTAAGATTTCAATCTGCAATTGTTGCACATTGTAACAAAGTAATAGACAATGTATTTCATTTGAGTATTTATAGAACGAGGGCAAATAAATATAATACTCTGCCAATAATTGGTGTCGAATGACACTGAAAATTAAATGAAAGATAAGCATTTCGTTGGTGCCATGACACCACAAAATCTCTCTATTTTGTGGTGTCGCTGTCTTTCCAATACAATATAAATTCGGTCAGTTAAAATGCAAATAGTTATTAAATAATGTTTAAAGAATGACTGAAATTTTGCAGCTGACCTCTATAAATGTACAAAAACCATCCCTTGAATAATAGATCACGCAAAGCTTAAATCGATGGAAAAGCTAAAAGTAGCTAGCACAAAAAGCGGATTTTGTAAAAAATCCAGAGAATTATAATGAATCATGTTATGAAATGTCTACTACTTATAGTAAGCAGGGACGTGAACAGCAAGGAAGGTGACGATTCTTTAAACTTCGTGCGCAAGGCAGTGATTGTTAAGTAATTCACGCACTTATTCACTTACGCCCCAACTCAGAGTCACTAACAGTTACTTTAATCGCTCCTTAGTGAAGAATCACCATACAAGTTCTGTACTAAGGAGCGATTTAAGTAACCGTTAATGACTCTGAGTTGGGGCATTATTCAGGGAATTATGTATAACCCCGTGGTATAACCTGAAACTATTACACAGAGAAGTACCTAGGTATCTACAAATAATAAAAAAGGTACCTGTACAAAGAAATACGTGCACGTGCTAAAACTCTAGGAATAAAACCAGGAAGTGTATTGAATTTTTGACTACTACTAGTAGTCTACTAGTTGCATCTGAGTTTTTAACTTTCGTATAATAGTACGGAATCTAAGGCTAATACAAATACAAATGATGGAAAGAAGATGAAAGAAAACCCTTAAACATTGTAAGTAATTGCGATTAAGATAAGAACACAATGATTGTAATATAAACTCTCTGATTGATAACATATGGGTATTTATCGTTATGACTGGAAATGATAATGACATAAATTACACTTAAGATACGCATTTCCGCGAAACTTAATCATTATTCAGTACTACATGAAAGTACCTGCTAGTTGCTACATATTTGTAGCCGATATCAAGTCTGACGAAGCTTTTTTACTAATATTTTGTGAAAGTATTATCAACCATCTTTCATCAGTTTCAGTACCCCTTTAGAAGACATTAAGTCTTGCCCTAACGCCCTGACTGGCGTTTCCTGCACAAAACCTAAATCCCTTGAATTTTATGTCGCGATAATTTTTCAGGTAATTTTATCAGGACGTGTGCTTTTTTAAATGAGGAGCTTATTTTAAAAGTTTCAGGGATTTAACCACCCATTTTAATAAATGTTGGTGACTTTGTGCAGTGATAGCATGAGTTATGTGCATTAAAATGTAGGTATGTGCATGTTGCTGCCGCACTAATAGACTAACAGTGAGATTAGTTTGCATGTTACGAAAAGATAAGGTATGTTTCTTCAAGAGAAACAAAGAGGTAGAGCTCGGAGGAGACTAGGAATGCTTTGGTCTGTGAGACGTGAGAATCACCACGCAGGTCACTCATCACGCAGAGCATCCTGGAAGTGTTAATTAATCAGTGTCAGTATAGGTTACGTACAGCTGGCTTGTCGTCCGCGGACAGCCCCCACGCCGCGAGCGCAGCGCCGGCGACTCCCGCGGCGCCGCACACTACTAATCTTCTCCGAGACATGTCTGAAAATAAAAATAAGTTGTTTGTAATAATTCCTAAAAATAGTTCCATATACCTGTGCTGAAAAAGTACGCGCCTCTATTGGGCAGAATGTCGGTTTTTTTAATGAAAATAGTCGGCAAATGACCTAACGATCCACTTGATAGCATTAGCAAAACCATGGCATCCCTTAGGCGAAGGCGGCGGAGAAGAAAAAGAAAGAAAGAATGGCTGTAAAGCCCCCAGCCGGGAACACGACGATTCATTTGGCGGCTGACTCAGACTAGAAGATGGATAGAGCCATATTCAGGCGAGCAACATGGAAAAATACTTAATAGTCAATATTACCGATATACTCCGGGGGATCCTACCATCAGCGGACAGCGGAGTTTCGCCGCCCCAATACGGCAAAAAGCTATTCCAGTCAAATATCTTATTGATAGCCAATTGTTTCAACCTTAACCTCCCGCAAAAAAAGGTCAGGGTTTTTAAGTCCTACACGTAACTCTGACAAAGTTACCTATATGCGTATTAAAAGTTTGTTATCAGTAGCTTTAAGCTTAGTTGAAGGAAAAAATAATAATATTATCGTATGGAAACTTTAAAGTAACATTATAATAATAATAATAATTTTAGTTTTACAAAAGTAATTTTATAAAGTCAGTTGGATTTCAAAAATATGATCTGGGATTTAGAGCAATTTGTATAACAGAGAACAGTCTGTAAATCCCCGCTGAACACTCGCAAAGTAAATAAGGCCTCGCAGCGGGGGGCTGTTGACCCCCAAGCCGCGCCGTCTGCCCGGGTGGCCCAGACTCAGGGGGAGCTCCAGCCCCCAACACCCCACCGATCGATATCAACCCTACAAGCATTAGATCTGACGAGCTCGCGATATTGTATTGTTGACTATGGCCTGTGACTGTTAATCCTTCTATGGTGTAGTTGTTCAGTATTATTTTTAACAACATTCTAAACTATTGGGCTTACGTTTTTTCTTTTTAGTTTTATACGCAGTCGGGTTTTTGTTTTTTAAATTATTTTTTTATTTTATACTTTTTAGTTAGGATTCATTGACGAGAAGGATTAGGATTAGAATAAGACCGTATTTGCAATGTTGTCATTTCATTATGGGATATAATAAAATAGCGAAAATGGTTGTTTAACCGAGTGTTAATAGAGTGAAGTTTTGATTTTTTGTTTGTATTTGATAATCTCAAAAAAAAGCCGCCAAGTGCGAGTCGGACTCGCCCATGAAGGGTTCCGTAGCAGCAAGTAACATAATATAAAAGTTCTTGTACTTTATTGTAACTTTGATCGATGTTTTTTGCGGTTTACGATTTATGACGTATTAAAAAAAAACTACTTACTAGATCTCGTTCAAAACAATTTTCGGTGAAAGTTTATACATCATATATTTTTTTTAGTTTTATCAATCTCTTATTTTAGAAGTTACAGGGGAGGGGGGACCCGGGGGACACACATTTTACCACTTTGGAAGTGTCTCTCTCGCAAACTATTCAATTTAGAAAAAAATGATATGAGAAATCTCAATATCATTTTTGAAGACCTATCCATAGATACCCCACACGTATGGGTTTGATGAAAAAAATATATTTGAGTTTCAGTTCTATGTATGGGGAACCCCCAAAATTTATTGTTTTTTTTTTCAATTTTTGTGTGAAAATCTTAACGCGGTTTACGGTATACATCTACTGACCAAGTTTCAACAGTATAGTTCTTATAGTTTCGGAGAAAAGTGGCTGTGACATACGGACGGACAGACAGACAGACATGACGAATTTATAAGGGTTCGGTTTTTTGCCATTTGGCTACGGAACCCTAAAAGCTACTGGATGATCTTAAGGTGAACGCACACTTATCCGAGCCGAACGCGTCGAACGAGTCGAACGAAACGAATTTTAGAATTTTTTACATAAAATCGTAATCACTTGCCCGCGTCGTTCGACGCGTTCGGCTCGGATAAGTGTGCGTTCACCTTTAAAAATTATTTCAGCAATAGGATGCTCTATTGTTACTGAGTAACGCTATATATTATTTAATTAAAAATGTAAAAAATCCCGCCTGCTAAGTATCATATTTTTTTGAAATCCTTATGGTGAGCTCTTTAATTTGATATCTACCCATATTACATTATTTGATTAATTTTTATTGTTTGATACTTCAAACAATGGCATCTCACAGCCACGTATTTGTATTTTTCATTTCACCTTTGTAAGAACACTTGGGTTAGCAAGAGGAATCTAATGATATCCTAATTACTTATTATAAATCCGTTGAGCGGTTTGGAAGATACGAGGTAATAAAGAATATTACATGTCTGCATACAAACATACATACAAGATACGCAAGAAAAACATAACCCTTCCTGGTAGTCGGGTAAAAATCTTTATTTCCGTTTTACTTTTTAACTGCAGTTAAAGTTAATTAATAATCCTTTAGGAAAATGCGTATCGGATAGTTCTCTACAATCTGTAGTCTTCAATGTTCTTGAAAATATTGTGTGAAGCCCTTGAATCCGACTTTCGCCATAGTTTTGACCTGAATTATCTTTTGTGAAAATAGTAATTGTCCTGACTTGTATTAATCGTGACTCGTGAGTAACCCAACAGGAAAGCAGCTATAAGCAGCTATAGGTTGTAAAGACGAAACAAATGGTAGATATTCAAAAGAAATACTATGAAAAATTATGTAGGTAGGTACGTTAATTTACATAACTTAAATATTCATCATCGTTAGAGTGGCCATTCAAATTCTATACCTATTGACATGATTTTCCATGCAAAATCTTCAAAACTGAAGCACTTTGTCCGGCTGAAATGTTGACAAACGATAGATTAAAGAGCATTGAGAACTGCAGTTCAAATATTGAAATATAATGTCTAGGATTTCTACTCGAAGTATTGGATGAAGTGGAAAACTTTCCAATCCTAATATTATAAAATTGTCTATCATGTACCTACATAACTAACCTAACACCTAAATGTACCACATGTATATTACAATAAAAATACTGAATACTGAATAAAAACACGGACCAACTCGTGGCCAGAACGTTAGTACAGTCACCTGCAGAGAAAAGTGACCCATCTGTTTATAAATATACGAACAGCAACGTTTCCGTTGCCTGTTGCATTGTAAACAGATTGTACCTAATAGGTACTTCTTTTGGCGCGTAATGAAAATCAGATGAGATTAAAATTTTCCTTTATAATATTGTGAAGTAGGACAAAAAGCTTAGGTATACCTAATCACTAGATACAGTTATAAGATGTACTGCTCAAATATTCGTTAGCTAAGTTTGAGTAATAGTAGAGTAGGTACCTCAAACTGTAGCAATTCTTATAATAACGACGTATAAGCGACGAATGTGGTGTTGAAAGAAGACTTGCTCTGTGTCAATGACTTTAGCTGTGTGCTTTGCCAATTTTTTCTATTGAAACTAATCTAGATACTGCTTAGTTATATAATACATATCGTATTCTTTAATGTGTAGATTACAAGTCGATATTAAACTGTTTACTGATCAAATTGAAGGTTTCAATACGTTGGTTTTAACTTCATTTAGTGATTAACCCTTTACGGAAGTTTTAAAACTGTCTACCATTTTTAAAGTACCTACTAACGCAGATTGTACACACTACCCGTGCTTACATGATTAATTTGATACATCGATACACAGAAAGATATTATTTTATTTGATAACAAGAATGAATGATCATTGATTTTCACAAAGAATTAGGGGAGATAAGGTGTTGTCTGACAGCTTTGGGAAATAAATCCTCGAGATGATTATTTTTTAAGAAGGCCAGTAACTCCGGAGCAATATCTGCTAAGATTTCCGACCGTTAAGATCGTGCGCTAAACAGCGGGAGCTCTACATGAATGTTCTAACAATAGGAACAAACTCACATGCGAGAAACCGCATAATTATCTAATGGCAGTTGGGGAAACTCCGGCTACAATAATTATAAATACTAGCTGCGACGCGGCCGACGCTGCAACGTGGGCGACCGACGCGGATTTACACTTCATTAGACAAAATAATTGTCATCCACACTACATGATAATCACGGATTCATCACGCGGATTGCTATAGAACGATAAACGAACAGAGAGCACTTTATTTATCGTATTCGTAATTTCGACGATAAAAAATAATTGGCATTATCATTATTACGTACCTTCTTATGACTTACAGTTTAGATCTATTCTATTAAGCCTCTCGCAATCCTGCAGGGTATTTATGTGTGTCAATTATTTTTCCTTGTTTTTTTTTCAACCCCCCTTTAATAATATATTATTATTGGGGGTATTGAAAAAAAAACATATTATTATTGAAGCTTACCATACATATTAATAATATCTAATAATATATAATGTCTTGGATCACTTGTGGTAAAGCGCACTAAGTGAGTAAAAGCCTATTCATACTTGTCTTCTTTCTTTTCCATTCCATTTCTATATGACTAACACGACGAGTTTTACAAAAAGGAAACGACGATTACTCCGAGACATCAATAAAGTCGCACTAAGTAGGTAGGTAGTTGGTACCTAATGAGTAATGATATTATGCATGGCGATTCTTATCTCGCAAATTAGATACACTACCTTACCTGAGCAGTAAATAAGTAGTACTAAGTATTATAGTTAAACTAACAATTTATTACGATTAAACTAATTAATTTTTTTACAGCAGAATAATTAAATAAACCATGTCGATTTATAGAACAAGAATATTCCGCCACACCATCTCATGCCCTGTCTACGTGTTAAATGGTCTACTTTCTTATCGGCTATTGACAGAAACATGCAAGTCATGCTACCCAAAATGCGTCATTTTCAGCAAGAGTGGCTCACGAAACATGTTCATGTAATCGTAATGTGTAATGTCGGAAAGTCATCATAAAATCATTATCATAATGTAGTAGGTCTGTTATCGCTGCTCATTAGACTATCGTTGATATACGTGATAACGATATTAATAATAACCATTTCTCTTCCTACTCGTCTGCCCGTGCACTGCTGATAACACAGGTCATCCTCGTTAGTGCCGCACGTGTTTTACTATAAAATTGATATCTTCCTACTGGTCTTAACTGACTTAATTTACTCTTATCTTTATACTCTGTGAACTGTCCTTTATACGCAGACTCACGCTGTTCTTCTTTTTACTCAGTGTACTGTACATTACCCGAATCGGTCAAGAGAACCAAAACGACAAATTAAAATTTAAAAACCATAGTTTATGCAATTTTAGTGATCCTTGGCCGAAAAACAAGCAGACGAGTCACTTGATGTTAAATGGTCACCGTCAACACCACCATATGCGTCACCGATGAGTTGCCGGCCGAGGAAGAAGAGAGAAAGAAGGCGGTCTCATAATTTAGGAAAAAGATGTGAGCCATTTTAAAATGTTGCATTGCATAAATGGATCTCTGATATCCGAAATAAAGATTTATTTATTATTATTATTATAAAACGATTTTTTGTCTGTCTGAAAATCAGAATCTCATATCGACAAAGCGACACGGTGTCTTTCAGACGCCAATAGCACATAGAATTAATGGATTAAGTAGTATGCCGACCGCCTGTGCTACGTGACGTAAGTTTTACTAGCAGTATGCCGTCTTCACACTTCGCGGTACATACTGTGTCTGTGTGCAACACGCAACACAAGTATGTCAGGGGTTGCAATGTTCTCATTTCTTCAGTGGTTAAACATAAAAGCTGTATTACTTTCGGGTAGGTCGCAAAAGTAGGTTACTTTTGGTTTTACTGTTACATCATGTAGAGTTGTAGAGATGTAGAGACAGCCAAGCGAACTGTTTATTAAAGTAGGATTTTAGTGGTTGACGTGTTTTTTTTTGGCACGTTTTTTATTTTTGGTCTTACTGTTAAGGTCGATGCATACGTAACGTGGGCGGGATGTGGACGGGGCATAAATATACATGCGTGGCCCGTTCCCGTCCCGTGCGTGCCTCCGTGGCGTATGTGCTATAATATCGTTTACATTTTCTATGAAACGATGTTTCCAAAACTTCACGTCCCGTCCCTTTCTCGTCCCGTCCCCGTCCCGTCCACGTTACATATGCATCGACCTTTAGTTTATGTAAACTCTACATAAACTCTACATTGTAGAGTCTGTAAAGATGTAGAGACAGCAAACCAGCGAACAGTATTTATTAAAATAGGTTCAAAATTATCCCATTTGTATTTTGATGTTGGCTTTCTTAATGTTTGGTAACCATTGATACTTTCAACCCAACTTCATGGATAGTTTTATAATTTATGTAAGAGCAGTTAGGCATAATAAGCACTCCTATGTGAATTTTTTAAGAAAAATGATAACCCCGGCCCCATCGTCATTTGCATTCCGTGGACCCCATTTAATTTTTTCGCTGACATCGACATCTTGCATGCCGTAATAGACCATGGGGATCCATATGGATCTCTTAATATTACCTACTATACTTGAATAACTAAGTATATTGGCAGTCGTCATTGAAGTATAATACGCTAGTAATAATACTTCAACGGTAGTCATAATATTTTTACCGTTATTTCCTATTAATACTACAAACTATTGCTAAGAAATTGTTGTGAAATAATTTACCTGCTCCACCTAATTCAAGAACATCCAATTTAGCCACGGGCAATTTCAAGGGTTATTGCGTAACTGAAGAAACTGCGGAATTTTACTGATATCTTACATTATGTAAGGTAATAAAGAAGGGTTAGGTAACAGACAATGGATGCAAACTCTGCGTGTTGGATGCTAAATTATATAATACCTAGTCAGACTCAGATGTGCTAAAAGTGCCAGTTGTCCCGTCACACAAGGGTTGAAGGGTCTAGTGGGATAGATCCGCCCACTGTTGGCTGGGGTTTTCTCTCAAAATCTAAGGGGTAAAGACCATAACCACCTCGTTGTTTTTGCAGGTTTCCCAGCAGTATTAGTAAGTAGGATCCATATAATATAGTAATTGTAAGGTAGAATGATAATAAGTAATATGTAATATGATCTAATAATTCTAGACTTTTCAATTCACAACCACGCGTAACACAATGAAAATTCCAAGTTGTTTTTGTTGTGCAATTTATTAAAAAGTGCGTAGTTAGTTCTATAATATGTACTTCTATTGCTATAAATTTGATAATGACGATCTCAAACAGCTTAAAAACAATCGGGAGATGACGGAATCACAACCGAGCTACTAAGAGCTGGACGGAAACCCCTTCTAGTGGCGCTCAAAAAACTGATAGATTCAGTCATCAAAATTGGAACTACCCCAGAAGTAAGGGGGCAGAAGTGTGGTGACGCTGTTCTTTAACAAGGGCGATAAAGCCCTTTCAAAGAACTATAGGCCTATTGCACTTCTGAGCCACGTTTCAAAGCTGTTTTCGAGGGTGCTCGATGAAGGTGTGACTTCCAGCCTCCTGAACAAGCTGGATTCCGAAAAGGCTACAGCACCATGGACCACACTATGGCAGATTATACAGAAGACAGAGGAGTATAATCTGGCGCTATGTGTTGCCTATGTGGACTATGAGAAAGCCTTTGATTCTATCGAGACCTGGGCAGTACTAAATTCTCTTCAGCGGATCGACTACCGGTATATCGAGGTGTTGAAGTGTTTATACACATCAGCCACCATGACCGTCAGAGTACAAAACACAGCAACGAACCCCATCCAACTGCAGAGAGGTACGTCAGGCAAGGGGTCGTCATATCCCCAAAACTGTTCACCACTGCGTTGGAAGACGTGTTCAAGTTGATGGAGTGGAAACGACGCGGCATTAACATCAATGGCGAACACATTACACACCTGCGATATGCCGATGATATAGTCATCATGGCGGGATCCCTGGAGGAACTTGGTACAATGCTCGGGGACTTGAACAGCGCCTCACAACGGGTGGGTCTTAAGATGAACATGGACAAGACGAAAATCATGTAGAATGTCCATGTCACACTCGTACCGGTTGTTGTTGACGGCGCTGCTCTCGAAGTTGTAGACGAGTACATTTACCTGGGACAAGTGATCCAAATTGGTAAGTCCAACTTCGAGAAAGAAATCACTCGTAGAATCCAACTCGGATGGGCTGCGTTCGGAAAACTAAGTCATATCTTGTCGTCCAAAAAGTTACCTCAGTGCCTGAAGTCGAAGGTGTTCGAGCAATGTGTGTTGCCAGTGATGACATCCGATACGTGGTGCTTCACTATTGGTCTAATGCGCAAGCATAGAGTCGCCCAGCGGGCTATGGAACTAGCTATGCTCGGTATTTCTCTACGCGATCGAATCAGAAATGATGAAATGAGGCAATGGGCTGGCCACATAGTTTGAAGGACCGATAACCGTTGGGGAAGAAAGGTCCTCGAATGGAGACCACGCCTCGGTAAAAGGAGTACAGGACGCCCCCCGACCAGGTGGACCGACGACCTGAAGAAGACGGCGGGTATCCGCTGGATTCAGAAGGCTCAGGACCAGTCTGAGTGGCGTAGATTAGTGGAGGCCTATGTCTAGCAGTGGACCTCAAAGTGCTGATGGATGGATGGATGGATTGTTTGCTAATAACGCCGCAGATATGAGAAAATATTGTTTTGACGATGGAAATACCAAGTAAGTAAGAGGTTTAGTTGAACGCGAAAAAAACTAATCGAAACGAAAGTATCGATTGAGTACTAGATCGAAATCGGGTTCGATGTTTTTAATTTAAGCAATAATAAAATAATACTCTCAACGCCTACAACTATGTACCTACTAGAATAAGCTGTGTAATAATGGGCATATACATAGATATACAGATAATGAGTCATCACATCACTCATCACAAACACGCAAAATCGTATTTATCTGTATTCTGTTGTTTACAATGTCTGCCCGGGTGTATGACCATCGAAACCGAGACTGGGCATGCAAGAGTCACTGAGCAATAAAGTCGTCTATAATAAAGGTCTAATAATAAAGAAATTCATTGGAAATTGAATGAAAGACAAGCTGTAACAATACCCCTTCACTGTACTAAATGAATACAATACATTAGCATATCTAATCTAACGTCTATCGTTTGGTTAAAAAGACCAGCACCTTAAAATATTAATAAAAACATTAATGTTCTCTGCAATTAATGAGACATCAAATAAAATCACCTATACAAATCCATTGTACGTACCTACGTGGATTATACATAGCGTAATGCTATGCCATACCGAATGCCGGCTCAGTAGCCAAAACCAAAATAGCCTGAGCTTGTGCGATAATGGTTGTCGTACGGTTATTATAGTGGACGAGTAACAAGCGCGTCAGGTGATTGGGTCACACGCGGGCCGAATTAATTTTAAATTGAACTCTTGTATGACAAAACAAGAAGCGATAAGAATTTAGATTGTACCGTAGTTGAAATGATCAGCTGGCATTCGATGTCAGAGTTAATGTAAAGGTAGCATTTAACTGCGACCTTCAAACGGGACAGGACGATGATGTCATATAGCAGAGGATAGGCGGTTTTTCTTTAGACGCTTTTAACTGTTTTACGACTGCAAATTAGTATACGGTGTGATATATATAGTTTTTGAAATATTAATTAAATGCCGACAACGTAAATGGGCATTAATCTTTTTGGTCCTTCGAGCCGTTATCAAAAAATACACTGCTCTCTTAAAACTTATTATGAATGAATTTATTTATGAATTAAAATTAAGTAATTTCATGTTGGTATAAATACATCTATAATTTTAAATGTGTCGTTATATTCATAGTCAAAATATTTTTCCTCAAATTGGGTAATGAAAGAATGGAATTTGGAGAAGTCTTACCTTTTATATATTTAACCACAGCACTGACTACGAACACATTTATAAGTTAAAACTAAATATAGTACGCAAGGGCACTGGCAGCTTACACTTAGGGTTCAGGTAGGGTAATATGTGAGCAACACAAATATGTTTAACACATCACTTTTTATGTTACAAAATTAATTTATCACTAATAATGGTTTTAACTACAGGTACGTCGTTAGCTAATCGGTCGGAGTATTGACGCGGTACATTGCTTGCCGCGCCTGGCCGCTTTGACGGACTGATTGACTGATGTAATAGAAGCCGTACGTAATCTGTAGAATGTCTTTGTCCGTCCGTTCGTTCGATGTGAGCTCTTTCCACTGAGAGTACCGTGACTCATAACGATCGCGGCTAGGTTCACATCAAAACAGTGTAAACCACGTAAAATTGAAGCTTAGAGAGCCATCTAGTGTGGCCAGTGCGGAATGAATGGTTATCTTTAACATGTTCCTTGTAATAAATTCTACCATACTGTAGGATGTGAATATTTGGTCCTCTTTATTTGGAAATATTAAAAGGGAAAGTGCAGATTATTCAGTATTCATCATCGCAACGCATCCATTAAGAGTTAATAGATTTTATCACCAATTTAACCAACATGATAAGGAATAGTGGTTCCTCACGAAAACGGTCTATAACCATAATCTGTCACTCTGTCCAAGTGCAGGTTGTCCCTTTGAGAAATTCTCAGGATCTTCTTTTTCTTTTTACAGTTTTCTAGGCCGATGACTTCGACCCATTTCTTATAAACCGTACTCACTGCTAAATCGTGAGTACCCATTAATAATAAAATGTGTATTATTTGTGTATAAAAGGGGTCAAGCTTAATACATTAACTATACATTTTAAAATTTAAAACACCCCAGACAGTTTTTTTTTCTTAATATTATAAAGAGGTAATATAAAGCTACATTATTTCTGAGATATAAAAGCTATAATTATTTGATTATGATTACTTAGTAATATTTTTTAACCAACTTCAAAAAAGGAGGAGGTATTCAATTCGACTGTATTTTTTACCTCAGAACTTTCAACCGCGAACCGATTTTGAGATTCTTTTTTTAATCGAAAGCTGGTGCTTATCATGTGGTCCCACAAGCAAGCTTGCTTAAGTATACTCTAAGGGTCCCACTTAAATTTGAGCGACATCTGACGTGAACCTTTTGAGTTATCCCTAATTTTGAGTCGGTTATTTTTTGTCAATAATTATTTATGTTAAACAAATATAAAACATGTTGCAGAACGTCTGCCAGATTTTGTGTCGGGGGTTAATAATTCTACGAGATCGAGAGCAGTAGTTAAATAAAACAATTTTACACTTCTTCATATTTATAATTTATTTTGACAGAATTACACTTATGTCCAACATGAAGTAAATAAAAACGAGATTAAATTACTTCTCCTTCTTCTCCGAGGAGAGAGAGTTGTAGAGCTTGGAGACTTCGTTGAGGACGAGATTCTGGACGACTGTTCCGTTGGTGTCGATGAAGTTAGCGAATGACTTGTTGATTGAGGCTTCACGAGTCTTTCCGCTAGCGTCGCGCATCACCAACACCAGGTTGTATTTGTCGTCGTGCCTGTAATTAAATTTATTTTCTTAAATCAACGTTAGTTCTTGGTTGGTATCATACTATTGAATCAGTTCTTTTTCGAATGAATGTCTGCTGCATCAATTGCATTTTAATACATTTAAAGTTAAGAAATGTTACTAGGTTTTTTCGTTTTTTCCATCTTCTCGATCACTTATATACCTACTTCAATATGTTCAGCATTTGAAAGGTTAAAATCTTAGGAAACATTTTATGAAAATTTGAGGGCAAGGATTAGGCAAGCTGTGTTCGAGTTGTCCATGCCACAAGAGCAAAACGTCGTCAGCGCATGCTTTAGGCCACATAGGCAAGTTGAGTTTGAGTTGTGTGTGCTGTGACATAAGACAAAGAAACCGGCGCATGCGTTGGGGCGAGCCGAGCTGGGCCGTGCGCGTGTTACTGACTATTTGAAGTGAAAACTTCGTTAGTACGGGGGTGACTTGAAATTTTATGAAACGAAACTGTCCAGTGGATACTAGAGGTAAGCGGAGACTGACTTGAGTTGAGTTGAGTTGAGTTGAGTGGAGTGGAGTGGAGTGGAGTGGAGTAGTAAAACCTACAATTAACATCTTCCCGAAATTTTACATTCGTCTCATTATCTTGAAAACAAAATTTTTGAAGGTTTCACTGTGTTAGAACACGTGTGAATTGCACACATTTTAATTTTATATCTTATTAGTTAATGCTTGACTATTTTCCTACCTGAGGATAAGTAGCGATGTAGTCTTGGGTGGTAGAACGCACTAACTTACTAAAAGCCTATTTACTCTTTACATTATAATCGAGCGGAAACACCGACGCGGGCAATTTATTCCAATCCTTCGCTGTACGCATAAAAAATGATGAAGCGGAGCGCGTCGTCCCTACAGGGGGGATGTTAAAGAGTAAGGGATGGATACCCGCCGTGCGTCGGGACTGCCGAGAGGCTGGCAACTCTGCGCCTGTGCACGAGGCTCTGAAAATTGGTCTCAACCAATTTAGGGTCACCAATAAGCCTCTTAGCATGCCTCTCCTTTGAATCCAATGCTGACATATTCCTCATATTCATATGCCATTTGTCGTATGATGTAGCATAAACTGCTTTATATAAAATATTCATGAAGTTTTGAATGTCTCATAGAGAGCACAGCTTGCACAGTCGCACTATAACCATACTGTTATTACTCTATGTTATTTTAATTTATAAAATAAACATTTATGGATTTGCTCATGCTGCCGTGACGTTACAAGAAAATGTTGCATTCTTGCTACCTCAACATACAAGTTTAAGTTCATAAACATTTTAAAGTGAATGCTAAATTGCTCATACATTTATCAAGCATAACTTATGTTGAAGGAGTGTGTCTCCTATACAAAAAGGACATTATAAATTACTAAACCCCCAGAGTAAACATTTGTCTACTATAATTAAACATACATTTATTATGTCCTAGCTAGGGTTCTCTTTATTGCCTGATAATAATTATCGTAGTGTATAATAGATTAATGTGTAATTTAGAGTGTATATAGTTATAGTATTAACTATTATCGTAATACAAAGCACTTACTTCTTAACATAGGAGCTAGCTTCCCACACTCTCTGGTTATTTCCAACCTTTTCCTTGGCAACAACAAATATGCCCTTTTCCTTAAATGTAGTGTACAGAGTCAGAATGCTCATCAGGATAAAGTACGACGAAACACAGATTATAAGTACCAGTCTGAAAATAAAATATCAAGTTATCTTAAAAAATAATAAATTGAAAAACCTATTATAGTGATGTCAAGATGTGGCATCGTTTGTAATAAAAACTACAGTTGACTTCACATCACACTTCACATTTTGTGCACAGCATGCTTCCACTAAGAGTTTTGTATTTTTTAAGTATTTAAATACTTCACTTTTTTATGTACTTTTTAATGTCAACTGTACTTTTTTATTACATTGTTAGCCATTAGAATCCACATTGAAAACATAAGTCTAACATGAATAAACATCAAATAATTTTATTGGCAAGGTCTAACTTTGGGCAAGGTTATAGTAAAATAGTTGTGCTTAGTTGTACATGGTTGTTGGGAACACTTAGTTGTGCCATACAACTAGTTGTGCATACGTAGTTGGTCCGTTAGGAAACTGCAAAATTTTACAATAATTATGGAAATTTTAGTACATTAATATGAACAGTAACCTTGATTGTGGAAATGGGTACAGATAGTCCCAGAGTAGAGCATAGAGGGCAACACCAACCGCCAGTGCGCAGAGGAAAAGTCTGCCATCAATCAGAGCAAAGGACTCCTTGCACTTTAAATCTCCAGTTAACACCTGAAAAAAAATTCGCATCATTCACTGTTATGAGTAACAGCAGGGTATGGAGTTATGGATTAACGCCTCAACTCAGAGTCACTAATCGTAATACTTAAATCGCTCCTTAGTAAAGAAACACCATACAAATTCTATACTAAGCCGCGATTTAAGTTATTTGACGACCCGTGTGGTGCAATGGTTATCATGCCGGATCGCCGCAACAAGGGTCCTGGGTTCGATTCCCAGCGAGGCGGAAATTTGAATGATGAGTTTGAATTTCTATTCTTGGTCTGGGTGTGAATGTCCTTGTCTATGTTGTGTGTTGTCCATGGCACCCACCATGTGTGTGTTGTGGGGCTATGAGTGTGAAGCGTTATTTAAAAAAAAAAGTACCTGTTAGTGACTCCGAGTTGGGGTGTAAGTTAGGTATCCTGCATTGAATGATAAGGGTAACATGATTTTACCTCTCCCTCTTCATCCCAATCCTTTCTGTGCTTAATTTTAGATTCTCAGATAAAAAATACTAACTATTCTAAGAAGTCGTAAACAACTATACACACTACATTTTAATCTGTAGGGACATTATTACTTACCTCTCTAATAGCATCATCAATAGCATTCTTTGCAGCTGCACCATCCCATTTGTTGATTTTAACTATCTGGAAATAGTTTGAAGAGATAAAGTAGCACTTTATAAAGAAAAGTAAAAATGGTAAAGGCAGCCAAAAAATAAGCACCTAATATGGTAGCAGAAGTAAATGTACAGTTAGAAATAGTTTACAGATAGAATACACTGAATAACTAATGATTAATTGCATATAATATGAGGAAAGTGCATCTCTGGCAAAAACTCAACTTACAAAACGTTTTTAGTCTAAAGTACTTTGAATTCGATACAAGTATATCAACCCACTTTGTGATTTTATAATAATCGCCAGGATGCGAATAATTAAAGCAAAATTTGTATTAAAAGGTAGCATGCATAGTGTGACGTGTCTCTTTCAAGTTATGTTTCGGCTTCGGCGTACAGTACATGATGCACTACAATATCTTCACAATAATTACCTCTTGTGTGTCTGTCATTTTTATTGGTATAATTTAATTTTAATTACGGCTTAATTTTCATTTATCACGGATGCAGCAATTTGTAGATATTTCAATTAGAATAATTTATTTTAGCTAGAGCTAGAGACTACAAACGAATTTATCGGAAATTGACAATTTGTCAAAAATGCAAGGTGAAGACGGTGACGTTGATTGACTTTGACAGTTTTACCTGTTTGACACTAGCATAGAGCTATGGAGTATAGAGATTCCTCTAGAAGTTCCACCTCTATACTCCATGTACATATTAATATCCAAGCCACCTTCTTGCGCTCTAAAGTCCGGCTTACACGTATTAAGTAGCTAAGCAGATAACTAAATTTTAAGTTAATTAATACGTGTAAACAAACAATTTAGTAACTTTTTAGTTATTTAGTTATCTACATAACTACATAATACGTGTAAAATGGACATAATAGTGATAGCCTAGCTGTAGTAGCGCTTAGAACCTTGGTCTCCCGAACACGGGGGCCCGCATTCAAATCCTGGCATGCACCTCTAATTTTCAAATATTAAGTGAGTATTAAAAGTTAATTATAATTTATCAGTTGCTTCGGTGAAATAAAACATCGTGAAGAAACCTGCACACTTTTCTCCGTAATGTTCTCAAAGGTGTGTGAAGTCTACCAATCCGTACTTGGCCAGCGTGGTTGACTATGGTTTGTACCTCTCACATTGTAAGAAGCAACTCTGAGCCCAGCAGTAAACTAGACTAGAATAAAATATTAAAAAAAACATTTTTTTTTTTCAGGGTACACAGCTGGTACTGTGTGTCCCCTACAGGCAACGTGAGGATGAATTTTTTATTCGTCACGTACCCTATAGGTAGTGTAGGGTATCGTTGAAAAGGTTTTTCAAAAGTATTATGGGACTTCTAAGACCAATTTTATTTTGGAATTAGAGGTCCGTTTGCGAATTTTGTTATAAAGTGCTAATTTTGGTTAGAATCAAGTTTCTCTCCTCCACCGATTAAATTATTGGAGTTGGACAAGTGAAATTATTTTCAAAAATAGGTTATATGATGAATTTACAAGGAAAATTATCATGGCTACGTTAGCTTATGAAGTTAATGAGTAATAGTTGATAAACTTATTACTTCGGAAGTTCGGAACCCTACATTGCGCGTGGTCCTTTAGCACGCACTTGCCCGGTTTTTGCTCTATGGTGAATAATTTTTATTAAGTACTCTGTGTCTGTGTTATGTCTATTGTCTATCTATTCTATACTCTGTAAGTCTGTACTACGCTACGCTATGATGGATTCCCTGCCTGCCTCAAAAAAGCAGTGAATGAAGTAAAGAAAATGAAATGAAGTACTATTAGCTTCCCTCTACCTTTAATTTATTAGTGACAGAGTTTTGTATTTTTAAAGTAGAAAATATTTAATGCATAAACAGTGGTTCAGTAAGTAATGGTATGTGTACAAGCTGTGCGTATGAATGCAAATTATTTTTTGTGTGCATCAAACCGGTGGCTATGCTATGTAAAATTATGTGAATTATGACTCCATATGAATGTTGTGCGTTTCTTTTATTATATGTAACAATCGCTTTACTGAAATATTACTTGACTGCAAAATTAAAGACGCCATAAACTACTGTCTATAAAAGCCACGAAAGTCAGTAATACTGTTAGAAGGAGGTCATGTAGAGTTCACAGCATGTTACTTTAGCAGAATTGTCACAGAGGTAACATATTTGCAGGTTGTTTGCTACTTCGTTGAAATACAATGGCAAAGAAAAGGAAACCAACATCAAAGGTCCCGTCGCGCCGCTCCACTAGACGCGGGAAACAGACCGACAACGACAATGCTTCAGTCGACGGAGAGTCTTCTGTGCCTCTCGAACCACCGAACCCCGAATCCGCCACTGCCGATAAACCTATAGACAACCCTACTGTCCCTAGTGACAGCCAATCTACGTCTGAACCGCAGTCTGCTAATCAAACTACCGACACCCAGAATGCGAAACCTGGACAAAGCCTCACAACCCCTACTGTAGCATTACATAAGAAATTCGGAAAATACCGGTGTTTATTTAATAATGATGACAATTTTACTAAGAAGTATGAAATGGGCAGTGACAGCGAAACCAATAGTAGTTTAGAAATAAGAGTGGTGGACCCCTGTGCCAGCTCGGAGTCTGACTCAAATGCTGCATTGGACGCTCAATCGGATTCCAACAGTGTAATTTGCATCAGTCCATTGACCGTGGTTGCAAATACATTACAAAGTAATTCTAGAGACATATCCCCTGTGCGGGTCTTTGAACCACCTCCAAGAATGCCATTAGTTACTGATGACATAATAGAAATAGAGAGCAGTAGTTCAGCTTCTCTTCAAAATGTACCTGAGGAAAAAAATCCAGAACAAAAAGAAAATCAAGCTAATATACTGGAAGAAGAAAAGGAGGAAGAAAATCAAAATCCTGACATTCCCATAGAAGATCACTTTGGTTATGGTGATGATGAGGTCATCACTGTTGTACAAATTGTAGAAGATGAAAACCAGGAGCTTTACTATGATATTAACATAGATAGTCCAAAGCCGATGCAGTCTGACCCAAATATTTCAATTGAGGATGGAGATAATAAAAAACAGGATACAGACTTCCAGAGTCATTTTGCTAAGCTGAACTTATCAGTGCCAATTGAAATGCAGGGCAGCTCATCTATGATTTATTCTGACTTACTCAATGTTACGACATCACCTTACAACGTACCAGATGTACAATACCTTAAAGAAAGTATGGGCGAAGCTGTGCCTAGACCTGACCCAAGTATAACACCAAGCTCAACACTTTCAGATGACAGCAATTCTTCTAGAATCACCGAGCAAAATCTCAACAACTCAAATGACTCCTCTGAATCATCTCCTACCGGTGTCAGGAGGTCCAATCGCATAAAAACTATTAGTAATATGAAGCAAAAGACAAAAGGATATGGGTTAGTCAAAACACCATTAAAAAAGGCACTAATAACACAGACAAAGTTGAAGTTAGAAGAATTGAGTTCTGACAGTCAGGAGAAACCACCTGATCTGTTGAACAGTTTAGCAAATACCTTACCGTTTCCTGTGCCCTCAGAGATGCCAGTAAAAGTCAAATCTCGATGGCGCAGGTCGAGTGAGTTAGAAATGGGGGCAAACTCCCCAACCATCTCACCGCTAGCTAGTCCAAATTTACCCCAGCGGCTACCACCTCTAGAAGAAGCTCAGAAAGAAGAACCAAGCATTCCTTTAAGTAAAGAGGCATATGACAGGATAATAGAGGAGCGGATGAATCAGTATGAACATTTGGAAGAGAATGAGTATTTGTGTGAAAGAATGATTAGTAAAGAAACAAAGAAGATGATATGTGACTGCTTTATGACCAAAGAAGAGTTAGAACGTGGGGAGCTCGCCTGCGGAGAAGACTGTCTAAATAGATTACTTATGATAGAATGGTAAGTAATTTATTACTCTCTATAGTATTTTAAGTATATATTTATTAAACACTGTCTCCATAGCTTCTAGAAATGAACAACTGATTATTGATAATGTGGGAAATGTATATATAAGTAAGGTGATTCTTGGAGATAGATACTCATAAGTCTTGACATATTGAAAGAAAAGGGAAATAGAGAAATTTATTGAATTAATTGTTATAATGTACAAATTTTTTGTTACAATTATCAAGCAAACTGCAAAAAAAATCTGATTGCTACTGAAAAAACTATATAATATTTTATTTTACGTCTACTTCTGAAACGTAACTAATGTAATACATTTTTCAGTAACTCAAGATGTCCAGTTGGAGAAAGGTGTACCAACAGGAGGTTCCAGAAGAGAGAAAATGGGCCCTTGAAGGTGTTTTATGCTGACAAAAAGGGGTGTGGTGTAGAGGCATCAGAAGATATCCCAACGTAAGTGGATAAGCTGTGTATATCTGCACTTGTAAAACTGAGCCAATTCGTAGTTTTAAAAAAGTCAAAGTTGAGCAATTTTTGTGCAATTTAATTCAACAGTTTTACTCATAAAAGTATAGTTGGTTTTTTGTCTTTTTATCGTAATTTGTAATTTAAAAATTTTGTAGTCGCAAAATGCAAGCAATTTAGTAGTCGCAAAATGCAAGCAATTTAAGAATTTATTATTATCATTTAATGCAAAAACTAATTTCTGTGTATCAATTATTTTTTTAAACTAATATCAATGTTGCAATAAAAAGTAGTGAAAAGATTGTTTAATAAATAAGGATAAAAAAATTGCTTTATGTAAGGTAAATGATTGCTGAGCGAATAATTAATTGATGATATTTAAATTTATTTTTATGTAGGTATTTCAACACTATAATTATAATTGTTGCAAATTTTATTACATTGAGAAATACTAAATTGCTTTAAGTAAAAAATTTGAAAATAATTAGGATAGTGTACCTAAATTGTTTGTACATGTAAAAACTCTCAGCTTCGCGTTAGAGGTGTGCAATAAATATTATCACAAATTAATGAATGGCAGAACTGTGAATCCAGCAGTCAAATTACAGTTTGTTATTTTGCAGAGCATTTTATTTTCTCAGTGCATGATGATATCATGGTATGTTTATTTCATATACTTGTGTTTTTATGTAAATATTTAAATAATTAATATAATTATAACACAATGTCACCACATGTGGCAATTAAGGGGCAATGTACTCTGAATTAATTTAATAATACCTAGTGCAGTACAGTTATACAGTTATCTGATCCTGGTAGCTTCCTACCTGCATAGCGTCTATGCAAAGATACTAAAATGTACATATACACATGTACATCATTTCTAAGATGATTCGTTATCTCAAAGCTGTAATTAGCGTTAGCAAGGACAAAAAGATCATTGAAGCGTCACCGCCGTCACCGACCAAGACGTGTGTCGTTATAATGCGGCATACTGCTTCCATTCATTCCGGATTAAAAAACCCGATGACGTAATACAGAATTTAATACATAGATGCACGACTTCTATACAGTTCCGTCATAAAGAAGATTGCTACAAGTAATCCCGTGTTTCATAAAAGGCATCGGGCGCTATTTTATTTTAAGTATCCGGATGACCGAGCTTTGCTCGGTATTTTTTTTTGGTAAATCATGTTTTTTGGAAATCATTGGCTTGCGCCCCAACTCAGAGTCACTAACGGTTACTTTAATCGCTCCTTAGTAAAGAATCACCATACAAATTCTGTACTAAGGACCGATTTAAGTAACCGTTAGTGACTCTGAGTTGGGGTGTTAGTGTTGCTTAACAACGTCATCAGCTGCTGAAGAAGCTTTCGATTTATCGCCCCCAAAACCCCCTACATACTAAATTTCATGAAAATCGTTGGAGCCGTTTCCGAGACTCAGATTATATTATATGAGTAACCACCCTCGCTTTGCCTCGGTTTTCCTACACCTTGTGTTACATTATTGGAGTTTTATTAAGGATCCCTAATTTTTTTTTAAATATAATATAGCCTATGTCACTAGTGCCTATGTCGGGGATATAGTGTAGCTTCCCAACAGCGAAAGAATTTTTCAAATCAGTTCAGTAGTTTTGGAGCCTATCAATCAGTTTTTATTTTTACAGCATATTCGCTTTAAAAGGCCTTTTTGTTTTGATCAAGTGAAATATTATGTAATCTTTATGGAATCTGAGTAAATTGAATGAGTAGTTGACAAAGAAAACTTGTATTTCTGCCACTAAAGTATTTTTCACTTGTTAGCTAACTATTTGCAATGAATCAAGTTAAGGTGACCCGATTAAAACCACCGGAGTCACCTGACCAACCTGGTACTATGTTCGGAGTAGGAAAACTAATCATTTTTCGTCGTCTTAATATTATGTCCATACAACACGTGAGATAGAAAAACTATTTTAGGGTCTGTGTAGGCTTTTCTGTTTATTTATACTGTGAATTTATTTATGGAATTTTTTTACAGAGGCGAGTTCCTAATGGAGTACGTGGGCGAAGTCCTAGACTACGAGTTGTTCTACAAGCGGGCGCAGGCCTACTCCGACGACAACAATCTCCACCACTACTTCATGTCGCTGAAGGGAGATACAGTGATCGATGCCACCGTGAAAGGCAACATATCCAGATTCATCAATCACTCGTGCGAGCCCAACGCTGAGACCCAGAAGTGGACTGTCAACGGTGAACTCAGGATAGGGTTCTTCAGCAAACGGGACATTGTTGCTGGGGAGGAGATCACGTTTGATTACCAGTTTCAGAGATTTGGGTAAGTTCTTTTGAAGATTTTATTTTAATGAAATAGTATTATTCAATTGAGTTATGCATATGCCTATCATACATTGCATTTCTGACATTATGTTAAAAAAATCTAAA
The DNA here is from genome assembly GCA_911387775.1 of Thymelicus sylvestris. Taxonomy (NCBI): domain Eukaryota; kingdom Metazoa; phylum Arthropoda; class Insecta; order Lepidoptera; family Hesperiidae; genus Thymelicus; species Thymelicus sylvestris. The sequence goes on from OU426888.1 coordinate 4,058,646, forward strand.
TTCTAAATTGCGCAAAATCTGAATATAAATATTAATACCCTTATATGTATATCAGGGAAAAAATAAGATTCAAGCTATAGTTGAGTACAGGGTGGTGTGTGGTGTGGTAACAGTGTGTTGACTGTTGTCTGGTACAGCAAGGTGGCGCAGCGTTGCTACTGCGGCGCGGACAACTGCCGCGGCTGGATCGGCGCCGAGCCCGACTCGGACGACGAGGACTATGAGGAGGTAAGGGGGAGGGGAGGGGGAAATAGAATGTGGGGAACCAGAGTTCTTTTTTTATATCCTAAAGGGCTGACGAAAAACCACATGGGCCACCTGATGATGTGATCACGTCGCCTATGGACAAAATATTCAGCTCATTGTAGATCTAGTCGAAGTAGCCATTGCCGTACGATATGGTTTGTGATTACTGGAGAAGTTATAAAGTTAATATTGCCCACAAAATATCAAACATTCATTGCCTGTCTGCACACCGGCGATACATAATTTATGAATCGGCCTCAATGTCAATTTCGCGCGAAAAAAGCTTCGATTTATTGAAATTATTCACGACTGAACAAGGTTGCATACGAGACACGCGTTGCAGAGCACAGATTTAGTGTTTATGGTGTTTTGCTATAAACAACTCGCCATGAACAAACAAACTTGCATTATTGATATAATAAATAAAGAAAAACTGTCCTTTATTTTGGATTTTTTACTAGACTTGATAAGCTGGGATTCATGTTGGTAATTTTAATTGTGTGGTTTGTAGGTAAAGGTTATGTTGTTAAGAACAGCGTTTCATTAAGGAAGTATCAGCCTATTTTTTGATCGGTTTAATTAATTTCAGTTGGGATAGAATTACAATTTATTCATCAGGGCAACCTATATGTGTATGTGTAAGATATAATTTTACACTAACGTCATTGCGGATACTGAATAAACACAGCGGGTATTCACGGTTTTTGTTTGTATTATCGTGAGTACCTGATTAGACTACTTATCAGCTAATTAAACAAAAATCCCCTTGCAGGAGGAAGAAGACGTTTCCACATCCAAGTCGGGCACGACGGAGTCCTCAGAGGAGTGCAGCGTGGTGGACCCGTCGGCCGAGCAGCCGCGGCCCATGGTGCGCAAGACCCGCCGCCAGAGGAAGTACAAGCCGCCCGCGCCAGACCTAGTGCAGGACGCTGATGTGAGTTGTTGGATGTTGGACGCAGACACCATAGATACACATAGGATAACATGGATAGTACTGATCGGATACGATCCTATTTTTCGTGTTCGTAAACGGTGTATATGGTCCGTTTAATGAATCTGAATCTAAGATCTCAAGATTCGGTTTGAGATGCTGACACATTATGTCCGATTGTATGTTAATGTGACAAGATCTGAGATCACGCTCTTGGGCCGAGATCGGTTTCTTAATATGGGCCTATGCTTGCATTGTTATCTTTCTGTTGTCTCTCTATTTTGTGACAACAGTTTCATAATTATTCAAGTGGTGCTATCGCACTGCAGTTACAACATGTTGTTTAACATTACTTAATCAATAATTAGTCGTTGTCGTGTCGTCAATTATAAGTTTGATATTCTGTAAACACTTGTTACCCAGATCGAGGACGACCTAGAAGCGCTGAACCGCACGGGCATCAAGAACCAGAGCCACACGCTGCGGTTGTCGCGTACCGTGGTGCGAGCGAAGACGCGGCGCGCGCAGACCGCGCTGCTGCGGCTGCTGCGCGACGCGGACCTGCCGTGCCGCCGGCTGTTCCTCGACTACCGCGGGCTGCGGCTGCTGGCGCCCTGGTGCACTGACGCGCCGCTCGACTTCAAGTTAGTATTGCTTATTATACTGTCGGCACTATCACCCCAACTCAGAGTCACTAACGGTTACTTTAATCGCTCCTTAGTAAAGAATCTCCATACAAATTCTCTACTAAGAAGCGATTTAAGTAACCGTTAGTGACGTTGGGGCGTAAGTGTTTATGTGCAAGCGTTGCAGTAAAGTTCAGTAGCGTGATGAAAAATTATGTCCCTGTCATACCTGTATCTTAACGCTTTAAAAAAGACATCAATGCAGATGTACCCAACAATTAGCGTGCTAAGGGGGCGTGGCCGTGTTAATGCCAATACACATTAAGTGATAACTCTGTTGACGAATGCATCGACACATCAAAGGATTTCAATTTTCTCTAATCGAATTTCTCAGTCAAAAATAATAGTAGAGGCTTAAAAAAATCGTTTGTTGTTATCAGAGATTTATCGTGTCCGGATTTTTAGTTTTTAAACTTATAGCCTACTTTCCCACGTTTTATAGGCTAGAAATGCTCCAAACGGTGGACCGGCTGCCAATCCCGAACAAGACGCTGGTGCAGGAGAGCCGCTTCCTCACCATCGTGGAGCGCTGGCTCGCCTCCAACGACGTGGTGTTGCCGCCTGAACCGCCTGTCTTTATAGACGAGGCCACTGGTCAGTGGTTTTACTGTGTCGCTTATTGTGTTATGCATTGCTGTTTTAGTTAAACAAAGCTGACGTTGTTTTCTGATTTATGTAGCAATGTATTACGAATTAGTAGGCTGGCCGCGCGAACCGCCCGTCTTTATAGACGAGGCCACTGGTCAGTGGTTTTACTGTGTCGCTTATTGTGTTATGCATTGCTGTTTTAGTTTAAAATACCTGATGTTGTCTTCTGATTTATGTAGCAATGTATTACGAATTAGTAGGCTTGCCGCGCGAACCACCCGTCTTTATAGACGACGCCACCGGTCAGTGCTTACTGTGTCGCTTATTAGCGGTCATGTTATACATTGCTGTTTTAGTTAAAGAAAGCTGACGATGTTTTCGGGTGTATGTAGCAATGTATTACGAATTAGTCTTTGAATTTAGGGAAAAGTAATAAGCCTTTCAAGGCTCATTTCATTTGGCTTAGCATTAAATGTATCGCCACTAAGCGTATTGGTTATTTTAATTACGTGGAACACTACATGTGTTGTTACATTGCCTTATTTATGTTTAATTATTGTTGTAGGTCTGGCCATTGAGTTGCCTAACAGAGCGGCTCAGGATGCTGTGGCTGAGAAGACCAAAGAAAGTATGGCCATGTTAGAGAAAGTTAAAGATCTCTCTAACCAGCTATTGGAGAGATGGTCCAGTCTCAAGGTAAAGCATATCCTTATGTAAATCTTTGAGATGTTTGCTTACTCAATTAATAACTTTAAATAGTCAAAAAATATACCACTTGATTTTCATAACTAAATTAGCAAAATTATTTATTTTATTTGTTTACACTTCATTATACCCTTAAAGCTAAGTGGTACAAAATTGTTTATGTTATTTTATGTCCTTACATTTTTAGCGTTACTTTTGTTTTAGGAGGTCTTCAAAATTCCCAAAAAGGAGCGGATACAACAGATGAAAGAACACGAACGTCAAGCTAACATCGAGCGCAGAGCGGCCGACTCGAGTGGCACGCGAGACAGAGACAGAGAGAGACGGGACGAGCGAGAGAAGAGAGAGGAACGCGAGCGGGACAGGGACAGAGAACGCGAGCGGGACAGGGACAGAGAACGTGAGAGGGAGAGAGAACGAGAGCGAGAGAGGGAGCGGGAGCGCGAGAGGGAGAGGGATAGGTATAGAGATCGAGAACGAGAGCGGGAGCGCGAACGGGATCGGGAGAGGGACAGAGACGATAGGGACCGACGAAAACGAAGAAGCAGTCCGGAGGGAAGACGGAGTATTAGGTAAGGCTAATTTCAGATTACTAATAGCGTCGTTCAACGCTATGCTAATTTAATGCAGATATTATTTAGGCATGGTTTAAGCCTTGCTGATAATGCCTACAAAAACAGAAGTTTTTCGCATTTCTTTAACATGTGTAATTTATGCATTGTACATATATACGCAGGCTGAGCGAGCGCGTGCTGGCCGCGGTGCCGCCGGTGAGCAAGGAGGAGCGGCGGCGCGCGTTCGCGGAGGCGGCGGCCGCGGCGGACGAGTCGCGGCGCGCGCGCGACCAGCACGACCGGCCCGCGTGGCCGCGCGCGCCCTACTGGCCGCAGGAGGGGTTCGCCCAGGTTAGTAAAGTCAGGCCTGGCGCACTCCGCAATTTGGTATGATGTGCAAGTACGTGCCGCGTTCGACATGTCGGGTCAATTTCAGAAGGGCTGCCACGCGCCGCTGCGCCACGCCGGCCGTGTCATACATTCGTAATCCATCATACATGTCATTATAAAAAAAAAGATAATCCTGACGTTGTCAGAGAGGATAAGAGTTATGATTAGAAAGAGAGGCAAAGTCTAGATGTCAACGTCTGTTGACGATTAGCGCTGTGCGACCTGAATTACACTTTATTGTGTCGGGGCAAGATTCTTAATTATTTAATTTTAGGTTACGTTAAAAATGCTTTGTGGGATATTTTTTTCCATCCTCCATGTTCTTCAGATGTTCCCGCCCGGCATGATGAACAACGGCCAGAACATGATGAGCGGTGGACCGAACATGATGAGTGGAGGTCCGAACATGATGGGCGGGCCCAACATGATGGCGCCGAACATGCTCCCTGGGCCGAATATGATGCCGCCCGGCCCCGGCAACATGATCCCGGGGATGGTGCCCGGGGTGGCCGGCGTGGCGGGGATCATGCCGGGGGTGATGCAAGACATACCCCCGGAATGGATCGGCCCCAACGGAGAATATCAGGGGCCGCCCGGCTTCTGTCCACCTTTCCCCGGCCCGCAGCAGTTTTGCATGCCGCAGCATAAGTAAGTCATAGATTTTTATTTGTTTTATTGTGGAAGCTTTTGTCGATTATATTTAAATTACATGATTTCCTTGAGGAGGCCTAGTGCTCAGTGCGAATTGGTAAAGGGTTTAGTGGCCAACCTAAGTGTCGGAAGATCGACATGGCTTAACAACTATTATTTATTTACGTGTCCTCCAAAGCTCGGAAACGCTCAAGAATTTTTGGCGGTCACACATCCAACTAAAGACCGCGCCCGCTGTTAACTTTGCCGATCACTTCCGGGTCATTGCTATTGCTAGAATGATCGTAGAATGTGTATACAGGGTGGATTTTTGAGACGGGTCAGTAAGGGCAGGTACCTTAACCGTTATAGTTACAGGAAAACGTTCCAAGGAGACTATCCATAACTTTTTTAGATATTCTGAACTGCATTCACAGATTTTTGAAAAAATGTATGGTCAGCGAAAAAAGTGCTAAAATCCAAAAAAAAATATTTTTATGCCTATCGATCCTACTTCGTATGGGGATCAAAATACTCTATGGGACCATTTAAGGTATGAGTACTAGAAATGTCAGAAAACGCTAAAAACATTTTCCATACATTTTGTACTGAAAAACAATAAATCAACTCGAAATATTCTTTATCGCCAAACAATCCTATTTCTTACTGCGATTAAAAGATTCTTTAAGGCCTATAGTCCAGTCATCTTAGGAATTCACTGCGGAATGAGAGATACCCAGCAGATTTTTTTGTATAAAGTTGTATTTTGACATTCTAAAACTTGTCTCAAAACCTGCATATGGTAGGGTGACCGCGTCTATTAAAAATTTGAGGACAAAGGTCACAAAAATCAGTTTTTTGCAAATATCTAATTTCCTATGAGTTTTTCGCTATTTGTATCTTCATCAATATTGTAGAGAATTAAATTCCCTACAACTTTTGTTTCAAAAAAAATTTTATACGTTGAATCGTTTTCGAGATAGAGGGCGGAGAGCGCGCGGTTAGAGCACAATGTAAAGTCAACCGGTACAGTCCCGACAAAACATGCTATATTAAGTTTATTAATTCTATCTGTCTAACAGCCTTTTAAAGTCCACTGCTGGACATAGGCCTCCCCTAATTAGCGCCACTACGACCGATTCTGGGCCCTCTGAGTCCACATCGTTCGAAGGACAGATAACCAATGGGGTTGCAAAGTCCTCGAATGGCGGCCACGTCTCGGTAAAAGGAGCACTGGTCGCTCCCCGACCAGGTGGACTGATGACCTAAAGAAGACAGCGGGAAGCCGCTGGATTCAGAGGGCCCAGGACCGGTCGGAGTGGCGCCAATTAGGGAGGCCTATGTTCAGCAGTGGTCTTTAAAAGGCTGTTAGACAGATAGAATTAATAAACTTAATATAGCATGTTTTGTCGGGACTGTACCGGTTGACTTTACATTGTGCTCTAACCGCGCGCTCTCCGCCCTCTATCTCGAAAACGATTCAACGTATAAAATTTTTTTTGAAACAAAAGTTGTAGGGAATTTAATTCTCTACAATATTGATGAAGATACAAATAGCGAAAAACTCATAGGAAATTAGATATTTGCAAAAAACTGATTTTTGTGACCTTTGTCCTCAAATTTTTAATAGACGCGGTCACCCTACCATATGCAGGTTTTGAGACAAGTTTTAGAATGTCAAAATACAACTTTATACAAAAAAATCTGCTGGGTATCTCTCCTTCCGCAATTCTTACCTAATTTTGACTAAAATGACTGGGCTACTATTGAAATTTAAATACAAAAACTACGGTAAGACACAACATATCACACAAACTTAAAAATAGGTTATCTATTATTCACAATGACCACCGTTTTCACGAATACATAAGTTCACTCGTTTTTGTACTGAGCAAGTAGCAGCGGAAAGTTTTCTTTGATGGATATTATTTAAAATCCTCGTTAATGCCTCTTTCAGCTCCTGAACACTTTCGTACTTTCTTTTGTAGACTTCATTTTTTAGGTGGCCCCACAAAAAAAACTCGAGAAGCGTTAGATCGGGGCTGCGAGGTGGCCACTTAATTGGACCATGGACCACTAACAGCACCTCTTGCAGCGTGTCTTCGTGAAAACGGCGGTCATTTTGAATAATAGATAACCTATTTTTAAATTTGTGTGATATGTTGTGTCTTACCGTAGTTTTTGTATTTAAATTTCAATAGGCCTTAAAGAATTTTTAATCGCAGTAAGAAATAGGATTGTTTGGCGATAAAGAATATTTCGAGTTGATTTATCGTTTTTCAGTACAAAATGTATGGAAAATGTTTTTAGCGTTTTCTGACATTTCTAGTACTCATACCTTAAATGGTCCCATAGAGTATTTTGATCCCCATACGAAGTAGGATCGATAGGCATAAAAATATTTTTTTTTGGATTTTAGTACTTTTTTCACTGACCGTACATTTTTTCAAAAATCTGTGCATGCAGTTCAGAATATCTTAAAAAGTTATGGATAGTCTCCTAGGAACGTTTTCCTGTAACTATAACGGTTAAGGTACCTGCCCTTACTGACCCGTCTCAAAAATCCACCCTGTATATGTGCGGGTGTGTTCCAGTATGATGGGCATGGGCGGGTTCAACCTGAGCGGCTACGTGTTCGGCGCGCTGGGGCCGTACTCGCAGCCGCCGCCCGCGCTGCCGCCCGCCCTGCCGCAGCGCCCTGACGCCGCCCTGGTGAGATACTGACCCACAGACTATAGAGTAGTAGACTTAGGTCTATTGTCGTGCTTTTTTTACATTTATAAGCTTGACCTGTATGTATGTAATGGAATCTTTCAATGTAATTTTCACCAATTTGAAGATAATATGATATTTGATAAAAACAATTTTTATCCGGTAAGCAGATGGGTGAACAAACGCGTCTAATTCGGATCTTAGACTATATAGCTTAAGCGTGTTTCTCAGATGAGCTCGGCGGAGGGTCCGGCGGCGGGCGAGGGCTCCACGGGCTCCACGGGCGGCACGGCGGGGCAGGGGCAGGGGGAGGTGGTGCTGCCGTCCCAGTGGCGCTCGGCGCAGGACTCGCGCGGCCGCACCTACTACTACCACGTGAAGCTGCGACAACCGCGGTGGACGCCGCCCACGCCGCCGCCCAATGACGGTAATAGTTTTTTTTTACTACAAATAAGTTAATGCTTGAGCACAGTCCCACCTGATGGTAAGTGGAGATGTGTTCCAAAATGGTGAGCAGTTAACTTAGTAAAAGCCTATTCACTCTTTTCTTGAAGACATCCACGTCATAAGCAGGCGGGAACGCCGACGCTGACAAGTTATTCCAGTCCTTCGCGGTGCGTATAACGAATAACTAGTATCTGCGAGAACCCTGAACTTTACCGGGATAAAAAGCAGCCGTTGTGTTAATCCAGGGTATAGGCTGTTCCAAATTTTCAGCCAAATCAGTTAATTAATTGTGGCGTGACTGACGAATAAACATACAAATATATGCACAGTGCACGCATTATTTACACACACCCAGGCTCCCAGCGCCATAGAAAATATCGTCTTCAAAGTGAGACTGCGTTTTAAAGTTATAATGTAACAATGTATGTAACGATTGCAGAGGAGAGCTCGTCGGAGGAGAGCGACCAGCCGATGAGCGCGCTGGACACGGCCGTGGTGCGGCGCCAGCTGAAGGGCAAGCTCGTGGAGGGAGTCAACGGGATATACGAAGGTTGGCCTTTGTAGGGTTTACTGACTTCGTGTATTGCACATAGTTTTGGAGTAGAGTTCGAATGGCCTCTACAGCTTCACGCGGACATTGTCAGTCAATGTAACACATCAGTACTTACTCGTAAGATCGGACTGACTAAACAGCATATTATTATGATATGGATCTCGACTCTATGGTTGGCATGTTGTAATTTTTTTTTATTGTACACAGAATATTAAAAAAGATGGTCATAGTTCGTCAGCAAATAACGGGTATATCTGATTAGGCCTTGAATGTATTTATCTAGATCTATCAGAATTGAATAAATGAACGTGGTAACCGGTGGGTAACTGTTACCATTAACAGGTTAACGTTGTGGATCTGTTGGTTGTATTCCAGTGATCAAGGACGAGTCGAACGGGCTGATTCCGGACCACGCGCTGCTGACGGTGCGGCCGCGCAAGCGAAGGCCGGGCCTCGTCTCCGAGAGGCCGATCAGCGTGAGTTTATTGCGTATTGGCTTTGCGATACTCAATGTTTATACTGTGTTTTTGTATTCTTTATCGCTTACAACTTTACCGCTTATTATATTGTACTTTACGCTTACTCGGAGATATAAAGGAAATGTGTTATGTGCAATTTACTTTTAATACCGATAAATATATAAAGGGTGAATTTTTCAAGTGTGCATGGATGGCCAAATTCGAAACTGAGGATAGCGAAAAAAGGTCAAACGAGTCTCGGGTTAATACAAGATGTAGTTTTTTTTTTCAAAATCAACGGGTTCGATTCCTGGAAAGGGTAATTAATTTTTCAAAAATCTAATAATCCAGTTTTAGTTTCTGTATCAATATAAACAAATATTTGTAATGTGGCATACCCAGCCGCGCACCGAGGAAGACAAGCTAGCGGGGCGGCTGGAGGTGAAGCGCTACAAGCAGACGAAGGAGAAGCTGCGGCGGCGGCGCGAGCGGCTGCTGCGGCGCGTGCGGCTGCTGGCGGCCGCGCGGCCCGTGCGGCCCGTGCGGCCCCGCTCGCAGCGCACCAGCGACATCTCCGCCAGGGAGCTCAAGGTTAGACAGGGGGGAGACATTGACTGTTTGTTTGTTTTTTTCTTCTAACATCGCGTTGGCGTAAGTAAAAAGGCCGCTTCTTCATTGGACGACATGACAACAACATCTGATGTATGTATTGTGTGCAAGTATCGTGGAACTTGGTTTTAAAACATTTTATAACCGCTGTGTTGTTGAACTTGAATCTTTAATTAAAAGCTTTAATCACCAAAATAAAACTTGTATCATGTAAACAAGCATATTAATGGCATTTTTTTATTTCGATAAGTCTTAAAATTTATCAACAAACATTATCCGTCCACAGCTGGTCGACCTCGACGAGTCTGATAGCGACACGGACGACTCTGACGACGGCAACGATAAGTCGGCGCTGGCGGCCACGTCGTCCCCGCAGCTGGAGTCGTCCCCGCCGCCCCCCGCGAGCCCCCCCTCCCCCGCGCCCCCGTCCCCGACCCCGGCGCCCCCTCAAGAGCCCGAGGAAGCTGCGCGACGGATCAAGGAGCAGTTCCGCAGCAGCATGGCGCGGGTCATGGTGCAGCACCTCAACCCGTACCGGCACTCGGACGCGCCCGCCGGCAGGATCACGTGCACGGCCGACTTTAAACACTTGGCGAGGAAGGTAGGTCTTTGTGTGTCGTTATTTGATTGATTTAATGAGCGTCTGTGAGTTGGTGTGCGAGTGCGTAGGTTAGTATGCACACTAACTTCAATATGACGTGTACAGTCACGAGCAATAATATATATACATTGTCACGTTTTCAAAAATATCTTAACATGTACCAGTCCAGAAAGAAGTGAACGACAATTCATTCTAAATTAAGTAACCATTATACTATGTCAAAATAAGGTATATACGTTTATTCCACATTAATATAATCGAAACAAAATCATAAATAAATTCACACTTCGAATATCAGTTTTAACTATCCATGTCAATTTCTATAATATTATGTATACAAATTATAAATGTACACATGTAATAGACATTGTCATGGCTACATTAAAATGATATTGGAAGTGTATACTTACTTTTGCCGTTTTTGTAACTTTACTCGTTATTTAGTCGAATTCAGTGATCATGACGAATACAGTCATATGCAATTTAATTTTTGAAGATATGTACCTGCTTATTTTGCAAATAATACCCTAACAAGGTGTTGTGATTCAATTTATATTGAATCAATAATTATTATTAAAATATTTTTTTCAAAATGTTTTAAAATTCTCTTATTAATCTGCAAAACACCGAAATAATCGAAACAAAATAATAAATAAATTCACACTTCGAATATAATTTTTAACTAATCTAATCTCTACTGAGAATTTTAGAGTGAGGATAACCCAGTATATTGGGTCCACTACTGTTTATTGCCTATATAAATGACTTTCCAAACTTCACAGATCAAAAAATGATATTGTTTGCTGATGATTCGACGTCAATTGTAAAAGGTACCAATAAGTCAACCTAGGTATGAACATATTGCTAACAATGCTTTAGAAGGCAATATAAAATGGCTCGAATATAATAATTTAAAAATTAATTTAAATAAAACTTAGTAAATACATACAATTTCAAATTCATCAAGCACAACCCTCTGTATTAAAAATTGAATACGATGGGAATATAATTGAGCAAGTAAGGGAGCATAGATTTTTAGGTCTTATTATAGACAATTGCCTAAATTGGAAGGCACATAATATAAATTATTTATGCTGTAAACTCAGTCAGTATAATATATTTACAGCATAAGTATTATACTACACATTTAAATGACATCAAAAGCAGGCTAGAGCTTGAATTTATGAATAGAAGGATACATTTGTATGAAAATTATTATTTTTTGTATGACAATACTGAAATTTATATCCACTAATGTGTACTATCTGTGAGATCCAACAATCGCCCTATATAGGTATTTGAATGATATCAAATCAGACTAGAGCCTGAAATGATATACAGGAAGATACGAATTGTACCCAAGGTGTAAAAAATAGAAAAACCCGCTCACACACACACACAAAATAAAAACACGCTCTTCTCAGTGTACCATCTTTCTTTTATTGCATATCCTCTACTAGTACACTACTCTATGTTCTTGTTACAATTCCATATAATATACTTTTATTTGCGGCCAGACATTGCATTAGGCAGCTTGCGGTTTGGCAACGTCGCAAATTTGGAAAAATAGCGAGCTGGCGACGTCGCCAATAAAATGTAAAAAAATTATCTAACTTTGCATCACTATGTTCATTACTAAAACCTACAATTATCATATTCCTAAAATTTTAAATTCGTCTCATTAACTTGAAAACAAAATTTTTGAAGGTTTCACTTCTACTACGTGTGAATTGCACACATTTTAAATTATTCTTATTTAAGTTTTCCACTTAATACGGTTCCATTTTTCAATAATGAGTTTCGATACAATGATATTATAAATCGATACAGAAAGGTTTATTGTAGAAATACAAAATCGTCCATGTTTATGGGATACCTAAAATAAATAGGATATTTAAAAATAAGATGTTGGGACAAAATAGTCAATTTATTTAAAGAATTTGAAAAAGATATGAGATCTGAGAAAATTGACTGACAGAGGGTAGCCACTGGCTACTCTTTATGCTACCTTCGGACGCCAGCGGTACCCGTGGCAACTATGCCGGCGACGTCGCCATAGCGTCCCGGTGAGGTTCGGCTTATGATATTATATGTATTAAAATTATATAAGCTCTTGTTTTATTGTTATATTCGGTCGCCGTGCAGTAGTCAACCAAAGGCTGAGATGATGTTGATAAAATGATTTCGGTGTTTTGCAGATTAATAAGAGTAATTTTAAAACTCGGGGGGTAGCGGGTATCCGCTGGATTCAGAAGGCTCAGGACCGGTCTGAGTGGCTTGAGTGAGATTAGGGGAGGCCTATGTCCAGCAGTGGACCTCAAAAGGCTGATGGATGGATGGATAAATTTTAAAACATTTGTAGGATTCGCCAGTGTAGGAGTCGGAAGTAAAATAGTCCGAAACGTTAATGGTTTATTTAATTGGAGAATCAAATAAACAAATAGCAAGAGCATTAATTATTATTATTGATTCAATATAAATTGAATCACAACACCTTGTTAGGGAATTATTTGCAAAATAAGTAGGTAGGTACATATCTTCAAAAATTAAATTGCATATGACTGTATTCGTCATGATCACTGAATTCGAATAAAATAACGAGTAGGTAAAGTTACAAAAACGGCAAAAGTAAGTATACACTTCCAATATCATTTTAATGTAGCCATGACAATGTCTATTACATGTGTAACTAGTGGGAATGAACGCATTTATAATTTGTATACATATTATAGAAATTGTCAGGGATAGTTAAAAATGATATTCGAAGTGTGAATTTATTTATGATTTTGTTTCGATTATATTAATGTGGAATAAACGTTTATACCTTATTTTGACATCGCATAATGGTTACTTAATTTAGAACGAATAGTCGTTCACTTCTTTCTGGACTGGTACATGTTAAGATATTTTTGAAAACGTGACAATGTATATATATTATTGCTCGTGACTGTACATACTGCGCACATATTATTGGAAGTAATTATAACATACAAATTTTCTCGTTTCTACCTGCTATAGTTAGTATTTTCTGGTAAATAAAACACCAATAAATAAATGCCCTGTTCTCTTTTTTAATCAAATTCAACTTTTGGTTCATATTGGAATAACACGATTTTTGCTATTGCACTAACAACGTAAGAATGTATGACCAATCATTTATGTATTTTACATAACGTTGTTTCAGCTAACACATTTCGTGATGCTGAAAGAGTTGAAGCAATGTCGAACGGTGGACGAGTTGATAGTGACCGACTCTGTCCGCTCCAAGGCGAAGATTTTTGTGAGGAAATACATGGCGAAGTTCGGGCCGGTGTACCGCCGCCCGCCAGAGGAGGCCGACTAGCGAGACGCCGAGGACACCAAGCGTGTCCCGACGGCATTTACAAGCACAGAATAGAGACAACAGAAGTGTATACAGCCTGCTCGAGCAACACACACGTGTACGGTCCGATATGGAGTCTGTCCAAATGGCTTGCAAGTGAAACGCAAAGCGGGCCCCTGCCTTCCGTTCAACCTCCGCGGTTTAAATTTTACGTATTAACATCGGGAAGCAGCTAGCAACACTACATAAATTACTTTGCCGAACATAACCATTCTTCTCAAATTAAAATTTCTTATTTTAAGTGACATTGTACTATTATGTATTTCTTATGAGAAATAAAGATCCTTTAAACGAAATAAGATCAGTCGTGAGCGGAATACGTTGCGTGAGCGCACTTGTATAGTCGCTGTGACCCTTCTATGTGTATCTATTTAGTGGTACAAGTACAGACAAAAAACGGAACTAGTGTTGCAAGTGTAGTGTAAACAAGCAGTAATTGGGATAAAGTGATGTGCTGTGTGTGGTTGGTGAATTGAAAATTATTCAATGTGATCATGGTATTTACAAAACTATTAATTATTGTGTTGAAACCATGTGCATTCAAATCTGATTTAAGCCCAATGCATACGTAAGGGGTTTTTTCCCGGCCCGTACGTGCCATGTTTCCAAAACTTCACGTCCCGTGCCGTACAGGAAAAAACCTTTTACGTATGCATTGTGCTTTATATTATTAATACATTGGTGGTCTTCTGATGACATCAGAGCAACATGATATCTCACGAGCTTGCAGTCATTACTACGCATAGTATTGAAGTAGTTATGTACATAAATATTTAATTCTTCAAGATTCTGTACTGTCACTGAATCTAAATGGACTATCCTGTGTATTGTGTATTCATATGAGGAGGTCTATGGAATTAAAGTAGGAAATAGACCAGAAGTACTTGGTGATTTACTGTTGGCAGACAGATATGTGGTGAGGAATGTATTGATTTATTTTTCTACTTAGGACAAGTAGTGTTTGTTACATAACATGCGAGGCAAATGACTTGTATTGATGCAGATTATGTCTAGTTGTGATTTTAGACTAGTGTTTGACAAGGAGCCTCATTTCACTTATGAGGTTTTCTTATTAATTACTATGGACTATTTATATGGTCGAATGGATATTGAGTTACTGTACCGTAATGATGGCACCAAAATATAGGTGACACTCATTTGAATGCTTAGTCATTCATCTTTAATTTGGGCAAACAGGTGTATATGGCCACCCACTGAGTTATATCTAATCTTTGACATTGTAAGATTACTTTTAGACGAAGTTAATTTGTACCAGCATGGTCGATTGAGTCTTGCTCTACAATTAATATAGATTGACCACATCCTGACCTGTTAACACCACTGGTGTTCAATCCTATCATAAATTTTAAGTATAATATTAAGTTTGTACATATGAAATTAATTATAATAAATTAAATCACTCATACACAGTTTATTGTATAAAAGTTATTGATAGTTTTACCAGATCGCATAAATGTCACTATTTTCACTGAAATTAAGCTATTTATTTTTACTATGATCTCTGTTTGGGATTTTTAGAGAATTATATTTTGTTTGAATTTAGAAGATAATCTCGAATGATATGAGTAAATAGAATGATTTAAGTACACAGTATTATTTATAGGCAATGGACAATTAGTTTTTGGTAAAGCAGTAATTCTTTAATTTGTGTAATGTTCTGTAAATGTTCACTCCTATGCAGTCTGCCATTTTCATATATATTTTAAGTTGTTTCAGACATAATATAGTTTTTTAGCTATAATTTAAGAATTTAGGGAGAATTTTTATTGAAATTGTGAATTTAGCAATGTAACAAAGCAGTTTTTTGGGGTTAAATAAGACAAATAGGGGGCTTAAAATATTAGTTACATGTTGTGACTTTACAACTGGGAAATTTCTAGTTTCTTCTAAAGCTGCTATTCCAGCCATTTTGTTTGTTTTGTCATGTTCCTATTTAAATGCCGTCAATGAAAAGAGCTATTTTTCACTAGGAAACTGTTTGACGTAACCTCTGTAGCCAAATAATCTTAATAAATGTACGGCGAATAACTGACTTGACTACGTTTTCTCCCTAACGAAATGGCCATGTATCCAGCGACATAGCTGACTAGTGAAATATGGCTCTTAGACGGTAGATAACCAAGTCAAATGTAGTAACTCCATTTACGTAATTATGATGACGATAAGAAAAGTATCTTTTGCAATGGCCCAATGAAATTTGTCATACTTGTCATTCTCTACTTTTGTCAAGGTTCATCCAAACTGTTAATTATTAATGTTATAAAAATTGTCAATGATGTTCATTATGTTTTATGAAGGTCATGTATTTCCTAAATTCACTATACTATTATTTTTTTATCAAGAGGTCTGACGAAAATTTTGAGCAAATCATGGAGTACCTAATGATAATAAATGTTTTTGAAATAAGCCTAGCAATGTAAGCTATATATGTAAATATTGTAAATATACACTAAGAGTGAAATAGCAATTATTTTGTCTGATAAAGACGGAGAACTATTTTTATTTGTAGCATAGAGTTATTGCTTGCGACTGGAATAGGAATGGTATGGGCATGTCCCCATCCCCGTGTCCTGTGAATGAGTAAATAATTATGTGGCGACCCAAGCCCCAAGAACAAGTAAATGTTATTTCTTTTAATAATATCTTGTTTTATTTAAGTAAAACAATAATAATCAAATCAATAATCAAATCAAATCAATAATCCTTTGGAGAGTGAGAATTCCCCCTCACTTTGCTTCTTTGCATTTCTTCACGAGGTCATACAGTTCATTGCAAATCTTGTTTTTCTTCCATGAGTCGCATTCCTGGAAAATTTAGTTTAAATTTATAACATGTTTATACCAATTACCTAGGATTTGGATCTCGGCCTAAGAAACTATAAAGTAGAGTAACAAATACGGGAAACTTAGAAATATTTAGACATGAATATCTGATTGATAAATTAGTCTTCAGTGCCTTATTCCTAATTTCGAATTATCACCATGGCGAAGCAAGTGCCAGTTGAAGATTTGCAAAGATCTGACAGTTGTTAATTCAAACATCAGATGCATAAACGTAGTGTTTAAGTACTTGGTGATGCATAATATTAATAACATAATTTAGCAATCCACTGCAGTGAATTTCAAATCGACTGAAGCTGAGACATACTATCTTACAAAAAATGTATAAAATGTATAATTTATAGTTAACTAGCTGCCCGGACAGACTTCGTTCTGTCAAAACTTTTATTTTGAGATTTAAGCTATCCTATCTTTCAAGTTGCATCAAACTGCACACGGTGTGCAAATTTGATTAAAATCGGTTCAGTAGTTTAGGAGTCCATCGCGGACAAACAACGTGACACGTAATTTATATACATTAAGATTATTGTTAATTTATGTACATAAGTAAAATAGTCTTTTTGGCAGTTGCCAGGTAAATGATCTAAGGATTTTGGATAGACAGAATATTGAGTATGGCCGTTAGGCGTCGTAATCCAATGATATTATAATGTAAAAAGAAGTAGATATGTCACTAGCGCACCGACGATGAAGAGCGTAAGAACAGACAATTGACCGTTCTGCTTGTAGTCGCTCTGTCAATACAAAACGATACGCACGCTTTTGTTGTTGTCAGAAGTGCTTGACATTTGACATACAGCGTTAAAATGCCTTCCTGTATTATACCAATGTGATTGGTGTAGTGAAACAAAAGATAAACGTGTGTGTGTTGTTAGCTCTTTTCAGAACAGATTTTTTGGTTAATTTGTAAGGGCATAACGTATCTATATTTTTTAAATATCATTGTCATAATCAGATACGTTTTATTCGTAATCTCTGGAATTTCTTCTACATTAAATCAGATTACAACCTACCAGCATGATGCTAGTGTAGACGCAGACGTGAAACTTTACAGCCATACATTTTTCATCGGGCGCGTAATCTTCGTACTGCCCTTCAAGGCACCCTATCTTCACGCGCTCAATAATTTGCAATTCCTTAGGGTACTTCTTTGCGATTCCGTCCAACATATCGTAGACTTTATCGTCGATTATCTTTCCATCTTTCAGTAAACCTCTCTTGTTTAAAATACACTCGTAATCGGCGCACTGAAAATATATTTGAGTTTAATTTGCATATTATTGCATAACTGTACGCATAATAATATACTTTACATCAGAGGTACGAATCCAAGAAGTATTTACGTATTTGTAGGTTTTTAAAACCTATAGTAGGCTTAAACACTTCACAAGGGATTACATTTTGAACGTATTCATTTCTTTCTGTGTATTATTGTATACGGCTTGTTTATGGTCGGCTCGAAGGACCAAATATTATAATCGTTTTATGTAATTCCGATTTAGGATAAGATAAACTGTACATATGGCCACGTTCTTTATCTAATGCCTTTACTAATTCCTGGAAATAGTAAACTATTTAGTAATACGTTACCGTTGGTTCTCCTGATGTCGCGTTTTCACTACATTCTTCGATATCATCGTAAAACAATTCAATACTTTTTAAATTGTTACAGCACAACTCATCCGCGTACTGAAAATTTGGAGATAATCTATTTTATTAATCAGTGTTACATAGAGTCTGTAGGTTTGTAGCAAAAAATACTGTATGTATTTAATTAAGCAAAAACTTTCAGTAAATAAGTCATACCTCTTGTTTATATATTTCCATGCATGCATCGTCTGTGTCTCCAAGAACCTTCAAAATTTTTCATGAAATAATTAGTAACTTCTACCAACCGCTCACCCTAAACTCATACACCTCTGTTCCGTCGAGAGCAAAATTAGATACATTATAATCATAAATATGTACTGATAAAATAAACTTACAAGATTGGTTGTTCCAAAATAGAGCAGCGTAAAGACTACTGTAAACTTCATTACTTTTGTTTTGCTCTTGAAAAATAACAACGTTATTTCCAGCCGTAATATTTGTTGGTCATGTTATAATTTTCTCTGTCATCAAACGTTTATATATGGATTTCTAACAAAAGCGACATTTATTTTATTTTCTACTGCGCCTTCCAACAGCCTCTCGGAATATTACAGTCATTATGATTGTTATATCTATACAAATAAATAAAATTAAAGTGTCTGTCTGTGATTTCGAAATAAATGATTTTTTCAAGTTGGAAATCGATGCTTGCACGATACCAAAACCGAAAAACGAGTTTTTAAAATTTTTCTCTGTTTGTTTGCACGAGCACGTTAGCTAAATCTCTGAAACCACTGATCGGATTTTAACAGGACTTTTACTAGGATATTAAGAAGTTTTCAACAGGCTATTACAGTACACGCTATTTTTTAGGGTTCCGTATCAAACGATTCCTTGGGGATTTGCTATGAAAGTTTGTATGGGAAAAGAAAAAAATGAGTCAATTTGTTTTAAATTTACAAAAACCTTTTCTTCACACAAAATAAGGTAAACATGCATTTCATAGTTTTTTTCTATTTTGCAAGACGAAGCCAGAATGTGGCTCTGGAGTATTTTTTTACAATAATTCAAATGCCTATAACTGATCATGATAATTATGTTCTGCTATGGTCTGTAAGTAAACTAAAGTAAAAAAAATCCGAAGAGAAGCGAAGGCAATTGCTAGTACAAAATAAATTATACCACCTACCTGTGCGTTTAGCACTGTGTTCGAGTAATTGCTGTCCTTCGACATAATATTAAATCGAAATCAGTGGTTTTTAATAGGTAAATACTACCTAACTTACATAATAAAGAAGGCAATATTTACTTTTTGATAGAAGTTTACACAGGTGATTATATTATCATTGAAAAATTGAGTCCATTTGCGAAAATTAATATTTCGTAAATGGACTCTCAAATAAATGACTAGTTTTCACAACCGTAAGTTTTTGAACGACATCATTTTGAATTCAACGGGTACTCGCAATTTTAGTATTTTATACCGATACTAGCTGACCGGGCAAACGTTGTTCTGCCAAAATATTTTTAGGGGTAGAGGGATGAAAAATAGATGTCCGATTCTCCACCCTAGCCGATATGCACGCAAAGATTCACGAAAATCAGTCGAGCCATTTTGGAGGAGTTCAACTTCAAAAAAGCGTGACACGAGAATTTTATATTATATTAGATTTCGACCCTATTACATGGGACATGGGAACATGACCTCCCCTGTGACCATGATAGTATCGGGGTCGAAATATCGGTATAAAATACTAAAATCATGAGTACCCGTTTCTATTCAAAATGTTTAGTGTCTGTAATTATTAAATTTTAAAATCATATGAAAGACATATCCATTATCCATCGATACCCCCACGGCCCACACTGTGGTAAACGCGAAAATAAATAAACGGGAAAAATAAATAAAGTGCAAAAAATGTTCCCATGCCAAATTACAGAGATAACTAATATAGACGGAAAAACAGTCGGACGGACGGACATAATGAAATTGAAATTATATTATGGCTACAGAACCCTAAAAAGGTAAAATAATTGAAAACTAATTACAAAACTACTGGGTAAGCACTTAAATAAAAACAATTTTCGACTCTGACTAGCATATTATTGTTATCTGGGTACATTTTACGTCGCTGCCGCGCTGGTACAAATGAACAATGAAATGAATGTTATGAATGATGAATAATCTCATAATAATCTATGATAATATGGTTGTGAGATCATTCGGTACTACGCTACCAATATTAAAGCATTTCAATGACAAGTTAATTCCGTTTTGCTGTCTGCTGTTGTCGCCAAAATTCTTCTCTATTTTCCAAGAACCTTATGGCTTCTTCTGCCTGCTTTGTGACTACGTCGTTCTTCTTATCTGCGATCGCCAGGTCTGGGTTTTTAAGAAGATTCTCCAGATATAATTTGTCAGACATTAGCTGACCTAGGACTGGTTTTGAAGATTTTGATGATGATTTCTTCACGCTCTTCTTTACCTGTTTTACTGAACCAATTGTATTCTCGATAGCTTCCTGTAACAGAATTAGGTAGTAAATTAAACGGGAAACAGTGACTGAGTTGAGGACTGGTGGGAAAGACATATTATGATTATTCAAAAGTAGGTATTGAATATAGTTCATGCAAATTTCTCAAAATTTTATAAAGTAAATACTAAATACTATAGTAGGTAATCTGTTTCTTATAGTTTCGGTCGTAGGTAATTTTCAGTGAGGGATCTAAATTCACTTCATAGTACCTACTATCTATTCTGTGGGTTTTTTGTAAATCTAAATACTGCTTAAGTACACAAAATGTGGGTACCCGCTTTGAAACCACTTTCCTAAGAATGAAGTTGTTGAAATAAATAACTCTTAAACTCTTGCCTGAGCTTTTTGTACTCCAAGTCTAAATTCACTGAGATCAGGTCGTGCACGCAATCCTCGGTGGTAATGGACCAAGCTAAGCTCGAACTCTCCGCAGTAGTACAGCGCTTCAGCTTTCTGAAGCAACGCCTTTGCGTGCTTGGGATCCAACTTCAGAGCTGTCTCGGCATCCGCAAGAGCTGATCGCGGCTCCCCCAGCAATAAGTAGCATCTGCTACGCGCCACATATGCTGCCTTCTCTTCTGGAGCTAACTCGATGGCCTGAAATCATAAAAAAAATTTCTGAAAATGTATTGGTATAGGTGTTGGTAATTTTCTTTTTAGTTTTCTGTTGGTCGTTGATTTTAACCAGCGGTTTATACTGTTGCACTTTCCTTCAACAAAGTTAAATTAGACACAATCTGTAACAATTACTGTTCCTAAACAAATGTTTGTTTTTGATATTTAACAATTTGACGAACTATAATAAAGTAATCAAAATAGCCCTACTGCAGTTTATATCTATAGAAACTTACAGTCACTTACAGAGAAAAGTTCACCATCTGTTCATAAATATACGAACAGTAACGTTTCCGTTGCCTGATGCGTTGTAAACAGATGTTGTAGATGGGTTACTTTTCTCTGCAGGTGACTGTAACTTATCTACAAATATCAAATGTCTTACAGAAAGGTACCTTATCTACAAATGTCAAAGCGGTTCGGTACCGTTCCCTCATCATTTCCGCCCGCGCGAGCGCCAGGAGCGTCCCAGCATCTGCTTCCGCTGGTATCTGCAGAGCGTGGCTCTTCTCGGCCTTGTCTTTCATATTCAACGAGAATTTGATGTCCTTGGAACCCATAACCACGGCCGCAGCTCGGTCCTTATCGGTGTACAACTCCTCCTCCCTTCTTCGTTTTTCTCGTTTTTGCTTTCGCCTGAACTTCTTCTGTGGTTTAATCGACTCCTTCCTTCCCGTTGCAGAGTGCTTCTCTTCTTCAGCGAGTGATTCATTGCCCTTTTCTGCAGATGGTGGCAAGCGCTTGCTGAAAGTCTCCTTTAGGACTGGGAGTTCGTCTTCATCATCTCCAACTCCTACTCTAACGAAGCTTTGAAGAAATTCTGCATCTTTCGTGATACCGAGGATAGATCTCACTTGAGCTTTAGCGGTTTCCTCTTGGCTATCCATGTCTTTGTTTCGAGATAGTATTGGGAGCGGCTGGTGAATATGTACTGTGACGTAACATGTGAGGTGTGTGGAGTGGCGCTGATATTGACGCCCGTGCCGTGGTCGCCATGGTGATTGGATGTGTTTTCGCACCCTCTTACGGCTTCCCTCACGCTAGTACTTTACCAAAATCCTTGAGGGCTGCACGTTTCATTTGAGTTCGTAATAGACACACACGAAACTGTTATGCTAGTAAGTACATACGTAATGTATGACAACATAGGGATTGTCCCTGTTATCGTGGTAGTACATAATAAAATAATATAAATTATTTCAGAACAGTAAAACAAGATTTGTAAAAAATAATTTTGCAAGTTCAATGTACCTACCAGCCTACCACGCAAGTCACGCTGCATGCAACACAGATGAAATCGTCCGTTTTGTACATAATTTGTTTTGTAGATTATTTGCAAAATAGGTATATTAAAAACATCATTACCCACAAAGTCTGGTCATTGCTCCGTAGAATTATTTAATTCGTGCAGTTATAAACATACGAGTAGGTATAGTTTATTTTTTAACTATTAATTAATCTAAGTATTCGCGATGTTGCAAAAGACATCGCATTGTACTTGTACCTTCGGGTCACCGTTTATTATTATTCTAAGGGGTCACCTTACCTTGTCCAGTGAAGCCAAGGCCCGTTCATAGTTCCCGTTCTTGATGTGTCCCGTAGCCTCATCCCGGAACTTCTTGGCCTCCCCAGGATTACTGGACAGCTGCTCGGGTTCCTTCCCGCGCCCCATCTTTTATCCTCTGAAAACTTTAACATTTTTTGTGATGTAAAACCGGTCCGACTGGATGACACTAGTGGAAAATATTTCTGGAGTGCTTCCGTGCTTCACAGGGCACGTTAAGCAGTCAATACTGGTTATTGTAGTAACACAAAAAACTGACGAATTTGTTTAGGCGCTGAACAAATTCGTCAGTTTTTTGCGTTTAAAGCGTCTTACTATCCCTCTGGCCAATGAAAAGTGTCTGACGCTTTATGATACTAGTTTAGAATAATGTTCTACAAAATATATATAAAAATCAGCCATGTGAATTTAAGTAAAGTAACTCTTATTTTTAGTTACCTTTCTCACCTGGTACCTGCCACAGGGCAAGTTTCACAAACACGCAAGGTACATATTCAAAGTACACTAGTCGCTACTGAGTAGTTAAGGTTTCATCCATGTGAAAGTAAGTTATGTCTGATCGCTCTGAGATCTGGTACTAATAGTAGAGCACGCTCTAGAGTCTAGGATTATGTCTGTCTGTTGGACCTCCTTCTCTGTCTTTTAGCTATCAATATAGTAATTGTTACTCTTACGATAGACTGATGCTGTAGTGTAGATGTTAGGTACCTACTTTGTATGTTATTCACCGAAATGTTACGTACTAAGTATACGTAGTTGTTAAATGTAAATAGCCTACTAAAGCAGCGATTAATAGGCAAATAAAGATCGATAGCAATCCAATTCGCCCAAATTGCAGAGTACTTTCGCATTCACTCCATCGCGATCGCAGTGATGGATTTGGTAAATATTTGTTACCGTCCTTGCCGAACCGAACCTCATGATGGATGGTGTAATCGCAGAAGCGAGGTTCCACTGCCATAAATCTGTCTATTTCTGCCCTCTATTCGTACTTTATGATCTGATAATTTTAACTACGCGATTTGAACGAAGCGGTTTTCCGTGAGGAAACTCAATTTATTTGAATCCTTATCATTTAATCTTGCTGTCTTGTCAACCTTAAATATTGTTTGTTGGTTTGTTTCTATCGGTTATTAAGGTGTTAACAGTAGTAATACTGTATTAGGTTAGCAACATACTAACTAAACACAATTCACAAAACTCAAAAGTTGAATTGTTAAAATATTTATACGCACTTTCTGCAGTTGCAGCAATTTCAATAGTTTGATATACCAATGTTTTTTTTTACCCTTATAAAAATTTGACCACCTTCCAGTCTATTCTGTTGAGAGTCCATAAGCACAGGCAAACAAATTCTGGGTAAATGATATTGCTTCGAGTGAAAGTTGAGTTTTAACTTTTTCCTCTTCCAAGTCATCATCATTAATGAAATTATTACGTTATCCTTACTGACGAAATTACGAAATAAAAATAGGATTTAATGAGCAGTCTACCATCGCGTGGTAAAACGCGATTTCTTTTTATTGGTACCCGGGTATGTACCTACTAATTAACATGTTTAAACGACTTCAAAAGACGGAAGAAATATATTTTTCATTTGTATTTTTCCGTATTTAACAGTACCTAAGTAATGGTGGTCACTCACGGTCATTCCATCGCGTCATTTTTGGAGCCACGCCAAGCGACATATGTCAAAATGGCGCGATTGGACATACAAATGTTTTAAATCACGCCATCAGTTTTTCACATTCACGATCAAATTTTGGCTGTATATCACGCCATTTGACGCGATGGACTGACCGTGAGTGGCCACCATAAGAATGTCAAGTTATTTTCTATTGGAATAGGCGACAAACAAGGAAACGTCACCCGATGGTAAGTGCACATGGCCATCATCCCATTACAATCATGACATTACTATAGTCCCCGTGAACTAAGATGCCCAATTTGTCGTTTGCAATCACAGTGACACTAGAGATGTACAAAAAAATCGGTTCACGAAAGAAACCAATTTTTGTAACAAATCGATTCAAAATTTTAAGACCTAATCGATTCGATAATTAAATTGTAAACTAAAAACCGTAACATTTAGATACCTCCCAACTACCTCAATTGAGCTACATATCTCGTACCACGTATTCTCAATATTATGTATTTACGACTCCAATAAAATATTCTTTTGTTTCTTCCTAACAACTCATGCTGCTAGATATGCATGGAAATATCCGAGCCGGCAAACAAGCTGACGATCCACCTGATGGTAAGTGGCTGTCGTCGCTCATGAACATCAGCAACATCAAAAGCATCACTGGTGCGTTGCCGGCTAAGAAAGAGAAGAAAAAGAAAGAAAGATAGATCATGATAGAATGAACTCTTCCGCTCAGTTTCATAATAATATTTTGAGGTAATATTATGAGCAGGGTTGGATTTTGTACTATAATTATAGTATATATACTATAATTTCGCCCTTTGTACTAGGTACTATCCACATCTAAGTATAGTACGCTAAAATACTATAATTTTATTTGGTTCCGAATGTTTAGTTTTACGTCATATTATGAATATTTCGACAGTTCGTGTATCCGATCCGACATAATTCTGATCTTGCGTTTCCTGTCTAGATGTCCTCAGCAGTAGACTTCTTTTGTTCTTTCCCATTATCAGTAACTAATCTCATTCCCTATGATTCCTTCCATTCCATATGAAATTCAATGTTAGCGATAACAATCGCTTGCGAATTTTAGTGTAAAATAATACGTTTATTTACGAAGTTCTTCCTACTACTTGACTTGAAAGTAAAAGTATTTTGCCATTTCAACATATTGGGGGGGAGGGGGGGGGGGGGGGGGGGTATGCAAATGCAGTTGATCTACCGATTTTTTGCTTGCAACACTGAGTGTACTATAATTTTTTTATAAATACTATACTTTTCTTTGTTTTGTACTATATTTTTCAACGTACCTAAATCCAACCCTGATTATGAGCATCAGGGAAAAAACTACAGTGAATAAATTCTTGTTTATTTCGTAACACACATTCATGTTACATACATAATTATTATTTTGTCGAAAAAAAAAGAATACCGCAAAAAGCTAAGCTACATAATTACATATAATATATTATCTGCAGTTTACTGTCCATGGATGGCGAAGTGCCCATATATAATGGAAAATGTCCTTCGTTAGCATCCAATTCGTCGTGGTATTCTTGGGTACCTAATTTTAAATTCAAATGCAAATCATTTTTAACAAAGTAATTAAATTAATCAATTTTCATTTTTAAATTCCGATTATAGTAATGTATCGATTATGATTGGTTTTAGAAACGGTTTCAGGCCGTCACATCACTTTGCGTCAGTTTTGTTTTAGGCCTCTTCATCTATCATTGTTTCGACGTCAAATATTTTTAATAAATTTTGCATAAATTATGATGTGATGGGATTTTTACTAGATTATAACGTTTACTATGATTTATAATCAATGCCAATGAAAGTGAGTAAGGATTTTTAACAAATTTTGGTAAAATCCTTCGTCCGTAAGTAAATGATTATTCCATTTCGCTCGAAGACGCCCATACAATGTTAGTTCATATTAATAAATGGCAGCTATCATTATGGGCATCTTAGATAATTTTGACTATAACACCCATAGGTATCACCGATGCATTGCCGGCCAGCGGGCCTATTATGAACTTTTATAAAACCATTCATGTTCCAGGCAATTCATTTATCGGACTTAGAACGACGTATGATTGGCTAAAAAGCGGTCACGTGAAACTTTTTAGCTAATCATTCGTCGTTCCAAGCCCCATAAATGAATTGCCTGGAACATGAATGTTTTATAAAAGTTCATAATAGGCCCGCAGGAAATAAAAAAGAAACTGACTCTCAAGCCCCCAGCCGAACAAGTCGTTAGGCGGCTGATAAACAAGGGGGTGCTAGCGAGCCAGACAGGCTCCAGAGAAAGATGGTAATAATTTTATTAGTAGACGGTATCAGCATCTAATAATAGTAATGAAATATTTTTTTACCTATCACTCTTTGTCTTCACTTCTTTCTCCTTCGCCCCTTGTTTTTTAATTTCTTTAACTCCAACAAACAGATAACCGAAATTACAACAACGCAAGTTATTGATTACTCAACGCAGATTACGCAGAAGAGTTCGTTTGTTACCTTTAATTAATTTCAATTCACTAAAAATTTCAGTTTTGTATGGAATTCAACGATATGAAAATCAGATAACAAAATATACTATAATCCACGTTCGACCGTTAAGCCGCCATAACTCGGCATCGGTACGGCTCATTATCGTCCAAATTATTCATGCAACCTACCGGTTCAGCTATGAAAAATATCTGCATGTTTATCATAATGCAGAAAACTTGGTGCATTAGGCGGCAAGTCTAGATTGGAGAGACACGTCCAATAACGAAAGTTAAGCCATTTTTTAAAGAATTTTTGCTTGGTATTTCGTAAATGTATTCTACCTAAAGCTTGGAATGCTTAAGAAGTTAAGACTTGACTTTGATCAGATATTGTTATCTATTTCAAGATATCGAGTGAGTTAAATCTACCACGGCCTTTTTATGTAGGTAAATTGGCGACATACGAGCAGATATGAGAAATAGGATAGGATTGTAGTGGAGCAATAAAATAAGCCATCCCGAAGATTTTCCTAAATTTGACCTATTTAATATTTCTCATAGTATCAGAAAGTAGGGCATAAGCAATTATCTAAAAATTAAATAGAAAAGAGGAAGTTGCGTTTTAGTTCTAACTACGCGCGTGATGGTACGTGCGTTTCTAATCACGGCTGTTGAGGAAGGAAGCTCACTATTAACAATCAATTTAAAACGATAAAAATACCAAGTAACTACCATGGGTGCCCATGTTTGTTACATTTTTCCGAACGGTATTGAATAACAAGGCAAAACAGTTTAATGTCACTTTGAGTTGGCTCTAACTCATTAAAAGCCTATAAAATAAATATATTATGTCAATATAATATGTAGAGCATACTTCATTACGCTGCTCCAGTGCGGGTAGTTGAAAATTTTTTGTTATCAGGACGGGAGCAACCCAGAAGACGCTATTTTCTATGGTCTCCAGAACGGAAGCGATTCCCACTATCTATAGCCTTATTATAGTTACCAAAGTGGATCAGGTGGACCCGTAGGGATCCACGGGAGACTCGACGGGGGTCTACGTTGGCGTTTTTAGACGTTTACAGTTTTTCAGTCTGTAAATTCGTAATGCCATCATGACCTTTATTATGTTTCCAAGACAGGCAAGCAAGAGTCAGATAGTTAAGTGAAACTCAAAGTCGCTAACTGATCACTATATCACCACACTACATTTTCATTCTTCAATAAGGAGAATTTTCGTCCGGATCCATCGAACCAATAGATAGTAGGCACGGACGTAAAAAAAAGATCTTTTTTTTAGGTCCGTGATAGTAGGTCATTTAGGAAAAATAATCATTCTCGCGATTGCTTTAAAACAAGTGGTATTTTAATTGGTTGTAGATTTTCCTTAGTCCAATAAACTTATCTCTTATTAAGCTCATAACTCCTTGAGCAAGGAGTTTTGTCCAAGTCTTGTCTTCTTAAATACGATAATAATACCTTGTCATGTCATCCGAGTATTATGACCACAAAAATAATGAAATAAACGGTCATATTTTGACGATAAAACATTTTATCGTATCCGTCCACAAACTCGCGTTCACATAAAAAAGCAATATTGAATGTCTTTTGTGGAGATACCGATCTCGTACCGAGATTTTATAGGCTGTTCGACATAAGTAGGTACGTATTTAAGAGTTAGGTACAACTAGCAAGTACGACGCAGAACGATTACACAGGAGACTTGAACGGATTTGTTTGTCTAATTGTGACTCTTTCTAGTTCTTTATTTGACTTCTAAAGATTATATGAGCTTTCTACCCTAACAATACACATTAATATTATTTAGCGATACTTACCAATTCAACACCTCCAAAAGGGTATCCTGCTTCGGGCCCAAGAATTTTTATGGACAAAAGTATAATAGGCATACAAAATCTTGGGAGATTACTGCCCCATCCCTCCTCGGTACGCCATCTTGCCCTCACAAACAAACAATATAGCTAGAGATTAATATTGGCTTCTCAATACTTTTCTCAATTCTCAATAATTTAATGAAATGGTGGGTCGTTTAAGCGTTTCATGAAGTTATATACTGTTATAACATAGTTTTTTTTAATGAACAGTTCCTGTTGTTACTAGTTACCGACCTTTGCAGCGTTTTAGACGGGCAGAGTAGTAAATTAATGATCCAAATATATGAATAAATAATATCTATCTTATTACATTTATTAATTAAAAATTGATGAAAATATCTCCTTATTTTTGATTAGATATTTATAACGGTGTCTACTAAAAACTTTAATCGTGATCGTGATTTTATTTTCATTACTTAAATTTTTTTCGTAAGTAGACTTTACGTACATTCCCCAATCCCCTTAGAAGACAAAACTAGAAATTTACTCACATAGAATTCTGTGTTAGGTATTTCCTCTGTAGCTTCTTGATTTAATTTCCAACGTCTTGGCTAACTCTGAATCATTACAGTGTTTTATTTGCGAAAGCGGTAACCGTCACTAAAATAGGATGCGCTGCGATGGGGGTTAATTTCAGACTGAGTCAAGCAACTAGTGGAAAGCTCGGGTTACCTAAGGGTTGTTTAATGTTGCGCCGAATTAATCCTTGTTACATGTTACAAACACGCGACAAGCAATGTATAAATTTTTAGTGTATCCATCCAGCACCTATTCAATTTATTTAGACTTACAGTGGGTACCAATAATAAGTACCTAGATAAGTAAGCCTTTTTAAAATTTTGCGTCTATCTAATTAACACTCATAATGGCATTACAGTTTACAAGACCTAATAAACAGAATTTCGTTACGTTTCAATGACGTCTAGAAATTAGTAGGTTTTCTTTTAGACCGGCTACGTTTTATAATGCTCAGTGTACCCTATGATGGGCTACCTTATTCCATCGCATAGCATGGCCTATAATAGGCCATGCTATAGGTAATAAAATTATGTGTTCGTTTGTCGGTCCTCCGGCTTTACAATAAAAATCTTGTCTTAGTATTGTGATTTGGTGTAAGTTGTAACTATGTAGGTATGTAGCTATCGTCAAAAGTGTACCAAAATATAATTTAAAAATTATCAAATTCTAAGGTCTAATCTAATTTGTTTACCAAGCCTGAACCCAGTAGGTAGGTATATTTACCAAAGACAAAGTTTTCTTGAGTTACAGTTTTTATTTGTTCTGTTATTACATCAACGTCACAATTAAGTTGCGTAAATGAATAATGTCACGCACTTTTTCAATATAAAAATCATCAGACCTATAGCTAGGTGACTAGATTGTTTTGCGCAATAATTATGAGTTGGGTTCCGTCCAACTTTTAGTCTACGGACAGCTATGAAAGTTAATGATTGCATTTTTGCCGACACTTTTGCCAAAATAAAAAAGAAAACCCACAACTTCTGTTTCGAAATGGAAAAACTCGGTTTTAATCTTTACTAGAGTAGAAAGCCGCTCGGTCGGGGAAATTCGACCGTAATTGAAAGGGCTTCTTTAATAAATGTAAATAATTTAAGTACCTAATAATATTTCATGTAGAGTTAAACTCTAAATGTATAATTAAACTAAACTTTACTTCCTGGACTCCTTTTCTTCCATGTAAATAATTAATCTGCATGCATTATTCTTATAAGCCGGCGGCGTGTCAACCTCTCACGCCACGGGTACCTTACATACTAGAAGTTTAATATTCCTTTTAAATGTTTCCGATCAACATGAAAAAACGTCCAAAAGCAAAGTGAGATATTTTTATAAGCAGATTTTTACTAAATCAATTTAATAGACAACTGTACCGTAGGTAATGTATTATAGTATAAAATATTTTATTCAGCGGCGTAGCTAGCCCTACGGAGGCCCTATATCAACATTTGTTGTGGGGCCCACTCAACGTCAGCTGTCAAAATGTAGCGGTCGTAGGCCGCTGCCCTGGCGAGCTTTTTTCGGAAGTGTTAGTCGGGGCCCCTATACGCTGAAGGCCCTGTATAACTGATACAGCGGTAGCTACGCCCCTGATTTTATTATAGATACATACTAATAAATAATAAATAAATGATGACTATTTATGCCCAGCGAAGAAGACGGGGAACAGCCATTGAAGTATGAAACAGCCAATTATTTCTGTCATGATACAACATACCCTGCTTTAACAAAACTCGGGCCCAGTTTACAATACTGCAACAGTTCATGAAAAACTTTTATTTACTGAGTTAGCTTCAGAGAAATGGTACTTATTACTGTACAATAAGGGTCAAACCAAGGTTTGGCTTCGAAATATAAAATTAGCTTCAATTTCCAATGCGGTGCACGCAATGTTGACAAAACTATAATTAATGTAAGGGATCGGGGCTCCCTAATAACTGTCGTGAAGCCATTATGGACAAAGGATTCTTTCGTAACCTGTTATTAAATTATTATTAGTTTTATTAGCATGGTCTCGTGCAATTTTACAATACAAAACGTGTCGTAATAATTACTTTTTAACAAAAAATAAAACCAACGAAAAAAAAAACTGAAAAGCAAAAAATAAAATAAACCATTTAGTATTATAAATTAAGATCCGAAATTAACAGTAAATAAATAATTTTGAGACCGTGCCAAACAAACAACCAAAATTAATTACATAAAATTCATAATATTATGAGGGCAGCGCGGCAGCGGCATGCGATGCACACGGCAGCAGCAGCGCGGCGCACATCTTTTCGCCGTTTGTTTTTTCATTGGTTTGGCACCGCCTCAAAATTATTTATTTACTGTTAATTTCGGATCTTAATTTATAATACTAAATGGTTTATTTTATTTATTTATTTATTTATTTATTTATTTATTTATTTTTGTACACGAAGGAAATCTCACACAAAACAACAATGATGACACAATTTGCACAAAGGAACTGCTTATTTCTTTAAGAAATCTCTTCCAGCAGCCCTGTGAGAAGGAGATAGTCATTAGATGGTAGACAGAACGTGTACCTATAAATAATCACTAAAAACTAAACTAGAAATACATATCTTTATTACATATACTATATATATAATATATATATATTTATTTATATATATACATATATTTATATTTACATATACATTAAAATTGATATTTTATAATATATACACAAATAATATATATTATACAGATATTTACAATCTTTGAGTCAGTAGATTGTGTTAATGAGCGTAATATAATAATCATACAGTTAAGGAAAAATAGTGTTCTTTGACACGTTTCTTGAATATAGAGATACTTTGTGAATCACGTATCCGTGGCGGGAGCGAATTCCACACCGAACTGCCTGAACGGAAAAGGAACCTGAATACAAGGAAGTTTTGTGGGGAGGAAATTTCAGCAGTGTTTTAAGATGGGTTCTACAAGGTGCATATGAAGGACGAGCATAGGAAAAACGTTCCCGGAGATAGCATGGATAGGTGGGATTATGAAGGACATTATATAGCAAACACAATATCCTAGTATTTCTGCGAAAACGGATTGGGAGCCACTTGAGATCCTTGCGAAGGTGAGAAACATGATCAAACTTTCGAATTCCGAAAATAAACCGAATACACAAATTTTGCAAGCGCTCAAGTTTGTTAAGTAGCTCCTCTGTGGCATCCAAATAGCAGGAATCTGCGTAGTCTATGATAGGTAGAATTAATGTTTGGACAAGAGAAATTTTAGTTTGTAAGGGCAAGAACCATTGAAGGCATTTAAGCGAGTGAAAAGAGTAATGAATTTTACGACTGATTTCACTGACGTGCGAAGACCAAGATAAAGTAGAATTCATGATTAAACCTAGATTTTTTACACTGTCAGTATAAGCTATTACATTACCGTCCAAAGTAATAGGTGCTAGAGTATTTAAGTCGAGGTGCCCAAGAGAGTATCTGGTACCGATAATAATAGCTTTTGACTTGCTGGGATTGATGAGGAGTCCGTGTGTCTTAGCCCACTCATTTATGCGATTTATGTCGTTATTCATCGCTCTGATGGCATGGTCAATATCCAGTGCAGAAAAGTGGCAATACAGCTGTAAATCGTCTGCGTAAAGATGGAAGTTTGAGGTGATTAGCGAAGTGACAGAGTTGATAAATATTGAAAAAAGTAGGGGAGAGAGGACACCACCTTGAGGCACACCCGCAGTTAAATCACACGTATCAGAGAATGAATCTTCTATGCGAACGCGCTGAGAGCGGCCTCGAAGGTATGAACTGAACCAAGATAAAGCAGTAGAAGAAACATTTAGAGATTGGAGCATTCCAAGAAGGATATCGAAATCAACAGAAGAGAAAGCATTACTAAAGTCGAGTAGGACTAGAAGTGTTAATTTTTTATTCTCCATGGCCCATCGTATATCATCTGTAACTTTTAGAAGAGTAGTGACAGTGCTGTGGCCAGTACGAAAGCCAGATTGAAAGGGACTTAAAAGGCGATTACATGACAGAAAAGAGGACAATTTGGTGTGGACAACATGTTCAAGAACTTTGGCAAGGAAAGGGAGGATAGAAATGGGACGGAATTGGTGCGGAGAAGATGGATTAGGGACTTTCGGGAGAGGAATAATATACGCCAGTTTCCAGATTTCAGGAAAAGTGCCAGTCAGGAAAGAATGGTTGAAAATATGTGTTAAAATCGGCAGTATAGATGGAAGGATTAGGACAATCATTTTTGAACACAAGTTGTCACAGCCAATAGAAGTGGAAGTAATCGCTAGAACAGATTTCTTTACAGTCTCTTCAGAAACAGAAGTAAGTGAAAAGGTATTGCAAGATGGTTTACTTAAATTCGACAAAGCATGCAGTGTTATGGACTTAATGCGAGGATCTAAAGTTGCTAAAGACGAGGAAAAGTGCTTATTCAGTTCGCTTAAATCCACGCCACTGCACGTTGTAGAGGGGGATTTACCAATGCCTACAGATTTAAGGAATCTCCAAATTTCAGAAGGGCTACGGTTAACAAGAGCATTGTGGAAGTGACGCCTCTTTGCGTCTCGACACATGCGATTACAGCGATTGCGTAGCACCTTAAAGAGCATTAAATTATGGTCAGAGGGACACCTTTTATACCTTCTTTTCGCTCTATCCCTACGTGCAAACATATCCTTGATCTCAGTCGTTAGCCATGGTGCGGGATTGCGTTTTACCCTCACTCGTCTAAGTGGAGCATGGCGATTAAAAATTTCTAGAATACCCGCTGTAAAGTTATTCACTTTATCATCCATACTTGTGCTGCTGATCACAGATGACCAATCTGCATCATCAGCATCCCGCCTCAATGCCTCCGGATCAATACTCTTATAGTTACGAATCAAGATATATTGTGGCTTAAGTTTAGGAGGACGAATGCGATAAGAAAGGAATACTAGGTCATGATAGGAAAAAGGAGCGGAGATTTGCCCATGGGATATAACGTTATTTATTTTATGAGAAGAGACTATCATTAGATCTAAGAGAGAAGGAGTACAGTGAGGAAAATGGTGTGTAGCATTGAGGGGAAGTAGTTGAAGGTTGAAAGATGACAAAAGAGACAAAAGTTTCGCAGTGCGCGTATCGTTTTTGATGATGCAGGTGTTAAAATCTCCCATTATGATAATATCATCATAAACAGGACATAGATCAGTGAGGACATTGTCGAGATTGTTAAAATAGTCTACAGTTAGATTAGGGCTATAAAACACTGCAAGAAGTACTTTCTTGAAATTAATTGAAAGTTCGATAAACAAGTATTCAGCAGATTCGCTATATTCGGAAGGTGACATGCAGATGACTTTGTGGGTAATATCCGAACGTAGGTAAATGGCAACACCTCCGCATCCCTTTCCAGTTCTATCATTACGAACGAGGCAAAAGCCGGGTAAAACATATTGGGTTGAAGGAAGAGAAGGCTTAAGGAAGGTCTCAGAAATTAGAAGAGCGTGTAGATGATTACTGCTAAATGCCGCCAGAAGGTCTGAGTAGTGCCGTGGAACACTTTGGACATTAATGTGCGCTATATTTAAGTTATTGGAAAATGAAGCACAGAGAGAGGAAATTTGATCAAACAGAGGGCTGTCGGACGATTCGCTGCTCGCACTCACGAAACTGTGTTCCGAGGATGAACAAGAAAAAAAACTGTCATCAATGTCCATCGTATTATTTAACTATCTATATTTTTAAATAATGAAAATAAAATATTATATATAAAAATACGTTTAAGATTATAAATATGTATATGTATATAAATTTACGATTGTAAATATATATAATTATAACAATGTATAGATTACTTAATGCGTATCTAACGATTATTAAGATTGTATAATAACAATAATACTAATATAATATCTAGTAAAATAATAATATAATATCTAGTACACGTTTATATAGCCAAACACACCTCACACCGGTCTATTGGAAGAAACTTAACAAGTAAATACACACACAAAATAATACTTAAAGATAATAATATATTAAACTTCAGTTTCATCCTAATTAAAGAGAATTTAAACACTTTAGAATTATACTAATCAAGCAATGATATAATTAAACTACAATAATACAAAGTGGTTTTGTTCATGCATACTTATTATTTAATAAAAGAATACAACAGACATAAATTTTATTGTTATTTTGAAAATTTCAAGATTGCATGTTACATGGAGTACACTGCATCTTACTAAGAAACAGTCACAGACTTAAAATATTATATGATCTATGGTTGAATAACTGACAACGTCAACTTCCATCAGTCGAACTCGTGTCAAAGTCAGTACATTAATGTTATGACAGTTTAATAGACGTCAATGTTGTCAGTTGTCAGTGATACTGAATGACGTTACGGAATGTTATAGATAATGAGAATTACAGTGCTTACCAACATATACAAAAAGAAAAACAAGTGCGGTAGATAGGTACTCGATAAATAATTATACGTAAGTTAAGAAAGTTTAAAACTACCGACAAATATTTGTACGGAAAGAAGTGGTCACCAATAACATTGCTAATGCCGCCGCCCCTTACCCTTAGGTGCTTTCGCAATTGGTTTTGATGTATGTTCTAATGCTGGCAGTGTGGAAACACCTTGAGGGTCCATGAGAGCATCCGTGGTAGGTGGAAACTTGGAGATCAATGAATCCAGATCAGCCATGACTTCTATTTTGCGCCTGGATTTGTCGGGAAGAATAATTGTAATTTTTCCTTCAGTCGACCAGCACTGCTTGATCCCAAAATGATCCCGGGCAGCAATAAGGATTTTATGTCTAGCTTTAGTGAGGAATTCCGAGACAGTTATGCCGGTGCCTTTCAACGCAGACTTATTATCCCATACAAGATGACGTTGTTCCATATTGGTAAATCTCACTAGAACGGGTCGCGTTTTGCCTTGAGCACCTCCCAGACGGTGACAAACTTGCAGGTGATGTGGTAAAATATCTGCCAAGCCTAGTTGGTCAGTGAAAATTTTATGAACAGTATCGACAACTTTTTCATTCTGCTTTTCAGGGATGCCATGCAATAATAGCACCTTTCTCCTCATGGCAGTTTCATGCCTGTCCAGTCCGAGAGAGAGGAGTTCAATTTGAATTTTAATTGTGGATAAGGCCTCCCAAATAAAAGCCTTGAATTCGTTAAACTCACGGTTCAATTTGGTGACATCTGGATGAGAGGAGCCAGCTCCAGCTGCTACATTTTGAAGCTTTTCATCGTAGTCGCGCATGCGGGAGTTAAATTGTTTTTCGAGCTTCTCCATGTTACTTGCAAGTTGGAAGTCCATTCTTGATATAAATTGTAGTGCAAGTGAAAGTGTTTTGACAGGAAAAGTGATAGATATTCGGTGTGGGTGGTTTTTATGGCAAGTTAGTACATATAACACATAAAAAAGGCACAAAAACAAATTAAAATATCAAAAAAACTAAGAGCGCACTTTTTCGTGTATTTACGTTACTCCTACCCACATAGGAAAAAAGTTTATTTTTTGCTTTTCAGTTTTTTTTTCGTTGGTTTTAGTTTTTGTTAAAAAGTAATTATTTTTTAATTTTTAGTTGCTATAATACTTATAATTAATAATAAATTATTGATTTTATGAATTATAGATTCAGTTACCAGGTAAAAATGTAGTAGATGAAATATCAATCATCCCCTATTTTCGTACCTATAGGGGTAAAATTTTGTTTCGAAATTTCAACAAGAGTAACCTCAAGGTACACACTATTCAATAAAAAAAGAATCATCGAAATCGGATCATCCAGTACAAAGTTATTGGGGTTAACATGTAAAAATTCCGGGTAAAAAACGGGTGAATAATCAATCATTCCCTATTTTCGTACCTTTAGGGTGGGAATAAAATTTTCAAAAAAATATGGGACCAACTTCAGGACATACCCTATCCAATAAAAAAAGAATCATCCAAATCGAACCACCCTATGCCGATTTCTGCGTGATCATACATAAAAAAAAAAATATACGTGTCGAATTGAGAACCTCCTCCTTTTTTTTCGTCGGTTAAAAATGTCTCTTTTTTTCTCGAATTAAAGTTCCTTCAGACTCATGAATTAATATCGTATTTCTCATAGGTAAGCTATGCTACTGATTCATATTTGAGTTCAAACCCTGTACGTGATGCACTCTGCTGATCATCGGCTTTGAAGTAGCTGTATAACCAGACCATGTATGTACCTATGTCCATGTAAAGTCTCCATCCTTTGCTCTTCCTGAAAATTTATGAACATGGGTAGCTAACTGTTTAACGGCCATAGACTATTTACAATGTGTAAATTGTAAACGGTGTTAGGTTTAAATGAACCTGTTAAGTTTACATTTATTGTGTAATAATAAATAAATAAATTAATATGGTGTTTTGCACATTGCGCACAGAAATAGCCCTAGGTACTTCGACATACCACCACTAGGGCCGCCACTGTTAGCGAACCATGCATGCTCAACTGGAGCTGACAATTTATGGAAATGTATTGCTACGGCAATCACCAACACCAAGGACCGTGTACTTGAAAAGAGAAGAATTTATACTTTTACCTTGGTTTGTTTAGTAGTGAGTGGTACCTAATAGCACTTATCATCAAATGATTCGCTTGCTTGTTAGCTTATATAAAGAAGTAGCGCAGAGATATGAAATTTAATTTAGCTAATACTTCCGTAAGGGTATTCACCATAAAGGGATTGAATTTGCAGGAAAAATAGTATGGCACCTACAGTAGGTAGTCACTACAGCCCTATTTTTTGAATTTTATGTGAAAATTTAGTTGAAATAAAACAACATTTACAACATTCAGATTTATTTAAAAGACGATATCAGTTACTTGGATCCATAGATATAATTGCAAATAGGAAAGTGACCGTCATCAGTAATAGTAATCTAAGATATTGAAGCATTTTACTCCGCATATTATAACATTAATACTTGAATGGAATATGTCTTACTAAGAAAACGTTCACCTGAGTACATTGAATGCATAATTATTACAAGTATAACATTTAGTAAATCGTAGGTAATCCTACACATTTATTTTGGCATCAACTACTTATTTTAAAAGCTGCATATTAAACAGCTATCATAATGTCATGGCTCGATAGTTATAACAATTGCTTAAAAGCATCAGTTGTTACAATAAAATTGCAGATTGACAATATTGCTGATATTCATCGACAGAGAAAAAAAAATTTGAACACGTTTAACATTTCAATTCAGGTGGATTAATTTATGATACACATTACACAATCAATCACGATCGAGCCAGGACATTATGTTGTCTATATAATTAGATACATATTTTTATATACCTAAATAGTTAAATATTTTCATCTACTTACATCGAGACATAAAAACACCGAATAATAAAGTTAATTTGGCGAATACTAACAACTACTTGTGCTAATGGATGATGTGTAGGTCCATCATAACTTTGAACGATTACCTATAATCAAATGGTCTAACTAAAATGACAAAATGTTATCATATTTAACGAAATACTTAATTCTATGGAGAATATATTAATGCTTCTAGACATAGGAATATTAATGTTAAATGTTTCATTTACTCACATCTAGACATATCGGATAATATAATTGATTAAGCGAAAAATATCATTAAATAGTGCTTATGTTTAAGATGCAGATAGATGCATGATTTGAACCTTGAACGATTACCAAATGGTCTAAAATCTCCAAAACATCATTACAAATTACGTCAGTCTAGTTCGTACCTTCAAATGTATGATGATGGTGACAACTCCGGATCTACGGCTATTTCGAATCGGGGCAGAAACTTGATAGTGGCGCCAAGTAGCACTCTCTTCAGAGTTTGAGATAAATTACTTAAAAAAGTCGCAAATATTATAATGGTTGGCATTTTTCGTGAATGGGACAATATGAACCCTGTGGAGCAAGTTTTAATTTTTTATGATTTTGGCGCTTCCTGAGACTGCCGAACGGGGTGGTTGCTCCCCCCCCCCCCCCTAGATCCGGGTATGGATGGTAAATGTAGATATGATTAATTTATGCTAGTGACTATTTTATTTCATATCCAATATCACACTTTTTCCAGCAACAAGATTCGCTTGAACCGAGTCTTCCATAAACATTCCCAAAAAAATCTACTCTGAGGAGAAAATGATCCTTGGCAAAGGAGTTCGGCTGGAGTGGTTGCCCGGTACGATGTTTCGGTTCCTCCCCGTTGCCTGTCAAAAAAATTGTATTGCGTAAAGTGGTATTTTAATGCACGGGCATAAAGTTAGTGCTAAACGCCATGGCACTACGATTTCGCGAGTTATGGGTGGAATGAAAATTATCATGGGTGCAATTACCACATCACAAACAACCAGGTTAAAATCAGCTTCAGCCACAACTAAATAATGCAAACGGTGACGGCCTACAGTCACATCAAAATCGTTAATTCGTCAAAAAAATTATAGGTGACATTACATACAAATATCAGATAAGTCAGTTTCGGCGCAATCAGTAGTTGGCTGGATGACCGCTAAAGAAAATGTTTTCGGGCGCTTTCATGCTTTGAAGGTCACGTTCACACTATCGTTTTAGTTTGCCTGCAACAGACATTCGGGCAGCCTAAGCACCTTCGATGTTCGGACTAATACTAACTACTTCATCAATTCGTACTGGAGCTGCATGGCAGAGTTTTTTGCCTTCCATTATTAATAGGGAAGACGATACTGAATTAAGTCAATGGTATCTACATATAAAAATTGATTAACTTACCGGATTCTCAGTAAGTGCCGGTAGTTTCATCCGCGACTGAGCACTCGCAGATCTGTTCCTCTTACCCTCGCTACTATTAGCGCTGTGCTTCCTTCTAGCAGCCGAGTGACTATCTTCTAAGCTCTTCTTGGCAGCTTGCTCAGCCAGCATCCGCTTGGTTTGTCTAGCTGCGTTCTCGCGAAGGATCTGGTCAGCTCGAACTCTCAGTATTTTTTCGGCTTCCTTATGGTGTTTGAGGGCAGCGTCCAAATCGCTTTTGGATAGAGCGAACAGGCTTGAATAGCCACGGGACCTGTTAACATTTTTTACTTAAATATCGTTATTATTGCTGGTCTAGCATAAATAGTAGATACTCAAGGCTTGTTTTACAAATGAAATACGAGATATTTCGGTTTTCATTTTGCTGCATTCTTATAAATTGGCGCCCAATGCGTGAACCTTTATAGTCCCTTGTTGGGCGCCAATTTACGTTTTCGGTTACTAAGTTTATTTGGTGGTATTTGAATGTTTACCGAACAGTGGCCGTGCGTCGCCGTAACCCCTCTATGCCAAGAAGGCTAATCTCTCCAAACACAGAGCCTTCTCGTAGAGTTGCCAACACTTCTTTATCATCTTGCGACATAACCTGAAAGGAGGTTAGCCAGCATCAGTATTATCAGTATTATTTTATTTTCTAGTGAACTTTCTATTATATGAAAATGCACTTTAGCGCACTAAATATTGGCCACACCTGTGTAATGTCATTCTTAAGGTGTTAAAGGATGTGTTCTATAGCAAGACTCACATAGCACTCCCCATGCTTGATGATGTACATGACATGTCCCACGTCCCCCCGGCGCACCACCACGTCGCCCGGCAGGAAGGTGACGGGCCGCAGCTGCAGCACCAGGTCGCGCAGCAGCGACTCCGAGCAGTCACGGAACAGCTGCACCTGGATCAATCAAAAGGATGGATAGGCCAGTTGGAACTTTTTACGTGAATGTTCTTCTACAAGCAAAAGTAGCACCTTCTTTCTCTCTCTGTCTTTCTAACGAACTGAGTAAGACCAGCGTCGCCATCTTAAATAACATTTACCATAACCTACTGCAAACTACTACTAAAGCAGTGATAGCCTAGCGGTTAGAACGTTGGTCTCCCGAACGAAGGGGCCCGAGTTCAAATCCTGGCACGCACCTCTAATTTTCAAATATTATGTGCGTATTAGAAGTTAATTGTCACTTGCTTCGGTGAAGGAAAACATCGTGAGGAAACCTGCACACCGGAGAGTTCTGCATAAAGTTCTCAAAGGTGTGTGAAGTCTACCAATCCGCACTTGGCCAGCGTGGTAGACTATGGCCTAATACCCCTCACATTGTGAGAGCAGACCCCGAGCC
Source organism: Thymelicus sylvestris (assembly GCA_911387775.1). Classification (NCBI taxonomy): domain Eukaryota; kingdom Metazoa; phylum Arthropoda; class Insecta; order Lepidoptera; family Hesperiidae; genus Thymelicus; species Thymelicus sylvestris. The sequence continues at coordinate 4,100,013 of OU426888.1, forward strand.
CAGCAGTGGGACAATTATGGGTTGTTGCTTTGCTTTGCTTTATAACCTACTGACCATTGGACCACTAAGTGCCACATTTTTCGCGTGCGTTGGCGCTGTCCTTAATATACAAGTCAGTGACCTGGATATATCATGTTTACTTCAGGAGTTGTCTTCAATCTTTTGGCAACCAGGCGCTTTTGCAGGCCCCAAAAAAGTTGGTGGCCGAAAATCGGCCAAATGCTCGTCGATACATGGGCTCGCTTATGTTCGAATTTCGATCGATGATTGCATTTTATTAAGGCATGTGATAAAGGTATAGGTTTGTTTTATGTCCAATGTACCCTCAACGGTGGATCCACAAGGAGACGACTCTCTACTCCTTACCTTTTTTTGTATAAAGAGCTGTTAAACAGATAATGAAGCTAAGATAATTGTGACAAGTATTACCGCCCAATATATTGGCCGAACTTTTGAAAAAAATTACACTTAAGAAATCGTAAAATGGTTTCAATAGCATACCTTGCTCAATGTCGACATGTGGACCTCGAGCGCCACGTCACGTTTCATATTGTAAGGGAGCGAGTCCAAGATCTTTGACTCATCTAGAAACAAACATGAATATTTTATATTAGTAGATAGCCTTTACAAATATATGGAATAACCTGATGGAGCTCACCAAATGTAATTAGGTAGCATAAACATTTTATCCTAATTGGCTTGATTTTAACCTATTATCGACTCACTACTGAGCATGGGTCTCTCCTCTAGAAGAGGATTCTCCAGCACGCTACTCCAGTGTGAATTGGTTACATAACCATCTCCAAATCTTCATATTATCACATGCACAAAAACCTTTAGTTTAGGTAACAGTGTAAAACACGACTAACATTGAGAAGCGACGAATGCTCGTGAGGCAAATAACATCTGTCCACTAGTACTACTTCATGTCATGAACCCCCGATTACTCCGGCAAGAGCGACACGAATACGACGAAGAAGAAGCAGGTAGACTGACCGAAGCAGCGCTGCTGGCTCCAGGTGTAGTTGAACCAGTCGGTGACTCGGCGCTGGATGTGCAGCGGCATGTTCAGCTGGCGCAGGTAGCGCGTCGACCCGTCCAGCGTCTTCTTGTACTCCGTCTACCGTGCAGGACATATTAACCCCGTTTACAATGCTATTTTGATACCTATACAGGTGGAGGTATAGCTGAATATCGTTATGTATTATTATTCTACTTTTAGACATTTGTAGCACCTCCCCCCATTCCACGAAGGAAACATAAAGTTACAATAAATATAATAACAACAGGTAACAATAGGCACCTAATAACAATAGGTAACAAATAAACTTAACAAAAATGGACTTGTGACAAGTGAAATGACTGGATGCGTGTCAAAAATAGTTAACAATATTAGGCACTCAAAAATTAACTTAAACAAAAATGGACTTGTGACAAGAAATAATTTAAAAGTATGGGTATATCAACAATAATTACAAGTCAAACGCACAAATGTCATAAATGATTGAAATGACTGAATGCGTGTCAGTGTATTGTGATTGTGACTTATTCGATTCGAAGTGTTTCTCGAAGGTAACTGTAGCAAGTTGTCGCACAACCGGCACAACTCACCCGGACCCTGGTGGCGGTGGTGAGGATGTCGCGGATCTGTCCGATGAGCAGCGCGAACACGAACACGCCCATCAGCCACGCCATCGTCATGTACAGGAACTCCAGCGTGTTCTCCGGCTTCGGGTTCTTGCCTGCTAAACGAACTCAATCGTGTACGGACCCACTCGTACGTATAGTAAGCAAAAGAGGTATAATAGGTATGCAGGTCATTCAATCTTAAACCTTTCGAATCCTTAACCTAAACGAACTTTTTCAGTTTGGCAGCATAACCTATAGTACATGATGTCACTCGTATCAGTGAGATATTGTCATCGCGTCGCGTCGATGAGATTTGTATCTCGCAATGACTACTGAACACCAAATAACTACTTGTCAGTTTGCTAAGCCCGTATCGATAAATCGATTTTTCATTAATACGGGCTCATTTTCTTTTTCCATCAATTAAGAACTTAATGCTTGTTTACACACCAAAGACGATGTTCAAATAAGAGGAAAAACTATTTTGTGTCCATTTAAAACATTGATATCTTTCAAGATACGAGGATTGTGGATAGAGTTTCTGTGTGATTCCATGTTGTGTAACTGTGCCATATAAATTAAGTAAGAAGTTTGCATTAAAAGTTGCTATGGTGTGCAATCTGCGTGCATATTGGACGGTATGATAATGATCAATGTATCATTATCAAATGTGAGCATGCAAGCATCAAAAGTAAAAGCCAACCAGCCTCAGAGTTTCTGGGCATTTTTTATGTCACTTTAATAGTTGCCAAATAACCTTATGGTCAATGGCCAATGTCGCCAGAGATATCAGTAATACTAAATGTATCACTGATTCGTTGCCGATGACTGAAAAGAAAGAGAAAGAAAGAACTGTTTCCCAAACCCACAGCCGGTGCACGATGAGTCGTTAGACTCTAGCATATCAAAAAACCAACCATCTCTCAGCAGAAATTTGCAGCCAACGTTACCGATGGAGGTGGCCGTCTTGGTAGCGAAGTAGAAGCAACGGATGTAGGCGTTGCCCTGGTTGTCGTACACCCAGCCGTTACTCCCCAGCCCGATGTACTTGCTCATGGCGTAGTAGGCACATGCGTTCAGGTGAATCAGGTAGAAGATGTAGAACAGGGTTTTGCCGATACGCACCTAAGATGAATTTCTAGCTGTTAGTACTTCATACGGTATAGCAAAACTAATGGATATTAAAGAGATGATAATTATAGGTAAAGATGCGGATGATAAAAAGCAGACTCTTTGCATCTTCATTGTCAACGCGTCGGTGATTTCTGTGTTACTGGTGTCCACGTCAACTTTTTCAAGTGTAGTATAGTCCATAATTCATCATAAGCTTCAATCATAAATAAGCTTTAAAAAACAGTTCTATCAAAGTGAACAAGTTTGAGACTGTGTAGTTTAAACTCTCAAGGGGTAAAAACAGGAATGTACTTACCACATACGGGGAGGAAAGCACTCGATCAACAGCCTGGTGGAACTCCCAGAAGGTCTGCAGCTTCAAGATCCGCGGGAATCGGAGGATCACCATTTGCGGTCCAAAATAGAAGTACAGTAAGTCCAGCGGCGTTAGAGATATCAAATCGAACTGAAACAACGAAAATTATGTCCTAAGGTCCTAATTTCATTTTGTTTATCCACTAATTAATGCGACTGTTCTCCGAGAGGTCAAAATGCGTCCATAATCGTTGTAAAATTAAAAAGTATGATATCAATGCTAACAGTAAATTCCAAAACAATGATTGCGTATACCTCCCCGAAACAATTCGGGGCCCTCCAAGCACCAATACGCAGCACTTCTATTACCTTGTACTGCAGCTTGCTCCAATAGTTCCGCCGGGTCTCCTTAGGATCGTTGACCCAGAACCCCTCATGCAAGAACATGAGGCGCGGCTTGACAAGCACCAGATCGATGAAGTACACCACGTCGCAGATGTAGTCGGCAACCATCCACTTGGGCGTGTTCTCCAGCGTCTGGTACGGGAAGCTGGCTCGCAGCGCGATGCCCCACGCGTTGTAGCTGTAGCAGAAGGTTACCAGGAACAGCCAGGTGATGTAGCCGCGACCTGTTGGTTGTTTTTTATGTATACTTAGTTATGTATACAAAACAACTGCTAAAACATAATAATTTAGCTATCTTGATTGTTTTGGCCACTGGCTGAAAATGTTGATGCATAAAAAACAAGGAAACTTTTAGTGATTTTAATGCTGGAATATAATTTTGCGATTTGCGAGAAAATAATTATAACAATACTTTTTTTGGGAAACATTCGAAATAAGGATTTATAATGAATCTGATTTAGGTTTTAGATATCACATAGTACTTCGAAAACCGATTAATTAAATGGGACAGGAAAATGGGTAGGTACAATTTTATTTAAACTCGAGTGTTTTCAAAATCTTTTAAGATGAACTCAATTAACCGAAAATAATTAAGTATCTATTTAATTAGAACAACGCAGGGTACAAGATGACCTCCTTCTTAAACGGCAATTGGCACCCAGCTGACACTTCTATTAAGAAAATAAAGTGGCTATCAATTGAAAAGTCGATTTATCTACTTTTAATCTAACTGTCTCGATTAGCTACGAAAATATTTGAGAAACGCACTAAGGTAAAATACTCTCATGCAGAACTATGTTTTTGATAGAAAATGCTTTAAAGTGCGTGTGTAATAGACGGTCGGCACAAATTACCTAAGCATCAAAAATTTTACCCTAATTAAGTAGTCAACAGTGTCAAGAAGGACATCTTCGTAAGTTGATGGAGGCCTTAAACCAGTAATGGATTTCACGAAGGCTGATGGATAAATTCAACTTACCCTGAGGATCTATGGTCACGGAAGGGTCGCAGAATGTTGGAAACCTCCAGCCCTTGCATTTTTTATCCCTCGAAGGCGATGATGGAACCGGACTTTGCGGCGTTTCTATGGGAGGTACTTCACTCTTATCCGAATCCGTTATTCTATGTACAAAAGGTAAGACTTTTTATTAAGTAGTGCTCAATTTTCCTTTGTCAGAACCATAATGAAAGACGTAATCGGGAAGACGTGGCTTGCTTGCAATGAAGCTCATTAAAGGGAAATAATTAATTGGATAAATAATGTTTTCCAGAATACTTACTGTTTTAATGAGTTCTCTCTCGACCTAGTTATCTTCAAGTCTCTTAGCTCCGTAGTGGGTTCCTTCTCTTCATCAGAATATTTTTTTGAAGACTGTGGACTGTACGCGAACAGCTGAACCTTTTGGGCTCCGATAAACTTTCTGAAATAAACTTTGTCCTTTTTTACTTATATCACATTAAAACTATTTGCATTAAAACTCAGGAATGTATTGATATTGTTTATTTTATTACCCTCCATCCCTGTATGCAGTTCCTTCCTCGATTTTGATCTGTGATGAATGCGAATTAGTTTTCCCCAGGCTGTAAATATAATAAAATAGTTTGAATAGTTATTAACATTATACTAGAAAATGATATAGGTACCTGTATATTAAAACCTGGCTTTTAAATTACATAAGATACTGTGTACTGTGTACCGATTTAAATGTCCTAATTATGTTATTTGTTATTAAAAATGCATACCCAGAGTGTTCAGGTGTCGCGTCGGGGGTTCCCCACGAGCCATAGGTAGTATTTGCCCCGGGAACCCTTCTGGGAGGTTCCCTATCCGAGGGGTGCACGGTATGCTGAAAGTAAATATAAAATATTATAATTTAAAGTTAATGGCAATCAAGCTCCTCAAACATAAGATAGTTCCAGAGAAGAGATGTATAGTCTCATATGCTGTAGTCCGTAGACTGAATCTGAACCCAACGCCCTTAGTGCGGATACGATAATAATAAAATGAAAGTGGGAAAACAAAACAGATAATTTCGACGACTGAATGAGTAAGTACCATGGCGAATAAACTTTGTAATTTTAAGTTACGAGTATCTGAAATGTCATCAATGATCAAGGTCTGCTGTACAGTGGTACAGTGTAGAAAGAGCAAGCAAAAGCGATTTTGTTACTCTACCTACTAAGCTATCCCTTGAAGGTATAGCAATAGGTCACCGTTATAATTCAGAATACGATAGGAAAACATAAGGAGCGGGCATCATTTCTGAATTTACGAGTCCTATAAAAAGGCCGTAAATCGACGTCGGTCGCCGACGAATTCATGGGGAATTAGGATAAAGCTATACATCTAATGGTATGATTTGACACAGTTTAAATGTGTTTAACATGCGGCATGCGTCCCTTTATGATAGGTACTTCTTGAAACCATATAAAAATAGTAAAATATAATTTATAATAGTAACAATATAAAGAATGTAATGTTATAGGTCATGTTTATTGATTTATTCCAAGAAATGTTTAGGAAATTATTCGGTAAGGTAAAAAAATATGTGTTGGAAATCTTGACGACATTAATAACAAAACTATCATAGGTATTACTAAACATTTTTGATCAACACGAAAAATATAAAGTGGTCATTTTCCGATCAATTGACTGCGCAGTCATTCCGTACATAACAAACGGCTAACAAGCCTTAAAAGGAAAGCACTCAGAACTCCTGTCGTTGTTTTGGTATTCAAATCACGACAGAGCTGAGGTTAATGGTGTTCTGTCCTTGTTGCCATCGAGGTACCTGCCTGCATACTGTGCAGAGCGGCGCTATCACGTTTCATATAAGTTTATATGAGAAAGTGAAAATTCGGCTATTGATATGAATCCTTCTGTTTGGAAAATGTGTTAGCATCCTGCTTCTTAATTTTGTGAAGGATATACTGGTATAAGAGCTACTGAACCATCTGACTAACCCGTTTCCCACAAAGCAAGAAATTTTTTAAATTATGTTTTATGACGTAGCCGCCCAGAAATTTGTACCATTTTTTAAGCAGATATTTTTCAAATTTCACGTTGATCCCATTTTCTCGTTTAAGTTATTGTTTTTCCTAGTTCTACAAATACCGTCTAATTCCAAGAAGTAGGTACTTTAAATTTCAATTAATGTACTAACATAATTCACGAAGTGCCTACTAATAGGTATATTATTATAGTCTTCGAGGAAGACGACTCATTTTTCATGTCAAGCGATGTTATTCGATCTTAAGTAAGTAATTAATTATTGTTGGCTGGGCGTGGAACAATAGAAGACAATGTTAGCAATTACATATATGATATAAGTAAGTATAACTTTAAATAGTTACTGCAATACGTGCCAAAATGTATGTAGGTACCACAAAAAAAAAACGCTTCACACTCATACCCCCGCAGTAGGTTTTTTACCTGTGTCGCGGGTGGCATGGACACATTTAACACATCACAATAACACTCATGACCCAAGCACAATTATTTATCTGCCACATGAATATCTGCCCCGGCCGGGAATCAAACTCGGGACCCCTCGCTTCGCAGGCAGGGTCGCTACCAACCAGACTACAGGGTCATCGAATGCTTATCAGATGTTGAAACACATAACTAAGAGTAAGTTACTTTATCCTTAAAGTAACTTACTATTATTAGTAAATATTGTAGTACCTACTTATAAGTATTAGTAAATGAAAAACATTACTCCAAAACCAGTTGGCGCAGGAACTAAGTCTATCGCCTCAACTCAGAGTCACTAACGGTTAAACTCGCTCCTTAGTGCAGAATTTGTATGGTGATTCTTTACTAAGGAGCGATTTAAGTAACAGTTAGTGACTCTGAGTCGGGGCGTAAATCTCTCTGATAACATTTGAAAAGCTAGAGTCAAGGGCTAGAGCGGGGATGGGCTAAGTTTTTCTTATGCAGACCGATATCTACAAGATAGTTATATAAACTAGCGTTTTTCCTGTGGCTTTTTCCGCGTTTTCCGAGATGACAAATATCCTATACTTATGCAAAATTTCATGAAAATCCGTAATTTTTCGTGAAAGAGCTACTAAGTACAAACATCCTTCACATTAATTTTAGGATTATGGCGTGGCCCTGCATAAATTAAATTTTTAAATTTCAAATGTGATGCCCCTCTCAAAAGGCCCGGTACTGGATGGTAGCGATTGCAACTGTTTGCGGGCTGAAGATGGCCGCAAATGGGAAAATGGGAATCCATCTAACTACCGACCGCAGAACGATCACTATTCGAGACTGGCCGACGGGCTATGTAAATGCGTAAAAAGAACAAATGAATACCTTAACTAACTACATATCACAAACAAGTAGATACGTAAACATTTAGGTATGTTTGTTGATGCCAAAGTCGCGTGTCTGAGTATCGTAAGGGCAGCTTAAAAACCTCTTCTGAAACGAGAAGCTTAATTACAGACTGCTTTAACACCGCAGATTAAAAAAGAATTAGGAAATAAACTTGAAAAAAGAGGATTTAATAGATTTGTATCTATTTATTGTACCTATATGAGTAAAAAGTGTAAATAACGTTGTTGAAATCAGTCGAAATTTCAGTTTAGTTGGCTTCAATCCATCTGTGACCCTCTACAGTGCGTAGGTTCTTTCTTTATAGGAGGCCTAGAGCATAATGCAGGAATTTTCATGTCAGTAGGATTCAACAAAACAACAAAAAAAAACAATCAAGGCTAATAGTGTGTTTAGAGCTCAAATTAAAATCGATCATTAGTTGGATCTGATTGCGAAATTATGTCCTCGTAAGGTACCTAATTAAGTAGAGGTATTTAAAAGTTTAGTCCTAATGAACCACGATGGGTTGTTAGGGTTCCGAAGAAAAATCGTAACCCTTATAGTTTCGTCATGTCCGTCCGTCCGTCTGTCCGTCTGTCCGTCTTTCCGTCTTTCCGTCTTTCCGTCTTTCCGTCTTTCCGTCTTTCCGTCTTTCCGTCTGTCCGTCTGTCCGTCTGTCCGTCTGTCCGTCTGTCCGGCTGTCCGTCTGTCCGTCTGTCCGTCTGTCCGTCTGTCCGTCTGTCCGTCTGTCCGTCTGTCCGTCTGTCCGTCTGTCCGTCTGTCCGTCTGTCCGTCTGTCCGTCTGTCCGTCTGTCCGTCTGTCCGTCTGTCCGTCTGTCCGTCCGTCCGTCCGTCCGTCTACGCGTCTGTCCGAAGCAAAGCGCCGAGACCCTTAGTGCCAGAAAGCTGTAATTTGGCATGGATATACCTACATATTTATCAAATATCCAGAATCGTAGAATAAAATATTGAAAAACTTTTTTTTTCGGGTTGGAGTTGGACAAGTGAAAAATTCTCAAAAATAGGTTGGATGATGAATTTACAAGGAAGACTATCACGGCTATGTTAGCAAAAGTAGTTAATGAGTAATAGTCGCTAAACTTACTACTTCGGAGTACTTCGGAACCCTAATAATAATAATAACTATTATTTTTATATTATAATAATAATTATTATTAATAAACGTTCCCATTGCTGCATTGGTTCAGCAAAAAAATTTTCGAGCAAAAAAAACACGATTTTTTTTTCTTATGTGGGCGCCACAATATTGTTACCTGGGGTGTCATCGGCACTGCGTACATATCTACGTACTGATTTTCTATTACAGCCATGTATTAATAATATTTGATTTAAGCTCATCGTTTATTGTTAGAACTTTTAAGGTACCTACGTACCTACTTTTAAGAAGTTATTAATTGAAGAATGTAGATTCTTAATAATTTAAAAACCTATTAAATATTATAGATACATATATAAAGCATAAAGCACCAAATTATTATCCTCTTATATGTACGTTATTTATTACAAAACTTAAAATTACTCTTACCACATCGGCGGTAACTTCCAGTTCCATTGTAATTCAAAATTTCACACTGTAATTTGCTAATGAAAAATAATTTATATTTTTTAGGACGAACATTTTTATTTCCAGCCAATACGTTCCGTCGCGGCGGAAAATTCGAAACGCGCGCGGACACCGAGAAGGTCCACTTACTACTGTCCATTTACTTTACAATACAAGTTGTTGACTACGGCTTAGCGGTAAAGGAAAACTTCAGCGAAGCCTATGCTTAGGAAAATTCGAAACATACTGAGAGAACGGATACTAGAGGAGTGGCAAATTAAAATAAAAGATTGTTCGCATTTAGTAGTACATACCTAGGTAAGTAAAATGATAAAGATTAAAGAATGTGTTTACTATTAATAATCTAAAAATATTTATTTTTTATTGCATCACAATATTCACAATATCCTCCTCTAAAAGCTCGTGTTGTTAACAGAAAACAAATAATTGCTTTCTATCAATTCTACTTTATTTGACTCGCCCATATCGTGATCATGATAGCCATATTAACTAATTACCAATTGTGCCCACAAAGGCAATAAATGTATTTTCTAATTACTAAAGTAGGCGGCCACCTGGGCTACCACTTATTAATTGATCCGTTTTTAAAAGGTAAAAATCGTAAAAATCTGTATAATCGGTAGGCCTATAATACACATGGAATAGGAGCCAGGAATCTCTTTACATTTTCTTAATACTAGAATATATCTAATAATAAGAACTAGAAGGCTGCAATTTGACGTGCATAATTTACATATTTATTAGAACTACAAAGGCTTACAATAAAATCTTAAACAAATTCAGGGTACTTCCCCTACTATTAACACGTTCGCTGCGTTACGGCAAGTATTTTGCCGTATTTGACTTTCCGCCAGTGCGGCAGCTTGTTGTCCTAGTTTTGCCCACGGTGCGGGGGTGATCTAACTGTGTTTCTTTACGTGTAGATAAGAGACAGTGATCATTTTGATATTGTAGCTTTTAATATAATAATATTATGCACTAATACAATACGGCAAAATAGTTGCCGTAACGCACAAAAGGATAAATATTTTTATTCAGTGCGGTACGGCAACTATCTTGCCGTACCCCCCCAACCCCGCGCCTCACTGCATGCGTCCGCGCGGCATCTTAGTTTGCGTTAGTGCTGGCCGTACGTAAAGCACTCGATAATTTTCATGCGGAAAACTATGCAGTAGCAATCTAAAAATATTAAAAATCTATAATCTAAAAAGTTTAAAATAAAAAATATATACGTGTCGAATTGAGAACTTCCTCCTTTTTTTTTCGTCGGTTAAAAAGCAGGCATTACAGGCAGTCTTACAAGTATTGCCAATTATATAAATATTTTATATTAATTATGTTGACTAATTAAGAAGTTAAGTTTTGTTGATTAATACACTGTCAAATTTTAATGTTATGTCTTCAATAAAGAATATCTTTAAAGTATCGATTGTCATTTTAAAAGTAAACCCCCCATCCCTAGCATTTTTTCACTTCTATGCTATACGGCAAATATATTGCCGTAAATGACTTATTTTGAAAAATCCCTATATCTTTTAAAATATCGAACAGAACCCCGGACTGCCGCAGCTAGGTATACACAAGGATGTAGCCTATCGACTCGTTAAAAAAAACAATTGGTATGGGGCATTTCCACGTCTGTATGGACTTTGAAAGTCAGGTGCTGGTACGGCAAAATAGAGGTCGTAACGCATATCAGGAAATATAGATACGGGCAGTATTTGTCTCGTACCGCACTAGCAGAAGGTTTAGATCTAATGCTGCCGCAGCGAACGTGTTAAGGATGATTTTTTTGTCGTCTACCTCAGAATATTTTTGGATTCAGAGGTTCGTTTGCGAAATATTTGGCTTTAAAGTGCTATTTTTTGGTTACAGTCAAGTGGCCCCCTATCCCTACTAGCTTTTTTTATGGAAATAGCCGGTAAACGAGCTGGCGATCCACCTGATGATAAGTGGCTATCGCCGCCCATGAACATCAGCAACACCAAAGGCATCACTGATGCGTTGCCGGCCAGAAAGAGAGCAGAAAAAGAAAGTAAGAACTGGCTCTCAAGCCCCCAGCCGGAACACGACGAGTAACTTAAGTAGTTAATTAAGCTACGGAACCCTACATTGCGCGTGGCATGATACGCACTTGGCCGGTTTTTATCTTTAAAATTATAATCCAAAATACCCTGATTTGCTGATCATATTTACACCTAAACATAAAAATAAAATATACATAGATAATTAAGCGGTCGGCTAGACATCTGTGACAAATGTAAATGGGTTCTGTTCGTAATAGGTGTTAATAATAATTACATCTCAGATGCGTTGCTACCCCATAGGACAGATAGACCAGATATGTCATAGATAGATAGGTCAGATAGGAAGATAATTGCGTCTTGTTTAAGTGTAGCCGGGAAGTCCGGGAACCACAACCCTTGACACATAGGTAATTATTACACACGATTCACGAAGAACTTCATTGAAACAAGTTGCAAACACATAGAGGCCCATATAAATTCAAGGAGCTTTTGAGTCAGAGTTGCAGAGGGAAAGGATCAAAGGAGTCAACTAGTCGAGTCAGGCCGGCTTCTGAGTGGGGGAGTGATTCAGCTTTAGTCATATAGTTTAGGTAGGTCATGTCAGATCAAAACAGACTTCTTCGTCTCCAGAGAACGATGTATAATCAAATTGTAGGAACAAAGTGCATCGTGTAATAAAATAACAAAATATACTTAAAGTTCAGCAGTTCGCGACTTAGTTACCTACCTACTAAGGCCCATAGCCCAGGGCCCCAGGGGGAATCACGATCCGCCCTCCCCCTGAATCCGCCCTTGTGTGAGCTATTTAAATTTAAGGTACATGGTAAATTAAATTACAATATTATATCTAAATGAGAAAACAACTTACCTTGTTCAACAGGTGAATAAAATACATCTTCGCGTAATTCTAAAAGCTCCTGTAATTTAAAGAAATTCAAAGCGATCACCATTAAAATTGCTATATCTCGTACATTCTGTCTGGTAGATAATATACGAGCAACTTTTGAATATCACTTCCACTTTTAAAATGTCACGGTTTCAGGGCACTACTCATTTTATCCGTATAGTAATGTATTGGCTGCGATGTAAATATTTGTTGTGATACCTCTCCTAAGTTATTGATTTTCGCCGTGATTGGTTTTGATTCGTGTTTCTGCTATAAAGCTAAGACAGCGCTTTTATTATCTACTAGTATAGGTCTCTTTTTTATAACCTCATTGTTAGATTTAAGCTTAGTACAACCTAAGTAAATTTTATCCAGAAATGTTAAACTATAATAAAGATTTGTAAAAATTAGTAACATCATACTTAAAATTATAATTCTTTCAATTTTTATTACAAAACAATATATCTTTGATCCATTTCTCAATGCGCGCGCACTTTCCTGCGTGTGTAGAGTAGAGCAGAAAATAAGTTTTCCAAAGCTCTGCTGTATAAGCTTACGCTTTAACATTTGACGCGTTCTCACGATGTAATTTCCTACTAGGTTAACGATAAAATAAAGTTTAATAATATTAATAGTGATAGGTGCATTTTTATTTTCTTCATTGGAAGAAAAACATTTTTCAAATAATACAAACACCGGACCGGAAGCTACATTTTCCAATGCAGTTCAGCTGGAATTTGACAGCTTGACAATTGTTGTCCAGTGTTGCCAATGCTACGTCAATTACCGTGTTCTACGGCTTTCAGGCCAAAAAATCACAAATTCTACGGGCTACGGCTGGAACCCTATTGCCGTAGCAAAACCTACGGCTTTTCGCAAATTCAAACATATAACGAATGTTAAAACCCTTAAAACAGCGCCACTAGGCTAATGTTGATGTTAATGTAGGCTAATGAAAAGTATTCTTCGTTTTGTGGGCATCAAATTCACTGCCGACCTTTTTTTTTTAGTTCGAGCGCTGAACCGATGGTATATATTGGGCGTAATTGGTTAGCTACGGCCCACACTTGATCTTTTCCCATATAAACACGGCTTTTTTATCTTATATACACGGCCTTCCAAAAATTTTCATTGGCAACACAGTTGTTTTCCTTGTCTGCTGTCAGTATTGTTTTGACTTTTAGGTAACTGACAGGCGACAGCTGACCGAAGTGACCGAGGCGATTCGTACGATTCGGAATTAAGAACATTTTCCGAGACGATAATATTAGAATTACCGATAGGCGATACATGAAAAAATAAAATACGATTATTTCAATATTTTCACCTAGCCATTTGCCCATTCACAGTTCACACAATAAAGTTATATTTTCAATTATTTATTAATGATTTATTGATACAAAGCGCAGCGTATCTGTAATTTATTTCCAGAAATGGAAGCGGGTTTGTAGTTTTATTTTAATATCGTTAGTGTGTATAGATCCAAAGAAATTTCAAAGTTGACATTGCAGTTTCACTGTTTATTTATTTTTATTAATTTTGTGTTTATATGAACAGTTAATATAACAACAGAACAGTTAATATCCATATTTTGTTGAGTTTGTAGTTTTGTAGATATCTGAGTGTTTAGTAGATAATGTTTACATTTTAATTTGTGTAAATAAATATAAAATATTGAAATTACTTGTGATGGTATTTTAACACGAATTTTAATTATTGATAAGTCTTACGTAGCAAAGCAAAAGCAAAGAAAAAGCGTTCAAATTCATTGCGTATTTTACTAACATACTTTATAAGTTCAACTACAACAAATTTTCAAATTTCAGATTCAAAACGGAGACAGGTTTCAATAGACCAACTAAACGGTCTCGTTGAGTTTTTGAAAGAACATCAAGAACTTGCCAAAGGATTGACGAGAGGGCGACGCGGAAAGTTGCACACTTTGAAATTGTGGAATTTGTGCGCCAAAAAACTTAATGTGTTCAAAGATGGTGCACTTAAGGATGGAAAAGGTTGGTCTAAGGTAAATGCTATAAGATTTATTTAAATAAGTTTTGTTTATATTCACTATCTAAATTACAATATTGTTAAAATGTCAGCTGACGGAGTACTATTTATGACATTTTTAGATATTAAATTCCACTCAAAAAAATTAGTTTGGTTATGGAAATACATTTATTTACATGTGATGTTTTTTAGTACTGGTGTGATTGGAAGTACAGAGTGCGGCGAAGGGCATTGGAGTTGAAGGCTGCACAGAACTCTGGTAGACCCTTGCCAGATGGTATCACAGCCCTGTCTCCGATAGAAGAAAACATATTGAGTATCATTGGGGAGAATTCGCTTGATGGTGTGGTGATTAAGTGCGACCCTTTGGGTGAACAGGTGATTAACTTATCTTCTCAGTCCGCTACGGCTTCTGAACAGATTTATATGCAAGTAAAGTATGCTACTAAAGTAATAAGTTGTTCATATTATAGTTAACAACCTAAATCTCTACATAAGTTTTTTTAATTGTTGTCCTGCAAATATTGTGATAATAAAATGCAGTATAATGATCATTACAGGACTCATTTGAGGATCCCAATAATGAAGACCTTAATGATGTTTCATCACTTCGGCGTTACTCAGGTATTTAATTTAATAACTTAAATAATATCAGTAATTACATAGCCTAAGGATTTTAGAGTATTGTGACAATTAGTTTTTATAATTTTCCAGTACCTGAACCAAGACAGATTAGGTCTAGAAAGAGACGCCACTCATCAAGAGACTTCTCCAACTTAATGGATATGGATAGTCCATGCAGCCCTAGTATTCCTCCAGAACAAAAACCCAGAGTTAATGCAAGGAATTCAGAGGACTCAGGTATAAATTCTTTTAACTCGTAATCATTATAATATAAGCAATGCCAATGAGTTTGGTCATAGTAAATGTAAGAGCAGTGATAGCCTAGCGGTAGAACGTTGGTCTCCCGAACAAAGGGGCCCGAGTTCAAATCCTGGCACGCACCTCTAATTTTCAAATATTATGTGCGTATTACAAGTTAATTATCACTTGCTTCGGTGAAGGAAAACATCGTGAGGAAACCTGCACACCGGAGAGTTCTCCATAAAAGTTCTCGAAGGTGTGTGAAGTCTACCAATCCGCACTTGGCCAGCGTGGTAGACTATGGCCTAACCCTCACATTCTGAGAGGAGACCCCGAGCCCAGCAGTGGGACAGTTATACGTATGTATTTACCCTATATGTCCCGAAAATTACGCTAGACTTTATTTTGCTGCTATTTGCTTGGGTACTGCCGACAAAAAGAAAATACATCATACCTCTTCGAAAACTAGTTTGGTCGAGCAGGGAATTTGATAACAAATCTTGTATATCATTCGGGACACCCTACAATCTACATAAGTAATTATGCAGTATATTTACTACTCAAGACTAATAAAAAATTGAATTTGAGTGAAGCCAAAAAAACTGTGCTGGTCCTTCAACGCGCAATCACGCACACACATACGTTTAAACTGTGCCGGATTTACTATATTTTTAAACATCACTCATTTACGCATACATGACATGATTACGTTAAAAACTGGCTTTTTTGTTAGGAATGTTCTATTTACCTTTTTTAATGATCTGAGATTTACCTATGAAGTACCTATTAACTTGTTACTTGTTTTCATAGATGACGATAATGCAGCTAAGTTTCTGCAGCTGGAGAGGGAAAAACTGGATACTTCGAACAGTATACGAGATTCCTTAAAAACAATTGCCTCCGAAATGACAAGACTGACTGATGTGATGAGCCATATAAAAGATGTTTTGGTGAATAGAATAAATATCTAAATTAATTATATAGTTTAGCTAGACTGAAATTATATGCTTCTGTAAATATTAAGATAAAGTATATTTATTTTTATGTTGATTAAAAGTTACTAAGAACCTTTTAATTTTCCTTTTCTTTCAAAGTATCTGCAATATAAAAACCGGCCAAGTGCGTGTCAGGTCACGCGCAAGGTAGGGTTCCGTAGTTCATCGACTACTTACTAACTACTTAATCCAACCTAGCCGTGTTAATCTGAAGTAGCTCTGTGTCTTTAAAGTATTTAGTTGCTCCCAATAATATTAGTGTTATTACTCGCCAATAGATGTCAGGAAGAACCAATGATATTGTGGCAGTTTTACATTGCCTGAGAACACGAATAACGACATTTTCTAAATATGAATTTATTCTGGCTAGATCGCGTTATCGCCCCCGAAACCCCCTGCATACTAAATTTCACGAGACTCAGAAAATATATATTATACAAGAATTGCTTTCGTTCGCACCCACGACCCGGCGCGCGCTAGCAACTCCAACTCAAAACAACTCCAGGGAAAGCTGTGCGCCTACTACGCACGCACCTTCATCATGTCGTTTTTTGGCTGTTGCATCGTAAAAATTTTATTCAGTTTTTTCCAAACGTCCCTTATGAAATATAACTTCAAAAAATAATACACTTAGAATAATGATGAATATTTAAACAACATGCAGAGGATATCCTACACTTATAAAAAAGTTAAGTACCTAACAAAAGTCTTGGAATATCTTATTTGCTCGTATTGCTTTGCTAATCCCAAGGGCATCGAGACGCTAAACTTACGTTGTAATCATTTGGCTTGGAAACTTACTTATACCACAGAAGAAATAATAGTAATTATAGAAGCCTTATATGGTGGAATGTGGAGCACATACTGTTATGATTTAATCTTAAGACATTGTTACATACCCACTTTCAAGCAAATAAATGAATTTGAATTTGAAGAAATAGTAGTACGTACATACTTATGATACTTTGTGCCAGTTAATAAAAATAAATATCTAAATATAGTAACTCTTAAGTATGTCAGTAATATCACTCACTAGTCGTTGCTTATGTAATTCGCTGTTATCTGACCTTAATAAATATTTTTATGAAATATTGCAAGAATACCAAGGTTCTGATAATTTATTTACATATTTAATCAAGCTTCCTTATCCACTGACCCTAATATACCAAGTACTAAATTAACTATCTGTTAGTTAGTAAAATGTTTTTGCCTTGAAACTTTTCATCACTTCAACACGATGTATTAAAAGGTTTCTCTTTAGTTCAGTCAAGTTGGTCAATTTCACACCAGAGGTAGTCAGGTAGTCTATTGGGAACAGCTAAAAGTCTAAATAAGGTTACATGCACACACTAACATATACTTGGCTACATTATCCTAATTGTAGCCAAGTGTATGTAACTTACATCTTGACAACTTGCGTGTCTCTCTTCTCTGCATTTTACCCATATTTGACAACGTGTGTTGTTGAAGAATCCGACGAATTCTATAACCTGTTCCCTGGCGGAACTTCCCTGAGGCCTGAGCAATCAGACTTAAATTTCTATTCTTCATACACTTAGATGTATTCTGTGTGTAATACATTGAAATTAATTACATACTTTAGTTACACATGTCGTTGACGATGTATTTAATTAAGATGAATTTATGAAATTGCGTGTAATAGACTATTATACGCAACTCATATTGATATGAAGTACCAGGTCAAACAGTTCAATTCGATAACAAAAAGATAGCTACACAAAATATCTAACCATTATACACAGTACAGTTCTTTAGTACAACTTGTGTTGTACTATGCGTGTAATTTATTTTATATTAACACGAAGTGCAGTCATTGATGTGGCGATATTTGAAGTTCTTTGGTGTTAGTAAATTGTGAAGAAAATGTTTTCTGAAAAAATTCAGACTGTAATATTAGTGACTGCTTTAGTTCTAGCAAAGTAAGTAATATAAACTGTTTTCTAAAGTACTATGTAAGTAGATACATAAATTTATACTTACAAAAAATCTATCGGAGGTTGTGGCGAAAAATGAAAAATTGTAATTTAAGCACTTGTTTTAGAAATTGAGCATTTTCTTTGATCCTATAACTTAGGTATAAGCTCACAGCCACGTTGCGAGAGGTTTGCTAATAAGTATCTAATGAATAGGTCTGATTTTGTCTTTGTTTTAAAAAAATCTGTAGATAATCCAATGTAGTTAATGTTCGTGAGATGTTATTAGAAAGAGGGTGTTCCAGTGCGTATTTAAGTTCACGAAACTATCGAATTATTATTATTAAAATATTAATATATGGAATAAAATGTGATAGTCGATGTTCTTCGTAGATAGTAATTTTAGATTCGTCTTTTACATTAGGTAGGTACGTAACCTTTTTTCGCATTTATGTCAAACAACGAAGATTAAGAAATGTAACGTATTAACTTATTCACACATTTTATGGAAAATGGTTAAATGAAATAGCTTCCATGAGGATTAAGAAAAGCAATATCTAGTATACCTATAGTACGTAAGGTACAGTACTTAGGTAAGGTACAATTACACACAAAAATATGCATATTTAATTATTTTTTACAGTTGTCAGGGAAAGATAGTTTTTAAAGAAGAAGATTTATCAAATCATTCAACTAATGATGGAACAAAAAATGATATCGAGACAGAATCAGTGATTTCGATATTAACTTCAACTGTGGCGCCTTTAGATAATGAATCGGATACTATTGAATCAATAGAAAAATTCGAAACTGATAATAAAATTGACGAAAACGATGATAATAACAATGTAACAATCAATATCGAAGAAACTGATCCATTAATCTTGACACCTATGTTAGAAAGAGGACTCATTAAAGAAGCAAGGGCTGCTTCTCGAGTCGATCCTTCTATATTCCTAGATGTTGAAAGTTATTCAGGGTTCTTTACCGTTAACAAAACATACAATTCGAATGTGTTCTTCTGGTACTTCCCTGTCGAAAATAAACCAGTTAATGAAACGCCATGGATAATTTGGCTTCAAGGCGGACCTGGAGCATCCAGTCTGATAGGTCTTTTCGAAGAGATTGGACCTTTTAAGGTGGAATCTGACACATTGATAAGTATGATTTTTATACATGTTATACCCAACATACTTTTTCTTCCACCTGCAGAGCCGTATTAATGAAAAATTCAATTATTTTGCAGAAAATCCTTTTACCTGGCTGAAAAATCATTCATTATTATTCATCGACAATCCAATAGGATCTGGTTTCAGTTTTACAGAACATAGGAATGGATTCGTCAAAGACATGGCTACGGTGAGTGAAAAGTAATCATCATCAGTAACAAGTTAGACGTCACCAATGCGTTACCGCCTAAAAATGAAAGAAGAAAGAAAGAACTGAGTCTCGAGACTTTCAAGCCCTCAACCGGAAAACGACGTACCTATCGCTTGTCGGCTGACTCTAGATAATAATAACATGTGATAATAAAATATGATGAGTAAAAATAATGATAGCAATGAATTATTTAATAATTCATAACATAACATCAACATATTACTCTACCACTAAGTCGGCCGGCTTCTGTCGCCGCTTACGACAACTTGGTTTGCCTATATGACATAGAAGCAGTTAAGACTACATACGGCTACAGCCAAAATATTGTGGCGGCTTACAATACTGACCCCAACCCCAAGTGGTGATTATTAATTATACATACTGATAAATTGTTTCAAATTATATTGTGATATTTTCAGTATTCCAAACATCTATTCAGTACCGTACATCAGTTCCTTCAAGTATTCCCGGAACTAAGGCTAGCGCCACTTTTTGTAGCTGGGGAGTCATATGCTGGGAAATATGTCCCTGCTCTTGCGATGGAAATACATAAGCATAAAGACAGACCAGGTCAAGATGTCAATTTGCAGGTGAGACACTTTTGGACTTGAATTTCTCCAATACCTTGTAACCTCGATATTTATGTATCCAAGGTTTTTTTTTGATATGTATATTGTATACATGTGTGTGTACGTAATATAATATGTAGGGAATTTAATTATGTACCGGTCAGAGCGGCGCTTAGGAGAGGCCTATATCCAGCAGTGGACTCGCAAAAGCTGATGGATGAATGGTGTATGTATGAATGGTTTGTAGCCTGTAGAGTGTAGAGGGTGAAGTCTATCATACGAAGATCAGCACATAGATATTAAAAAAATAAAACTTGGGACGTCATCGATGCGTTAGTGGCCAAAATGATGCCAAGATCTGCTTGATTTGGCCCTTTAACATTGTAGTCTAAATAGATCTCTTTAATTATTAAATCGTAAAAATTATCACACACAGGGTTTGATCATCGGAAATGCGTACGTAGATCCTGCGATGATCTCACACGTAACGCAAGCCTATTATTACTTCGGGCTTTTGGAGAAAGAACAAATCGATACCATTGAACCTCTAGCCACAGCGTTCCAGAAAGATATAGCCAATAATAATAGTGTGGGAGCTAAAAATGTAAGTCTATTGTTAAATTACTAATTAATAAAGTGGCTTTTCAATTCTTTATTTGAAATTAGTTTTTTTTTTCAGAAATGGATGTACCTTATTACTATTCTATTGTTTTTAACAAATCAGAAACATGGTTATAACTTTATGAGGGATGATATACCGCTGGGTCGTTTCTCGGGTTTCCTGAAGGGGCCTGAAATCAAAAAGGCCTTACACGTCGGCGAAATAAATTTTGCCTTTGTCAACGTCACCACAAACCTGCAACTGGCTCCCGAATTTCTGACCAGTTCTAAGCCCTTGTTTGAAAAATTACTGGAGGATTATAGAGTGCTTGCTTACTGGTAATATATTTATCTAATTATTTTTAGGCGCCGAAAATAAGTTCGGATAGAATGTTTCTAATAACTGAAGGATTAACATCTGCTCCCCATTAGAACCGGGACAATGATATCTTTAGCGGTCACCTTTTCAACTGACCTTGAACACCTCTACCTTGACCGCCCTTTATAACTCTGTCCCACTGCTGGGCTTGCATAACTTTCAATAACATTTGTAAAGGCATAGTCCACGACACAGGCCAAGTGCGGTGGCATTCTCCATACACTTCACACACATGACTTCTCCGTCACATGCTCAAATGTGTGCAGCTATCTGACTGATATCGAAACCGATGCTATTGGAAGATGTGAGGTTTTAAGAGATTTTAAACTTTTGTGTTTTAGTGGACAACTAGATCAGATGCTGCCATGTGTATTTACTTCGGAGAACTACCGGACGTGGAAGTGGGATGGGGCGAAGGAGTTCTTGAAAGCCACAAGACACCCCATCATGTTCAACAAAAGGCTTGTTGGGTGAGGTTCAGAAACGTCTTCCAAACACTTATTATTCTGCACACTACCAAATACTTGCATCGTACCTCCTAAATCCTAAACGAACGGACCAATAAAATTATGAAGCAGATTTTTTTTTGAAAGCTGACCTGATCGAGTTGGTTTTTAGCCAATTTATGAAAAAATAGTAACTGTCACGGGTCTTTTCAATTTTAAAATTGAGCATTATTTTTTTTATTAAAGCTACGGTAAAACGGGCGGCCGGCTGACGGAGGTGGTGGTGCGTGGCGCGGGGCACATGGTGGCGGCAGACGTGCCGGGCCCGGCGCAGGCGCTGGTGACGCGCTGGACGCACGGCCTGCCGCTCAGCGCGCGCAGCCCGCTACTCGAGGGCAGCTTCGTACAGGACTTCGTTGCCAACTACTCGGCTAATACGTATCTTTAGTCAGGAGGGCCGTTGTATGCCTACGAGTACTTTTGTTACTTAAAAGTTCTTATTTATTAACGACTAATGAACTTTATTTTATGATTTATTAACGACCCTGTAGCTTAGTTGGTAGTAAACTTGTCTGCGAAGCGAGGGGTCCCGGGTTCGATTCCCGGCCGGGGCAGATATTTATGTGACAGATAAATATTTGTACTCGGGTGTTGTGATGTGTTATATGTTTCGTCCATGCTACCCGGCACAGGTAAAAAAATCTACTGGGGGGGGGGGTATGAGTCTATAAGCGTTTATTTTATTTTTATTATACGTTACTTGGCAGTCTGAGTTAACCCCCCCCCCCCCTCCCCCTCTCCTTCCTAGGCCAGAAGCTGGGTACGCCCATGACCTCCCATAGAACTGATAGTTTTTTAGGAACTATTAGCTCATTATAGCTCATAACGTCTCTTAAGTTCCAAAACAGCTGAGGTCAAATGACCATTATGTTACACACCGATTCCATGAGTGAGTTGGGTGAGCAAAAGATTGTAGCTGTCCTATCGGTCAGGCTTCAATGGTACGAAACTAATTGACAATATTCTACTTAATTAAATTACTGATTTAGTGAAATCACAGTTCACAGACATCTAGCAGTACTAACCTACCCACCTAAGTGATAAAAAAGGCATCCAGTCAAATGTAAATAAAAAATACTACTCTAATTAAATTTGTTTTAATTAATTATGACCAGTAAGTAACGCTTCGCTACGCTCGCATCGCTTCCTGACTGCAACTTAAATAATAGTTTTTGTTCAGCTTCAGACTTATTATTGATCTATTCTACTGGTACGAACGTGATCAAAGGCGTCACCGATGCGTTGCGTACTAAGACAGAACACGACGAGTACTTAGTTTGGCGACTGACGACACGTCAAGAGGTATTTATAAAGGCTTCACCAAAAGATTATAATATCAGTAAAGCCCAATGCATACGTAACGGGTTTTTCCCGTCCCGTACGGGATTCCGCTGCGTATGCACTATCGTATACATTTTCTATGAAACATTGTTTCCAAAACTTCACATCCCGTCCCGTACGGGAAAAACCCGTTTCGTATAAATTGGGCTTAAGTCTCCTTCTTCTTCTTTCCTACGGTTTGGCACAGAACGAGTTACAAGTCCATGACCTCATCTTGTTTACGGATTTACCCGTTTCGTTGACTCGATAACCTTCAGTAAGATCACTTATTTTATGTTCATTTATTCATGACCATGTTTTAAAATATAACCTACCAATTTAGTAGTTTTTAGCGTGTCGGCAACAATTTTATGTAAACGGGTGCAATTTTCTATTTTATTACAATAGTGAAATAAAATAATAATAAATTGTAAGTCCGATGATATTACTTCCCGAATCCAAGTTTAATTTTCGTATTGGTGGTCATTCGTGTGAGACAGAAAATAGAATATGGAATTCTAGTGCACTGTGTAGGAATAAGTACCGATGCAAACTTTTTATACTTAGATATTTAAAAAGTATTTGGAACTCCGACGGCCATATTACATGACATAAAATAACGTTACATTCAACCGTGTCCTACTAATATTATAATGTAAAGGTTTGTGAGGAAGAATGGATGTTTGTTGCTCTTTCGCGCAAATACTACTGAACGGATTTTGTACACAGGTAAACCATGATTTAGAATGAGATAGAAGGTACTTATTATTAGGGAAAATACTGACAAATTCGCGGGCAGAGAGCTAGGCTTTTCATAAAATAGTTGGTCGCACGGGTTACTCGTAGCTACATGAGCAATGAGCAATAATATTATCCACAGAAATAGAAATAATTTTGAACTGATTAGCTATTTTCATTTATAAATAATTTTAAAAATTTGTCTACCATAACTTTGAAGTATAAATTTAAAGCACTACGCTGGCAACCCAGTTGACCTAAAGTTGGATTGACATGTTAGAGAGAGAAAGTAGAGAAACGAGCAAAATAAAAATGTTTTACATGGGAAGTAGTGCAGAAACACTACTATGTGTAGTAAGTGATGTAGGCTATTTTATTTTTATTATTTCAATAAAGTAAAATTAACATCCAACTAAACAATCATGACTTAACCTTTATAAATAAATCAGTTTTTAATGTGTAGTTTTATATTATTTGTAGGTAATGTTTATTAAATTAAAATTAATTCATTATTTTGAAATTCGATCCAAAAGTTATTTTTAAATATTATTATTGTATTACATTTTATGGTTTAGTACCTAGTGTAAAGATCCAATTAGTTTGAATTATGGAAAAAATCTTGGTTTTCTTTATATTATGGTAAGTTGAATGCTAATGCATTATACATTTCAAATAACGCATTTTTTAGCTAATTTACTTATATAATATCTCTTGGTATTTTTGTACTTTCATACCTGTAGCGGCTGTACCTAACATAAGCTTGTTAACAAAACTAAATAAAATATTTTAATTTATCTTATCTTATTTGCAATATGATGCATCCACTCAATAGTTTGTGTCTACAACTAATAGCTATTTCAACCGATAGATAATAAGAGCTAAACATCCGGTTGTAATAATCTATCTTTTCATAATCTTTGGATAAGTAAGGCTAGGTCAGGGTACCTACAATGTTATGACTATTTGACTTGAGGATTATGAATAGATATAATATTGAACCAACTCAAAAAAATACCACGACATTAATTAATTAGAATACAGTTTTTTTTTTAATTTTGTAATTTTTCTTATTTGTGTAGAACACATGGAAAATTGGTACTTATGAAATAGCGCATAAGAGCATAAGTCTAATTTAGTCACTGTTACATCAGCCTAATGTTATATTGTTATATTATTTATTCCCTATAAAACAAAGAAGGAAAAAGGGAACAAGCGACATTTTTTTTTTAAATATTGTGCAACAATCCTTTCGTCATTTCTTTTTTTCCATGTCAGAGTCTCAGACCTTTCCGAAATGGTGGAAGGATAAAAAAATACGTTCATACATAAGTGTATTAGTGATATCTAGTGATACTTTGTGATAAATAAACTTGAAATTGAAAAAAAATGAACACTCAAAATGAGCAGTTCTAACGTCTCTTATTTTATTTTGTCGGCAACTCTACCACGCAAAGGACAGCAAATTCAAACCTTGCGTAATTTTTGGGACACCCTATACTTACTTATTAATGTTCCCCTGTAATTTTATTAATATTGCTGCATTTTACGGTGTCTTTGACCCCAGGCTCTGCCTTATCGGAAATAGAAATCTAGTAGAATCCATAATTCGACAGACCAGTTTGATAATTAAAAATGCACAAAAGTTGCGCATTTATCGATGTTGTGAAAAGTTACATAATATTGTTGTGTTGTGTGGCTTTTAAAATCAAATTAACTGTTACTTATTGTTAAGTATTTTCTTAATAATGATGTGACTGTATTTGGTTTACATTAAATACACTTTATACATCTTATGTTTATTGATTTTAGCCAGAGTCAGCATGGATTAATAATTATCTTAGAGAAAGAATAGACTCTTTGTCTGAGCTAACATCCACCGACCCCTTGCCTCTCCCGTTTCTCAGACACCGTGGTTCTATAACAAAGACATTTCTCCTTCCTTACTCATTCTCATTAATTTTGCAGGAAAACGAATAGGTACGAAAGTAGGTAGAAAGTCGATTCTGGGATTTTTCTCATGGGTAGCTTTCACCGTCCCTCGGCATCAGTATCAAAAAAGAAACAAGGGGATAAATCATTTAATGATATAATATACTTTCTGAGATATTTGAGTTCAAAAATAAAAATAAATATTGATAAGCTCAAATATCTCAGAAAGTATCATTTACGAGATTTCATCACTGAATACTTTTTGATCGTAATCAATTATTAGTCTATCGATTGACATATGTTTTATCTATTCCATGTCCGCCGAAACTAATATTTTTGCTTTATTTTTCTACGGTTTTGAACTCAAATATCTTAGAAAGTAGGTATATCACTTACAACATTTCATCACTGAATACTTTTTGATTGTAATCACTTCCTTCGTCGACGTTTCATCACTGGCCGCCGAAACGATTTTTTTTTCAAAATGGCGGTACTTGTAGTTATGCCAACTAGGTTCAATACCCTTTTGCAGTTGACCTTTGGTATGTAGGTAGTTAGTAGGTATGCCCGTGGGAGTAGTTGGACCAATATTTTTGTGCTACAAAACCCAATGAAATCGTTTTCTGGCACTACAATTTTGTATAAGTACCTACCTACCTAATATATATTAACATAATAAATAATAATACTGATAATACTTAATACCTTAGGGTTGCCAACCTCAAATTTAAAACCCAGGATTTGAAGTTAGAGAAACCAGGACATTTCAGTTTAAAAACAGGACGTAGTAATAGTAGAGTTGCAATTGTTGCGAGCCGTGAGGCCGCCCGTGACGTAAGAATTTTAAAAGAGGTGGAACCCAGGACGCTGCTTAAAAAATATTCAGGACGTCCCAGGACACTACAAAAACTAGGAAATGTCCTGGGAAAACAGGACGGTTGGCAACTCTATAATACCTACATATCCAATTTATTTTCATTAAGAAATAAGAGTACCTACCCTACCTAGATATTCTTTTTATTAGATTTGTTTCCTGGTATCAGCTAAACAATGATTGTGAATATTCTTTGTATCAATTGTACCTATCCAATACGTATATGTACGTATACTTTACAAGGTTGTTTCTATCTACATAGAGTGAATAATAATTTTTAAGGAAAACCAATACTTACGCAAATGAAGATGATAAGATGTTGCCTTAAAATAATAATTAAGTATCTTTGTAATTTATTTAGCGGTTTGTCTGTGCGGATGTGTCATATTTTGTAAAGCAGTTTTTATTTTAACATAATGGATTAATAATTACTTCAAGTTCATTTAGGTACTACAAAGACATTTAAGACACAGAATATTTTAATATATTCCATATAATAGTTATCTTTGAATGCTTAAAAATCTTAAAATTAAAATATGAAAATGACTTACCTAAATGACACAAAACGAGTCGAGATCACAAGTCAAATTAAGTATCATAAGTTATCATGTATACTTACCTACCTAATAGGTATATTTTTATTTAAAATTGTTAACTCTGTTTTAGGGACTACCATATTGGGTAGATAAATAGGTAACTAGGTAGCTAGAGCTACATCAGTTGCGTCTAGAGTTAAAAGTGAAATTAAAAATGTAGGTAGGTATTAGAGATGTGGAGCTTAACCGTTGGCTATTGCTTTATATCTCTACACTAAGTAGGTATATAATGTTAGTAGGTACACAGAAACATTAAGGTTGGCTGACATAGTCTAAATCCTATCCAACACCAGCACTATTGGAAATCACCGAAGATTTTGCCCAGCCACTATGGCTGCAGGTCCTGTTTTGTAACACAGTTTTTTATTCCTGAACGCATTGTTTTATATTCCTGGGTTGCGACAATTTACCGCACCTAGTGCGCTCCCGGGCTTAAATTCCACTATAGAAAAGTGTATTTTAACTAAGTATAATTAGTTGAAAAACTCAGAAAAAGACACAAGAAATGACATACTTAATTATTAAAGAATAAAAATCAATGATAATTTGTGGAAAAAATTTAAACAAAATACACAAAACTACATTAGTATATTCTGGACACACACCTCTTATTTTCTAATATGCACATAGCGTATAATAAGTAGAAATAAATTGTCAGTTGTCACATTCATATTCATAAAATACTGGGAGCAAATCAAAGGGTCTTTATCTTAACTTTTATTACATAATAACTAGCTGACCAAAACGTTGTTCTGCCATAAAAATTTAGGGGTAGGGGGATGAAAAATAGATGTTGTCCGATTCTCCACCCTAGCCGATATGCACGCAAAGAATCACAAAAATCGGTCGAGCCGTTTCGGAGGAGTTCAACTTCTAACACCGTGACACGAGAATTTTATATATTAGATACTTATACTTAATTATCTCAACCAACTAATATTTTAAATTAGACATATTAAAAAATCGTACTGAATGGGTCATTTACATTCTATTTCAAAGATTCATTAGGGTCTAGGGATATACCATACAAAAATGGCGAGCTTAAAGTTCAAGAGAATTGTAGAGAATTCTCTCCCAGACAGGAACGAACAGAAACTTTTTATAACATCTACTGGCTTAATAAACATGCGTGTATTAGATTTAAAATTCGTACGTTCACGAATCCGTTCCACCTAAAATTATTCTTCAAAATATAATTTATATCCATCAAAACTTTTAGCATTGTTGGAGCTTTTGTGGTGCCAGGAGATACCGTGAAACCAGCATTACTACTTTCTCCGTACATAGCCGAGAACCGGCTGTCTGAAGCAAGGAATCTATCCCGAGTGGACCCTAATTTGTTCCTCAATGTGGCCAGTCACTCGGGCTTCTTCACCGTGGACAAACGATACAACTCAAACATATTCTTCTGGTACTTCCCCGTTGCTAATCGAGTGGTAGAAGATACACCCTGGATAATTTGGCTGCAGGGCGGACCGGGAGTTTCGAGTTTAGTTGGCGTTTTCAACGAGATGGGTCCTTTTGACTACCCGTTTGGATTTAAACGTAAGTAACAAGGGTTCTTAAGTATATTTTGATACCTATAATTATTTATATTGAGTAATTCGTTATGTACCTACTACCTACCTACTTACTCAAAGCAAACAAGATTTTTAGTTTTTGTTCATACCAATGATAGTTCTGAATACCAAATAAGGTACCATTAAATCAACTCGAATGTTTCATTTCTATGTGTATTGCTTTCTATCTTTTATAAGCGTTATGAATCTGTGACAGTGTTTTTCCATTCTAAAGTAAAAGGTGGTGTAACTATTAAGAATGTCTTGAGTAAGATATTAAGAATCAGGATTCACAGGTGCGTTTACAAATATTATACGTCATGTGGCTAGGTTAGGTTAGGTTAGATTTGATGAGGTAAGCATCGGAGCGTTAAAATATTATTTTGCCTACGCCATTATTATTTAAAAATCCCTCATGACCGGCATACTAAAGTTCCTCTCTAGTGAGAGATCGAATATATTTGGAAACTTTCTCTTTTGAATAAAATCTACTAATAGGATATTCTATTAACTTTCCGTTATAAGCATTTTAAAAATAATTACCGCAACTGTAGCATAATCGATTCTGTTATTTTATTGCTTTTCAAGGTAGATACTTTCAATTGTTTGTTCGTAGCTAAATAACATTAAAATAATGTGTCGTTTGAACTTGGAACATTATCTCCAGTCCGTAACACGTCGTGGTGCAACGAGTACTCGATGCTGTTCATCGATAACCCTGTGGGCGCCGGGTTCAGCTTCACCAACCACAAGGACGGCTTGCCGCGGGACAAGGAAACGGTGAGAATTAAATAAATACGAGATAACGCTCACCTAGTAATTTAATGGACCATCTACGTTTGTCATATTTTACAGAAACGAGGATCAAAGACTTTTTAAAAATGTTTAAAATTAATTTATGGGTTCTTTTTACGTTTTTTTACACATTTTATGGGTTTGGTTACTAGTATGGACGTTAATACATATTTACCACTATGTAGATTATGCACTTTTAAACACGTAATTATAACCGTATGAGTTTATATTTTTTCAGATCAGCCATTATATTACTAGGTGAGCGATAAGTTCAAAACGCCACACAGTCATAGCCGCAGGGCCCAGGACCGGTCGGAGTGGCGCCAATTAGGGAGGCCTATGTGCAGCAGTGGACTTTAAAAGGCTGTTAGATAGATAGAATTAATAAACTTAATATAGCATGTTTTGACCGGGACTGTACCGGTTGACTTTACATTGTGCTCTAACCGCGCGCTCTCCGCCCTCTATCTCGAAAACGATTCAACGTATAAATTTTTTTTGAAACAAAAGTTGTAGGGAATTTAATTCTCTACAATATTGATGAACATACAAATAGCGAAAAACTCATAGGAAATGAGATATTTGCAAAAAACCGATTTTTGTGACCTTTGTCCTCAAATTTTTAATAGACGCGGTCACCCTACCATATGCAGGTTTTGAGACAAGTTTTAGAATGCCAAAATACAACTTTATACAAAAAAATCAGCTGGGTATCTCTCATTCCGCAATTCTTACCTAATTTTGACTAAAATCACTGGACTATACACCGAGAAACGAAATTCGAACTCGTCATTCAAACCGCCTCGCTGGGAAGGTTACCTCGTGATTACCTCGTAATTACCTCGTGGTGAAAATACAAAGATCCAAACTGAGCATCCAAACATCTTCGTAAACTTTCACATTTATAGTTTAGCTGTGGTATTATATTAGTATTAGTAGGTTGATGATTATATAACACGATTTATAATGACTCAATCAACAACATATGCCTAAACCTCATGGGCCCCCGTAATAATTATGTTGAAATCCATTTGATTAATCGAGGTCTGTTTAATATTACCAATTCTATCAACTTTTGAGTTTTTCTTCACACTAAATCAGGTTGTAATTTTTATATTTTATTTATTCTTCTGAATCCTATAAAGTTTCAAAATATTTGATCAATTTAATACGATGAATGTTTTTATAGACATTTTCATGTATTTACGTAAATCGAAATATTAAAGTTAAGTAGGTACAGGTACAAACTTCTAAACAAAGGTGAATAATTTTTCCGAATCAAACAAAACTTGTGCGCGCAGAGTTAACAAAGGATGAAATAGAAAGTCAGAATCCATTCACAATTTTGTACGGTGATAGGCCCTGTGACGTCACAGGTAGGTAGGGTCGCCAGACGGCCGGAAAATCCAGGATTGTCCTCTAATTTAACGTCTTGTCCCGTATTCATTAGTGTGCAGTATTACACTTCTTGTCCCGGAATTTGCGACGACAAATTACAAATAATTTCTTCAGCTGGTTCAGCAACCTTCCCAAAACAAAAATCGGAACAAACAAAAATCCTGAAAAAAAAACGAATAATAAAAGGTCCAAAAGGAAAATACTCATTGGTGGATCAATGAGTATTTTCCTTTACAAGAATGAAAAAGAACAGTCATTGAAGTCCATTAAATTGGCGGCGTTGGAGGCTGCATAATATCGATGCACACCTCACACACTGATATTACAATGAACAAAAGCATTACAATGAAAACCAACCATTATGGCTGAATTGGACAGCGAGGCCTCAGTGCGATATGTTATTATTATGTGTAATTCAGTTTATAAGTAGGTAAAACATACATATTATTATGTAATAAGTACATGTATACTTAATATGAGACATATGTAAGTACGTTACCTACGTATAATAATCGACACAAACCTAGCAGGTTAGATGGATTTATATTTTTTTATAACTCTGTATCTAGCTCTTTCTCTAGTTTTTAGTCTCAAGGTAGGTACGGGTACTTCTACGTACGTATCCCTTTCGTATTTCTTTAATCTCTTCTCCAAAAAGGGTGGTTATTTTTGTCTGAAAGCTGACGAGGGTTTTTATTTAATTTAAAAAGTTTCTATTTTATAGATCATAATTTTGAACCATTACAATAATACTTCCAGTATACAAACCACCTGTGGAGCGCCCTGCGACAGTTCCTGAAAATTTTCCCAGAGCTGCGGGGCGCGCCGCTGTACATATCGGGCAGCTCCTACGCGGGACGGTTCGTGCCCGCGTTGGCTGCTAGAATTATCGAGACTGGTACCAGTGATGTTAATTTGCAGGTAATCTATTGATATGGTATATCTGCTCACAATTTGGGGTCTGATTGTTTCATTTTTGTTATGCAGGTAGGCTCTTCTCTTGACCAATTATGATCTCAATTAAATTTTATGTTTTTTACCTCCAAACTCCGTCATTTATTAACCAATTTTTATTTTATTTTTATTTAAAAGGGTATTTATTCTGATTGGCCTATTTTTTTATGCTAACGACGGGCAAACAGGCATACGGCCCACCTGATGGTAAGTGGTCACCGTCTCCTACGGACACGTGCAGCATCAGTGCGTTGCCGGCCTTGAAGGATACGATATACACTCTTCTTTCCGTAATTCAGTTCTGGTGATAGCATACATTAGGAATTGAGGGAACTCCACAATATACTCAAAAGAATTTCTTTGATGTTGGTTATAATTTTTGGCTTTACTCATATTTTATTGAATAATTTGAATTTTCAGGGTCTGATATTGGGCAACCCAGTGTTCAACCGAGACAGCATAATGGATTACTCGGCGGCGTTCTACCACTGGGGTCTGATCGATCAACAAGGAGTGCAGGCGGCCAAGCCGCTGCAGGATGATTATAATGCAGCCATCAGAAATGGCCAGAATGCAGTAGCACAAGCAGTAAGGACATGTTTCATTAATTTAGTCGGCAAAAATGCACGTAACATTAATATTTCAAAGGTTTTCTAGAAGGTACATTACATAATAACTCTCAGCTACATACAAAGTAATCGCAACACTATGACTTTGATTTGAAACTACCAATAATAATAGTAATTTTCTATATCTTACATAATACTGTAACTAATGGTTGTGGGAATATTAACTAACGCAACCATCTCGTAGCAATGATTTCTAGAATATTTGTTTATTTGTCTGTGAGTTTGTTCCCGTGTCCCAGAAACGGCTTAATCGATTTAAATCCGGTTTGATGCTTTGTAGCTTGGCCTAAACATATTTACGAATGCCGGTATTAACTCGTCGATTAATTTCACAAGAGGTGCACGCATCATGGTCACCGCAAAAGATTTATAATACAAAACTTTCTCTTTCACTTTTTCTGTTCTCCCACAGTCAAAACTATATTCATACGGCTCGGTAAACACAAAAATTACTTTTCGATGGAAAAACCTGATAATGTAATTTATGTTGCTTGCTTTCCCAGATCAGAGAGCAGTTATTAGACAAGCTGCAAGAAATAAGCTATCAGTACGAAATGTACAACATTCTCAAGGACGATCACGACGAAATAACAAAGTTTATATCCGTTGTGACCGACGACACGGTGAGAGAAGCTCTCCACGTGGGTAACTTGGGATTCACCTTGTCAAATGCCAGTGTTCACAGAAGTCTCGCACAAGACTTCCTGCAAAAGGTCTCCCCCCAAATTGAGGAGGTTCTGGAGCACTATAGACTACTAATATACTGGTGAGTTTGACAGATAGATACAGATTTTTTTGAAAGTGGGGATTTTAGGAATAAACCACCTGTTGGTATTTTATAGTGGGCAGCTGGATCTGATGGCACCGTGCGGTCAGAACGCTGAGGCGCGACGACGCTCGTGGCACTGGAGCCGCCGGCAACAGTTCTTGGAGGCGCCGCGAGTGCCCTGGTGGTACCGGGGATCAATCGCTGGGTAGGCTATAGCTATAGAATTTACCAATACAATTACAATTAGTGACGAGCCCATATGGAACAGACTTCCTACATCGATGATGCCCCTGTGCTATAATATAGTGTCCTTCAAGAAGCGGGTCCATCGCTTCCTTCTTGGCTGGCAACGCTGGCAATTGGTGACGCCCTTGGTGTTGCTAATGTCCATTGGCGGAGTGACCACTTGACCCGTCGCGCGTCGGTCCGTTGTTTGTCTGCTTACAAAAAAAAATGTAATGGGTGCAAGGTATGCAAGTCGATCACTGTGTGTGTTACAACTACAATTAGGCGGGTACAATAATTTAATTCACTCTACAGTGCACCCACAGGTGTGCAAGTGATAGCCTTTCGGTTTGGACGTTGTTCTTCCGAACGCAGGACTGAGGCATGAGTGCACGCTCCTCACTTTTCAAAACACCCAATTTTCAAAAAGTTATGTTCGAATTAGGTAATTTCACAGTATAAGTAACAAAAATCTTTTTCACAGGTACGTAAAATCAGGAGGCAATCTCATGGAGGTGCTAGTCCGCGGCGCTGGCCACATCGCGCCCATGGACAAACCGGCAGAGATCCAGGAGCTGGTGTCGCACTTCATCCAGGACAGGGTGCTCGCCACTCCGCCCGGATATCACACACATACCTTACCAGAATACAAAGACCTCCAGTGGAACGATGACAGCAGTACCACCAGTAATGTTAGCCTCATTGTTAGCGT
The DNA here is from genome assembly GCA_911387775.1 of Thymelicus sylvestris. Classification (NCBI taxonomy): domain Eukaryota; kingdom Metazoa; phylum Arthropoda; class Insecta; order Lepidoptera; family Hesperiidae; genus Thymelicus; species Thymelicus sylvestris. Next base: position 4,134,029 of record OU426888.1, read on the forward strand.
GGTGTTCAATGTGATGCTGATCCTCAGTATCGTTGCTCTAGTAATCTGGTTTCTCACGTGGAAGAGAAAAAATGATGCCGTCTTCATACCCCTTACGGAAGACATTTTTAATGTGTCTTGATTTTCTGTAAGATGAACTTTTTACATGAAAGTGTGAGTGTAAAATTTATAGTAACTTTAAATATAAAATGTAACACAAAATGAGTATTCCTAGATACAGTTAATTAATTTGTAAATATCGTTTTTTATAATGTCAAAATGTAATTAAATGTATGCAGTTGCCTATGTGCAAAATTTTATTAATTACCTGCTTATCCTTGTTTTCGTGTTCGTAAATTACGAAATAATACGAAGATTAAGAAGAATATATTGCGGTATTTTTTTATTAATGTCATGGTATATTATAAAAGAGAGTAAGAGTTTGTGATTTCGTACGTATCGCATGTTGAAGATTCCACAGAGTTTCGCACAAATAACTCCATCTTAAAAGAACTGCACATCAAGAACAGGCTTAGTGCAATTTTATTGTATAATGCAGGGTTCTCAAGTTCTTTGGGCACATCTCAAGATAATTAAATTAGAATTTATAAAACCGGGCAAGTGTGTGTCAGAACATGCGCAATGTAGGGTTCCGAAGCAGTAAGTTTATCGACTATTACTCATTAACTACTTATGCTAAATAAAGCCGTGATAATTTTCATTTTAATTTTTTCACTCGTGCCACTACAATCATTTAGCCGGCAGGGGGGGACACTTAACTCGAACCTAAATTAGCACTATAAAGCCAAATATTTAGCATAGCAAACATAGCAAACGGAACCCTAATTCCAAAAATGGTCTTAAAAGACCCATAATATTTTTGAAAGACCCTTTCAACGATACCCCACACAATAGCGTACGCGACAAATTAAAAATTTATTCTATGATTCTGGAGTTTTAATAAATATGTAAATCCATGCCAAACTACAGCTTTCTAGCACTAAGGGTCTCGGCGCTTTTCTTCCGACAGACGGACGGACGGAGGGACAGTACGGCTGGACGGGCATGACGAAACTATAAGGGTTCCGATTTTTCTTTGGAATTCTAAAAACCCCCGACAGTTTTATTTACACTAAACATAGCCAAAAACAATCTCGATTAAGTCATCTTTTAAACAGAAAAAAACTAAATTATAATCGGTTCATCCGTTTGGGAGCTACGATGCCAAAGATAGACACACAGATACACAAATACACTGACACGTCAAACTTAATACCCCTCTTTTTTTATCGGGGGTTAAAAAGAGAGCTCCATGGAAAGGCTAGTAGTACAAAGTCAGGTCGAGGGAAAGCGTTTCAAGGGACAGTCACCAACTCGTTGAACAGACCTTTTAGAAGCTGGTAGTAGCTTCCACCACACCACGGTCGTCTAAAGCACTAGAAACGCGGCAAACCGAGAAAAATGGAGGAATATAGCAAACTCCGTAACAACCGTCAAAAAGGACGTAACTAAATTATCAGCAACTACGGCCACTCTGACAAGAGCGCACGACTAACAACAAGAGAAGAAAGTTTGTAGAAGTTGTTTGAAAAGTAAATACTTTATCAATAGTTAGTTATTTAATGCTTCTGTGATGAACTGCTCTAAGCTGTCACCACAACAAGATATTATGCGTCCATCTGTATGTCACCGCTTATTAATTTTTTTTGAGGGAGAAATAGTCAAACTATACCTAGATTCGCTATAGAGAGATTTTGTGTGTGTGTGTGTGTGTGTGTGTGTGTGTGTGTGTATCTTCTTCTTATTACTAACCCGAGCGCAGTAATAGGAAATTTGGGTTGTGAAACTTGTGATTTTGATGATGAAAACTCATTCGGCAGCTATGTTGTTGTATGTACATTCCCCGCGCGCCCCCCGCCCGTGCGAGTGTGTTTTGCTTTAGCTCCGTGAATTTCTTAACGAAACTTTTATAATATGGAAAAGTTGCTGACGGAGGATTTAAAAAAAAATGATCCATAGCATGGTACTACCCATGGAACTAAAAATTAATTCCTTGGTTGAGAGGGTTAGCTCATTAGAAGAAAAAATAGATGTGCTGATTACTTCCGAGAAACAGAAAAACATGGCGGAGGTGATCACAGCGGTTAACGATACCGATAAACAAAGTGAGCGAAGTAAGAAAGAGACAGAATCGACGTCATCCGCAGTGCTTCAGTCCGCCCAGCGTGAGACAAGGACCAAGTTTGCCGCCGAGAGGATAATTACGCGCCGTCAACGTCGCCAAGCAGCGGCGGCGACCGACGAAGACCGAGTTAGTGCGAATACTGCCGAATCTGCCGATGGTGATTCAACACATTGCGCCCAGGCAGCCACTGCCGCCGGCGTGGGGATAACCGCACCGCTACCTGCGCGTCACTTGCAACAACATCTAGCGCCAGCGTCTACATCGATGCGACAAGAGCGGAACGTTATGATAGATGACAAGCAAGAGGAGCAATGGACTACTGTCATACGGCGTAAACAACGTAGACCTGTTATTCGAGGAACAGGTGAATCTGATGCCGTGCTAACAGGTATTGAAAGAAAGCGCTCAATTCACCTATGGTCACTGAAAAGCGATACTACTGTGGAGAATGTGCAGGACTACATGAAGAAAAAAAGGCCTGCTAATGTTCCTTATATTGTGGAAAAATTGGAGCTGAAACACAATAACTACGCTTCTTTTGTAGTTACAATTCCGGAAAGCCTGTTTTTATTCTTTATGTCAGCGGAGAACTGGCCGGCGAACACACGACTAGGAATGGCACATTTCACCTATCACTGGATATTTCACTTGTTAAATAAACTTCACCTTTTCACACCTGTGACATGCATCGAAACCGTCTGTTACATTTAACGGGACTGTGAATTCACCACAGTATTCCTTTTACTGTGACTTAACGCCGGCCACCGGCCAAAATTCACAGAATTCCATCGTGCGAAAAAGAGAAAGCAACATTTGTGACTTGAGCCGTGCGTGAGCGAGAGCGACACAGACACTTGAAGAGAGAATTTGTTTAAGTGAAATTGCATCTTATTCGCAACGTTATTAGACTTAAGTTTGTCTGATTTCTTTCAACTTGCTTCGTTAATAATATCGCTACGGTACAAAAACTTCAAATGAAAATGAGTCTTATTTTAAACTGTAAGGTTTTGATTAAACTATGTAGGTAATTGATATTTACAACCACGTCATGTCTCGTGAATTCGTGAATTTCGTGAAACAAAGTACGATACGGTGACTCGGTGAGATTTCGCTTCACAGTTCATAATCATTTGTAATCTTTACTCTGCGCGCCCGTCTCGCGCACGGTTTCGTTGATATTTTAAACATACCTAGTGATAATAGTTAATGAATGAATACTGTTAGTTAGTAGTATAGATAGATAATAGTCAGGGTCCTCAAACTTAGTACAATGAACAGGGAAAGATGACAGATATTATGATACTAAATAAAGACGCATGTTCATTACAAACAGTAAACCATTGCAAGAGGTTTTTTCGGTTGAGTAGCATTATAATTGTAGTTCCATAATATTTATACAGATAGCAGCACTTGTTCCTATTTTTTTCGTTCTATAGAGATGGACGCAACGCAGATAAATATTTTTGTGTTTTTAAATATTTTTTATATTTTATTCAATCGGAATGCTGAAAAATAAATGAATTAGATAAATGTTATTAGACATATTATTAAATACAAAATTTAATGTTGTATTATAATAATGCAATGACCATAGACAAGAAAAATGTTTTAATTTTGTCTTTGGTCTCTCAACGTCAAGTTTGATGAATTTGACATTGTTGTTGATTGCGTTTTTCCGTGGTTTTCGCCTAAAAAATATAATTTTAAGTGAATTGTGTGTAATTTGAGTCGAATGCTGCTGTAATAGTTCCTCCAGTTATTATCATACAAAAATCCGAGATATTGTGTAGTGTTGTGCGTGGTTTTGAGTCAAGATTTTTTTTTCCTTGTGCACCTTGATTTTACAATATCTACAAATTATTATTAAGCATTGCTGTGTACCTGGATGCTCTGAAAGAAAACATAAATAAATTCTAAAAATTATTCAATTTTTTATTTCCAATGGTTCCTCCTTCAAAATACCATAAAATAAACTGTAGTATAGACTATAGAACTAGGAACATTTTCTATTGGCTAGTGTTGCCAGGTTGTAAAATTGGATTTACGGTAGATCTACGTAATTATGTGCTGCCTGGCAACACTGGTTGACTTTTAGTTCCAGAACACTCTATAATGGCGCCACTGACGCACATTTCTAATCTTAGGCGCGAAGTTTGGTCTCTATTTCAGTATATTACAAAGTACTCTGTGATAATAGTGTACTCGAGTATTGACAAGCCGGTTGACAGTGACAATTGTTGATTGAGGAGTTTTGACGGGCGGCAGTTTGACGGCTAGTCTGTGGTAGTTGCCAAGGACGCTGTCAGACAGATGGACCAATCCTCGGTCGCCATTAGAGTGACTTTTTAAATCGCTGCGTTAGGTTCTGTAGTCTGTGGTCTGTTCAGCCTCTTGTCTCTGTCAATTTGTGGCGAGTATTTATTTTTTCGTGAGATGGGACTTCTGAATTTGTAATTTCTTTAAGAAGGTTCAGGACTTGTTTATAGAATAAAATATTAAATCATTCCACTCCCTTGATTTTGAGTCTGTGGTTGGACCATAGCCGGAGGCGATATAGTCTGTGGTAGTGGGACGTGTCTGTGATTGATGGTTTTTCAGTCGGGGTTAACAGCGTAGAATTTTTCCCAAATATCGGGGTCTGCTATATTGGGAAATTGATTGGGCATATATATTGTTTTTTCATTGGGCAGGATAAAGTAGTCAGAAGTCCTGGGACTGACTGGCCAACGGGAGTTTAGCCATTTAAATTCAAAATATTGTATGGGTCAGCCCTCTGGAAGGGGAGAGGTCAAGGTGTGAGTGCAGGTCTGTGAATTAGTTTGCAACGTTGTTGAATTCGGTTCTCGAAATTGGTTGGGTTGTGGGAGTTTATAATAAATACATTTAGAGGGATGTCTGTGAGATTTAAGTCATCGTGGGTTTTTGTGTCTAGTTATGGGGAAGGAATAATTTTTTGAGTAGGGAATCCCCTTTTACAACGTCAACAAATCGTCGCCGGTAAGTTGACCGCTGAGCTTTGGTAATGACTGAATCAAGTCACTATCACTGCGAAATGTAACGGACGGAATAAAATGCACCCACTGTGACAATACTCGTCAATAATGAAATATACCAGTGGTGATTTTTCACGGGTGATTTAACAGTGACAAAAATAAATAATTTCACGGACTTGATAGTGAAATAAAAGTAACGATATTTCCCATCGCTACACACGACTCAACGAGTGGTTTCGCAAGCGAGAGGCCGTTGAGAGAAGTAAAAAGTAAAAGCTTCGACTGCAAAGTACAGACAGTTTTGGTATATTACCAAAATGTTCGCGGATTACGAACCAAGCTTTTTAACTTAAATGTAGGAATTACAGCATCGCAAGCCGATATATTTCTATTATCAGAAACCTGGCTTACTTCGGGGATTAGTGATGCTGAAATTATTCCTAGTAGATATCATATTCTCAGAGTTGACAGACAAGGCCTACAAAGAGGAGGGGGTGTAGCTATCATAGCTTCCCCGAGATATATGCTACAATCGGTAAAAATATGTAATGTGCCCGAGAGTTGTGAGCTTATTTGTGCTAATATATTAAACCACAATAACTTAATTACTTTAACTGTGGTGTGTTTATACATTCCACCGCACAAGGACAAAGAGGTGTATTTTTCTATTTTTAATATCATTGAAACTGTCTGTTTAAAATTTAAAAATGTTTTGATATGTGGTGACTTTAACTTGAACTTTAATTTGACAAGTGTTACAGTTAGAGCATGTTTTGAATATCTTCTGGCGTTCTGCGAATTACAGCAGGTAAATAATGTTTTTAATAATTATGGGAGCATGTTGGACTTGGTCTTAGTTAGCGCATCGCTGGGCAGAGTCAATGTGCAGAGAGCGATGGATGTAATTATATTGCCGGATGCGTATCATCCACCTCTTGAGATACCGATTGAGCGAAATGTTATTAGGGGCAATGTGTCAGGGGTTGATGCTAGCACTGAATGGGATTTTCGTAGGGCGAACTTCCACGCTTTATATGAGTGTTTTTTAAAGACCAATTGGGATTCGATATTTAATATTGAGGATCCTGATGCGGCCGTTACACAATTCTACTCTATATTAAATAATTGCATAGATGGCTGCGTTCCCAGTAAACGGCGTGTGGTTGTACCATCCCGGTATTGTTATCCTGATTGGTACATGCCTCTGACAAAACGCTACATAAAATTCAAAGCGCACTTTCATCGTCTATACAAGAAAACCTTACGTAGTAAGTATCGCGTGAAGTTCTCGTATTACAGGGCACTTGTTAAGTTAAGTATCAAAAATGACTTCCAAATTTATAGAAATAGGATGGAGAAAGACATACGTCGGGATTCTTCTACGTTTTGGAGCTATGTAGCAACTAAACGAAAAGGGAAAAAGCACAAGTCAATTACTAGCAATGGGGTATCTGTTTCGAATGATAAATGTGCACAGTTGTTCGCGGATTATTTTAGCTCGGTATACTCTCTGCACCCGCCAGACCTTGACCCACAGAGTGCTATGAGTTTTTCTGAGTGCTCTAGTAGACGAATACACATTGCTGATATAACTATAGATGATGTCGAAGAAGCACTTAGAAGGCTCAAAGCAAAACGTTCTCCGGGTCCAGATGGTATACCGCCATACATTGTAAAAGATTGTCGATCAGTTTTTATACAGCCGTTGCATTATATTTTCAATCTGTGTCTGAAAAATTGCAGATATCCAGATATTTGGAAAGTTTCACGAGTGGTGCCGGTTCCGAAGAATAATTCTAGCTCAGAGGTAAATGACTTTAGACCTGTAGCCGTATTATCAGTATTTGGTAAATTATTTGAGACGGTATTACATCGAATGTTAAGTATCCAGGTTGAGAGCCAACTTTCGGATGCCCAACACGGTTTTCGAGCGGGTCGATCCACAACTAGTAACATGTTAACATTCTGCACATACACCGCTCGGGCGATGAATGGTGGCTCACAGGTTGACACGGCTTATTTTGATTACCGGAAGGCATTTGATACAGTCGACAATGATCTGCTTCTCCAAAAGTTTGCGACTGCTGGATTTACTCCGTCATTGTTACAGTTCTTCTCCTGCTACCTCCGTAACCGGAGGCAGTATGTGCAGTTCAATGGAAAAATCTCAAGACCGTATTATACGTTTTCCGGTATAAGTCAGGGATCGAGCCTTGGTCCTCTGGAATTTTTAATTTTTATAAATGATTTGCCTGATACAGTTAGTGCGGCTCGTTGTCTGTTATTTGCAGATGACCTAAAATTATTCTTGGAAATTGCTAGCCCCTCAGATTGTGAGTTGCTACAGCGGGATATTGCAAACGTTACGGAATGGAGCACGAAGAATAAACTAACTTTTAACAAAAACAAGTGCGCTGTAATGTCGTTTACCCGCGCGCACCACCCGGTGGTGTACGATTATCGGTTGGATGATATTATATTGGATAGGCAACCTGCAATAAAAGACCTAGGAATTTTGATGCGTTCAGATCTTAGTTACGCCGACCATATTCGTAATATTACTACTAAAGCCTACAAATCATTAGGGTTTGTCTTGAGGCAATCTAAAGATCTTGAAAGTGTTGCAGCGATAAAAATATTATACAATAGCTTTGTAAGAAGCACTTTGGAAAATAACGCAGTTATCTGGAGTCCACATGAGGCAAAGTACATACTCATGTTGGAGAAACTTCAAAAGAAATTTTTAAGATGGCTTTACTGTAAAAAGTATGGGTATTTTGTAGGCTACCCTTATGTGTACCCATCTTTGTTTGTTCAGGGAATGCTGGGATACGATTCTTTGGAAGTAAGAAGGGAGGTATTCTTGATGGAATATTTTTATAATTTAATTACGGGTAAAATTTCTAACCCTTCAGTGCTAAGTCTGATATCTCTGAACATACCAAAGTATAGCCACGTTCGTCGGCATACTCTGTTCGCAGTACGGGATTGCAGACTGATGTTGATGAGAGAGTCACCGCTTATTCGAGCATTGACTCTGCTTAATGGTGTACTAGCATGGGATCCGACTCTGGATATATTCCATTCAACACCTGCTGTTTTTCGCAGAACAGTAAAGCAATACGTGGAGACGTTGTAAACGCATTGGATTTAGGATCTGTAATGTTTACATTAAAATTGTCTGTAAGAAATAAATAAATAAATAAATAAATAAATAAATAAATAAATAAATAAATGTGCGCTAATGGGAGGCTCAGGGCCTCAGGATCTCATGTGAATGGATCTTATAGCGAATAAATTGAGCGAAAAATGGGGTGTTTCCCAGTGGTCAGATTGATGGTCAGACTAGTCTGGCCAACGGGAATTTTTTTTCCCGTTGGCCAGATTTATTTGACAGCTGGAAAAGACATAGAAAAAAGTACAATCAAAGTAAAAACAGTTGCATTTTATTAATACGCTTTTATTAGCTTTAGACGTATGTAACAGAATCTTTGAACATGATTTTGACCCCCTTCAAAACGTCGGATTAACTCGAAATTTGCCATACCTATTATGGACCGATGACAATTCAATATTTAAAGAAAAAAAAGAAAGAAAGAAACGAAAAATGCACCCAATCTGTGACTGAAACTTGCCTATCAAGTTCTATTGGCAAAACAAGGTACTAAAATATTATGAGGCATGATTGCATCCCATCACATTCTGTAGTTGTTGTATCTTCATAGACAGACCGGTTATGATACTTTTGAGATAACAAGATATATCGATTTGGGATTTAAAGACACCTAAATACCTATACAAAAGTTTTATGCAAAATCTTTACTAAAATAATTAACTAGATACCACTGACAGAGCGATTACCTACTGGCTACTCTTGCACTCTATTTATCATTATGAATTTTTCATTTTTGCCCTAATTATTTTGGCGGCTTAGAATACTAACCCAAATCTCACGCTGGATGGGTATCGCCGCTGGTCCCTCGGAGGGATTATATTGATAATATTTTAATTGGTTTGTATTAATAGTTCATTAATACCATTATTACATTAATTATTAATTTATTATTTCTCCGTGAGGTTCACCGATAGCTATCACCCTCTTGTTCTTCTTGCTTGAGTTGGCCGTCAAACGACTCGACGTGTTCTGGCTGGGGGCTTAAGATTCAGTTCTTTTTTAGGGTGCCGAAGTAAAATCGGAACCCATAAAGTTTCGTCATGTCCGTCCGTCCGTCTGTCCGTCTATCCGAAGCAAAGTTCTCGTTCTCTATTCGTTTTTGTAAACTATATTGTAATTAAGAGTTAACTATAATGATATTTATATTTTTTAATTAAATTTTTTTTTTTAGTAATACCAACTTTCTTGGCAGTCGGGTAAAAAGTTATACAATTATAGGTACTTACTTAGTTCTACATAAGTACTATTATGTCATCTGTGGTTGTACTATGGATAGTTTTAACATTATTCAAGAAAGAACGAAAACTGAAAACGAATATTGACCATTACCTCCCCCCCTTATCTTCATAACTACTGAAGCAAGAATTTTGAAAAATACAGAAAATAGTTCTTTACTTTGTATTACAGGAAAACCTGTAAGAAGACTATAATAATATGGTCTTAAAAAACAGCAAAAATAAACAAAATAGAAAAATGACGGTAAACACTTAATCAACGTACGCAACCCTCTCCACGCGAGTTAAACTCGCACTAGTCCGGTTTTTAAATACTCATTGAATAGATTGTGTCCACAAAATCTAGGAAAGATCGTTTAAATGTCAAACCGATACGGTCAGAAAAAACGCCGGACCGTGGGAAAACGTAATTACAAGGCGAGAGCATCATAATATGCCATTAGCGATCGCGTTCACGTTTCGAGTGTAACGCATCAATGTTTGTTTTAGTACTAACATCCTAAATATAGAGCAAATCACATTTGAGAGCGTGCAAGAATCTATCGCGGAGCTGGGAGCGTGAGAGCGGGTTTATGCTAAACAGGTCATTGGTACCCCGTACCTGTTCGCGGCCTCTATACAGCGTGTTCCGTTTTGACAACGGAACTAATTAACGTAATACGTTTCTTATCTTCGTCTGTCTTTCTGTCGCTGCATAAAATATAGTTTTATCGGACCATCAATCTGTATATCTGTACTGTCGCGTTCCGCGCGAGCGAGAGCGCGGAACAAGCGATAGAGAGGCACGATCGGCTACGATCGGCCGAAGCGCTCAATTTTATCTATAAAAGTATGCAATCATTTCATCAATGTTTTGTCATGACGTTGTCACGTTTAACTACCGTCCGTAAACCGACTTTACAGACAACCATTTTTTACCTTATTATCACATTTCGATAAGTTTGGCAATACAGACCAACTTTTTATTGTAGTATATGCCGAACTTTCTTATATAACCCGAACTTTAATTAAAATTTTATAGATTCAATTTCAGTGCATGGACTTGAACTTGAATTTACTTATTGTTAGGTTTCTAGTAGTGAAAGATAAAAAAATATAAATATCATATTAATCATGGTACTTATGGAAATAAATAGTTTTAACAATAATTACTATAGTAGTTGTCTAAGAATTTGGCCTTAGATATTAAATTTTGTCGCGCTTATAACTTACCATCGTAGACTTAATTAAATTGTCAAACATTAACTTATCATAAGTAAAAAAATACAGTGTAATTGTGTGCATTAAAATGCATCCATGGAATAATTGCGACTTACCTACTGCTTAGTTCTAAAATAAAAGGTTGTAGTAAATTTTTGTGTTCAAATTTAAGAATTTTATTATTTTTAAATTTAACAATTTTAAAATACTAACCACATTTCTAACCAAAAAGTATAACCCAAATAAAACAGGTTCAAAAGCGTAAACAACTTTTTAAAAACACCCTGTATATAAGATCGAGATAAATCGAAGTTCAAGTACAGAGAGACGCCGGGTATACAAGGTTCCTGGCACTCGGGCTCCGGTCCCATTCCGCGTCGGGACCCCGGCCGATGGACCCTCCGCTATCTACGGACATCACCATGTTGTTCTTAAGGACCTTCCTACTACTCGTCACGTGAGTTACAACCACATTCCTTAACTTTTTGCCTAGTAGCATCTTCGTTTCTCATCTGCATTCTTGTATTTATCTTCATCTCCTGGGAATTATAACTAACTAAAACGCTAAGATATAATTATTTTAGTATCTTAAATTCATGTTTTTAATATTTATTTATTTAAATTTTATGTCAAACTAATTTATAAAACAAAATTCGCTGGAATAAAAAAATCGATAGCAATAGAATAGATAGATTTTTTCATAGTTTATCCAAAAGCTTTATAGTGATGTGCGAGTTATATAAATTATATAAATAATTGTAAAATAATAATAATAAATAAATAATCTCTCGTGTTTGACCGTGTTTCTCCTCGTGTTTGACCGATCGTCGACTGTTCGTCTTGCATTACAGTATTTACAGTACACTGTGCGTATAATTTAAATAAATCTTGTTCCCATGCTCATCAACATATTCCCACGCTTTCTTGCCCGCTTACAATGTACATTTTGTACCTGCAACGAAATGTAAAGCAATTTATTAAAATTATAGAACTCTTTTAGAACAAAAGTTTTATGTGAACTGTATACTTGTTTATATTATCTTATAATCTTTAAAGTTATGTATTTAAATTATCTTAATTTACTCAAAATGTATGTATGATTAAAATAACTCTAAAAGTGTCATGCAAAACATAACAGTTGTTAAAAAATCAAATTACCTAATCGATTTCAGTGATTATATAATTATATTACTTATTAGGTACTTTACCCAAATTTTAAATTATTTATTGTGTAATTAATTATTTGAAAATTCGTTCTCGAAAAGTCGCAGCTTTGTAGCGTTACTTCATTCTTGATATTACTTTACTTTCTTAGTATGAGGGGGTTAAACTCGTCGAAAAAAAGAAAATTGGTTGAAAAATAAACTAAAAAAACCGGGCAAGTGCGTGTCAGGCCTCGCGTAAGGTAGAGTTCCGAAGTAGTAAGTTTATCGACTATTACTCATTAACTACTGATGCTAACATAGCCGTGATAGTTTTCCTTGTAAATTCATCATATAAACTATTTAAGAGATTTTTTTAGAAATAGCCAGCAGGGGGGGGGGACACTTGACTCTAACCAAAATTAGCACTTTAAAGCCAAATATTTCGCAAATGGACCCCTAATTCTAAAAATGGTCTTATGAGACCCATAATATTTTTGAAAGACCTTTTCAACGATCACACTTAAAGGTACGCGACGAATAAAAATTCATTCTCACGTTACCTGTAGGGGACGTACCCTGAAAAAAACACTAAGGATCTCGCCGCTTTGCTTCGGACAGACGGGCGGACATGACGAAACTATAAGTGTTCTGATTTCACTTCGGAACCCTAAAACAAAGTAGAGTAGTCTTAGCCTTACTAGTATAAATATTGAAATCGAGTATTGAAAATTGGTGTTGTTTTGTACAAACAGATGCAGTCACCGAGCGTTGAGCACGGACGAGTACTCTCTCCCGGAACTGCCCCCTGGTGAGGCTCCGGAACCTATCCTAACCTTCATGGAGCGCATCTACACCTCCAGCAAGATCCGCTCCGGGTACGACGCTGGCCAGCCGCTGCTGCTGACCCCTTTCATTGACGACAACCGGCTGGAGGAAGCGAGACAGGCGGCCTATGTCAACCCTGAAGCCTTCATGCCTGGTATTGACAGTTACGCTGGGTATCTTACGGTGAGATTTATGTAATAATATTGACTAGGGAAAAAATGCAGTACGGAATTCATGGGGTTTACATATACCTATCTACTGTCAGTGAAAACCGCATCCAAATCTGTTAAGCCGTTTCTGAGATTAGCGGCAACAAACGTCAAGACAAACAATCTGAAAATCATTAGGGTAGAGTGGGGGAATGGCGGTCACTTAAGCAATAATGTAAATATCATTTTATTTTAGGGACTTATAGCAAACGTAACTAATGTATCATATAACTTATTTAGTTGCCCTTTGAAGTATATGATATAAATTATAAATTTTTTAAGCGTTTTTGATTTCATCATCATTTTTAAAAACCCTTCGTTGACCGCCATTACACGCACTCTGCGGGTAACGGCGGCCAGTGAGTGGGATATAAACAGTCATTCAAAAGCAACATTGTTTTGTTTCTTAAATATACTAATTAATAAATTAAAGCAATAAAACAACATGTTTTTTATATTTTAACTAAATATATTCTTTATTTTTTTATTTAACCAAACATATTCTTAATTTTTAAAATTTTAACCAAAATTAACCAAAACAATATTTTTTTTTTATATTTCAACAAAAATATACTTATTTTAATCAGGTATACATCTTTAAATTCAATCACTTGAAGATTCACAAAGTTACAAGGCAAGACGCCTATGAACTTTCTGTTTACTCTTACAGTAATCACATAAATAATTATCAGGAGAATCTGTAGTCCATTTTCCTTTCATCGTAGTTCTTTCTCTGTGCCGCGGCATCTAAAAACAAAAATAAAGATAATCATGACACATTATTTAAACGAAAACAAAATAATATACTTAAGACAAAATTGTCATATTATATGGGGATATATGGGTTATATGGGGATATACCGGTCACTGACCGGTATTACCCTCATAGAATGACTGGCATTACCTGAAAATTCAAAAATGGTTCCTGTGTTCGATGATAAGAAAACTTAAATAACTTACATAAAATCAAACAAACACATAAAAGATTCATTTCCCATCACATAAAAGTGTTTTTTTCCATTATTCCTTCACAGTTCAGGCTATACAGCTTTGGAACGCCCTGCCAAATACCGTCAGACAAGCTCCAACTAAGTTGACGTTCAGGAGATTGCTTCGGGAACATTACCTTAAATTATCTACCACGGGTTAAGCATCAACGTTCCATTTATATGTATTGGCATTACATATTTATGTACACGTATATCTGTAAAATATTATAATATTATATATATTAGATACTATTATATATATTAGATATATATTATATATATATATATATATATTTATTAGATACTATATATATTATTATGTATTTATATTTATTACATGTGTGTAGGATATACAGGGTGGATTTTTGAGACGGGTCAGTAAGGGCAGGTACCTTAACCGTTATAGTTACAGGAAAACGTTCCAAGGAGACTATCCATAACTTTTTTAGATATTCTGAACTGCATTCACAGATTTTTGAAAAAATGTATGGTCAGCGAAAAAAGTGCTAAAATCCAAAAAAAAATATTTTTATGCCTATCGATCCTACTTCGTATGGGGATCAAAATACTCTATGGGACCATTTAAGGTATGAGTACTAGAAATGTCAGAAAACGCTAAAAACATTTTCCATACATTTTGTACTGAAAAACGATAAATCAACTCGAAATATTCTTTATCGCCAAACAATCCTATTTCTTACTGCGATTAAAAGATTATTTAAGGCCTATTGAAATTTAAATACAAAAACTACGATAAGACACAACATATCACACAAACTTAAAAATAGGTTATCTATTATTCAAAATGACCGCCGTTTTCACGAATACACAAGTTCACTCGTTTTTGTACTGAGCAAGTAGCAGCGGAAAGTTTTCTTTGATGGATATTATTTAAAATCCTCGTTAATGCCTCTTTCAGCTCCTGAACACTTTCGTACTTTCTTTTGTAGACTTCATTTTTTAGGTGGCCCCACAAAAAAAACTCGAGAGGCGTTAGATCGGGGCTGCGAGGTGGCCACTTAATTGGACCATGTGTTGGACCATGGACCACTAACAGCACCTCTTGCAGCGTGTCGTCGTGAAAACGGCGGTCATTTTGAATAATAGATAACCTATTTTTAAGTTTGTGTGATATGTTGTGTCTTATCGTAGTTTTTGTATTTAAATTTCAATAGGCCTTAAAGAATCTTTTAATCGCAGTAAGAAATAGGATTGTTTGGCGATAAAGGATATTTCGAGTTGATTTATCGTTTTTCAGTACAAAATGTATGGAAAATGTTTTTAGCGTTTTCTGACATTTCTAGTACTCATACCTTAAATGGTCCCATAGAGTATTTTGATCCCCATACGAAGTAGGATCGATAGGCATAAAAATATTTTTTTTTGGATTTTAGTACTTTTTTCACTGACCGTACATTTTTTCAAAAATCTGTGAATGCAGTTCAGAATATCTTAAAAAGTTATGGATAGTCTCCTAGGAACGTTTTCCTATAACTATAACGGTTAAGGTACCTGCCCTTACTGACCCGTCTCAAAAATCCACCCTGTATAATATAATTTATATTTATTAAAATTAAGAGCTTTTTGACCGATTAAATCGACAATTTGCGCCTATCTAACTTTTTCACCAGCACCCAGGGCTGACTGGTAGAGAATGCCATAAGGCATTAAGTTTTTGCCCTTGTATACCCTAGATTAAGGTGTTGCAAAAATAAATAAATAAATAAATAAAATAAAATGTACTAATACATGTGTAATAATAAACAATTCGAAAGATATTGATTGGAATAAAACACTTTAAGCTTACCTTTCATCGAATTTTCAAATTTATTATAACAAAAAACGTCTTAACCTTACACAGCTTGTCAAGCGCACTGCGCGCAGAGCAAAATAGCGGCGCTTTGTCAATAAGTTTACTGAGGCGTATATTAGATGGCGGCATTAGTAGCATTAGTGAAATACTTGTGGAAGTTTTAGATTTCGATGTGACCGGCACTGCCCGCTGACCGGTATTCCCCCATCTTACCCTACTGTCATGCATTACTGTACTTTTGAGATCATGTTTTTTTTCTGAAACATCTTCCATATTTGTAGGTTAACAAAGAATACAACGCCAATCTATGGTTCTGGTACTTCCCAGTAGAGGGCAAATCGGTGGAGGAGACTCCGTGGATCATTTGGCTCCAGGGTGGCCCAGGTGCCTCCTCCTTGTATGGGCTCTTCCATGAAATAGGACCCTATGTCGTCACAGAGGATTTGGATTTAGAAGGTAAATATATTTTGTATTTTTAACCGACTTCAAAAAAGGAGGAGGTTCTCAATTCGACTGTATTTTTTTTTTATGTTTGTTACCTCAGAACTTTGGACTGGGCGAACCGATTTTGATGATTCTTTTTTTAATCGAAAGCTGGTGGCTGTCATGTGGTCCCACATAAATTTTATTGAGATCTGACAACGGCATCCATGAGAAAACTACATAAGTCGTAAATTTGTGTTAAGATGTGCGCGACAAATTGACGAATAACTCAATATCACGCCAACCGATTTCAATGATTCTTTTTTTAATCGAAAGCAGGAGCTTGTCATGTGGTCTCACATAAATTTGAACGAGATCTGACAACTATGTAGTTTTTGAGACTTTGAAGTCGGTTATTTTTTGTTAGTAAAATTTAGATTATTTACGTGAAGGTTGTATTAGAGAGGCCGCTTCCCACGTTTACAGTTGTGGAACCATATAATTATGGATACACTTAATGTTCATTAGTAGTAGTACTTAGGTACTTAATCGCTGGATACCAGTGTTACTCGTAACTGTGCTGGGTGTCCTATAAATAAATAAACGTGCTATTTGCAGTAAAATATTTAGCGAAAGAGTCTTATAGTTAATCTTATCCTAATCATTAATTTAATATCTAAATGAAAATATTTATTTATTAGAAACATCAATCTGATACACTGAAAATTAAATAATTTCGACACAAATTGAGCATTTTATAGTTTATTTGTACAACTTATCAGCGAATCTGATGTACCTAGGTACTGCATAAGTGAAATAGGTGCTGTTGATACAGGGAACCTACGATTAAACTACGACTTTTATGTTTTTTTTTCTGCAGAAATGAAATACTCTTGGGGAAAAAATCACTCTCTTCTTTTCATTGACAATCCTGTGGGGACAGGATTCAGTTTTACTGATGACGACCGTGGCTACGCTACAAACCAAACCACGGTAACATTTAATTATTATTGATCACGACGGTTTGTAACCTTAATCTAAATAATAACACAGAACATTTTACAATTACGTAATTTCAATTACTATATAAAAAAATGTCGTTGCTTTTCTACGCTAACGTGGCGACGCGACGCGACGACTAAGTTGGGGGGCGTCCATAAATTACGTGAGCTGTTTAAGGGGGGGAGGGGGTCGAGTCAAATCTCATCTAATCTTACGTTGGAGAGAGGGGGGTCTCTGCATATATATCACGCAATTTTTTTTCTGATTGAAACAGAAAAAATCATACTATTTTGGTCCATTTAATCCAGATTATTCACTAAATAAAAGCAGGAAGCATTTTTTTTTTTCTTTTTACAATAACAATCTAACGCGTTTACGTAAGAAACCCACATTTAAAATCTCACGTGAGATTGGGGGATGGGGGAGGGGGTTGAATAAAATCTCACGACATCTCACCAGGGGGGGATAGAGGTCCAGAAAATTTAAAAAAACACCTCACGTAATTTATGGACGCCCCCTTGTTGATTGTGGCCTCGACCTAGAGTACCTACCTAACTACCTAATATAATATCGGAAATGCATGACGATCCCGCAACAATAAGTAAGTATTTCTGTTTTGTTTCAATTTGAAATTTTAATGAAAAATTTCATGTCCTGCAGATTGGTGAGAACCTGTACTCGGCGTTGCAGCAATTTTTAACGATATTTCCGGAGCTACGGAAAGCGCCGCTGACCATAGCCGGAGAATCTTACGCTGGCAAACATATACCATCGTTGGGGGTTCAAATATTGTGGCACAGACAAGAGAGCAAACCTATCAATCTGCAGGTTAATAACAATTTCAGAGTTGATTTTCCTTCTATAAATAAAATTAACACTGTCCATAAAAATACGAGCAAAAATATGATTGAAAAATCCTACGGTAAATTTTTCGCGCTCATAATGAGTTAGTTTTAAAACCATGACCACGAAGCAAGCCTGGATCCAAATGTACCTAAATATCTATCTATCTAGCTATCGTAATTAACTGATTACATTTATGATCGTAAACAGGTTACAGGTATAGGTAATTGTAATACTTCAGTATTGCTATCCGCCCTCGCTTTGCTCCTGTTTTCGTAAAGATTTTTTTCTAAATAAAATAAATCGCCAACTGTACGTTTGTGTTCTATTTGTACTCATTTTATTGTAATATTATGTGTACAATAAAGATAATTTGTATATATCACGTCATGTTACTCAGAAACAATACGAGTAGAACATGCTATTGGTGAAAGATTTACTTTAATCGGTCCAGTAGTTTTTGAGTCTATCCATTACAAACAAAAAAATGAAAACTTTCCCCTATAAAATATTAAGTTAAGATAAATTATTTGCCGGTGGAAAATCATCAGTAAATTTTTGTTTCCTCAGGGGTTCGCGATAGGCAACGGCTTCATAGACCCGCGCAGCCTGCAGAAGTTCAGCCACTTCGTCCGGGAGACGGGGCTGGTGGACGACAAGGTGGCCAACGCCATCAACCAGCTAGAGACAGCCGTGGCGCAGTTCATCCACAACGGAGAAATGTTAAAGGCTTACGCTGTAAGTGTTGTATATTAGGTACTTATCTATACCTATTTGAAATTTTTGTTAGTATTGTTTATGTAGATAGCGGTTTATGCGTAAGACTAATGTTCATTTAATGAGATGAAATTAATTAATTAATTCAATTGAGTCAAACGTCGTTTTTTTTTCATCGCTAAATTATAACTGCGAGTAAGAAAATTTACCGAAAAGTAAAGTAAAAGGAGTCTTATTAAAGAGTGCAATAATTATGTAATGAATTAATGTGTACCTATTCTAACTATTATAAGTACCTAATCTAAGATAATAGTCAGCCGTAAGAACATGCTAATTTTCTATTTCAGTACTACAACTTCTATCTCGAGCTGTTCCTCTCCGAATCTCGTTTGAATAACTTATACAACTACCTGCGAGACGACGTAGAAATTAACGGTTCCTTCATGGAATACATCCAAAGAGACGACATCCGGAAAGCCCTACACGTGGGAAACACCAGCTTTACCCAGATAGGCGTAGTGTACAGGAAGCTTGTGCCAGTCTTCATGGGGAGTGGTAAACAGATGGTCGAAGAACTCCTAGAAAACTATCCAGTTATGATTTACAAGTAAGAGATTTTATTCTGTCCATATTATTACCTTTTAACATTCCCATTCATTCATAAGTACTTTGTTTTTTGATCAGTAGATTGCAACATTAGTAGTGAACCCACAACCATGGAATTTCATAAGTTCCTTGCCACCCACAAAATCAAAACTGACCAAGTCGAGTACCTCAACACCTTTATATTATTATGTAATGATCAGACATATTATTATTATTAAACGCATCGTAAGAGAAAGAAGATTGGCTTTAATAGAAAATCACAATTTATCTTTTCAGTGGCCATTTGGACATCATAGTGGCTTATCATCCATCCGTGAACACATACAACTCACTATCCTTCTCTTCATCGAAAGAGTACCAGAAAGCGAAACGAAGACCCTGGTACCACGACGGACAATTAGCTGGGTAAACTAAAATTTATTTTTAAAAATACAGAGTTTGAACTAACAGGTCGAAATATTTCGCCCTTTTCGATCCGCTGAGATGTCTAATGATTAGTCTAACGACTGCGACCAAAACTAGGAACATAAGCTCCAATTTAGTAGTCCTTACTGGCTAGATATGCAGCCAGTGATTTGATGATAGATATATAGATTAGACTTACTACTAGGTACGACTAGTTTTATACATATTTACAGCCAGTTTTTTTTGGCGATCCTTTTTAACCCTTAAATGGACGATTTTTGTTACACATTTTAAAAAAATATATTTGTGTAATAGACATGTATTACTGTCTTGGAAAAATGAGTAAAAAAATCTAGACATGAATTTACTATACTTTTTTTGCAATAATGTGAGTGTTGTTTATAAACTACATTGCGCATTCATTGAGATTTTGCAAGTATGGGTAAAATAAGAGTGGATATTGTTTTTGAAATGTATTTATTTATTCTTCATTATGATATTTATAAAAACAATTGCTTTTTTTCGTATCACATAAAGATACACGACATTTTTGGCACATTTTGAATGTAAAGCCTGAACATTTTGGGAATTTGCACCTCTGCTGCTGCTTATCCAGCCAAACTGCCCAATGACATGTCTGATCCAATCTGACGTCTTTCAAAGGAATTGCTTGAGCTGGTCCTCGGAACTTCTTCATTACAAGTTCTCTTTGTATTGTGCTCCCATTAGGTCGACCACGTTTAGCGCCATTTGCAGGTAGACCCAATTTGCAGAGGGTTTCAGCAAGTTCTAGTCTGAATGTACCCAAATTGAGAAGTTGATCATTTCCTTTTATATTATTTACCTTCTTGAACATAAAAATTTCAAAATTCAAAATCATTTATTCATGTAGGTATCATTGATACATTTATGCACGTCATTTTTTTAATTTACCAGCTTTTCGGAAAGGTGCTTTGTCATGGAGGAGAAGAAAAACCCATAGATTAGGTAGTGATCTACTCTGGGGTGCTGCTTCTTCGGCTTCCAAAATAGGAGGGTCTGGCATATTTTCATCGTTGTCGATTACGAGAGGAGGATCAGCATCCACTTCATCAGACTGGGCATTCTCACCTTCATCACATTTTTCAAGGTCTCGAAGAACATCTCGAGCTGTTTGATAATAGTGACCTTCATCCTCTACTTCGGAGTCTGACCCGTCTAAGCCATCTCCTGAATCTTCAAGAGTTTCTAAATACTTTATAATTTCGCTTTCTAGTAATCGCGGCATGCTGAAAAGCAAAATAAAAATCCTTCACCAAACATGCATTTATTTAGCAGGCAATGCGCATTGTAGTTTTCCTACAACATACCAGATTTCGCCTAATTCGACAGTAGCATCAAGTGATTTTCAATGTTTTACAACATGAACATGTAATTGAAGATATAATCAAGCAAATAAAAATATGTTATATACTTACATTATATTTTATCAAAGTCCGAACACAGCTACAAAACTTAGTTTCGCGCCACTAGAAAAGTTTTCTTCAAAGTGACATTTGACATTAACTTATTTTCAATGCATAAAAATATTGGATAGTGCCAACATTAAAAAAAGTACAAAATTCGTTCAGAAATAAGTACTAGTTGTCAAAATTAGCAAAAAATTAAAAGAAGGTCAATTTTATCTGTGATGTTTAGTATGTTGTATAAAAACAACATTGTCCATTTAAGGGTTAAATCAAATGATTAGATTGGACCATAGGTCCAATCTAATAACTCATAGGAGTTACCTACGTTATTAGGGGTAGGTACTAGGATGTAATGACTGGAACTACTTTTAAAGCGGGACCAATTTCTAGTTTGTTTTGACTTCTTAAATTATATTTTATTGATTTTATATTTCATTGATTTAGACCTCTTATACATTTTCCAGGTATTATAAAACAGCGGGAAACCTTACTGAAGTAATGATCCGAGGGGCCGGCCATATGGTGCCCTCAGACAAGCCAGCCGCCGCCCTGGGCCTCATCTCTGCATTCGCGCGAGGCCTGTCTCTGGCAAATGACACGGGAGCCTTGATAGATGTAGAAAAAAACTTGCATCATCAGTGACCCCACGTTTATTTATGCAGACTGCCAACAAATATTCGGTGCCATGCACTCTTCTAGCTCTGTACCTTATTAGGATAAACGTTTGAAATAGTGTACGTGTTTTTGTAAATACTTAATAAATTTTGTACACATTTGAAATCTAGTATAAATTATTCTATTTATACCCAGTCTACCATTAGTAACAGATATTATATATATAGCTGCTATTGTATTAACTTAATTAAATTTATTTAGCAAACACTACAAATACTGACACAAAACCGGTATCATACATGTACCTATCATACCGGTAAAATACGAGGGTGTTACAAGAGGTGACAGAAGCTGGCCCACATACTTATTATCTTAGAATAATAATAAACTTATTATTATTAAATCATCAGTAATATTATTTCTGGCATTATTATTTTTCTGTGAAGTCTGGCTGTCTAGGTATAAGTTTAATATCCTCTTGCTTTATTCATACGGCAAACGATTCGTCGTGTTCCGGTTAGGGCTTGAGTTGAGAACTTGAGATCCAGTCATTTCTTTCTTCTGTATTGCCCGGTAACGCATCAGTGATGTCTTTAGTTGCTGATGTCCATGGGCAACGATACCACTGGATCGTCATTGGTCAGTTCGTTATTCGGCTTAGCGGCTATGTAAAAAATAGGTTCGAAGAGAAAATAAAAAAGAAGAAAGGCAAACAATTTGTATTGGAGAGTTAAATTAAAAACACGATGTTTTTAATAGATACTGTATTTCACTAAAATAGATTCCATTGTTATTCAGTCATTTCTTCAATAATAATTTGTTAAATTTCGGTATGTACAATCCAAGTGATTCAAATCATCCAATAAAATACGTCTGAAAGTCCTTAAAACAATAGCTATGGATACCATAGAGTAGCTGGTACTATTTATTATCTATCGTAGTGATTATGTACTCTGTGTTATCTATAAAAGTATGGTGACGTTTCCGATCGGGACCTATGTGCTGCGACAGAGAAGATTGATGATAAATTGTTAAAAAACCGGGCAAATCTTGAAACCTGCTGCAGTCTCAGTGTGAATTTATGTTACTTGATTATGTGGACGCTATTTCTGTTCCAGTGTGACTTATGATAGTTTTGTTTTAAACTGTTCGTCGGTAAACTACACCATGTCAGTGATTTCGTTTGTGGTTTGCGCATTGCTAGTTTTTATGCCTGTTTATGCATTTTATTTACCGGGATTGGCTCCAGTAAACTATTGCTCAGCCAGTGACGACAATGGGAAAAACTGTAAAGTGAGTATGCTTCTTAAGAGTTACTTACAAACCAATAAATACTTTTATTCTCAGAACTATGTAAGGAACGTACAATTTTATGCTCACATACTTACCAACCAACGTGTTGACAACATGATAACAAAACATAAAGGAGCTAGTGCTAATAAAAAAACGATAATTACAACTGTAAAGTATGTTAACAAAATATATTTAACAAAAATTGTCTGAAGAACATTTCAATGGTGCAATAACATTATTTCGCATACAAAGTACTTCATCAGTAAATTATAAACTTTTATAGACTAAAGGATGCATGACGACATTTAAAACATAAATTTACTCTATTTTCAGAATGAAATCCCATTATATGTCAATCGATTAAACACAGAAGAGTCAGTGATACCTTTTGAATACCACCATTTTGATTTTTGTCTCTCCGATGAGACAGAGTCACCAGTGGAGAACCTAGGTCAAGTAGTATTCGGGGAACGTATCAGACCGAGTCCATATAAAGTAAACTTCCAAGAGAAAGTGGACTGTAAAATGGTATGCCCGCCCAAGATATACAAAGGTTCTGACCCAGAATCAATTAAGAAATTGAATCTATTGAAAATGGGAATGGCGTTATACTACCAGCACCATTGGATTCTGGATAATATGCCGGTGACATGGTGTTACTTGGTCGGGGAAGGAGGGAAGGTTTATTGCAGTACTGGATTCCCAATGGGTTGTCAAGTTCGAAGGGATTTGGTAAGTTTTCTATATTATTCTGTTATTATTTTAATATTGTGAGTCAAAAAACTGAGCTGAAAATTTGGTATTAAACTTTACTACATTTTATGTGATCTTAGAATAAGGACATTATACACTGATATCTTGACCCAGTTAAATAGAACTTACATTTTAATTTATCAATGTGTTCATATTTTACTATAATATAAGTACTCACAATATTTATTTTGTATTCCGATATTTCAACCCAGTTGCATGGATCGTGGTCACGGATGAACTGACTGAACGATCCATGCAACTGGGTCGAAATATTGAAATACAAAAGAAATATCAGAATACAAAATAAGTATCGTACTCATATTATCGTAAAACGTGTTCATGAGTTAAGTATAAAACGTGTTCATGTATCAATAAGTTAGGTATGTTTAGAGAGCAATAGTTATTTTGTAAGTTGAACATTTTGGCTGTTATTGCATGGTGATCATAACCTTGGTTGATTGCTTGTTTGCAGACTGTTCACAAAAGTAAAATGTAATATAACAACATTGGTAAGAAAAATATAAATCAAGATAATCAACAAGTGTATTGATTTATATCTTAAAACTATTCATCGAAAACTGTAAAGTGAATTATTTAATAGTACAACTATTATCACACTGGGTTTATTGTACTGATAATTATAATTTTTCCTGTTATCTTTGTATGATTAGATTTTGATCAATTTCATGTGGAAATGGTAAAATCTATTCATTTGTTACTATACATTGAAATGTCATATTTGTTGTGAAATGTCATATTTGTTTGAGTTATTCTTTATTGCAGAAATTAAAAACTTTTATTCTGTTATTTGTTAAATATCCTAAGTATTAATTTTTGAACTTGAAATAAAAACGGTATATGCATCAAACATTCTTCAAGCTGGAATAGATGAAATGGCATGAAACACTATAGGAGAGCTTTACAATTTTTCATCAGTTTCATTGCTTACCACATCATTTTTAATACCTATCTGAACTGAATTATCAAGCAATTAAATATGAATAAAAAAATTACGATAAATATCTCCTTTTTCAAATTAATTTTTAATTATTTTTTTCAGTCTGCTGTTTAAAAAAGAGAAATTGAATAATATGCAAAACTGCTCATTTTATAATATGCAAAAATGCTCATTTTAATCTAGAATGTTTTAAAAGCTATTCTATATACTTCTTATTCTACTTATATTTCTATTATGTTACTTAAATATACATTTATATATCAGATTGTCTTCATTAGACATTGGTCTTCAATTTAGCATAATGTTATGTTAATTTTATAAATTGACACACTTATCTTGAGTGAAACTGATAATGAGCGTCTACTTCAAAGTTGTTTGTTTGTTTCAAAGAATGATAACACCCCCTAGGCATTAGAATCCTTAAGGTTTCCTGTACTCAATCTAGAAAACATATTTGTCAATGTTAGCAGTTTTAAACTAACTCAATTTAACTAATAAGTATGTACATATTTCTTACCTTGAGGTCAAGCCCATGTATTTTTTTTTATATTACCCAGGTTGACTGTATTATATCATAATTCAAAATATTACATTTTTACTTTAGGTACGTATTCTTTTTATAAAATTTTCGCATGGTGTAAAAAAGGACTACTTAATCACAAAAAGTGGCACTAAAGTGCGGGTTTAGGTCAAATAAAAGTTATATATTACCCCTTTTTTCACCCTTATCTCCTCCTGGAGGAGATTGCTGCTTAGCGATAAGGCCACATTTTTGTATTGTATTTATTTGTGATGTACAAATAATGTATCTAGCTAAATAAGTTGAGAACTGATAATCTATGTACCCATACTATGATAATTATCTTCTAGATCTAGATATATCAGTTGTGATTCATTTTATGTTCAGGATACATGCACACCTATTGTGGAGACGAGTCCAAGCCAGGTGGACACTTACTACCTATTCAACCATGTGGACATCGAGATCACATACCATAGTGGCGGAGAAGAGGACTGGGCAGTAGGCTTTGGCGACAACGGTGGACGGATCATTTCTGCTAAGGTTTGGATTACTAAGATTTATAATTTGTATGTTACTATAATATTGTTTCATTATATTTTTTTCATAAACTATTATATTGATCGAAATTCCACCATATTTCATTTTATTTACATTATGAACATATACATGATGTTTAAAAAATAGGTTCAAAGTTTTCTATCTAGACACGCGGAGCGTGTCAGCCAATTTTCTAGCTAACATTGGCGAGCAGCACCGTGTGTAATATTACACGAACCATTTGGAGCCACTTTTGACCACCTCATAACTCAAAAACTATTCAACATAAACCTGTCAAATTTGGCTCATTTATTAAGACTTGCGAAATACATACGTCTTTCAAATTTCATAAACACATCTTAAACGGTTATTTAGATATTAACGTCCAAAAATCGAGAAATTTAACACTGACTGACCTATAGATCAAAACTATATCCAACTTCCAGGTGACCTAGAAAGTTAAAATTTGGCATGCAGATAGGTAGTCGGGTAAATACAAAGGAATAAATCTGAAAGTAGTAAATTTTTATCATTTTATGATAATTTTTCAAAAAATTGATTCTATTAGGAACACTTACTTATAACGCCTGAAATTTATGAACAGCAATCAAAATTGATGACAGGTGATCATTATGTGGAATATTTAATCAGTGGAATACCACCCTTAATTTTTTTTAATCGAAACATATCAGTTTTAGTATTTTGTGAAGCTTTCAACGGGGGAAGATGTTCAGTGTCCCAAGTGACTGTTGGAAGTGCATATCAAAAGTACGTATTATTTACGTACAGATTAGTGAGACGTCAGTAGCCGTTATTTCCAGTGTATTGCATTGTTCCATTTTTAATGTGTGAAAAATTATTCTTCTCTTATCTTGTATGGCATGTACACCACTAAATTTTGTATTATTTCCGAAATTATACCAGTTTAAAGTGATTCGAAGTATTGTTTCCAAATATATTATGGCACGTTATCTCATCGAACACAAACTACTTATAACTAATAAGAGTATATTCGACTATCGTATTTATTATTATTATTACTACTATCGTATCGTATCGTATTTATTATTATTATAACAGACTGGGATTTAGTATTAATTATTATTTCAATATTTAGCGGACATGAATAGTAGAAGATCATTACTTATAAATAATGAAGTAATAGGTATTTTGGACCACGGTGCACTAACTACGGATTTAGTTGAAGGGCACTATTACAGTTCATGTATAAGGTAACAAAATTAATCAGTAACGTTATGAATAAGTACCTATTAATAATTTCTGTACAAAAAGTAATGATATCCCATCAAAAACATGAATGTAAAGTAAAAGCCAATTAAAAAAAAAAGAATTGAGATCTAAATGGGTGCCAAGTTCTGTGTAGAAAAGCCTAAAATTTTAGTCACAAGAACATATTGTAATTCAAGCTTTACATTTGAATTGGCTAGTTTTCATTAGTTAGCAACCAACAAACCAAATTTTAGAAAAGTAACATAGGTCATCAACCTAACAGACTTAACGAAGATAATTATTCAAATATAATACTATAACCTAGATAGGTACGTGAAAACTAACCAAGTCAAATGTGGAGCTTGAATTACATGTTCTTGTGACTAAAATTTTAGGCTTTTCTACACAGAACTTGGCACCCATTTAGATCTCAATTCTTTTTTTTTTTAATTGGCTTTTACTTTACATTCATGTTTTTGATGGGATTTACATATTAACTATTAACATATGGATTTCCTGTCTGTGAAATGAAACTGCTGGCCTTGCAACATGGGTTCACTAAAAGCATGCTAGACTTGGACTTGAAATTCTCATCATATATTTTATACTTTATGCCAGTAATCTTTATGGTTTCAGGTGAAACCCGCAAGCATCAAGCACACAGATCCGAACAACTTAGACTGCAGTGTGCGCACGCCCCTCGAGATACGAAACACTCTGAACAAGGATGAGACGGTCCAAGTGATCTACACTTACAGTGTGTCCTTCCGCAAGAACAACACTATAAAGTGGTCATCGAGATGGGACTACATCCTCGAGTCCATGCCACAGACCAACATCCAGTGGTTCTCGATATTGAACTCGCTAGTGATCGTTCTGTTCCTTAGTGGCATGGTCGCTATGATTCTGCTACGAACTCTTCATAAGGACATTGCTCGGTACAACCAAATGGAATGCGGCGAGGACGCTCAGGTACGTTTGCTTTTATGTAATAGCTGATAAGATGTGATTAGATAGATAGATAATGACGTATAGAAATCCATTAGTGCTATTAGTAAAATTCAAAAATATACAATGTTGGTTTTGGGGAAGCAATCAATAATATTAGCAGATAGCGGTTTTTGTAACAGGATAGGCGGAAACATACAAGGAAGGAACTCAAGGATGAGAATAACCATCTCCCCCCCCCTGCAACTATGAAGAAGGGGGGGCGGGATTCATATGGATAAACTATTTTTTTTACTGCCCTGTAATCTTGCATACTCCTGGAAAAGAATTCTGCATTAGATTCAACTAATTAAGTGTTTGTTTCGGAGCTGTTTTAATGCAGAAGTGAGTGTATGAGTGTTTATTGATTTTATGTATAATTTCAGGAAGAGTTTGGGTGGAAATTGGTTCACGGTGACGTATTCCGGCCGCCGCGGCGAGGCATGTTGCTGGCGGTGTTCCTCGGGTCGGGAGCTCAGGTAACGCCTTCCTTATCGAATACATTTCTTTTATAAAGCTACACACTCATAGCCCCGCTAGGATTCCCAGTGTCGTGGGTGCCATAAACTACACACAATGACACACACACACACAACTATACCAAAAACAGAATTTTTAACTCATTAAAATATCTGACTCTCTGGGAATCGAACCGAGGATCGATCAAACAGCGGTCTGGAATGATAACCATTGCGCTAGGCGGGTCTTCATGTATATTATATTATTTTGACCTTCCCTAGCTTTAAGGAACATAATTTTATTGTAACGTTTACACTTGTACATAGTTGGTCAGGGAGGAATTAAAATGTTTAATAGTATGGGTACCTAACTGTATACTCTGTTGCACTGTCCTTCGCTTTAAATCTCCGAATTATTGCACTTATTTTTAAAAGATGTGCTGAGGAGTTTCTTTCGTCCTTTCTTTTCCACTTTGAAACACCTTTCCGAAGCAAATCAAAATATTTAGTATTTATAAGCGTATTATTAATATCTACATATTATATGAACTAAATTGTTTGAATTTAAGTAATTAATTCCGTATTGGTATAACTATAGTTGTAAAAAAACCAGTATAAAACGTTTAAAACTGAAACGCACCGTTTAAAACCCGAAAGCCACCGTTTTAAACGGTGTAATACCCGACTGCGGAGACAAAAGAGAGTTATGTATTTAGAATTGTAAAGGCATAAAATAACGTGCAATATTTTACAAGCAAGTTACTTCAATGGTTTTATTTGTTGAAATAAAATATTTACAAGTAAAAAAGAATATTACTACTTTTTATATTATTGGTTACATTAAATAATTGTTCTCTTAGCACTTCATACGAAAAAATATACTACCCGCTCGCGCGCACGAATCGTCCGACTCAGCGACATGACAACTATAGCCCAGTCAAATTAGGCAAAAAAAGTGGTCAACCTCGGAATGAAAGATAATAAGCTGTAAATTGGTATAAACCTTCGTTTTGTCGTACTAAATGTTGTCTCAAAAGTCACAAGTGCTATCGTGTCCGCGTCTTAAGATATTCAAGGTCAAAGGTCGTAAAAATCGTATATGACTGTACGCGGCGCACTCTTCGCGATCTACCGCAAAAACGGTTGATCGTATGAAAAAAAAGTTCAAACAAGAATTTTATACTCTACAACTTTTATACAGGTGTAAATCTCATTTAAGCAATAGAAAGCGAGATATTCACGAAAAACCGATTTTTACGACCTTTGACCTTGAATATCTTAAGACGCGGACACGATAGCACTTGTGACTTTTGAGACAACATTTAGAACGACAAAACAAAGGTTTATACCAATTTACAGCTTATTATCTTTCATTCCGAGGTGAAACCCTAATATGACTGGGCTACTATGTTTGTGCGTGCAAGGTGGCAACGTTGCATAGATGAACTCGAATCGGTAATGAAATAATATGTTTTTTATTAAGAAGTTATTAAAATAGAGTTAATATGTATACTTAATCATTATTATTTTTTGAAGTTTTTAACTTTTTGCGTTTTGAGCGCTAATTCTTAAGTGAAAAGTGAAAAAGGCATTTTTTCATTGCTTTTCACTAATATTAATTATTAGTAAAAAATCTAACAAACATGAAAATACACTGTTTGGTACTCCGTTGCATGGCGAATTCGATAATCTAATGCATTCTGAGTTCATATTAAAAAAACTCTGTTTCTATCCATAAAAACCGTAAAACACCGTTTTAAACGGTTTTAAACCAAAATTTTGGTTTTAAACGGCATGGTTTGATTCGTTTTAAACCGACCTTACAACTATAGGTATAACGATAGTCGTAATAATAGTCGTGTTTTCGGCTACGAATGCTTAATTCAATACAGATAACAATATTAATTAGTAATTTAGTAACACAATACATGTCTAAATATAACCTTATCTAATACCTTTTACCTAAATCATTAACTTTGAAGTAGCTTCCTGTTAGCGCTTGATTATATTGGAAATCTAAAAGTGGTAATTAGGTGGAATTGTAGTCAAATATTAACTTATAAAATGTAGACAAAAAGATCCCAAACTGCAATTAGCTCATTAGATTTTACTATATTATAAGCAGGGAAGGGTGTCTTGGACAAGGTTGGATATGAATCTTCTTACAACTTTGGCAACCTCAGGCAACTTGATCTCAAGTTAACCTGGTCGTGTCACATGACGCTGGTGACCCTCCGCGTCGCGTTCATACCCTCTACTGCAGTACACCGCAAGCAGGGAACCGGCAACGCATCAGTGATGTATTTGGTGTTGCTGATGTCTTTGGGCGACGATAGCCACTTACCTTCAGGTGGATCGTCAACTCGCTTGCCGGCTACTTCCATAATCTTAAATTAAAATAAAAAAAATCCCGACATTTTTACTAACACTAAACATATCTAAGAATATTTGATTAAGTCACCTTTCAAACATAAAAAAACTAGATCAACATCGATTCATCCGTTTGGCTGCTAAGAGCTGCCACAGACAGATACATATCGACGCTAGAAAGCAAAAACGTAGTAAACCACACTGCCGTCCAAACGAAGAGTGCAATAAGTCGAGTTTTTGGGAAAACTGAATTTAGACCTTATCTTTAACTACATAAGGTCTTAAATAAATTTGCCCAAAAAATCGACTTATTGCACTCTTCGTTAGGACGGCAGTGTCGTTTACTACGTGTTTGCTTTCTAGCGTCGATATAATATCCTCCTGCTTAGTTCACCTGGGTATAACACCCCTCTTTTTTTGTCGGGGGTTAAAAACGGGAAGGTTGGCTTGATCACGTTCAGATAAAGCTCCTAACATCCCCTGGTAGGATGTCAAGTTAACCTGGTCGTACCATATCACTTGCAGGTATTCGGAATGACGCTGGTGACCCTCGCGTTCGCGTGCCTCGGCTTCCTGTCGCCGGCGAACCGCGGCGCGCTGATGACGTGCGCGCTGGTGGCGTGGGTGCTGCTGGGCGCCGCCGCGGGGTACGTCAGCGCGCGGGTGTACAAGAGCTTCGGGGGAAGACGGTGGAAGAGCAACATCCTGCTCACGTCTATGGTGTGCCCCGGGTAGGTAGACCGACGTTACTAACGTATTCACAACAAGATTTGCTTAGCAACATGTGTTCGTCATGCTTACTTCCTTTCTTTCTAGTTCTATTCAATGCTATGCGTTCCATACAAAACCTCAGTAGCTAATTTACCTGTGCCTTGATTTTGACAAATCAAATATTGTTGTATCAAGTAAATTGACTGTATTAACTATTTTTTAAGTTTAACTGAGTTTATAGCCATTTGCATTATAACTTAATTATTTAGAAATTATTTTGTCCTGTACATCCGAACTTGGGACAATAATTACAGACTAATGATACTAAACTTTACTAGAAACAGATAAGTAACTAAGCTGAAACGTTCGCTTTCAGTGTGGTGTTCTCCCTGTTCTTCATAATGAACCTGGTGCTGTGGGGCAAGGGCTCCTCGGCCGCCGTGCCGTTCTCCACGCTGGTGGCGCTGCTGGCGCTGTGGTTCGGCGTGTCCGTGCCGCTCACCTTCATCGGCGCTTACTTCGGCTTTAGGAAGCGGGTGAGAATGCCTGAGCTTATATAACGCTACACACTAGGATAGCCTGTGTTGTGGACAACACACGTGAATATACACACCCAGCCTATAGGGCCCCTGTCTAAGGTTCCCAGTATGTCAACGAATCGCATCCCTCTCGTGGCCAAAGCGCCTTTTTATAGATGTATTTTATTAAACTAAACGTGGCGCTACTGCTACTGCTGGTAAATATTGGATCATTAAGAGCCCCATACGAGCGGGGGCCCACAACAAATTAATACAGGTCTACCGAGGCCGCGAGGGTAAGCTACGCCACTAGTAACTTGTGTTTCACTTGCTTCCTACTAGACGCGTGTTTTGGTAATGCGCTTAGCCTTAATGAGAGGCAGAGGAACAACCTGGCGTTAGTGACGTCAGATCAGAGGCAGAGGAAGACCTGAGAAGTTGGTACCATCATCAGCTGTCACAGTTGAACTGTGTTTTGTTGTTGTTTATTAATTTATATACAAGACGCACAGTTCCATGCAAAATTAATCAATTCATTAAATATTCCTTTTGCTGACTGTTGTAATGAATATAATGTATTGAATCAATGTTTTTGTATGTGTAGATCCTGGAGCACCCGGTGCGCACGAACCAGATCCCGCGGCAGATCCCCGAGCAGTCGCTGTACACGCAGCCGCTGCCCGGCATCGTGATGGGCGGCGTGCTGCCCTTCGGCTGCATCTTCATCCAGCTGTTCTTCATACTCAACTCGCTCTGGTCCAGTCAGGTAATTACGTCCGGTCTGGTCCACCCATTAACGGCCCACTTCTTACGATAACAACCGGAACTGACGGCTTTACTTACTCTGAAGCACATAAACGCTCAAGCTCTTACTCTGTGTATTATAATGTCAGTTATAATATTACGTAAAATTACTTATTTATAACTACTATTATTTCTTCTGTGGTAAAATTACGATTCCCGTTAGTGTTGGTGGCTATCTTGTAAATGAAGTGGTTTAAAAGTTAAAATAATGATTTAAAATAAACTGTTAACGGATGGATGTTTCCAGATGTACTACATGTTCGGCTTCCTGTTCCTTGTGTTCGTGATCCTGGTGATCACGTGCTCGGAGACCACAATCCTGCTGTGCTACTTCCACCTGTGCGCTGAAGACTACCACTGGTGGTGGCGCGCCTTCCTCAGCGCTGGCTCCACCGCTGGCTATCTCTTCGTCTACTGCTGCCACTACTTCGTCACGAAACTTAACATCGAAGACGCTGCATCCACCTTCCTCTACTTCGGATATACCTTCATCATGGTGTTTCTCTTCTTCCTGCTCACTGGCACCATTGGCTTCATGGCCTGCTTCTGGTTCGTCAGGAAGATATACAGTGTTGTTAAGGTTGATTAAGTTGAAGACTAGTACAGCAGTGTCCAGTATGATCGTTGGTTATCACCAACTGTGTGTGATTGCTGAGTGCATTCTTTTTGTTGCTTCCACGAGTTTCCGGATTATCTTTTGTGTTCATTCCAAAATTTTATGAGGCCTAAGATTTAGGTTTTAGGTGTGTTCGGGTTATTTAACTTACGTTTATTTCATTTGTTACATTCATATAATCATTTGAAAGTCGACGTTTTATAGTCAATTTTCTTTAAACATGTTATATAAAAACGTATTGAAATTATCGCAGTATTCCTAATTCAGTTTTTCTCAGTGTTTATGTATTATTTTCCTAATAATGAGTGTTAACTGATGAGGCTATTGTGATATGCCAGTTACATCGGTGAATACCTGATTCGATATTTGGAATATAGACGAGTTATGCTGCTGTACGTAATGTGATTTATGTATAAATTTTATTTATATCCTAAATGTATTTGATAGGCTCACAGGCGTGTTTTAGATGTTCATTTATTTGCCTACGACTAATAAAACGTACCTGTAGTATGTTTTTAATTGTAAATAAGATATAAAAGAGACATTGAAATATATATTGTGTAACACCGAGGAAACAATGAACCTTGCACAATAAATAAGAAATAATATCGATTTATTTTAAAAGGTTTATGTATACAGAAAAATGTTTTTTTAGTAGTTAGTACTTAACCACATTTCAAATTAAATATCACGATAAATGAAGCTATTCTTAGACTATATGTTAAACAAGATACTTCTAGTTGTACAGAGTTTTGTATGTCACTATAATAATTATTGATTAATGTAAGAGTTGTTAAACGTTTGTCCTGTGTAAAACAATACATTTGGTATCCTGCATTATGGGCTCATTTAATGATCCATATGCTTCAAGCTGTCGTTGGTCAATATCTGTTTACTTTATTATCAGATTTTAATAGATATTTTAAAATAAATATTATTGCCCTTGTAATAACTTTCCTACTAAACTGTACCGAATCTCTTCTGACAATCGTTTAGCATCTACTGCATCGAGTAATTTATTTTGATGTATTGACCTAGTTAATGAAAGGCCACAAGTCATTTCCAGGAAACAAATCCCGGGATATGGTCCTCCATGTGTTCTCATAATAGAAGAATTTTTTAATTATAATATAAAAACTTAGGAGGCCTGACGGTTTCTGATAAAGATTAAACGAAATAATACACATATAAACAATATTGTATCACAAGAAGCACTTCGTATTATGATGAATGTGTAACCACAGGTATAACTTTGCTGCCATATTGAGAGGAAAATAACTACAATCTTGAACCAATGGCGTAGAAAAATAAATACTTATTAGTACTAGAAAATCGCCGGTTGAGTTCACTAGACCCTACTCTAATTATCAACATTTTGATTGATGCACAGGTATGGAGTAATGTGGATACAGATGGTTATGGAATATTAGTAAAAAAAACTATTATATTTGTCATTAGTACGTAAGTCTCGCAATATTAGTGAAGTCTCAACTCTTGAGAAGGACGCCGAGCTCATTCTAGTTTTGAATTTGTAATAGAAAACGTATTTATTTCTTAGAGTATGTAAAAAGTCCTACTGGTTAAGCATGACGAATTTAATGCCTGCAACTGACAAATTAATCTACTCTTACAAATAAACAGGATTTAAGTCTATTTTGTGAGGAATCATATAATGGAAAAACGTATTCCTAATTACTTTGTAAGTAAGGAAGCGATGTGCAACGTTATAGGTACGATATTAGCTTGAACGTAGGTTTTATTTGTTTCTCATTTCACTAACTATTTCTTATTATTCTATACCAACGGAGAACTAATATTTTAAGTATCTACTTTGAAATAACAAGCATCTAGATGTATTAAGTATCAAACCATTTTACTACCTATCTATACTATATTATATGTTTTATTGTGATATGAAAATAGAAAATATTTCCTTTTTAAATAATTATGTAGCATTTAATACATAATTATAATGAAAAATGTGTAAAAACAAAGTGAAAATCAATGTGAATAATATGTTACATGACAAGTTTTAGTCAAGTTAAAAATAAAGCCAGTACAAAATTTGGCATCAAAACATACTGTTTTTCCTTTTTTATGTTATCATTATTAATATTGAGTATGCATTAAGCAAGTTTGTGTAATTAAGTTATAAGATATTTTAAACTATGCTTCGTAATGGAAAATAGTTGATTCTAAACATTAAATTGGCTATTTTAAAAATGGTTTTTTATTTTTTATCAATCGTAATTACTTTTAACCAACACCCCACTGAAAAAGCGAAGATTAGGAGGGCTCCCCCTCCACACCATCTACATCCACATGTGACAATATTTAATTATATACGTAAAATACATTTCATTTAATTTTCCAAAATCGGTTCGAGCAACCAAACACAAATCCTGGATCTGCCACAATCGTTATTTTTAAGGTTTTTAGAACCCGCGCAGACAAAGAGTTCGGCCGCTCTTTGTAACGTTTGCAACTCTATAGCGATTAGCGCTGCACAGACAGCATGCAGTCAGACCGTGCCGGTCTGAGTGAATGCTTGTTCTATTCCCAGAAATACAATGAACGCAGAACTCTGAACGGCTGAACTCTTTCTGACTGCGCGGCACAGGCTCAGTTTCTGTAAATAAGAAATTAACAGACTTGACATAGCATTATATTTTTACAGATTTTTTCATAAATACCTAAAAAACTAAACATACAATCTTACAATATTATTATCGTTGTTTACCTTAATTGCTTCTTGAATATGTTTATTAAAAGAAATCAATCATTATTACACCTATATCACAATTTATTCTACAAAGTTTAAGTACATTACATTTAGATTTAAGATAAAAAAAACGATGAAACTAGCGCCTGTGCTTTGAAGATTTTTTGGCATGAATATGAAGATACAATCAGTGAGTTGCACACCTAAAATACGCCCAAGTACAAAACTTATTGTTAGTGTCCGACCGAAGCTTCGGCTTCGGCTTCGGCTTCGGCCACCTTCGGCCAAAAAAGCACCTTCGGCCAAATCTTCGGCTTCGGCCAAAAATTTGCCGAAGGTTTGGCCGAAGCCGAAGGTTTGCTAGTTGTCAAATATTGAAATTTACTGAACGATGCTAGAGCGAGACGGAGAGTGTGCAGAGCAGCAGAGTTTCGCCGCGCCGCCGCACCGGCCCAAACGAATCGCAGTTAGTAAACTAAACGAGTCAAAACAAGTTTAACTTAATTTAATTATCCTAAGAAATTACTTATAAGTATTTAATTTTCTCAAAAATTCCAAAAAATTATATGTAAAAAATAGATATTGAAAAAGCGTTAAACTTTGCTCAATTATTTTATAGAAATATTTTGTGTTCGTCTGATAATTAAAAAAATGTGACTGATTATTTGATTATTTTTGTTAAAATTACTTTAAGTAAATAAATATTTAATTAACATTGTATATTTGAAACTTTTATTTTTGACAATATTTTATTACCTACTTGTATATGTTGGTCACTCGGCTCGTTATTGGGCTAAATCTCTAAAGCTCTCACAATATGTATCTACTATATTCTGAGATCAAAGTAACTATCGTATTTCTCAAGGTCAATGACACCTTCGGCTTCGGCTTCGGCTTCGGCCGAAGGTTTTGGTGAATACGGATTAATCGGCTTCGGCTTCGGCTTCGGCCAGAATTGCACCTTCGGTCGGACACTACTTATTGTTTACAATATCAAAAAAAATATTATTTACCTATATTATTTACTATTCAGTTGCTATCACTGCTTTCTGAAAGATCAGCCTTATCTTTGGGCAGATTGACCCTTTTTTTCGCTGGTTTTCTTTTACGATCAATTTTGGTTTTCCTAAATACTTCTATGGCCTTTAATTTGTTTTGAAGAATATTTTGCATATCTTTCTCTCTTTGGGGAATGATTTCCTGATATCTATCAGTTTTTACAATGTTGATTTCAATACCGCTTTCTGTTGTAGATACTTTGGCACCTTCAATAATCTTTTTCTTTTTAGATTTTGTTTCTGTTGCGCTGCCACTTGGCTTGCTATCATGTTTTTTGGTTGTGCCTTTTCTTTTCTTACCAGCTTTTAATTCTGATTCGCCTTTAGAGTTTGTCGTTGCCGAATCTATATTTTCATTTTCGGTGTCCATTTTCTGAACAGCTGCTTTAACTCTTTTACTCATTTGATCTTCCAAAGATTGAAAGTCTATTTTTCGTTTGAAATAGTCCTGAACACTTTTTTGTGTCTTTCGTTCCGACATTCTTTTTATCACTGGCTGAAGAATCACA
This sequence comes from Thymelicus sylvestris, assembly GCA_911387775.1. Taxonomy (NCBI): domain Eukaryota; kingdom Metazoa; phylum Arthropoda; class Insecta; order Lepidoptera; family Hesperiidae; genus Thymelicus; species Thymelicus sylvestris. The sequence continues at coordinate 4,171,883 of OU426888.1, forward strand.
TCTAATTTATTCTGTGACCAACCAAATTTAGCCTTGGCGTAATCGCGTAATATTGTGATATCTAGTTCACCCCATGTAAATTTTTCTTTACTTTTCTCAACATTTGGATCCAAATACGCTTGAACAACCTAAAGAAATAAAGAACGTATATTGTCGAGAGGCAATAAATAAAGTAAATTAATAGTATCTATCTATATGTATACTTTGTAGTCATTAGGTATATCATTATTATCATGGAACAAAAAATGTTCTATGATTACAATGAATAATGACTCCACATCACAACGATCATACTTTATTTATTGTTAAAAAAATGAGAATCTCACCCGCACACTTGGAAAGTCGTCTCCTAAAGTAACATTTCGCAATTTTTTCTTTAAATTAATATTATCGGTCCTTCTTCCTGCTCGAACCCAAGTCTTAAACTCTTGCAACCCAGTAACAATAAGTTGATATTGCTCATGCTTGGCATTCTCTTTAAGTAACTGTCGTTTATTAAATGGAAATGAAGCTAAAATTTCTAATGCAGTCACTGGCCCCACCCCTTGCACTCCAGTAGTGTAGTCACTCCCAACCAATAGAGCCAGTAAAATAAGTTGTTCTCTAGTCAAATCTGTAATCAATTATGAATAATATGAGTTCTACACTTGAGACATGCTCATAACAATTTATAGTAAAATGGAAATCTGATACTTACTGAAAGATTTTTCTATTCTTTCATTTAAAAATTGCAAAACATGCTTTTTCTGATTAAAGAAATTTTTATATACAGTCCTTCCACCAAAAAGCCATATATCACTATCATCAGTTATAGTTCCATCTGTTAGGTTAACACTTTCAAGGAATGCACATTGAGCTTCCGCTTCCATTGGCGCCACTATGTAAGGAATTCCAAATATCTGAAGTAATTCCTGTGCTTCCTTTGTCATTTGTTCTGTAATATTTCTGCCAATACGTTCCATCTTCCCTTTTTCTTGCAGTAAATTTTGTTCTTCAGTTTCTAGTTCAGCTACCATTGAAGTAAGTTTCTCTTTAGATATTAACTTTTCTGGTTGTTTCGTCTCTTCAGATCTGGTTTGATCTTGTAAAACCCGTGTGTCTGAGTCTGTGCTGCTCTTTTCACGAGGATTTGGCTCAATATCATCAATTCCTTCTTTAGTACTCTTTACATGCGGTTTTATATTTCTAACATTTTCTAATTCCTCTACAGGATCACTCTTTGGTTCGACATTGATTAATTTTGATACGTTTTTACTAGCCACTTCAGTGTCAGGTGTTATTCGTTGCTTTTTATCATTTAAAGTTTTAGGAGAAATATCTGAATGTGGAACTTTTTCTTCAAATATATCTGCAAATATATCGTCTTCTATTGTATCGGGCATATTGAGTGTTACTTGCACAGCAGGTTTGATCAATTCTGACACTTCCTCAAAATCATCATCACTGGTATCTGATCGGTTTTCAGATTCAACACAAGTGGTAATAACTGATTTGTTGCTTTTATTTTCCATTTCCAAAACTTCATCTGAACTTGTATCAAGTGCAATCACATCATCAGGTTTTTCGATGCAAACTACTGAAGATTGTGTCATATTTATATCATCTACAGTATCAAAACACTTTTCTAGTCCTGAATTGCTCTCAGTATCAATTTCTTCATTATTATTATGCAATGGTGAATCATTTTTTAAGATAAAATTTATATTTGACAACTTGTTACTATCAATATCTTCCTCATCCTCATCTAACGATAAATCGACATTATCCACAACAACAGATTTCTCTTGATTTAATTCTTCAATAATTTCATTCACATCTAGATCTTTCTTTTTATTTTTATTATTACCCTTAATTGTGGAAACTACAATGTTATCAATAGCATTATATGTAAAGTCACTGTATTGCATAATATAAGCTTTAGCTGTTGAAAAGTCTGGTTCTGCATGTCCATCCTCTTCTTCAGAATCACTACCAACATCAGGGCAATCAGTATCAGACTTATATGTAGTCCAAGAATCATCAGTTTTAGAAACACTAGTATTTGGTTCTTCAACACATTCTAAAGACATTTTAATAGCCTTATCCAAATCCTCTTCTAATTCATTGTCTTTATTCAGTTTTGGTTTAATTGCATCTTCATCTATGTTACTTGATTCACTCTCACATTGTAAAGACATCTTGATCGCTTTTTGCAAATCATCATCATCTTCTATTATTTCTTGTGTATCTATTATCGTTTCTTCTTTAGCTTTAGATGACCCAGCTTCTTCCCTCTTTTTAGCATTAGCTAATGCCTGCTGTACATTATTTATAAGTAAGTACCGTGTAGTGTTGTTTGATGCAATGCGACGTGTAGGCAAATTGTCAATTTTCGTATCAATACCTTCCTCATTAAGAAATGATTCCAGTTCATTTAAAGACATGCCAACATCACCCATCTCTTTTTCTGTTTCTTCAAGGCATTCTTGAACCTTTCTTCTCTTTAGTAACCTTTGCATCTATATTCAATAATAATAATTATAATAATGCATAATAAATATTAATATAATCTATTATAGGTAGGATTTACCATTCCAGTTGTAGACAACATTAGCACTCACCTGAAAATCTGAAAAATTGTCACTCTTTTTTGGCAAAGTATGAAGTTTACCCCATGAATTCATCTTTCTTGTATCTTTAAGTTCCACCAATAACTCATACTTTTCTTTAACAGGCATATTTTTGAAGTCTTCAGACTCCATATCAACAGAATGCAAATCTACTGTAGAAGCACTGGAATCTTGCTCATCTTCAGAACTGAAAATTAAGCATTAAAGGTATATTTATTATTGAATTTCTAGAATTGAATTTATATATTGGCATGAAAGAGACATACTCTGTTTCACTTTCTTCCTCTTTTTGTGGTAATGCAGGTAGTTTAAAAAGGTCTTCTTGGTCAGTGTGCGCTTGAGCATTTTTATTTTTTTTGGGAGAAATTTGAGTACCCAATAACGACCCTAAAGCAGTCTTTTTACCAAGAATTAAAGCAATTTCTCGCTTCAGACGCTCTGATTCAGAGTTGTATTTAGTTTTGTTGTCTTGACGTTTTGCCTAGTAAATGATATTAATTTATTAATATTTTTTAATAAAATTTAACATTTTACATTTAATTACTGATTGTAAACTTACAATGGTTTCCCTCTTCAATTCAGGAAACCCACCATCAAAGACAAATACTGGTTTGATTCTAAAATAGAGTAACTTGCAGAGCCGTTGAAACAAACCCATAAGATGAGCATTTGGTAAAGGAGCACCTTTTGCATCTTGATATCCTTTCACAACCTGATGCAACCATATTGAAATATCTGTTGAGGAAATCAGATGTTATGTTGTTATTTATTACATACAGTTTTACATTTTCAACATGTATTTAATGTAATAACAGGCTCGCCTACCGACTGCCAAGACTTTATTTTCTAAAGTCTCTATAGGTACCGGCTTGCCCGCAGGCTCGATCAGCCTCCACAGTCCAGTAACTCCCATCGCGTGTGATTAAATTCCAGATCAGATTTTTTGTTTTACTAATGTACATATCAGTGTACATAATAAAGGTCGTTTCCCACGAGATCTCCGGTCAATCGTCGGTCTCTTCCTCACACATCGCAACTATTTCGCTCCGTGAACTCAGCTTTATTTATCACGCACACAACAATAGTACGAAATGCTGGCTGCTACTGGCGCATTCGTGTGTTCGGTTCACTACATACAATATTACAATATCAAATGTTTTACTACTCCGTCCGCGACGCCCACTCTTTCCCACACTTTATTTTCTCACGCCCCGTACGTAACCCCACATCCTATGACCGGCTGTCTGTCTGTCTGTCATCCTCCGTGTCTATGGGCTGTCTTGACAGTTCGTAATTCTAGCGTTGTCGTTTGTTGTACAATTAGAACTCGATTTGGACGTAATTTTTTATCAGTTTTCGTATCAAATATTTTTAATATAAAGTTTGCTTTGTGTACAATAGGCGATAAGTCGTGTTTGTCATCTGTAAATAATAAACAACGAGGCAGGGAATGTTGGCTGGACTGTCGGAAAAAATATCGTCGAACAGGTGTTTTTGAATGAAATGTGTGATAAAGTTCCCATCGTAATTATTTATTTATGGTGTCGTGCATATTAAAAAAGTGTATCGATCACCAAACTTGAAATCAAGAGAAGCGGATTAATCGAACGAATTCTACACAGTGTCAACATAGGGGTGATAACGAGGGACGCCACCGGTGACGAGAATCCCCTTCGGACGATGTGTCGCGGGGGCAGGCCGGGGGCCCGCCGCAGATAGGGGCATGGGAACGGCGCCATATGCGGTCAGTTTTAAAATCGATTCGTAATGCAGCGGCAGGGGAGGTGAGAGCGAGCCGTGGCGAGTATGCCGCATCAGTACGGCGCGGGCGCCGGGGGCATGGCGCAGGGCCCGCCGTCGCCGCCGCCGCAGCACGGCGCGCTGTTCCCGCGGTACGCCAGCGCCGCGGGCCCTGGCGCCGGCGCCTACCGCCCCGAGGAGCGCCGCCTCACGCGCGAGGCGATGGAGCGGTATCTGCGCGACCGCTCCGATATGGTAGTGGTCATCCTGCACGCGAAGGTCGCTCAGAAGTCGTACGGCAACGAGAAGAGATTCTTCTGTCCGCCTCCGTGCATATACCTGTTCGGGGACGGCTGGCGGCTGCGACGCGAGCGCATGCTGCGGGAGGGCGAGACGGAGCAGGCAGCGCAGCTATGCGCCTTCATCGGCATCGGCAACTCCGACCAGGACATGCAGCAGCTCGACCTCAACAACGGCAAGCAGTACTGCGCCGCCAAAACCTTGTACATATCGGACTCAGACAAGAGAAAACACTTCATGCTCTCCGTCAAGATGTTCTATGGCAATGGACATGATATTGGGATCTTCAATAGTAAAAGGATAAAGGTGATATCAAAACCTTCGAAGAAGAAGCAGTCGCTAAAGAATGCTGACTTGTGCATAGCTAGTGGAACTAAGGTAGCTTTATTTAATAGACTGAGGTCGCAGACCGTTTCAACTAGATACCTTCATGTGGAGAACGGAAACTTCCATGCGTCGTCAACGCAGTGGGGAGCGTTTACTATTCACTTACTGGATGACAATGAGAGTGAGTCGGAAGAGTTTGCAGTGAGAGATGGATATGTACATTACGGATCCACTGTGAAGCTGGTATGTTCCGTCACAGGAATGGCTTTACCACGGCTCATCATAAGGAAGGTATATAGTTTATACTATATATATACATATACTATATAATTTTCAATTTCTCTAATGATGTTCATAAATTTTTTTACATCATTATTTTATTTGATGATTCACCAATGGAAAAAAATTGTTTAATTTCTTTTCTTTTTTTAATGGATTTAAAATGGTATGACATAACAAAAAAATTTTTTTAACAAATTGAGTAGTCAGTATACACACTATTTGGTACTAACATTATTCCAAATTTACAGGTAGATAAGCAAATGGCATTGCTTGAAGCAGATGATCCAGTGTCTCAACTCCACAAATGTGCCTTCTACATGAAGGACACTGAGCGAATGTACCTGTGTCTGTCTCAAGAGAGGATAATCCAGTTCCAAGCCACTCCATGCCCCAAGGAACCAAATAAAGAAATGATAAATGACGGAGCTTGCTGGACCATCATATCTACCGATAAGGCTGAATACCAGTTTTATGAAGGAATGGGACCCGTCAGGTAAACATTCAATTTCAAATATTTCATACGTTAGGTAATCCTATTCATCTCTCTTTATGGATGGTTATTGTAGGAAAATCTTTATACTCACTAATATAAACTAAATTACCTCTTATCCATCCATCCAATAAACTCTGTTCCTTGTGTTTCAACTAGTAAAAATATGATATTAAGAGTAAAATGAACATATTATTATAAACTCTTGAATATCAAGCCTAGAATATCGCCAGTTTAAAAGTTAATTTACATAATAATTATTAATGTTGTAAATTCAGCATAGACTTTAATTGAAGTCAAATTTATTGTGAAATAATCAACGGTAAACATATTTAATTGATGTCACCACTTACATTTGCCCGTAGGTTTCCTTGGACAATATCCAACAATTTAGTTAATTATACACATGTTAATGTGAGTATTGTGGTCCAGTTTGTATACCAATAAAGTGATGTCACTCCATTGGCTTATTCAAATGTGGTTTTTCAATCTATACTTCTACCACAGAAGACATAATAGCTTCTCTAATCAATATTATAAAGAAGAAAGATTTATTCTTTTGTAGTTTGGTTTGCCCCAAATAGGCTCTAATATTATTGAACTAATTTTAAAAATTCTTTCACCAATAGAATGCTCTTCTTTCTGAGTTACATGAGCTTACATGTTATTAAAATTAGTGATCTGTACAAAAACCAATTCAAAGCGAGGTAGGTTACTAGTGTTAAAAGTAAAATTATTGAGCACCTTAGATAACATTGATACATTTCTGATTGATACCACACTGGCCAATTGCGTAGTGGCAAACTTCACACACCTTTGAAGAAGTTAATAACTCTCAGGTGTGCAGGTTTCATCACGATGTTTTCCTTCACCGAAACAAGATAATTAACTTTAATATGCACAATATCTGAAAATTAGAGGTGCATGCCAGGATTTGAACTCGGGCCCCCGCGTTCGGGGGACCAACGTTCTAACCGCTAGACTATTACTGCTTGTATAGGTACATATAATATCGCACCTTTGGTGGTACAAGGGCACATCTTACAAAAAATCGTAAAATGACAAAAATTAAACAAAAAAATATTTTACACCTGCAAAGTACATGGCCATATTCACAAATAAATGGGTCGTATCTCATGCAAAGAACAAACACTTTGAAGCAATAAAAAGACGAATAATACGACTCGGAATGCAAAAAAAAAACTTTAAAATGGCTCTCCTGTAAAATTACAAAAGTGCAGTTGAGCCCTTGTTCCACCAAAGGTGCGATATACGGGCAATAAAGAATACGCAGTGGTGAAATGCTTAAAACTAACATGAGAGTTGAATAGTGATAATATTTTAATAATAGGTACATCACTTATCCGTAAACAAACAGATGTTGATTTTAAAAGTGTCACAGTGAGATATGAGGATGCGCTTCTCACAGTTCTCACAAACCGTGAAGCCGTCAGTGCAACCGCAGCGGCATCAAATTATGAAACGGGGGACGTGCGGTATACGCTAATCCGTTAATATCTTTTTAATACGTATCATACAGATAGTGCTTGTTCATACTGACTCGCGGGCGCGGTCGCGGGCGCGGTCGCGAAATATCAAACATATGAACTACTATGAAAGTGTTCACATACAAAACGCACGTGCGGTGTAAGTAGCGGGCACGCTAGCGACAAGCGCGCGCGGCCCGCTAGCGGCAATATCAAACGCATGAGAATGTATGAGAGTGTTCACACTGAACTAGCGGCGGAGCGCGCGATTCACTCGCGATGTCAGGTAAGTTCAACCATTTTGAACTTGTCGCTAGAAACGATAGCACATGAATTCATTATGTCCCCAGATTAAAGGGTTGTTCTTTCATCTAAGATCATGTTCTTTCATCCTTCAATACAGAAGAGTTTATTAGTACCATTCAGGCTAGAACTAATTTGATTTGAACTCAGATTTGGCAGAGTAAACACAGGCATCTTATGAACAGAAACATTCTTAATAAACTATGGAAGGAAATTGCTGAATTGTTTCCTGATATGGAGGGTGAGTACCTAAATGAAACTTTAGGCATGAATTTTCGGTTAAAAAAAGATCGTCGTCCATGTTTTCAACCTCTGACAACATGTCACAATCGCGCAAACGCCTGGCGGCCAGTGTGAACACGAATCCGCCACCGCGCCCGCGACCGCGCCCGCGCCCGCGCCGCGGTTCAGTGTGAACACTCACATACACTAACTCAGAGAAATTGGTACGGAAGACTGCTTTCACATCTATGATCTGATTTCGCACTAATTGTATTCATACATACATACATACATCTATTTCTAATTAAACTTTTAAGTGATCGATATCTATTCATGAAGATGTTAAAAAAGTATTGATGTGCTGAGGAGTTTCTTTCGGCTTTTCTTCTCCTCCATGACAAAGCACCTTTGCGAAAAGCTGGTTGATTAAAAAATGACGTGCATAAGTGTATCAATGATACCTACATGAATAAATGATTTTGAATTTGAATTTACAATAGATTTCAAAAAACGCTCATTAGAATTTTCGTTTACTTATTTCTTTGTGCGTTTATTTCTGTTAATCACAGAAATGGGTTCGCCAATTTAGATGCGGTTTTCACTCATGTATTTGAGAGTGCTCGGGGTATTGTTTTTAAATCGGTCCAAAAAAAGAAGTTTTTGAAATCTCAGTTTCAAAGTTTCCCGAAGCTAAACGAGGGCGATTACTAGTCTGACATAAAAATCAATGTTACTTTCTATGTCACGTATCACTCGATCGGTTGGACTAAAATTATTGGGTCATGTTCATGTTCGATACACATTACAAAGAAAAGTGGTTTTAAACGACTAAAACGACTTTTTACAAAACTACCCATTGCGAAGCGAAGCGTTGCAAAAAGTACCTATAAATTAATGTAGAAAAACTTGATTTGATACGTTTATGGCATGCGCAGACGAGCTATTTACTTTAGACAAAGTCCTTCAAAGCTTGAAAAATTTTTCAAAGAGAAATCTATCCTGTCTGTCGATGCATTCCTGGGCAGCCTGGGATTATGCGTATACGATATATAATATTAAATATCTTGCTTGATTCGATACAGTTGTATTTAGGTGAGCGTGCTTCATGATGAAGAGTCGAAGACGAAAATACCTCTACGAGTCCCTCCCTAGTCTGCCCAGGCCATTATAGAGTGACAATAGTTTCGTCGGATGTAGTGTAGTACGGTAGCACCCCATACGTATACAACTCATTCATACTTATTGCTCGTGCAGCCAATCGAATTAGATGGCTGTGTACCATCTAGCTATTAATCTATTAGTTATTGAAAAGCGCAATCCCTCTCTATGTCCCCTATGATTCTACAGTGTTTTATGACGCCACGCTACTAACTACTACGTCATTCAATGACAACATCCTCATTCCTCTCTCCTCTAGAATGAAAATTATTTTTTGGGGAAAATCTTTTTTCTGAGAGTTTTTCATCCAATGAGATAAAGGCTATCTGTGTGATCATTTTAATTTGTCCGGTGTTAGTTTATTCTTTCAAGCAAATAGAATTTTTAATTTACGGAAAATAACAGAAAAAACTTGTTCAAACTCCTCGTGTGTTAATATTTATTATCGTGTACGTGCACTATATGTGTAGCTTCTCATGCATTTAGTACGATAGTAAATAGTGAATTTTATTCTCCTCACGCAGTATTGATGTTAAGATATTTCAGTGTGAAATAAACGAAGACCTTGTTCCAACTTACAGCTATGACTTTTGCATACAAAGTAAAAAAATCGCGATGCCACAGATACAGTAATTGTACAAAAATGTGTACGATGTTTACCCAATAGTGTACAATGTACGCACGGTAACGCAGTGATAGCCTAGCCGCTAGCGGTAATCACTTGCTTCGGTGAAGGAAAACATCGTGAGGAAACCTGCACACCGGAGAGTTCTCCATAAAAGTTCTCGAAGGTGTGTGAAGTCTACCAATCCGCACTTGGCCAGCGTGGTAGACTATGGCCTAACCCTCACATTCTGAGAGGAGACCCCGAGCCCAGCAGTGGGACAATTATGGGTTGTTGCTTTGCTTTTGCTTTGCTTGTACACTGTACAGTGCAGTAATGTGTACAATATGTACCAGTTTTGTTTTCCCATCGAATCCCACCCGGCGGGCGCGGGTCGGCTAAGTGCGTAATGACATGTAATGACGGAACGCAATGTGTGCCGACACGGCCGAAGTGCCGACGCCGCGTGATATTCGCTGCTAAGTGTTTAGATGTGTTAGCATAAGTAGCCAGAAGCTTTCATGTAAGAAGTGTATACTGCTGACATCTTCCTTGTGCAGACGTTACGGAAATCTCAAATTCAATTACTTATTTCATCCGTGTGCTTTCTATTTTGCATAATTGCTAATATCCCATAAAATATTGGTTATTGTACTTTCATAACTAATATTTTCACTACATCGTACATCCTGATCCAGATTTTTCTCTCGGAAAATTTAGTTTCCTTATACACCAAACACTAAAGCCAAGGAAGTAAAAATTTAAAACCACGATGAACACGAATATGACGAGTATAGTAAGTGAGAGCCATTAATAAAGTAGACGTGAAATGAAATGAAATGAAATGATTTATTAGAAAAATGAGTTTCACAAATTATTCCGTTGTTGGAACATCCTTTAAGTAAGAAATTTTACCAAGTAAGAAATTGTGCCAGGATGTCCCACTCTTCCGTAGAAAATACAGTTTAACTCAGGTTATTCAGAAATCTTTAACTTAACTTAAATTAACATGCGAAATGTGTGTCTGTGCGTGCGCATGTTTGTGTGTGTGTGTGTGTACGTATCTACTTTACTTTCATTATGAAGCTTACCTTACGGATCTAGGATGACATGATTAACTTAATAAGTAAGGTGATTATCTTATGAAAAGGCCAGCCAGGCAGGAATTCTAAGTCCACGATCAAAAATTCAAAACGCCATGATACAGCCAACTACACTGTCCCTCTAAAATCTTATATCAACAGAAAAAGGAACTTACAAATCCCGTCATATTAAACATTTACATAATTGTATGTATATGTACATGATGATACTAACACTTCAACGAGTCGTGTTTCCACGTTGATTCGTGCATGATATCTTGACAGATCTGGGACGCCATATTACGTCGCTTACCAGACTAAAATAAGGGTCTTCATACGCCTATTGTTTGACGGTCTATCGATGGTAAAATGGATCTGTTGACATCGATCGTCAAGTTGTTACCACAGCAATTGAGCGATGTCACTGATGTAAGATACGATACAATGCATCAGTCGATGTTGATCGGCCCGTCCCACTCTTAAATATCCATGTTTAGACTAACTATCCCATCTCTGAGACAGCTCTAAAAAAGACCGAATCTCTTCGTACTTCTGCGCCTGCGCCTTCTTAATAGAAGAACATACAAGTAAGGGTTTAGGCGCAAAATGTCCCATTCGCATAATGTCCGATCGTCCTATTCGCAGAATGTCCTATTCTCAAAATATCCTATTCTCAGAATGTCCTTTTCTCAAAATGTCCCAATTCGCAAAATGTCCTATTCACTAAATATCAACGACACGAGCTACTCTGAATACATGTTAAAAGATTTTGTTGGCGATAGTTGGCTAAACAACAATCCACGATGGATTTATCATCCATCAATGGTTGATCGACATTTTATCGAATGGTATCCGTCGAACATCCAAAGTAACTAACTACACCAGTTCATCCGTCTTCCGGTCTTCCGATCAATCGTCGATTCGCCACGACTAGCGACTGATCGATAGGGTCGGTGGGCATTCTAAATCCCATAAACATGTACAATACAATACAAATACTCTTTATTTGTACACCAAATACATTAATAAACACAGTATAATTATTATACCAGGCTATGAAAGTTTCACATACACGTAGATACAGAGTTTCGGTGTATGCGTGTTGACTGCACGTTTTGTATGCATCTTTATTATAAACACCACCTAAGCTGTGGAATAATTTGCCTGTGTTGTGGACATCAACCTTTCGGAGGTTTTACTGGACACACGACTCGACAAAACTGCATCAATTTGACCAGTATTGAATTTTCATAATTATTGCGAATACCGTCGCCTTCAGATTATCCTATCCTCTTTTTACTTAGACGTGCTACTCATTCGAAGACCCTTCATCCCCTAGGGCTGTTCCCTTAGGGTTCCAATCTATGATGGGATAGCCTTTGCCTGTGTATACGGATATCATAATTGAGTATTTAATAGCATTGAAATAGGTGTATGAACTGTTGTAAAACGCCACTAGTAAACAACATATTCCATGTCCATATGCAACAGAGTCTTCCCAGATGTGACGGATGTTTGCACTGTTTTCTCTGCAGTCTGCACACAGATGAATTATAACTTTTGTTATCATTATCTTTCCGAGCAGGAAAATATAATATCAAATATACCGTGTTGTTTTAAATTATCGTCGACTTAACGATCGTTTGTGTCGTTTGTTTTGATTCAAGTTTATTTTTGAATGAAGCTGATTTTTGAAGGTTCTAGAACTTTTGGGCCTTGGCAATAAACACAGAGGTGTGTTTGTATTTTTTTTAAGTTACAAGCATAAATACGAATATATAATGTAAAAGATCGGCAACTTAAAAATGGTGGGGTACCTACATATATCATAAAATTTTAAACGCACGTTAAAGCAAGGTAGACAATAAAGAGTTAGATTGGTGAAGTTAGTCCTGGGTTTTGAAAGTTCGTAGCCAACCCCTTATAGGATTAATTTTTGTAAATCCCTTATTGTTTCCTTACTGTTTATAAGGAACTTCTATGCAAAATTTCAATCTGGGGCTACTGATTTTGGCGTAGTCTGACAGTCGGTACAAGTTATCCTTTTCTTGAGTATGATGATGATTGTTCATCATCATGCTTATCATCTATATATCATCGCAACCCATAACTATCTCACTGCTGAATTGCGGTCTCCTCTCAGAACGTGAAGGATAAAATTTATGGTCTCTCTCTCTGTCATTGAGTATAGGCCGACTTCAGACTACAGTATACTACTCTCTTCAGAGTGACTCACTGAGGAGTACCTCATTGTTGTCATTGAGGATAGGCCGACTTCAGACTAGAGTATACTATCAATGACAACAATGAGGTACTCCTTAGCTGTGTGTTGTTTTTTAGCAAATAATGAATTGATTTAATTCATTGTTTAAGAATAAAATGTTTTACTAACAAATATTGGCCTGAACTGAGCCTGAAATAAACAAATAATAATATTATTATTGTTACATTGATTGTTCTTTGCGAACTTTATGTAATTAGAAGTAAATTGAGGTTCGTTATCAGGGCCCACGGGAACCGACATATAAACCACTAGCCTATCACCGCATGATAACTGCGGTAAGATTAGGTAGACAAATAAATTGGCTTCCATTTGAAGTTTCCTGTAGAGCATGAGAGCTTTCCTCATACTCTACGACGCGACCGATAAATGTTTGAGAGCAAATAAATGAATTTGAATTTGATTTCGCGTCGTATTAGCTTGTGATATGTGTTTGTCCATGCACTCGCGAACGCGACACAGAATCGCAGGGGGAGCTTCTACTGTGTTATCGTACATTTTTATGCCTTTTTAGGTATTAACTAACCCGTAACTTATGACAGAAAACAGAAACCAATAGATGAACAGACAGGATAAATCCTAAACGCGCTCGAGCAACGAACACGTCATATTGAGCAGATCGCTCTTTATGTTTCTTATTTTTTATATAGTACACACTCCTTAGCCCTACACTAGGATTCCCTGTGTCAGAAGTGCCATAGACAACACACAAATACAGGAATACACCCTATGTTGTGCTTATGACTATAATTGAAAATAGTATGCATTTATCTTGGTATGATTATAATGGAATACAGAAATGAAAGGGATTAATTTCCCGCGGTTGCCAACAGGTCGCCCGTAACGCCAGTGCCTTTAGTCCACTCGCTGAATCTGAACGGCGGCGGGGACGTGGCGATGTTGGAGCTGGCCGGAGACAACTTCACGCCCTCGCTGCAGGTGTGGTTCGGAGACGTGGAGGCCGAGACCATGTACCGGTGCGCGGAGTCCATGCTGTGCGTCGTGCCCGACATATCGCAGTTCAGAGGACAGTGGCTGTGGGTCCGCCAGCCGACGCAGGTAAGGACTATAGAAATGTGCTGTTTTACGCCCTGAATAGGTAATAGCAGAGGAAACGAATCATCCGGTAAGTGTTTACTGCCTTGGACATAAGCAATGCTATCGGCCGTCACCATGTTTTAAGTCTAGAAGGAAGGAAGGAATACTTGAAGATAGATAGATAATCAAATGTCGTACCCTAAACGCGTCGTTTTTTCACCTAAAATTAAATTTCACTGACAACTCGCCACATTACTATGCACGAGAATCGCTCAGATTTAACTTGGTGCAGCAGCTCCTTACACTTCAGCCTATTAATGACATTATGGTTTTTACGAGTATGATTTTATTATAAGAGACGTCTTGTGCCATGATTGATGCCACATTTCATTGCAACGTTACCATAAAAGTGTTAGATTAGCTCAACCGCGTACTCTTAATAAAACGACATGTTTCACACTTCAGGTGCCAGTGTCCCTGGTGAGGAACGACGGCATCATATACGCGACGGGGCTCACGTTCACGTACACGCCGGAGCCGGGCCCGCGGCCCGTGTGTCCCCCGGTGGATGACGTCATGCGGCCCGAGCCCACCGCCTGGCACCACGACACACACAACGCCCTCCAGTAGCAGGCCCCTGGAGCCCCTGAGCTGAGGCCCTTCGCTCCCTCGCCTTGTATTATACCCAGTATCCAAAGATGAACTGTTTACAGTGAAAGAACGATGAACTGTGAAGAGAGCGGTGAGTGATTTGACTTGTGTAGATTCGATTGTGCCTGAAGCCTGCTTGTTATAACACTACCCTATGATAGTGACGTCATTTCGTTATGAGCGTGAAATGGATTCCAATTCCAATAATTATGTATTTTGTGACTCCCGCGGTGGAAGGCATTAGGACGGTCGCGCACGGACAATATTTAATTTAGCGATAATTAAGTGTACTCACTTTTATCTTGTTCGGTTTCATTATAAACCAGTAATTTTTATAACCCGAATTGAAAACACGATAGGACATTGTTATAATAAGTAGGCTATAGAAAGATGTCTAGAATCCTTCATTTTTTAAATTACGACCTTCGCAAAGCGAAACGTGAATTTATTTATGAATCTTGTGAGTTTGGTGCCTAAAATAATAATGATTCTATATAATTATGTTTATTCTCGAGATTATGACACCAAAATCCTATAAAATAGATTATAGCACGTTCATGATAACAGTTTTTTTACACTAAATAGAAATAAATGACTGATATCCCAACATAGTATGTTAATTAATAAGTTTTATGTACATTGCTTTCAAGATCAAAGTATATTATAATTATAGATTGAATCAATGAATAATTTCTGACACACTTTGTTTATGAAATGGTAATTTGTTGCAATTTTTTATTGTAAATTTCTTACGCCCTGCCTATTAGTGTGTTATCTTATAAGATCTTACTAAATATAAATAATGATATCATGTCAGGAAAGTTGTTCCTACACTGGCATTTAATAAGCGCAGATGAAACTATAATGGAACCTTTCGCGCAAATGGATCTCTGCTCTAGTTTTCGTTCATTTGGGGCCAAATAGCTGTAATCCATGACCAGTCATCGTGCATACTGAATATTACTGAATATACGGTTTTCATTTAAGTAAATTTTCATAATCTAAGATGAAAGTTTCAGTAAGACGATGAATTTATTAACTGTCGAAAATGTAATTTTTTGTGTTTATATACTGTGAGTACCGATGCATATTAAAATTAATTTTGTAACATATTTGTATGTATTGTATTCATTTTGAATCGGTGTCGATAAGAATTTACGAGACGAAAGCGATATCAGCATTCACGCTAGCACTTGTACTTTTCACACGAATATACATGCACAATTATACATAATATTCATAATAGTATTTTAAACCACTTGTGGCGTTGAAAATGTTCAATTCTTTACGTTTTTGTCGTAATAATTACAGTAGGTCGAGGTTTTGTCGAAAATGAAATAAATACATAAGTACCTAACTGGGTATATACGAGCATACATGTTAAATTGTACAATGTACTTAGAACAGTATTGTAACACGGTTAATACAGAAGTACATGTTGGGTTTGGAATCTTGTGCGTTAATTCTATAATTTCAAAAATTTTACTCAAAACTGATTAACCGGAGAGATTTTCTTGGATTTAATATTTAAATGAACCATTTATTACAGTTAAATTTAAGAAATTATGGTTAACATTTATTATTTATGGTTATTTAACTTTGTTGTGTTTAAATTAACCATGATACTTCATTATAATAAAGTTATAGCGGCAGATTCATTGAAACATTTACTTTGCAAGATGAAAAACTACAAATATGCGTACATGTATAAATTTTGACAAATCTCGACTTACTGTAAATTTAATAGCACGATAGAATTATACATAATATTGTTAATTCTCTCACTGATGTTAAAAATGTTCAGTATTTTTCGTCATTCTTTATCTGAAGAAGCATAGTGCGGGCGCAGCCTAATGTCCCGTAGTGACGTCACGTGATGTCACGACGCCGATCCCTGTACGTATGTATATTTGCCGAGATTTTACGAACAACATAGATAAGTAGCTAGACTTAGTCCATAGTACACTATGTTATATAATTTTAGATAACAATCATTTGAAATTCTATTTATTTTACGTGAATCTAATTTTGTACAAGGTTTATAATTTGGAAATACGAATCGATGTGTATTTATAAAAAGTGTGATTTTCGAACATTCCATGTGGGAAGTGTAATAAGAAGTACAAAAAATTAATATTTTTGTAGAAGAATTACAAAATGATGGTACGGAATTGCCGATATATAAATATACGTATAAATATGGTAGCTACAGTATTAAGGTGAAATTAGTATTACCTAACGTGAGAACGAACGTCGTCAATTTGTATGAAAAGAGACTTTATTGGTTGAAAAACTACTCGTGCATTTTTATCGTTTTACATTTGGTGTTTCTACGTAAAATGATCATATTTGAGAAGTGACTGTTGTACAGTAATATATTTACAGTGTGTATACCGTTGTACAACGAACGCCCGTGATATGGAGCAGTCATTCTAAAACATGAATATTTTAATAAAACTGAATTTAGATATCAAAGCTTTTTATTCACGAATCCTCCAGCTCCGCGCAATTATAATTCATTGTCATTGTTATTGAGCTAAAATCAACAATTACAAATAATTAACGAACTTCCTAGCGTCGGCGCATAACATACGGAATATAAAAAAGACTCCCACACAGTTTCAAGTTTTTCAGCGAGACGCCATTTGAACCGCGCTTTAATTGAATTAAAAACTGGTGGGTCAAGTGTAATTAGCTGATTATGAATCAGAGTTAATCGGGAAATCAATGCTGAGAGTGTGGGAACGTCTTCAAAAAGTCTTCACATGATAATAACGAGTCTCCCCTACATACCGTTCCGCGCCGCTGCCCTCACCTCGCGTAATTATCACAAGTTTATAGCATCAGCCATTGTTCCAGCAGAGATTTGGTTTATAAATGTTATATTTATGACATGTGAACAAACAATTCGCTACATGATTTAGTGAATTAAAATGCAAATGACTCGACGCCCCCAGTAAGACTTTTCTACTGTCGGACGCAATTTCTCTTATCTGTATGGGAAAATGAAATGCTTAGTTTTTCTTTCCTGCATACATTACGTTTTTCATTTATAAGAAAAGATTTGATTTGCTTCAGTGATTCACAGTTTTTCTTTGACTTGAATAAGTTTTTATGAGAATGTTTTGAGATCATTGAATGCATATCTTCGAATATAGCTAATAACTATTGGAAGTTACGTTAGTAAATTGAACTATACAATCGTTTCAATGAATGAATAACGTTCTACACAATTATGTCGTCATTATGAAGTTAGACTAGATTTCCAAGTAGCTGTCTTACAATGTATAATTTTCTTTATGCAATAAGTGACGCCCTCTTGACGACACGGAGAGAATAGAACGTAATTAACCCGCCAGTAATAACAACAGAACATGCGATATCGCAAAAACGGATATTTAATAACATTTAAACTACAGACATGGATTTTCCATATCCTGTATCATTCATTCATTCATTCAATGAAAGAGCTCATTAATTGATGTGTCTAAGGAATATAATGGATTAATGACAGAGAATCAGCCGAGTAAATAATTAATTTGTCCTGCAAACATCGATCGGTAGGATCGTTGTAATTCGTTTTATTACAATATATTTCTTTCTTTCTTCTTTCTTGGACGGCAGTGCATCGGTCCACAATATCCACGGACTACGCTGATCACTTTAGCCATTAGAAAAGAAGTCATATTATGAGCTATTTATGACTGAAATAAAAGAATTTATAAAAAAATTATAGGAAAATGGGAGAGAGAATACCGCCTTGCGGCACCCCAGTTTTCAGTGGTCGGCAGTGTTGACTGCATTAGAAAAGTCAACAAACACTGTATATATTTACCACAAAAAAATAAGATATTTATAATGATTGTGATCTCAGGAAGTAAATTGTCTAAGATAATGGATATAATGTGTCAGCTCATGTTATCATAACCTGTTGCAAGAGTTAATATTAGCAGTATCATCTTTTTCATCTCATCTTCAAGTATTGACGAATTCAATAGCTAGGAGTTAGAAAAACTAGCTAAAGCGGTTGCTTTAAAACAATAGAGTTGAAAGTTTGAGAACGGATTAAATTAAAGAAACCCAAGAATATATAAAAGCAAAATGATGATTTATATCAAAGATGGAGATGGTCCACAATCCAACATTGCTTGGCAACTTCCACTCATCGGCGGGCGTATGCGTAACATTTGACTTCATTGTTTCTTAAAGTTTTAAAAGACGACCAATTTAACTCTTACTGATTTGAAAGTTCCTTAAAGCACTGTTTCGTCCAGCCACGCTGCCCTTCGTGCATCGTCATTCACCAAGGCCAAGAAACTGGGGCATAGAAATATTCTACTCCTTATAGCAAACAAAATATCCCAGAAAAAAATGATTTGGTCTCTATATCGATAACAAAGCTTGCCTGCATTTAAAATTTCAAAAAGCAAATAGGTAGCAGATTTGACTCGGTTTGTTTTATTAATAGTATTGAATAGATTTAAGGTATATAACAAAAATCATATCGACTTCATTGACTTGCCATCACAATGTATCCTTTACGTAGCGTGACTGTCGACATTAACTCAATCGGTGACGTGATAAAGAAACGGTGACGTGATTACATCCACGTAATAACCATTCATGAATGACAAAAACTTCAATTATTCAGAAGAAATGTAGGATCTTCTACATCCTGGTTCATAATTAAGGGGAACTACATACAAATTAAAATTTCCAACGTTTTACACGCATCCAGCTAGTAAATTTGACCATAGATGTACCTAGACGAAAGCTAAGTAGGTATTAAGGTATCTCCTTAAATAGTATGTTAATGGGATTTTATATTTACTTGCAGACTTTTTGAAAAATCAATGGTGATTATTTTTTTTACTAAATAATATTACTCAAGGAGTTCTGGCGACAAGATGCATATCCGGAAGTGGCGGTGGTCATTTACCCGCACTAATTAACCATAGACCGATTATATCGCAGCGAGGACTGTGAGAAAGATATGTGCACACAATTGAATCATTGTCTATGCTTTTTGTACTCTGCACTGGCTTGATATATGGGGCCGAGATATGCAGAGTGTGAGAAAAGTTCATCGGTGGCCGTGTTTTCCTACATGTCATCTTTGCTCGTGGGAACTGGCAATACTCTGTCACGGCTCTAGGATAATCGTATTGCTTGATTAAAATGGAGAATGATATAATCCAGAGTTTCAAACTTTAGCTATTGAAGTACTTGAAGAGTTGCCTACATTAACGCAATAGCTGAGTAGACTAAACCAATTAATCCGAAATAAATATGACCTACAGAGCTAAGGTAAGGTACAAATTATGTTAGACGAAATTTCAACTGATGACCTTTTTAGAATATCAAGGAAAAGCTCCATAAAGGACCAGTTATTCCCATCAGTCCTCTGCTATATAGAATGCTCTAGGCATGGCATCTAGGATATTGCTGATCTTGTTATAAAGCATCCTCGTGTGCAGTACAGTAGTATGGACAACTTAATACGAGTTACTAGCTTGATGTCTCAATTTCGGGTTCGATTTCATCGCTACAGCTATTCTGTTCGATTCAATACTCGTTGGCTTTATGGGTGAAGATGTTATTTCATTCTTTCATATAGGTAAGTTAAAAGGCATTCCAACTTCTTAAAGTAGTTAATAGAAGTATTTGGTTTCTGTGATTTTACTACATCTGCAGCTGTTTGTTTGTAGATTTTAAAAGATTTACCTCCAAATGGATTGCATGGATATTGGCGATTCGTCCTGGTTTGGATTGGACCTTAGTATATTCCAGTGCCGTTGAAAATATTTCTACTATAGAAGTATGTGCATCAGCTTAGCATGTGGCTTTTCTAGAAGCTGCATTTTCTGTATACTTAAAATGAAGCACTAATTTCAAAATTTGTTCTGGGTTAATGCAGTCACATTGGGACGCAACAAATATGTCAAAGCATTTTATATAAATAAATAAAATTTCTAACTTCAGTTTCCGTATAGCAGTGAATCAGGATATCTTCGCATTCATTGTAGTAATAAGTATCATTTTGCGCGTCCGCACTGGAAGTGTTTTTAACGTCGAGATTATCATCCTTCGAGCGATTAAGATTATTTCCTTCAGAGTTGAATAAGAGATCATTGTTGTGGACGTAATTACATGTCAAGTGTGCGACGCAATTAGATGCCTAGGTATATGCTGGTTACATTTTCTTTTATGTTAGAAAGATCATGTTCCTGAACAGAGGCCTAATATGTATCAATGGTTTTATGAATAGCCATGTCTGATTAGAGTTCACAGGGTGAATATGGGTAAGGTCGTCAAATTGGGCTCATAAATCAGATCCTTAAAAGTGGCTTACATTTACATTGGCATTGAATGCAAACAGCAGATAATATAATAAGAGACAACAATAAAATATTGTAATCTAAAAAAAATTATGGAAATAAAAATAAAAAGATCTTAATAAACGGGAGAACACATGAAATTGATGAAGTTCTGCAGTTAGCGGTGACCAGAATGCAAAAGAATGTTTGAAAGCAGGGCCAAGTGTAAAGATATTGTGAAGCTAGTATCATCGGCTCCCATCACCTATTCCGCCAAGGGGGTTAGTGATAAAGAAGAAAATTAAAGACTTAATTCAGAGATTTATTACTGTATTAAAATAAGTTAATGTCTGACAACGATTCCACCTGAGATCATTATATATGTGGCGATGAAGTCCAAGATGGTAAACGCACTAACTTAGTATAAGCCTATATTCTCTCTCAGTTGTTCCATGCACCATTTGATATAATATTGCTATTTAAAATTCCAACGTAATTTTCTTCTAAGAAAGAGCTGTCTTGATGGCGCCCATTAGCCAGGAGCTACGCAACCATTGTCTAACTATAGAAAGGTGGTAAATTACTATTATTTTTAATCAGACATTACATTGTCTCTCTTATTTATAGCGGTTATTATAACGTGTGTCAATCAGACGTGTTCCACAATGTTAGCTACAGCGGGCTCTGCCGGGAATGTGATCAATAGTAGATTGATAGATACTTTTAGACATTTCAATGAAAAAAGTTTCATAATGCAGTACGAACAAAAAATAATTATGGAGGGTTTCGGTCTGTTGGTTTCCGCAAATTTTCAGTAATTATTAAACAGTTGCCCTGTTCTATTGTCACGCACACTGTTATTTGAGTGTAATTTGCAATGCCGTAGAAACATCTAGACCACAGACATATATACCTAGAGTAGATGAGGCATGTACCTCGAATTGTATGAAAACCAAGCGTGTCTCTTTTTTTGACACAATGTTATGTCACAAGAATATTTTAGTGATTGATATAACTCATCCTAGCAATACCAATACGAAACCGATTTCTTACCGATTCTCGATATCGATAACCGATTATAATCAGTCTGGTTGGTTGTTATTGTACGTATAGGTTATAGTGCTGAATAAAACCAAATAAATAATTTTCTTTTGATAATATTTTGTTATTAAATATCATTGGGGTGAGTTTGATTTAACTTGATTATTTATTATAAACACAAATTATAAAATTTATTAAATTTTTATTAAAATTATAAACACGTCTCAAAAATATAAATAAACAGATCAATATCATATTAAATTCCTTACTTCAAAATTTTATGCAAAATAAAAAAAAAGAGAATTAAAACAAAATATAATCATTTATTTATTGAAATCAAAACCTTTGTAATTTAATAATCAAAATAACAAAAATGTACCACCATTAATTTAGACCTATTTGAAAAATTCTTTCGATTGATGAAAAACAACTGGTCAAGAGCTTGTAAGGCCATGCGCAATGTAGGGTTCTATACTTGTAACTTGATCGATTATTACTCGTTAACCTGCAAATTTCGTAACCGTGTGAATTTTTTCACATGTCGAACTCCACCTTTTTAGCTGGCAGGGGAGACGAAAACTTGAACCAAAATTATCACTTTTATTAGTTTTTTTTTTAAAGTTTATAATTTTAGCTCGTTTTCCTTATTAGAATTATTAGTGAAAATGAAATTATTTCACCTATTAGTGAAATTGTTGTATTCATATGACAATAATGTTCTTTAAACCGAACCCATAATATTTTTTTTTATCTTTGCAACGATACCTTACACTATCTGTATTGGGTAGCCAAGGAAAAAATCCATCCCCACTTGAACTGCGGTAAATAAATATTTTTAATATTTTATTCTACGACTTTGTAGTTTTAATAAATAATTATGTACATCCATGCCAAATTACACCTTTCTAGCTCTTAGGTTCTCAGCACTAAGTTGCAAATGGACGGACGTACGGGCGAACAGATATGACGAAACTATAAAAAAAATACAGTTACCTTTGGAATAAAATTTGTGTTACAAAATATATGTCTATGAGAATATTTATTTATTCGACGATTCTCAAAATCGATTAGAATCGAGACAAGACAGGTTAAATGAAAAACACTATATACTATATTTGACCGAAAAACGACAATATTGACAGTACCACGAAGTAAAGCGTTACTTAGCAACGATTGATAGTAACGATTGTTGTATTTTCATTGCATGTTCCAACAA
Organism: Thymelicus sylvestris; assembly: GCA_911387775.1. Classification (NCBI taxonomy): domain Eukaryota; kingdom Metazoa; phylum Arthropoda; class Insecta; order Lepidoptera; family Hesperiidae; genus Thymelicus; species Thymelicus sylvestris. Next base: position 4,195,031 of record OU426888.1, read on the forward strand.
AGAAACCCAATTTTTTTAAACCAAAATGAGCAATGTATTGTGTAGCATGTAGTACATATACTCAGTAAGTGCTCGTCATTGTAAAACGTGGTAAAACCACAATAAACATTAAATTAATTTATTTTAAATAGATAGGAACACAATTTTATAACGAAATTACTTAGCGATGAAAGAAAATGTTTTATTTATCTTTCCTAACTATATTTGTAGATTTTCTACAGTTTATAACATTAAAATCAGGCATTTTTCGTTATTTCAGTTGACATCTGTTACCAATAGCAATGAAAGTCCGACTAAATGACACGGCGCCTCATTAGGATTTCAAATCCTAATTGTTACACGTGAATTGTATGAACTTGCCGTGTCTACTCTGGGTATACATGTTTGTGATCTAGACGCTACGACTGAATGGTGACTCGTCACTAGGTTGGTTGACACTTGACATGTTATGAGGCGGTAGTTATGACGGTCGAAATTGCTCGGTTAGGATGAGAAATCAGACACGAAATTGCTTAAAACTCTAATATTCTTGATGTTAGATAAATGACTTCCTGCTGTTCGCTACAATAGAGGCATCATTATTCCTCGCGCTGCAATAAAGCGAGTTGCCGTGGGAGTCTCTCACGACTTTATTACGGATATATATTTTTTGTTTGTTCTAATTAACTGTTTTTGTAATAGCCCGCTTTTACCTTAATTGTTCGAATGTGGGCCGAGATTTTTAGTCAAATTTTACAGTGCAATTGCAGGTACTTAGAGTTTTAGGCGCAATTTACTGTGGGTCTGTTGGTAGATTTAATCTTTTTATTTATTCTACCTACCTACATATCTTGCGTTTCTACACAGCCGTTATGAAGTCACAATATTTTTTGGAATGTCATGCCCTAGAACTCAGATTAAAGCCCTAGAACTGCATTACTGTTAAATTCAAGGACTCGACGGCGACCTCTGAATATACCCCCACCTACTTTTCAAAGGACCTTAAATGGGTACATGGCATTTCTTTTATTCTACAATACCCATAGGGGTATCAGTTGGATACTTGATTGTAGATGAGGAGTTACTTGCTCTTTCTTCTCAGCATGCTGCTCGTACAGGTTCTCATTATCAACATACTTTTAAGGTTGTGTGTAAGGTATAGCTTGAATTTGGAATTCATAGTGTCGATTAATATCAACAAAAAATAATTGCTTGTGCCAAGATAAATCCTAATGTGAAAGTTTTTGAGGGTGTATGGATGTTTGATACTCTTTCACGTAAAGACTACTGAACGGACGAACCGAAGCATGATCTGGAATAACATATAGGCTTTTTTTACATGAAATAAGTTGGTGCTTGACAACAATCCCACCTGATGGTAAGTAGCGATGAAATCCAAGATGGCGAACGCACTAACTTAATAAATACCTATGTATATTCACTCTTTTTTTGAAGATACCTACATTGCAGATGGACGGGAACACACCCACGCGGGCAAGCTATTCCAGTCCTTCGCCGCGCGCATTATGAAAGATGAAGCAATCCGCGCGGCGGTGGGATATTCACGATTATGGATGGATGCGTGCCGTACGTCCTTACGTACGCTATTTATTATCCTGGAAAACGCGGCCAGAACGCTAGTGGAAATATAAATTCCTCTTCTATCCCAGAAACATGAAACCAACATGAACAACATTTGAAACTGAGATTTGATCAACGGACTTTTTTGTTTAAGGTTGCGTTAACCTTTCCATACATGTTATTATATGAGGCTACAAACTTATGAAGGGTTGATATAGGTTTAGTGGAAATAAAAACACAGAAAATCATTGTGACTCATGTTTACAACCACTCACAAAATGCAACTTTTGACTCTAAAGCGATAACACAAAGAATATTGTCTCCGAAATAATGGCATAACATTGGTACTAGTATACATAACTTAGCTTGCGTTAATAAATATATAACAGCTATTACAATCACCGATAAATGTCTGCCGTATAAAAATAACGAGTTTTTATTCCGAAAAGATATTATTAAATATACTGATGATGAACGTCTTTACAATCTTACCGTAAGCAAAGGAAGTGTAAAAAGTCATACAAAATTATACCTACTTCTATGAAAACAGAAATTATGGAGAACACTGTTACACTTTACTATTGTTCACTGAACTTATTAGTAATCGTAGAATATATTAAAGGTAGACATAATTGAACTTCCCTCCTATCAGAATAAAGATATGTAAATACACTATTATCTTATACGTTGAGACTTCGACAACCTTTTTTATAACATCAACAGTTAACTGGATACACGATACAAGTGTCGTGATTTTCTTAGCGTTATTTTATAAATTATTTAATGTAATCATTTACTATATCTACGTGTGACCTGGTTAGTAATATTTTAAGGCACTTAGTAACCAGTTCAAAATTAATAAAAAACCGTTTTATTCTATAAGTATAAAGTAACGGCATCTTATTTTAGAATATAAATAGTAAACAGATCTTTTTAATTTCATTCAAGAATAAGAATGGATATAGTTCCGCCTCTACATAGGAAGCCGTATCAAATTTTGATTCTACTCCACTGATAGAAACAAAATTACACAAACAATTAACTAATTATGATAATTTCATATACTCAGTTTTAATAGTATAATTCATGCATAAATGATTAAATCGCTTATCAGTTATAATAAATAATTTACGGAGTCGATTTATAAATATTTTTTTTATTATTTGCCTTCACAATGACTGACACCAATTAAACGAAGCTTGTACTTAATATTAGAATAAAATCTGTCTTCGACATTAACGAAATATTGATTATATCAAAAATAAATATACATTTGAACATACTGTTATATTTTTATATTCTGGACGGAGTTAACAACAATTCCTTAATTTTTTATGATTCTTCGCGCAGTTAAAGTTAAGATAAAATTACTGTACGGAATATGATATATTGTGATGTGAAATATACAAGATGCAGAGTATGATTAAAATAAGTTGTTAACTTTACATTTATATAATCTTTGATTAGATCGTTTTGCGACACACGTTGCGCTAGTAAACAGCAAGCACCTATAACGTCTCAATATACCGCTAAGACCGAAGAAACTTATGTCTAACTTGACGATCAGTAATAACTTTACAAATCATTTCTCGAGAATTGACTGTATTTTTTCTAACTTTGTGTGCTAATCTCAGTGCACTGTCGCCTTTACGGTCTGCTGCCACATTTGTAGTAAGTGACACAAAATTTACGTTACCCTTAGGCGGGACACTTTATTTTAACTTTAGGGGGGGGGGGACCTTTTGTTGTAAGTTTTGGGAAAAATAATACAAGGGTTATTTGTGGTGTTAGTTTTACCATGGATATATCTGTAGACAAAGATGTTATTATCTTCTATCTTCATAAAAAAGTTACCCATTCAAAAGAGTTCTCTCAGTGCACTGAATTTAGCTAACAAAGGTAGCATTTTCGAGAATTCTGTTCATTAATACTAGTTGACACCTGGTAGCAAGTTATCATTTGACTCGCACCGACCGCTGCTTGTTCATGTTGGTGAGCATGAGCGAGATGTATGACGTCAGCAGGTCGTCCATCTTGTAGCCCAGCGAGGTCTCGCACAGCAGCTTGGAGCCGCGCACCAGGTTGCCGATGGTCATGTGGAAGTACGTGTTGCCCGACGACCAGTTGGAGATCCTCGTGAATGGGTGCGTCACCAGAATCTCCTGGAATATTTTGCATTGTTTTGAGTTTTTGAAGTGAAAACTTCTTTAGCACGGGGGTGATTTGAAAATCGATGAATCGAAAACGGGACAGTAAAAAGAGACAGACACATAAATTCGAAAATGAGATAGGAAGCATTGTACAGGGGAGTGGGAGGGTGAGGGGAGGGTCAGGTAAAAGGGAGGGGGAGGGGAGGTGGAAGGTGAGGGGATGGGAGGGGGAGGGGAGAGGGAGGGGAGGTGGATGATGATGGGAGGGGGAGAGGGAGCGGGAGGGAGAGTGCGAGGGAATTTAATGGTCTCTGATTTGTTAAACCTACCAAAACTATAAAAGTTGAAAGTAACAACAAAGTACACAAATCACTGATTATTAGGCAAATATTTATTTTAACGATGCCAAAGAAGTATAACTTCTCACGCGCGTACATAAGTACACGTTTATGTTTAGTACAAAATAGTTTCACTTCTACCACGTGTTCATTGGAAACCTTTTTTTTTTGCTGTAGCGTTGTATTAACTTAAATACGTATGTCGAATATAATATAATTTCAAGTAATATAGTTTCAAATTTTCAAGTTTAGGTATATAGATATAGCTAAAAATAGTAAATTTAGTGATTGGGCTACTGTAGGTATTTATAAAAGCAGGAACAAGATGTACGATCTCTATGCCGAGAAACAATACAATTTTTCTTCATCTTTTCAGGAGCATGTAAGAAATTATTCAAAAATCTTTAAAATAGTTTGCATTCAGGCGAAATCAATGTACATAAAGGACAAGATTATTAACTCGGATAACAAAATAAAAACGGCTTGGAATATAATTAGTAGTGAGAATGGTAACGCAAAGTCCTGTGATTTCAGTTACGAACTGTTGATTAATGATAACACAATCACTGCTGATAAAGACGTGGCAAGTGAGTTTGAAAATCACTTCCGTAATATTCCTATAACGTTAACTAGTTCATTAGCTTCTTCGCCGACGGAAGCACTTTCTATATTAAAAAATCATGTTAATGAATGTAATATTTTATTTGAATTTAAACATATAACCACTAGAGACTTAATTAACGCATTTCAGTCTCTGAAGGTAAAGAATACCGGTGACTTATGGGGCATTTCGGTAAAAATAATACAGCATATTATAGATATTATAGCACCATATTTGGTCATAGTTTTTAATAAATGCATAGATCTAGGTATCTTTCCAGATCTTATGAAATGCAGCAAAATTATACCACTTTTTAAAACAGGCGAAAAAACCGATATTAATAACTATAGACCAGTTTCTATTTTACCAACTCTTAGTAAGATTTTTGAAAAAATAATATTGAATCAAATGCTGTCCCATTTCAACAATAATAATTTATTACATCCTGATCAATACGGTTTCACTAAAGGCCGTAGTACAACCGATGCAGGGGCTAGGCTTTTAAAGCATATATTTGAAGCATGGGAATCATCACAAAATGCCATAGGTGTATTTTGTGACTTATCTAAGGCATTTGATTGTGTTCAGCACGAAACATTGCTGTTTAAACTTGGCCACTATGGTATAAAAAACAAGGCCCTTAGCTTGATCGCGTCTTATTTGAGTGATAGGATACAAAAAGTTAGTATAAAAGATATTAAGTCATCGGGGTCACCGGCTGTGTTGGGTGTACCGCAGGGCTCGATCTTGGGTCCGTTTCTTTTTCTGGTATACATTAACGATTTACCACATTATGTAAAGAACCAAGCGGATATTGTACTATTTGCTGACGATACATCATTAATATTTAAGTGTGAAAGGAATAAAGTAAATTTTGACGACGTAAATAGTGCTCTTTCGCATGTGTCGCGTTGGTTCACTATCAATAATTTGCTTTTAAATGCAAAAAAAACTAAATGTATAGAGTTTGTACTACCTAATGTTAAAAAAGTTAACAAATCTCTCAGACTGAATAATGAAATATTGCACATGGAGGAATCCACGGTCTTTTTAGGGGTGACCTTAGATAGTAAACTTCAGTGGGGCCCACATATAACAAATCTCGCGACTAAACTCGGTAGGGCTGCTTATGCTGTTAGGAAAATAAGGCAGTTTACTGACGTCGAAACTGCTAGGATGGTTTATTTTGCATATTTTCACAGTATTATGTCATATGCCATCTTGCTGTGGGGCAAAGCAGCCAGTATAGAACAAATTTTCATACTACAAAAAAGAGCTATTAGGGCTATTTATAAACTTAGATCTCGTGAAACTTTGCGTGACAAGTTCAAAGAAATAGGTATACTTACAGTAGCCTCACAATATATCTATAGTAACGTGGTTTTTATACGGAATAATATAAGCGCGTATAAACAAAATTTTGATATCACTAATCGCCAAACAAGAAAAATGCACCAGTTAGTAACGCCATCTTACCGTCTTTCTAAAGTGAAGCGATCTTTTATGGGCCGTGGTGTACAGTTCTATAATAAAATCCCAAAGTTAATACGTGATTTGCCAGTGGAATTATTTAAGAAACATGTAAAATCTCAACTTTTAGGCAAAGGCTACTATACTGTAGATGAGTACATAAATGACAAAGACGCATGGAAATGACCAGATCTGCAACCAGTTCCGTACAGGCTAGTGATACTTCTTTGTAAGAAATATACCAATGTATTTTATTTTTAAAAGATGTGCTGAGGAGTTTCTTTCGGCTTTTCTTCTCCTCCATGACAAAGCACCTTTCCGAAAAGCTGGTAAATTAAAAAAATGACGTGCATAAGTGTATCAATGATACCTACATGAATAAATGATTTTGAATTTGAATTTGAATTTGAATTTGAATATAAGTACCTACCCGCAAAATTATCATATTTATATATTACCTATGAGTTTATTAATTTCATTAATTCCACCTAAATATCTATATTATGCAGTCGACGAGGCAATAACGGCTTTTTGTTTCTGGTCAATCGCTGACAAAGAATATTATGACAAATAATAACTAATTGTTATAATTTTCTACGTGATCGCATCAGAAATGATGAAATCCGTAGACAAACAAGATTATCTGACATAGCTTAGCGAATAAGGAGGCTGAAGAGGCAATGCACTAGCCATCATGTAACATAATTCATGCAACCATGTTGATTCATCGACGTTTATTTTGTACCAGAAGTACCAACCCACAAAGTATAAAATGACGTGTAACTCACCTTAGTCTGCGGATGGATCAAGCTGACCCCATGTTTGTTGATGGCGATGAGCAGCAGCTCGGGGTAGTTGGGCTCCGTGGTCTGCTTGACCTCGAAGAAGGCGGAGCCGAAGGTGGGCCAGCGGTAGATGACCTTGAGGAAGGTGATCTTGGCGTCCTCGGGCGTCATGCCGGCGTCCTGGTTGTAGGGCGCCACGATCGCGCGCTTCCAGTCCGCCGAGCTCTGCAGCTTGATCAGGTCTGCTGGGACGAGCTCGCGGAGCATTTGGCTGCGGGTGCAATGATATTTTAATGTAATAAGGATAGCAAAGCATTAGTGACTCCGAGTTGGGGCGTTAGACAGCAAAAGTGCACAACATGCTTTCAACCCATTACTGAGCATGGATCTCTCCGCTAGAAGAGGCCTAGAACATACTCTACTAAGCTAACCCCAGTGCAGATTGCTGGACAAGTCATATTGCAATTTGACGACCCGTGTGGCGTAATAGTTGCCATGGTGTTTGTGTGTTGTCCATGGCACCCACGACACCGGGAATCCTAATGTGGCGCTTTAAGTGAGTAGCGCTAAAAAAGACAAGTTAAAACCATTGAAGTATAATTTATTAAATTACTAGAATAGACTGCGTCGCGTCAGGAGACACTATTTTCAAAATCGAACTCCGTTCTCTTTTCAAAATCGACTGAATACACTGAAAAGTTCATTGCGCAAATATTGGGTTCGCGGTGTCGGTTCTATACGCTAGTAATAACAGTTAATGGTTTAAACCCACGGTATAGCCTGCAGCTCCTGCTTGTTGTCGCCGAAGCGCGCGCGGTAGGCGAGTGCGGCGAGGCGCGCGGCCTCCTCGCGCCCGCAGCGGTGGTACCCTCGCAGCAGCTTGGGCAGCTCCTGGTGGAAGTGGAAGATCACGTCGGCCGCGCGGTCCTTGCCCGGCACCGTGTTCGTCCACAGCTTCTTCATGAAGAACACCTGGTGGACGTGAAAAAGGTGAGATGGTAGCCGTGAACGGCGATGACCCAAGGTAGACGGGTAGGGTCCCTAATGTTAAGTTATCACCGTCTACATAGTCTACACCAGAGGTGTCACTAATTCGTTTGGTGGCTGAAAAGAAAGCGATAGATTTGTTTCGTGAAAGCTAATGGGGATTTGTCTGTTACACTGTCCAGACGGTTGTGGAAACCTTTTCACCATGCATTGCGCAGAAAGAAGCAAGTTCACGCAATTGAGTTGTTCATTTAAAAAATTTTTTTTTTTTTTTAATGTATTTTAAATCTTAAACACAAATTATATTGATTGGCATTGTTAAAAACGCTTAAAAACTATTTTTAATATTAATAATAACGAAATAAAAGTTGAAAAAAAATCACGTGGCTACGAACGCGCCAAATTTGACCGCCATATTTGTGACGTCACTTTGTTAAAGAAATTTCACGATAGTACGGTCTCAACGGCTCCTACACGTAAATTAACTAAAAATATCCGAAATTTAGTGCAAAAAGATATTCCACGTAATTTTATTGTAAATTTAAACGTTAAATGATTTATTCTTCATTAAATATAATAAAACTCTCCATTGATTATATACTTACACCAAAAGAAAAGGTTACACTGTTTACTAGTAAATCGTGTCTGGGAGGAATCAGGGCAGGGTGTTAGGGGTATGAAATCAGGGGTGTATGATAAATTATATTTCATTTATCATACAACTAGCTTCTATCCGCGACTTCGTCTGCGTAAATTTCAGATATGGATCCTTAGAGAAATGAAGAATGTGATTAATAAAAAAATGCACAATGCAATGCTACAGAAATTCTATGCTAGTAGTAGTACATACATACGATGACCCTATAGCCTAGTTGATAGCGATTCGATCCAACCTGCGAAGCGAGGGTCCCAGGTTCAATTCCCGGCCATATCTAATAAATATTTGTACTCGGTTCTTGGGTGTTATAGTGACGTGTTGTCCATATCACCCGCGACAGGGAAACCTACTGCGGCGTTATGGGTTTGTACGCGCTTTATACATAAAACTGGTACAATATATAATTTTTTTTGTCTCCGAAATACACCAACTTGGTCAATGACCCGTGTGGCGAGTGGATACCACGCCACATCGCTGAGTCAAGGGTCCTGGGTTCGATACGATGCGAGGTGGTTTGAATGATTAGTTTGAATTTCGGTTCTTGGTCTGGGTGTGTGTCCTTGTATTGTCTATGGCACCCACGACTCAGGGTATCCTAGTAAGGGGCTTCACACTCATAGGAGTGTGAAGCGTTTATTTATTTAATGATGTTCCTACTGATTTTACAATGTTAATGATAGTAATAGTAGTAGTAGTTATCTTTAAACACGGCTCCGTTTTACTCTACCATTGAGGAGTTCCACTTTGTAGCCCCAGAACCCATCATCAAATCCTCATTGAATTGAAGTAGGATCAACGTGGCAAAATTCCTAACCTAATAAAATAAAACCATCAGTTGTTTCATAAAAGAAACGGGCAAGTGCGTGTCAGGCCACGCGCAATGTAGAGTTCCGAAGTAGTAAGTTTATCGACTATTATTCATTAACTACTCATGTTAACATAGCCGTGATAGTTTTCCTTGTAAATTCATCATATTATAACCTATTTTTGAGATTTTTTTCACTTGTCCAACTCCAACCGTTTAGCCAACTGTGCCCCCTGTACACTTGACTCCAACCAGAATTAGCACTTTAAAGCAAATATTTCGCAAAGGGACCCAAAATTCCAAAAATGGTCTTCCCATAATATTTTTGGAAGAGCTTTTCAATTTTTTTTAATAAATATATGTATATATCCATGCCAAATTACAGCTTTCTAGCACTAAGGGTTTCGGCGCTTTGTTTTGGACAGACGGACGGACGGACAGTCGGACAGACGGACAGACGGACAGATGGACAGACGGACAGACGGACGGACGGACGGACATGACATGACGAAACTATAAGAATTCTGATTTTACTTCGGAACCCTAAAAATGAATCTATGAACGAAAACTAAAATTTAACCTCTTATTCCTCGGGAAAAGGTCTATTTCCGGGATAAAAAGTATCCTATCTGGTAAGTTAGGTCAAAAACTATCTGTGTGCCTTTCATCTATATCCGTTCAGCCGTTTTTGCGTGATGGAGTCACAAACATCCAAAATTTCAGATTTATAACATTAAGTAGGAAAGTAGGATTAAATGTACAGGTTCCGAATAAATGTACACATTTAACATTATCTTTTTTGTAGTATTCACACGTAATGGTACAAAACAAGCACGATAACTTTTAAGGTTTAGCATTTTTAATATGTTTATCAATATATTGACGATAATATCAAGATTTTATCAGTTTAAAGTCAAATCACAGTATCAGCTGTATGCTGCAATGAATAGCAATTAACAAAGTGACGTCACACGCGCGCTCGGGTCTATTCGGGAACTGTCGGCGTGTTTTCGGTACTGGATTCAAAAACGTATTTTTGATTTGATGTAACTTTTAAATTATAGCGAATATAAAAAAACTAAAATAACTTTGTTATAAAACTTATATATGAACTTTCCATTTATAACAAAAAAAAATTTTAGGAAACAACTCAATTCGGTCTTAATTCATTTGTAAGACGTTATGAAAGATTTTCGTTATGCATATATTGAAGACACTACCTACATAATATTAACTTTAATAAATAACATAATAACACTTTAATAATAACACTCTTTGTAAGTATTGAGAGAGAATGCTTTTAGCATTAAGTTCGCCTTTGTACTTTTGTATGGGGCATAAAGTTTTATATAAATAAATAAATCACTATCACTATTTTTTGTATTGACTGAACTGACGAAGAACCATAAAATACTGACCTGATAAGTGAACTGCGGGGTGATGCCGTCGCGTGTGGGTCTCGCTTTCTTGATCCAATCGGTGAGATGCCGAACGAAGTCGAAGAAAAAGTCCCCTTCTGGTACCGATATTACCTTATCAGCTATCTTAACGAACAAACTAAAACCTTCACTAGATCTGAGATTCAATCTCTGCGCTATATTCTGACAGAAGTCTTTCGCTCTCGTCGAGGAGTCCACCTCGAACGCCTCGTCCGTGTCATCGGGGAAGTATACTTTGTGGAATATCTGTGTCGTCTTGTGCTGAATGGCTTCCACCTCTACCTGGTGAGGTGGATACTTTCGTTGGCCGTTTCTTAAAGTCTTCTGAAGTCTTTGGAGTGAGTCTTGAGCAATTGGATATCTCCTAGTCCTAAGAAATAATGTTAACTCTCTAAGAAGTCCCTGACTGCATGCGAAGAGCCCCGTGGCCAGCCACATCAACTCCCAACCTCTCTCTTCAGACATTCTATTCCTGTTATCAGTCAGTTGCTTCATTATTTGGCAGTATATTTCGTCTCTTAATATCTCGTGCTTTAAGGGGCCGTCAAAAATGTGGTCGGTATACTCGTTTCCTATCCGTGGACGTTTAGAAGGAAGATCGCCCATGTATTTAAGAATGGCTGTGAACGCAAAGCAAGCCTCTTCTGCCAACTCCTCCTTGGCTTGAAGTTTCTTTAACAGCGGGAGCTTTATAGGTTCCCTCGAATGTCGCCATAGTTCTTCGGATCCTCCTCTCTTGGCTGTCGACAAGGTTAGAGCTTTCGACACGGTTCGTTTTGGCGGTAACCTAAAGTGATCCAATGCATATTCTAATAAGTTGTGAGGTTTGTCTCTCGGCTCTGTTCCGTTGAAGGTATTCGTCGGCGCCCGTCGACCGTGTTGAGCGCCTTCTTGGCAGAATAAGGCTAAGATATCCGGAGGTGGTTTCGTCAACGCCGGCAGCACATATACAGTTTCCGCTGGAAAATCTCCTCTTTCAACAGTCCTTTCACAACGACCGATACACCAACCATTGTTCAACACTGATTCACCTGTACTATCCTCTTCTAACACAATCAAATCTCCCTTTTGGAAAGTTAAAAAGCTCGAACCTTCACCCGGGGCCTTATAATCCTGTAGCGCGATAACATATTTGGAACGTTTCTTCAAACCTTCCAGGAAGTAAACTACTAAATCTCGGATGTCCTCTGCATTTGGACTTTGGAATGTGAACTCCTCACCCCGTACCGTCGAAAGACTAAAGGTTTGAGTAAACACTTTATTAGTTTTTTGACTTGAAACTGTAGTGATTTCAGGGAATGACAATTCCAAAAGAACTTGCTCTTGGTCGTCGACAACGTATACACCGGTCCAATTTACTGCGATGATCACATCATTTTTGGGTAAGTTTGGTCCGGAATTTCTGTAGGCTTCGTAGAATCGAGAGAATAAAAGAGGCCACTTGAATTTCGCGTAACTAACAACGTCTTCCTTCACTCGATAAGCGGGTATCTTTTCCTTTACGTAATAACTCTTTTTGTAAGCTGTCACTACGAGAGCTCCCCATCGATCTACAGCCTTCTCGACGCCGGTCAAACAGTAATCTGGTATGTAATTCGGAAGAAGTGTATAGAGTCTTTCCGTATTCATATCTTGACCGTACTCGATGTAATACTGCTGAGCCGCAATCATGGCCAGGTCTTCTTCTTTATCACATCTGTATTCACCAAACTTCACACCTCGAACCACTTGCTGATATATAAGATTCGTTGCCACCTGATCTTCAGTCGGATCGTGCCAAGGAGCGAATATTTCTTTCCTAAAGAATAATCTCCAAGGTGCATTTCTCTCCTGGGCTCCTTGTTCTTTGGCATATTGTTCGCATTGAGATATAGCGTCCATTACGTGGTCCCCTCCGCTACCGAGAGAGCTTACTTTATCAAACAACGCAATGTACAGTGAAAACCCAAACTGATCTCTTAAACCAATCTTATCTGACAATTGATTACACAGTTCCCTTGCAGTCGTAGCTGAATCTGCTAGTAATGTCTTAGTATTGCCGTCCATAAATGTTATTGGTAACATGATCGGTTTTTTGGATTTGGTAGCTTGAAGCTCTAACCATGATGGAGGTTGATTTCTTGTGCCATTGTTAAATGTCCTCTTCAGGCGATCTTCGCAGTACGGCGCATAACCGGGTGGGCCCTCTCTAATAAATGCTCTTAGATAGTTTACAAACTTTTCGCTAGGAGCAAAGCAACCGACACACAACGAGAGTAAAATCCAACCTCGAGCATGAGAAGATTTTGATGGATTGTTAGTTAATTGTTTGCAAATCTGGCAGTATATTTCGTCTCTTAATTCCGCACGCAGAATTCCGTGGCCAATTATAAAATGAAGCTTTTCCAGATTTGACGTAGGTCGAGATTCGAGCCAGGATTGATAGCTATCTGCCGTGTATTCTTCATCCTGGAAAACGAAAAAATAACGATTGTATAAATGTTAATTTTTGATTCTGTTAAATCAATTTAATAAATTAAATACGTACTTGCAATTTCCTTCGGACGTCTTCGCCAAGCTTGTTCTTTCTTTTCAACGTCAAAGAGACTAGTTTGTGTCTTATTGACCTTGGTTTCTGTTTGTTTAGATAGGCATCGGGGTCGACGCCCATCATTTGTGCTTCTTGAAATTCTTTTGACCGTATGAAATTTCTTCCTAATGTTGCAGTAACTTTGGACATTACAGAAGTGTTGTCTCTGTCCATCGTTTGATAGCGGGGCTCGGGGAGGTCCCCAGTGAATCGCAGAATCGTTACCCATAGAGCTTGTGCCGCCTGAAAATAAAATTATCGGCTTTATCAGTCTAACGAATCATTAGATTAAATCTATTGGTGCAAGGGTTATCTTTTTCCATTGTTATTTTATCAACCTACGCTTATGTATCTTTTTCTTTGTTCAGTTTGAAGTAAGACACTTACCAATTGATCACCTTGAGTATGCAGGGGTAAGAGGGGATGCTTTAGCGGTTTCCTTGAATACTGATGCGTGACATTCCCCTGGAAATATGTGGCGGCAAACTTTTGGAATTTAAACTCTGAAAGGTCCTCTTCATCTTCTGACGTTGTTTGCATTGGAGTTACTATCTGTAAAACATCAAAATGTAATATTATAATCCTGTTTATGTTTATGAAAACATTTTAAATCAAAATTGTTGCTTGTTACCTCTTGTTGGTCAGCCCGAAGCTGCGGTAAGTCACTGAACATGGAAGTGTCTTTGGGTGCGGGTGCTTCGCTGCTCGAATCCGGTAAGAAATCGAACATTGCTTCGACAAGCTTACTGTCATCCACAGGCTCGTCTTGCTTGCGCGCTGCCTCTTGCAGCAGGGTCCTTTTGGCTTCCAACTGCCGCTTCTCCTCGAGGGCTAGCTCAGCGTCCCGCCTTTCCAACTCATACATGCGCTCCTAGTACAAAGAAATAAATAAGATTGACAAAAACTTCCAAATTACGACATACTTCTAATCGACAGCTCGGATCTCGTCTCGATCTATATTTATTATTTCAAAATGTCAAGTTAACAGTGTTAAGACCGTTCAATCCGATAATAAATCAACAAATTGTATCGGTCGGCCGCACAATTGTTTTCAATACTAATGTTTGTTGTTGATGTCTTTGTTATAGGTACGTGGATTGTTCTAGTGGGTCTGAAGCTGTTTCATTTGTCACAAAAATGTTAATATTGACTCCTATTGATTAGTCTTACAAATTGGTTGTAAAGTTAGTATTCATACAAAAAACCGTTAAAACATTGCTTTTCAGAGCATTAGATTTATTAGGATTCATTACATTTATTAGGTTCTACCTTAAAAATTGTTGAGTAATTTTGACTTTCAAAATTAATATGTTCATTAAAGTTACGCGTTTAAGGCTTGTTGTCTGAAACAAAGACCGGACTATCTTCTACGAATTGCATTTTCATTAAATATCATATTCAGGTGTCCGAGCAATCGTGACTCTGACATGTAAAAAACGTTGAATAGCAAAATAGTAACATATACTTATATCAGTTTTGTGCAAAATCTAACAATCTGGTTTTGTGTACATCGAAAAATGTCTGCTACTTAAAACAAAAGCGAAACTAAATTGTAACAACAACACGGCCATCTTGTGTTCGGCGGTGTTGTAGTTTCCTGCAGTTTTACATGCGAAAGGAAAAGTTGACATGCAATGGACGTGCATTACTAAATAGGGAAAGTTAGTAAGCAGAATTCTTATCACTAGACGAGGCTAGACCAGTACAACCACCAGTTACGGTCAAGTGAAATACTACTAGATACTAACGTTACATGTCGCCACGGTAAAATTACTGTTTACACAGTTGCACCACATTTTCACTTTAACTTGAATTAACTGTGCTAGTTAATTTCCATGTTTCTAATAATGCACGCGAGCGATTAAGTCAAGTGTTGAAGGTAGTATGATTTGAACACGGTTCGGGTTACGGTGGTGGAACTGGGTTGGGTTATCCAATTCTAAGTAACTGGTACCCGCTAGCGTTGCGTAACGCCTGGTCCTTTTTGCTTGATTGATTTTGTTAACGTCCATGATATAACATGTATGTAGGTATATACTGTCCCATATTCAGTAGCTAATATGTATGTACCTATTTAGCTACCTTGAAATGTTTTGTGCAACTATCTTTCTTTCTTTTTCTTCTGTCTTTTTTGGCCGGCAACGCATCAGTGATGCCTTTGGTGTTGCTCATGGGCGTAGCCAGGGGGGGGGGGGGTTCGGGGGTTCAAACCCCCCCCCCCCCCCCCCGAAAAGTTAGCGACTGACATTTTTATGTGCTAATAAACCCTTAAAAAACATTTTTCTAGACGTCATTCCGAATCGAATGAGCTATCGCACATATTTTTAGGAGCTTTATTTCTATTAAACACGTTTTTAAACTTTTTGACTAAACTAATAATAGATGGCACTACATACATCGTGAGAAAAAATAAAGTCTCAATTTTCTTTAGGGTTATTTTATGTATTTTTAGTCGTTGTATTTTCTTGAACAACCCCCCCCCAAACTAAACCCTGGCTACGCCCGTGGTGTTGCTGATGTCCATCGGCGACGATAGCCACTTTTATCAGGTGGATCGTCAGCTCGTTTGCCGGCTATATCCATAAAAAATCTTTTTGGTACGGTAATATTTTAAAAACTGTAACACTGACGGAAAAGCCCTTTCGGGAAAGGGAAGCGCAGAGGCCCCTTATAAGATAGATAAGGTAGGTAATTTAAATTATTCTAAATTAAAATAACTCCAATTCAATAAAAATACTTAACGCTACTTACTATTTTTTTGAACTACATATAGTATTTAGGAAATTTTTGACTAAACGTTAACATTACAAAATTCTTTAGTAGTAGGCATTTGTCTCATGGCTATTTAATAAACGGCTAGAAATTGATAAAGATAAAGTAAGACAACCCACGAAACTCGTATAATTGTAAATATTTGACGAGTTTAATTCTTATTACCTTTAGGGATCGACCTGAAATGACCTGAGATTACCAAGTAACAATCACTTTGTCCGAGTCATCACACTACACGGAAGCACTCTAGAACTAACTGGAAATACTAATCTAGAATTCGGGAGCAACTGTATTATAAAACTCAACAGTGAAGTTGTAATGATAATCAATAATGATTACGAGATAACATTTAGATTCGGCTTTGTAGTCCAAATAATTGCCGCTATCGAGCCGCAATCTGGGCTATCTCAGCCAATCTCGAGACCATTAACAGATAAATGGTATGCTTTCATTATATTCTTAATTGCTTTTTTGTTATGAAACTATTTTTTCCGATATCAAGGTGGAAATAGTTTTAGGCTCATTAGAATACTGTCACTACTTTCTACCGCTTCTTTTACATCTACCTCCGTTCTCTCATCTATATTTATGAATAATGAACTCAACATCGTAGTTGCGTAATATATACCAAATTTACTTTTAAAGTATGTTATTGAAATTGGACTATAAATGTAAATATAACTATCGATTTTGCCATTCTAGTATTGTTTGTTGTTGTACGACGACAGTTCAAAACATAGTCCTTCTACAACAACATGTATCCTGCTTCCAGCGATGGGTTGATCCAACGTCTTTTCAACGCAAAGCTAGACTACACAATATCAATCACTAATATATCACCCTATACTCCTGCTCAGCAATCGACACTTGAATTAAAGTTCGGTTCAATGCACAGAACAATGTCAATGACAAACTCACCCGATAGTTCTGCTCAGCGATCTCCTTAGCGCGCGAGTTGCCCTGGTGCTGCAGGCGCTGCTCCTCCTGTCTGCGCAGGCGCAGCGCCTCGGTGTGCGCGCGCGCGTCCTGCTGCAGCCGCCGCACGCGCCGCCGCGCGATCAGCCGCCGCACGTGCGCCTGGATCTTCACGATCGCCCACATCTTGTGCCCGTACGACCGGCGGACCAGGTAGCCGCGCGCCGCTGCCTGGTAACAATAGTGTATGATGCCCTAGTATCAAAACATCGTGAGGAAACCTGCACACCAGAGAGTTTTCCATAAAGTTCTCAAAGGTGTGTGAAGTCTACCAATCCGCACTTGGCCAGCGTGGTAGACTATGGCCTGTACCCCTCACATTGTGAGAGGACCCCGAGCCCAGCAGTGGGACAATTATGGGTCGTTGCTTTACTTTTTTTTGCCCTAGTATCTACTAGCGCGGATATGCAGATTGCTAAATAATCTACTACCAATTAGGGGGATTAAGACCTTGAGCGCTTCTTTTGTGTCAACGGACTGCATAAACTTCAACTTAGCGACCCTCTTAAAAGAATTTCACCAGCCGCCCCAGCATTTCCAAAAAACAGAAGTACAAGATAAGCGCACGCCGCACATTGGTTTCAAATACATGTTCTAAGGCTGATGGATACCTAAAATATTGCAAATCATTGGTATTATTACGAATTTGTGCTAGTAAAAATTGTTCAATTAACTTAATTATTGTAATTAGAGTTCCGCACGCGTGATGTTTCTAAAAGTGACTATTTTTAAAATATCTAATCAATTATTAGCGCTAAAGAAAGCCGAAGAACGAGCAGAATGGAGGCTTGTCATAAGAACTTTGAAGGACTTTCATTTTGGACACGACCTTCAGTAATGAAGAATACGACGCAAGAGAATCAATTATTAGAAAATATCTTGTTTAAACAAATAAATACGTACTTGTAACGAAACAATGTGTCCTCGCAGATGCCTAAATCGATGAGCCAAAACCCGTGCCCGAATCAACGCCTGCAACCTCGCGTATCCCACCTTCATCTTGTTATAACGAACTCTCTGCAACTTCCCTCGCCAGTGCCGTTGTATAAGAATTGCAGCCGCTCGCATCTTCAAAAACCGTCTGCGATAAACCCATCCACGAATAGACCTCTGTAGTATCAGAATTTTCCTTGTAAGGACTCTGTCTCTCTCTTGCTCTAGGAACAAGTCATGGGCGTCCTTCAAAAACACTTTGGTATGACCTAGCTGGTAGTCTGATTTACCTAAAACTGTCGCACATATTTTCGCTGTGGCTGCCCGGCAATCTGTCTTGTGAGCTGGTGGAACTCCGGATATTAAAAACCTATATCTTTCTACGAATTCCTTGAAACTGTGCCTAATGGGATATCCAGCCCTTCTTATCCTTATAGTTTCCATCATCCCCGAGTATCTGAGTTGCCTACAACAGAGGCCCCGGTCGAACATCATAGGTTTCTTGAATTCGTTTGGTTTTATACATCTAATGAAAAATGGCTGACATGTTCCTAACGTTCTCATGAGCAAGTCTAATGACTTCTTGAACTGTGTAGATAGAGTGGGAGCTCGTTTCCGTGTTTCCGATCCCATGATAATATCGTCCTGAAAGATATGCTGTAAGAATTTGTTCGTTGACACATGTATTAACTGTAGCAAATCAGCGCTAAATGTATCTCTATTCTTTTCAAGAAATCCTCGAGTATCGTAAAACACAATTCCAGCAAAATGATTTAAGCCAAAACTCGTGTTAATGTCTGACTTTGGTTTGAGGTAGTTTCTATGAAAACCATGAGTTTTGTGCAGCTTAGCTAACATAGTCTGATCCGTACCCTTTGGAAACTTTGATTCTTCATCTATTAAAGCCATAATGTTCAGCTGTTTCAGTGCAATTAAATCCAACGCATCTTGATTGTCAACGAATTCAATATGTTGCCAGTTAATACCTTCATGGTTGTACTCTTCTTGTTCTAGTTTAAAAATATGCCTAACGAAGAACTGTTGGAGATTCTCGTTAGCAAAATTAATACAAAATTGTTCAAAGCTATTTTGATCGAAGTTTTCAAACCCAAATATATCGAGGACGCCAATAGCTGTTCGCGTAGTTGATTTCGGTTTATAGATAGCTGCGTTGATCTTCCTTACGATAGTGACGAAAAGCCGACCGTAAATTCCTTTGACGAACGCATCTCTTATATCTACTGACTGAGTTTTGCTAAGTGTTGATACTACTGTTTCTCCGTGAGCAAATAACGTTTTCCTTGTTAGCGCATCGATAAGTGATTGCATCGGTACACCTAATAACGTTGCTACTCGTCGCACACTAGCCTGTTCTATAATTTCTGTTGCATCTAAGTTGTCGACGACGGTTGCTTCGTATTTTATATTTCCACAATGCAATACAGCAGCTAACAACTTAAGTATCTCCCAGATTTCTGGTTCGGTGAATAAAAGAACTTTCATAGCCGATCGAATATCTGCAAACTCAGCGGCATCGTCCCTGCCTTCACATGTGAAACTGCCACCCTGAAAAAAGAAAATTATATTAGTTTAACGCCATTTAATTACACTTTCTTGAAGTTTCTTGGATATAAAATATGTCTAAACATACCCCAGATAGATATCTGTATTCTGATGGTTCTCCTAATTCCAATTTCTTCTTTTCTTCTTTGGACAAACCAGCCAGCAAGCAGTAAAATACGTGATAATTTCTTTCCTCTGCACCTTGTGAAACTATTCTAGATTTCTCTAATAAATATTGTTCTATTTTAGCGCCCTCAATAACGCCACTGCTGTTAAAATGAATGTCGATGTATTTGCCGAATCGTGAAGAGTTGTCATTTCTAACTGTTTTTGCATTACCAAAGGCTTCAAGAATTGGATTTGCTTCTAAGATCTGAAATGGAAATAATTTGAATCTTACGTTAGCTACTCGTAAATATTGGAAAGGAATTTAATCACTAATAACTACACTTGGTACCTGTTGTTCTATCCACGAGTGCTTGCCACTTATAGCCGCAAGGTATTGTAAAATAAGTTTGGTTGACTCCGTCTTTCCTGCGCCTGACTCTCCACTGATCACGATACACTGGTCTTGTCCGTATCGACGCATGTGGGCGTATGCATTGTCTCCTATCGCGAAAATATGCGGTGGTAGTTCCCCAATTTTTCGCTCCTTATATAACTTAATTTGGTCTCCTGTGTAAATTGGTAGTATTTGGTAAGGATTCACTGCCACCAATATTGAACCCGTATAGGTCTGAAAGGAGAACATACGATTTTATGAATATTTGAGAAAAAATATTTAACAAATTCAACATAATTAATAATATGTAGTACTAAAATGTATACATTCTGGGTTTTTAGTCTAGAAACATGTTTAGTTTACGATGGAGTATAATTTGTTATTACTGTATAAGAAACGCAATAAAGCAAACCAGATTTAAGTGTTTAAATTAAAATGGAAATTTAAAGGATGCTTTCATTGCATAAATTATTTTTTATGACGAGGAAACATCTAATACTATAGCGATATTTCCTCAGTTGTTAAAAATATGTAGTAAAAAATATTTTAATTACGTTTAAAGACTTTAAAGACATTAATTTTGGGATGTAAGCTAATATAAACATCATTGGATGGTGTCAGATGCTTCCTATTGCAGGATGCTAGGTATCATCCTGTTTAATCACGGCAACACTCTTGTTTAGTAATAGGGTCCTTAACCGAGCTAGTTACCACCCCTCAGTCCTGATAAAACGTAAAATGAAAAACCCCTTCGAAAAGCAATTGTTCTTCTTTACCATTAATGCTTTTGCGGTTAATTTCACTTCCAGTGGCACAAAGCCTGCGATTAAGCGGATTTTCCACTTCTCTCTTACCCGGCGATAACCACTCATTTCAATCGCCATCATAATCATCATCGTCTTCCACAAAACTTACATAGATGAGGTTGTCGTTGTACCGAATGAGGAGGTTTCTCAAGATGCCCGCTTCATGGAGGTCGCCGAGGGAGATCATGTCCTCGACGCCATGCACGGAGGTGGCGTGCATCGCCTTGATGCGGCGTTCTGGTGGCAGCCATTGCTCCTGCCCGTCGTCGTCTCGCACACGGATCCGACGACCTTCCGCAGCCAGGACCCGCGCGCCTATGGCAACGTCGAACTCCCGACCCGATACCGGCTCGATCCATATGTAATCACCCTGGAAATGTATGATTAGGTTCTTTAATATCGCTTGTTATTTGTTACAAAATTGAGTTCGTTGGAGAACTTCGGACGGAGTTAGTACTTTAGATTTATAGGACAGAATAATGGCAGGCCGCCTGATGGTGAGGTCGGTACTGCAAGGTACGTACTCCTTAAAAATAAAATGGTACGCATGCTACCTAATACGATTTGCGGAAAAATCATCGAAAACATTTCATCGAATTACATTTCATCGAACACATTTCATCGAATTACAATAAATCGAATTGACATTTCGTCGAAATCGCAATTAATCGAATGATCATTTAATCGAAAACACAATTAATCGAATTAACATTTAATCGAAAACAATTAATCGAATGTCATTTCATCGAATGACAGTTAATCGAATGACAGTATATCGAATTACAATATATCGAATGACAATATATCGAATGACAATATATCGAATCACAATTGGCCGAATCGAATGATATAATTTTCATATAATCATTAATAAATATTTTTTAATTATTTCAAATGTCACACATCCTTGAAAGGCAGCACTAAGACGTAAGCAGCATGCAACATGCAGCAAGCACAGTTTCTGTCACGGCTCCGGCGCTGCGGGGCTCCGGCGGTCCCACGCGAGCTTATCGTCACAGAAGCTTTTAATGCTCACCACCGCAGCTTCGGCTTGCTGGCCGGCTGTGCCGGCCAGCCTCAGCTGCTGCGGCGAGCATTAAAACCACCTGCTCCTTAACTCGCGGGCCGCCTCGCCCCTCCGCGCCTACGCGGGTTTACATTACACTCTAGGGGTAGGGCAAACAAGACTACGTGGAGTCGGTTTTGCAGCGATTCGTTTCTGTCACTAACGTAAACGTTTTGAAAAAAAAAAATGATTCAAGGAAGAAAGTAAACCTAAAATTTTTATGTACAGAAAAATGTTAAATTGTTATTGATCAAAAAATAAGAAATACAAAAAAGTTATAAAAACCATAATTTTTTTTCTGTTTATAATAAAATCTTTAAATCTTTTAAGCAAGAAAAATTGCAATTCGAGGAATTGTCATTCGATGAATCGCCATTCGATGATTTGCCATTCGATGAAATGACATTCGATGAAATGACATTCGATGAAATGATATTCGATGAAATGACATTCGATGAAATGACATTCGACGAAATGTAATTCGATTAATTGTCATGCGATTAAATGGTTGTTCTACGTAATGCTATTCGAACAAATGTCAATCGATGACTTGGTTGTTCTACGTTTTGTTATTCGACGAAATGTTTTTTCGATGTATTGTGTTCGGCGAATTGTAATTCGATGAAATGTTTTCGATGATTTTTCCGCAGACGACCTAATACAGATAGAGATGTATGATATGATATGAAACAAATAAGTATATTGCAAATTTTAAATTGTAAATTTAACGTGAGAAGTGATCGTTAGATGATTAGATAAATCATGAGTCGCAAGCTCAGAACAAACGTACGGTGGCTCTAATATGGAATATTAAATTAAATATTAAATAGAAAGTGCTATTCGAACGATGAGTGAAGGTTGTCGTCATACGCTGCAGTATTCGGCTGTCAATATCGTTATCTGGCTCCGTGAAAGTATGCCGGTGTCTGTCCGGGTGCAGATAAATGTCGCATTTAACCTTTCTAATATTAATTCAGGTTTATTATTTTAATTTAAACATGACATTCTTACTTTTTTCGCGTCGTGATTAGAGTGAAGTGCAATAAGACTTAAGAAAGACGAAATTTAATAAGCTTAATTTAAAAACATTAGGTTACATCCGTGTCATCAATACCTAGATATTTATTAATAAAATCCATATTTTTGGAAGCATAAGTCACTATATATTGTATATTGTATATTTTATATCTCTTTTTAGCTTCACCTATTAATCACTACTACACACTATTCAACTATTGACCTATAAATAGGTACTAATAAATAGATAGGTATAAGATAGGACTACCTAGAGCTTATTGACGGATTGTGAAAAAATCGATTTTGAAACACTGTACTTTACCTCATAAAGTGTATTAATTGCCATTTTCGGTGCCGTCGTTATTCACTCGGGTTCCGACTCAATATAATTTCGTTAAATAATAAACAAGACCCGTGAGTATTAACCGAACCGTTGATAACGTATCACAACACATGACCGCGTCTTGTCGAGGTTGAACTGAGTTAATTTCGCTGAATTCATTATCTCTATTTATTCAATACTATGAATAGGTACCTATGTTAAGTAAATATCTAACACGAGTAACCGCCCTCGCTTCGCTTCGGTTTTCTTATTTTTTTACATCTTGGGTTACATTATTGGAGTTTTATTAAGGATCCCTAATTTTTTTGAAAATATAATATAGCCTATGTTCACCGGGGATAGTGTAGCTTTCTAACAGTGAAAGAATTTTTCAAATCGGTTCAGTAGTTTCGGAGCCTATTCAATGCAAACAAAAAATCAAATCTTTCCTCTTTATATATTAGTATAGATAAACATGTATAATCATATGGAAGTGGCAAGCTTACTTAACTTAAAATGGAACCCTTAAATCATCATCATCATCATCCTGCCCATTTCCCATGTCGGTCGGCGCTATATGTTCTCCTCTTCCACACATCCCTATCAGCCGTAATCTTTACACTAACTCTCTTATCTTTCATATCCTCTGTCACACAATCCATCCATCTTTTCTTTCTGAAAATGGAACCCTTAAATAAAACTAAAATTTTTACTTACTTTACCACGTTATTATCACTTTATTGTACAAAGTTTTCAAGCGTTAATTTGAAACGGCTATACTTAATTTTTTATATTTTCCGAATAGCAACAATTAAATACTTTTGCTGGAGAAAGTCGTAGGGCCAGTTCGTTCATGTCCACTTTTACTTTACCGAAATCTTTTACTTTATCAGTCTTTTCTCGATAGGTAAAAGGTACCTACCTATCATCAAGAAAATTCAACATTCCACGGTTACGAACTCGGTGACAAAAGCTAGTTTTAAATAAAATACTCTGTCGTTATTATTGGGTACCTATTATAATTATCTATTTATGGACTTTAGATCCCACAAAACCAAACTATTGTTTGTATATTTTTTGTCGAGTGTGAGTGTTTATTTTTTTGTGAAACGTCTCACCTCATATTCCATAATACCGAAGGATGATGTCAAAAATGTATATTTTAAACTGAATACAATATAAAAGATTCCATTAAGAATAAGTACCTATACCTACCTACTTAATTTATTGTACTGACAGCCCCATTAATTGTTATTATAATTTCAACACTTAAAATATTAACAGAAAACTTTCCAATGCACGTCAATCAGGATTTTCACGATAATAGTATGACGACACAAGTCGTAATAATATGTTTTATTTAATACCATATTACCATAGTGGTAATACCGGTAGTGATATTGCACGACGTGCAAATAAACAGTGCGGCCATGCGCATGCGCTAAACACGGCTAGCGTATTGCAAATCGTGAGACACAAATTACCAATTTACAAACGTTTGCAATGTAACCTAACGCAAATAGATCTATTATATTTACCATATACTCCAAATAGATATAATTTGTTATGTAACGTTATAATTATTAAATTATCTAACTTTCGCATCTGATACATATGTAGGTGACACATTTCCACATCCGGGAAACTTTTTTTAATTGCAACATTAAGCAATTGAATGACTATAAATAAATAACTAAAGAACTATGTTTTTTCCAATATTATTATTTGAGCACTGTGCAAGAAACCAGTATTACAAAGGCCACTACGAACATGTCTTTTCCAAATTTATCTATTTGGTAAAGTGATTTCAACTCTTGCGTGGGATGTCTGAATGACGTAATTCTATATTTCTGTTTGGTTATTATTTCCTTTGTTTTAAAATAAAGTTCTTCATAAAGGTGACTGGTGGCGCTAATCTTGATATAAATTCTACTTTTTTAAATTGCCATAATATAATTTTGTATGTCTTAAGAAAATTGAGCATTCAGGCGATATTTTACCAGAGCAGGTTACAAAAGGTTTCAATATTCCCATATATATTGATAATGTTGGTCATTGTTAAGTAATCAAGTCCATGTATAATTTAGTTTACTATAACTTCTACAATAAACACTAACTACGTCAGTAATGCTGTGAAATCGCTCCTAGATATTCTCCCACGCTAGCCTTAAAACAACTGGTCCATTGTGTGCGGGTGTGGTCACTTTCGCTTTACTGTGGACCCTGGCTATTGAATTAGGCATTGACTTAATGGCGAAGCTTCCACTGCCATTAATTTTATGGCTGTCAAGTACCAGTTATTTGCAGCAGTCTTAATAATTAAGTACAATAAGTTTAGCTAGCGAAGAAAAATTATTTCCACAAACCTCTCGTGTTATTAATTATTATTGTGCATTGAGAAAAGAAAAATTAAAACATTCAATTATCACTTCTTCAATAAACTAGATTAATTTAATTAAAAGAAATAGTTTTTCTTTATTTTATGCTATTTTTGTGCATTTTATTTACACAAATTTCGTGATTTTAATTTAATTGTTTTTTTTAACAGAGAAGTTTTAACCGTCAGATAAAGAAGAACCATTCTAACAATCTTTAGATTCAGAGTCAGTATGGCTAGGACACCACTCAGAATATACATACATATGTATACAATGCATTATATACATGCGTGTGATGCACTGTAGTACCTAATGAAAATGTTGTTTTTTTTTAATTGCATCACGTCTAAATCAGATTTTTGAATGGGAAACTATTTTTGAAAACTTGTAGTCGTTACCCCCACGGTAAAAATTATGATCATAATAATTTTTTTCTTTCTAAGATGTTCCAATGTCCCTAAGACACACGCCGCGCCGCGGCATAGCTCTTAAATATCTGTATCAAAAAATTCTCGACTTCATTACCAGATGATTTATTTTCCGAAAAATGTTTTTTTTTCTTTCCACCGTCGTATACAGCTATAACTACGTGTAAGGTGTAATATACGGGCAAGGTGAACGCCCTCGGGCCCGGCACAGAGCTAGATTCTGAGACAGACTGACGGAATGTGTTGCTAAACGCAATGATCGGAACTCGCCTAGATATACCGCTTAAATTGTAAATCGCTCTGCTTTGACTTCCAGTCTGAACTCAATTCCAAAAATAACATAAAAAATTGGTGGAACTCCATTTCAAAAATATCCTTCCATTCCAGAATATTAATGCGGAAATACAAAGATATAGAAATTCAAGGATACAGAATTGGGCAAGTGGAATAAGCTGTTAAAGTATCAAAGCAATCTGATCACGCTAATGGAAGTCCTATTTAAATTTGTTAATACTTCTCGTAACTGAAAAATGGCATATTAACTCCATTAGATATAGTCTACGCGATAAGTTCAAAATGGTTGAAATTAGAGATACTGCTCTTAAAAATACGTGCGATAGCTCATTCTGTTCGGAATGATGTCTAGAAAAATGTTTCGGAAGCGTTTACCAGCACGTAAAAAATTGCAAAAGTTATTGACAAAATAAAGTTGAAAAAAAAAGTATTTTGTTTTTGGTAATCACTCCGAAACTATTAATATTTAAGAAATTTTAAAACAAGATTCTTAAAGTAGAGGAAATTTCCAAACAATGACTCGCGTCTCTCGGAACTCTATCTCCATTATTTATAACTTTAATTTAACGCTGAAAATGGGTCTCCACGCTGCATTTTTAGGTTGCGCGTGCGGCGTCAAAACCGAGTTCGTCACACTCAATAATTTTTTAAGGTATTAATTATTAATTAAAAAAAATAAAAAAAATATGGTGTATTCGAAACACTTCAAAGAATTTGCTCCCGTAGGAAATTTTGCTTAAAGTTAATTTTTCAACAAGTTAGACGATTGTTAATTAACAAAATTTTCTCGAACTTCCATTTTCATTGTACATTAAAAAAAATGTTTAAGTAATTGTCCTATAAATTTTTCGCTTCGTGGAGCCCTTCTTATATACATGCTTAACGAGATCACGTCATAAAAGTTTAAAAAGTTTTAATACTTTGTGTATAATAATTTTGTAAGTTGAACAAACAATTTTTTCGTTTTTTTATCGAATCGAAATTAAAAAATTGAAAAATGTTTTTATCTGTACTTTGTTATACATCGTTGTTTTTTTATTTTTAGGTGTTTCAGAAAAAATATATAAAAAGTTGAGAATTTGTTTATAAAAAATTGTTAAGTTAAAAAACAATGAAATTGTTGATAAAAAAAATATTTTTTTACATTTCTATTAAAGATGGTTAATTATAATTTTTAAGAAAAAAAAAATTATTAACTAATTATTCAAACAATAGAAATATTAAAAAACAATTATAAACAATTAAATATCATTATTAAGAAAAACAATTTTTTTTCAAAAATCATAATGTTTTGTAAAGAATAAGATACATATTAAGAAATTTTTTCTTGAAAGCATTGAAATAGTCTATTTGTGTATAAAAAAAAATTATAAAAAAATTAGGGATTTTTTTTTCAAGTCATTAAATGTCTTTTATGAATGCCAAAACGATTATGTAATAATAAATTGAGAAAAAAATATTTTTAATAATATTATTTGGATTTTTCATTTTTTGTTCAACTTATAAAATTATTATACACAAAGTATTAAAACTTTTTAAACTTTTATGACGTGATCTCGTTAAGCATGTATATAAGAAGGGCTCCACGAAGCGAAAAATTTATAGGACAATTACTTAAACATTTTTTTTAATGTACAATGAAAATGGAAGTTCGAGAAAATTTTGTTAATTAACAATCGTCTAACTTGTTGAAAAATTAACTTTAAGCAAAATTTCCTACGGGAGCAAATTCTTTGAAGTGTTTCGAATACACCATATTTTTTTTATTTTTTTTAATTAATAATTAATACCTTAAAAAATTATTGAGTGTGACGAACTCGGTTTTGACGCCGCACGCGCAACCTAAAAATGCAGCGTGGAGACCCATTTTCAGCGTTAAATTAAAGTTATAAATAATGGAGATAGAGTTCCGAGAGTCGCGAGTCATTGTTTGGAAATTTCCTCTACTTTAAGAATCTTGTTTTAAAATTTCTTAAATATTAATAGTTTCGGAGTGATTACCAAAAACAAAATACTTTTTTTTTTCAACTTTATTTTGTCAATAACTTTTGCAATTTTTTACGTGCTGGTAAACGCTTCCGAAACATTTTTCTAGACATCATTCCGAACAGAATGAGCTATCGCACGTATTTTTAAGAGCAGTATCTCTAATTTCAACCATTTTGAACTTATCGAGTAGACTAATACTCCAACTTCTCTTGACCAAATCAAAAGGGAAGGAACGTGTCTAATTGCAAAACATCAATACGCGGTGCAGCGTATAATTTTTTCATTGTAATGGTCTCATGCGTATTTATAACAATCAAATGATCTAATAATATATTCTAATGTAATGATATATTCTGCAATTGTAGACATGGTCATGACCATGACCTAGGACAACTTTGCAAATGTTATTCATTTCTTGTTTGCAGTCTTATTTGCGGTTTGTAAGTGATTTTCGTGGCCCTATAACGTGAAGACGTCTACGAGCTTGTGAAGTAGATTGATGGTGTAGTTGAAATTTATTCAAGTGTTTAAAGAAAAAGAATGACAAAAATTTACTGTACTTTGAGTATGAAGATAGCCGTTTAAACCACTTAACTACATGACAAAATGTTGTTTGAATAAATTCGAAATACTTCACTAATCAACTTGAGGAACGAACCAGGATGTTAACTTCGCCAAGTAACCTTGTAATTTCTTTATTCGATCTGTTAGATGAATCACTGAAATCGGTTTATTTGTTGAACGCACATACAACAAAATAATTATGTTCTGACATACAAATACATAGGTACATACGACAGGCAGCCTAAATGAAAAAAAATTGATTCCAACTTATATTATTTTAAAGCAATAAAAAATATACGATTTGTTTTTAAAAAATTGAACCAAGATTTTTTTCGAATTTACATCAACTATTACATTCCCAATATGTATTGCTACCGAGGAATGGAAAAAAATAACAAGTTAGCTATATATTTTTTGGTATCTACTTACAATAAACTTGATAACAATCTGTTATTAAACGATGCAAATCGTACGGTAAGTGCGCCGGCGAAGCCTTGAACTTTGAACTTGTGAGGGCCTGCTATTTATTATGCACTTGCAAATCGCGGCGCAATCTCGAGGACGTTCGCTAGATTTACCGCGACGCAGCAATTAATGTTGGCGTACCTCTAGTAGTTATCACTCTTGCAGATCAGATTGCATAATTATTATACCTCTATAAATACGGGTAATCGGGTTGGGATTTTTTGCTTTCGTTAATATTTTAAATATTGCTAAGTTTTCTTTCGCGTAGATATTTGTTTTTACATAATATAATGTATTTAACTCAGGTACGTCGGAAGGGCTTTGTAATTTTTTCTCTATTAGTTAATTTATTATCCTGTAAACTTAGGCAAATTCTTAATCCACATCGTAGAGACCGTATTACAGAATTTACAGATGATCAGATGTAAAAGGTAAAAAAATTCGTTTCTGTCTAAACACTAATAATTCTTGACAAAAATAAAACTACTCGTTGGATCTCGCTCAAAAAGTGGGACCACATGACAAGCACCAACCAGCTTTCGATTAAAAAAAGAATCATCAAAATCGGTTCACCCAGTCGAAAGTTCTGAGGTAAGAAACATAAAAAAACAGTCGAATTGAATACCTCATCCTTTTTTGAAGTCGGTTAAAAACCGATGCGCGTAAACTATAATATATACCTACCATTTAACAGTCATGTTCACAAATCGCCAGACAAAAACAAATAAATAACAAACAATGTATTGGTGCATATATGATCTGTCAGTAAAGCAGCCTTACTAGTAAGTAGTAACCCTACTAGTATAATAATGGTAAGTGTTCACGCGTCACCAGCCACCGTGTATCCGCCATGTATCGGTGTATCCGCGTAGAGATAGTTAACATTACTCACTCTGGTAACGATCACCATGATGACGCCGACATGTGCTCACCGGCCCCTTCTGCAACAAAACCATTTGCCAATCAACTTAAACCGTATTGTATTGTACTGTACCTACATACATTGCGATTTATTAAAAACAATTTTTAAGTACTGCTAGGTTTCTAACAGTCTTATTCATAAACGCTCAATAAACCTATTTTATCTATTTCATTATTATAATAGGTATGTTTAAACAAACCCGACAAGGTGGACTGACGACCTGAAGAAGACAGCGGGAATCCGCTGGATTCAGAAGGATCAGGACCGGTCAGAGTGGCGCTTGTTAGGAGAGGCCTATGTCCAGCAGTGGACTTCGAAAGGCTGATGGATGGATGGAATAGGTATGTTTTATCTTTATCGTTTTTCACAAAAGTGAAAAAACAAAACACTGTAAGAAATGATATCAAAAAGAGGTTTGACATATTATTATGTATGTGTCTCTCAGATGTGTCTATGTACTATGTAGTTTTCTTCTTTTCTGTATTTTCTATTTCAAGATTTAAATAAATCAGTCGTTCGTTGAAAGTCAACCAAGTTTTCTTATATAAACACTTTATAAGACTTCTATAACCCTGCTTGTTTTTATAAATAAGGGCTTGTCTTCAGACTTTTCACAACGGCCCTATCTGGTCTAGCTCGCAATGAGAGTGGTTTGGGCCATAATCCGCCGAGTCAACATCAGGACTACACACTTAAAAGAATCTTATGGCGAATTCTCAGGTGTGCAGGTTTTCTATCACTGAAACAAGTGATCCTATATTATTTACGCACATTATTTCAAATGGATAATTAGAAGTGCATAATTATAATTCGAGATGTATAAACATAGGCATTATTAAAATCCTACATATTTTCCTTAACTTTGCCGTATGCTACTTCCCAGAATTCGATGCTTATTAGCGACACTATCTAAAGGTGTAATAATAAAGGATGTGTTTCAATAAGGATCAACGAAATTAATTAATAACGAACCAACGTGTGGTCGTGTCATTCCGAACTCAGTGCGAAAAATTCTGACATTTTGCAACGCTCCGTCATTGTTCTGTAATGAGTTCTTTGTTATTGTGATTTGTGACTACATAGCCCCAAGAGATGATATTGTGGCATTATTGTTTCATAACACAAAGGCAAACCTTCCAGTCAGATTAAATTGTGCCTATTAATCTTTGTTATTTTTAAAAATTTGCGTCCTTTATAATTTTACATTTCAATAATTTCGATTTCATACATTACAGCAACTCTTGCAGTCATTTTGGAGCGCTGTGGAATTATTCTAAAAAAAGGTGAAAATATTGCTGCTGCCGAAATCTAATGTATTGGTGACTTCTCTAGTTTCCCACAAATCTATGGTGTCTACTTAAATTTACATCAAACTTCTTTTTACATCAATGAGATCATGACTGCTGAATTACGAATCTGTCCAATCTAGAATCTATCCAATACTAAACAATCCAAAAAGAGGTGGGAGTCTTACTGGACAAAATTAATTTCTCACAATATGTCACAATAGTTTTAATGAAAAATACAAATGATCATTCATTAATTACATTAACACGATATCCTTAAAGAACTGTTTTTTGTCATTTGTGTCCTTACTTTTAAGTTCAGAGCAGAGAAGCTAAGAGTAGCTTATTATAATTCTTGACAAAAAATAAACGACTTCAAAATTAGGGATAACTCAAAAACTACTCGTCAGATCTCGCTCATTTCATTCAATTTAAGTGGGACCACATGACAAGCACCAGCTTTCGATTAAAAAAAGAATCATCAAAATCGGTTCACCCAGTCGAAAGTTCTGAGATAACAAACATAAATAAACAGTCTTATTGAATACCTCCTCATTTTTTGAAGTCGGTTAAAAATGCAAGTAAGTCTCTTTTCCGTCGAACAATTTACCTACTAAAACTCAACAAGAGAAAAGGTCGTAAGTCGTAATCTCATGTAATTAATGAAGTGAGAGTGGTGCTAATAATAATTTGTATGTAATATCTTTTGAAGTTTTATGTTGGCGTGGTTTCAGTATCTTAATATATTGCGTAAGTGAAGTGACGTTAATTTGTCACGTCACATTTATGAGTTTTCACTTTCTTACGATATGATTACCTAGTAAATACCTTGTATAACTACTTACTCGCTTAACTTATCTTTAAGTAAATTCTATTCATAGAACAATGTGTGGACGGGACCACACGTCTGCTGGGTTTCCTACGTTTGTAGAGATGAATACAACAGATTGACTGTAGCTTTCTATAATACATACTAATTTATTGTTAATTTTAGTATAGTAATTCTGTTGTTTAGTTACATAAAAAAACTGCCACTAGCGGTCGCCATACAACTATGCGGCGCCGCGCCAGGCTATGAAAGCTTCAGTAAGTTGCATAGCAATTGGCAGAAAGTATTTATAAATAAAGTTGGTAAAGTAAAGATTATAAATTTATTACATAATGATTTACTATCCATCCATCTTATCACTTCAATGTCCAACCTAAAATAAGTTTTGCACATTTTCGTGGAGCACGTATAGCTATAGCTAGTTTTAACGCTCTACTGCTCGTTTGGTACGTTTACGTCAAGAAATAAACATAAAATTTAACCCTATACACTGTTTACAATGGCAAAACGTTTTGAATAAAAGTAAAAAAAGGATTCGAATTAGGGTTGCTCATCAGAATTTTTAAATAGCTAATTATTTCAATTCATTAGTAAGTCCAAGCGCAACTATGTACCTGTAAAGTCATATTTTTATTTGATTTAATATGTCGATTTTATTTTCGCATAATACAAACTATGTGCGTCAAAAATCACTTCACAATGTTATCAGATATGACTCGCCAAATTATGAAAAAAAAAATTAAAAAAATTATTTTAAAACATAGATTTTGAGAAAACATTGTAAAAAGAAATTATCAATTAAGAATTTATTTATCAAACTAGTTTACATGAATACAAGTGTATTATCTATTGTACAACACCTACCAACTACCTATGTATGTTAGGTTGAGTTGGAAAAAGAAGGCCAATTACTGTCAAAACAACTAAGTAGCAACCCTATTGTCAGCTGCAGTTAAAAGTGAACGCTGAATGCAGGTGTTAATGTTCAATTGTTTGGTTTGTGGAACGGGCAACAACTCCAACGAGTTAAGACTTATTCCCAACAATGCGACCACTAATACGAATGTTTGAATAACAATACCAACTTGAGGCTCGTTCTGCACCAGCGCTGTCGTCGCTGTGTTAAACAAAACACAAGGACAATCTGCGTAACTGCCACCGTTGAAACAATTTTAACAAAATATCAAGGGATGTAATAATGCCTTTTTCGTGTCATTGGAATTGCTTAAACAAAGCTTCATTGACGGAGAATGCTTGTTGTGACGTTTTCACTAGCATTGTTCTCCTACACTTTATCTCCTTACTTTTAGGAAAGCCTTCTTGGCTATGGCTTGATAAACTATAGAGTGACAACGATCTCGTCGCACGCCGTTAGGTAAATGGGTAGAACATAATAGTAAAAAACTAAATTGAGTTAAGTATAGAGAATATTTCTCCTTCGACATTTCCTCTGGAAAAGTTGCAAAAGAACGTTGTTTAACTTTAAAATTTGATAATTCTAAGATTTTTCCTTTATTTACGCAAAGCGGCAAATTATCTCCACATGAAATAACTATACTAATTTCTTTCTTTATTCAGCAAATATTTTCTTTCCTATGACGGATCTTATGGCTGCATCTATCAGGCTAAGGGCTACATTCCGTAGACGAAAGACTTGACAAACTTGTCTACATTTAATATTAATTTTACCATTGTTACCTCTAAAATATTTACCTAGTAGATAATTAATTATTTTATTTTCACTTTATTACTAGGATATTTTACAATTCGTGTACCTCGACTTTATTGTAGTTGCTTTCGCTGTTAAAGCAAATTAAGCATCAACAGCTACCGAAATTGTAACAACAATGCTATATTATTATAAACATAATCACCGAGCCATTTACGCAATTTTGTTGTCATATCGCACGGGAGAACGCATTAAACATTCACGCAGCGGGCAAACGACCCGTGAACAAAACTACAAAAAGTCGCTTGCTTTCTGCCCTAATCGCTACGTGACATACATAAGAGACGCAACCTTAAACTAAATACCATGACGAAACGCTAACAGGATTGTGACGTTCGCGAGTGATTGAATGATTTAGGAGGACGCGAATGTGTCGGAACTCGGAAGTTCCATGAATGACTAGTTTCCAGAATGACAGTCTGGCAGTTAGTAGTTTGATATAATGACCGTATTTCATGATTATTCCCCTGCATCGAAGGAGAAATCACTGATCGGAGGAGTTTAATATCTTTACTTCTCCCAAATCGAAGAAAATCGAGAATCGAAAAGAGAGAAAATCGAGATGTAGTACCTATGTGGTGTGTTAAGCCTCCAAGCGTTGAAGTTGAAATGCATACACTAGCTGTAGAGATACTATATTGTATGAAATATGTATAAAAGACCCGTATCTCGTACTACCTATACAGAGAAATTTCAATGAAATGTTGATTAAAAAACTAAAAAAATCATTGTACCAGCCCTCTTTTTTACATTATAATATCATTATCATCATCACCACGTTTTTTTTTTATTAGTAAATCAAGTTATATAGGTAAGGTAAATTAATTTTCTGCAGAAAAATATTATTCTAATAGATAGATTGCACTTTTAACTAGGTCAGATCTTAGATGTCCTGCGATCGTCTAGTCTTGAAAGTTTCAAAATAAATTATCGACATCTTTCTCATACCCTTTATCTATCTCTTAAAAAAAGTTACCAAAATCACCTCTGTAACATAAGTAAATAATTTTGATTAAAATCGTTATAAAGATTTATTTCATTTATTTGACATAATAAAGACGTGGGAGTAATGTGTAAATGCCCTTCGGTACCAGCGAACGAAACTAAACGCACCGGATGCCTTTTATCTAGAGGCCGTTCATCTCCGAACTCCGCGACATCCGCGAGCACGCCTCACTGGCTGCTAGCACGCACGACGCACGACGCACGCAGCCCGCACGCGGCACGACGGACTTGCTATTTGCAATACTGATACTCGTATGTTAGTTGTGTTATGTTCATTTCTTTACTTTAGGTTTAGAGACTGACTAGTAGATTAATATAGTAGTAGAAAAGAAAAGGAAAAATATATAAATATTGTTAAGAAATAACGAATCTTTCAATGAAAATCCCATCAAACCACTGATCATTTCAGTCGTCCGCACTCGCATTACATTTGTTTTAATTTGAAACAAAAAATGCCGCAAACATTGAACGATAGTACGATATTTACACAGGTGGTTTGACTTTACAAAAAGTAGAGTATCTTGCCTCAAGTGCCTCAAGTGAATTCATTAAATTTTTTAACTACATGTCAGATCCAAGTGAATAAAATTAAAAATATATTCTTTGATTCAATAATGCACGATGCTCGACGGAAACTATAAATAAATAAATAAACACGCTCATACCCCGCAGCAGGTTATTAACCTGGGTCGCGGGTGGCATTGACTACATCATACTATGTATATGTATAACACATCACAATATGACCCGAATACAAATATTTATCTGGCACATAAATCGCCGGGAATCGAACCCGGGACCCTTCGCTTCGCATGCAGGGTCGCTACCAACTAGACTACAGGGTCGTCAAATCAAACTATCTACATATCTATCACAAATCTAAATCTTCCTGAGTATTTAATTAAATAAAGTAAGAAATTAACCTTATAATATCGCGCATTAACTGCAAAATACAGAATTATAAAATACAAAAATCGTGAGAAGCCGTTGCCACAGAATACTTAATAGTACAGGTACCGTTGCATTTAAAATATTAATTAGGAAGGTGAAATGGATTTATTCTAGAAACCCACTGCATGACAAAATCGTATTCAAATACTGGCTTTTGTTTTATTTCGGAAAGTGAATTCATCCGCAGTTGTTTGTTTCTTATTGTATTTGTTGTGTAGATATACTTGTTATGTTAGTAAAAGTATTGTAGTACAAATGCCGTAATACGGGTGCGTGCAAGTCACGTTTACTTTACACAAACTGGACAGGCTGTCCGGCCGCTATGTAACGGAGCGGGAAACCAATTCTGTCATACTAGCTTGCCGTCATGGATTCTGTCATGTCGGCGTTCGCTAATACGGACTGTTAACACGATAAATATTTGTTTAGATGATTGTTCCACGCCTAAAATAATTTTTGTCTAGTTACTTGTTTGTAATTCCATGCTTTTGGATTGTTTTCGTAATTTTATTAGATATTTTTTGCTGAACTTGACAAACAAATTTTCCGGGGACCAGCAAAACGCACTAGCATGTTCTTCAGACATCTTGTGACATTGTTACTTATTATTGACTCTTAAACACCGGAATCTAACGTTGGGACAAAACGGAATTTCAATAATTGACCGGATTGGCCTGCATACACGATTCATGTATGAATGTATGTTGCAATAAACAGGATGATGCGAGTTTTTCCCGCAAATAACAAGATGTTGACGTGTGGGAACTAAGGAAACGTGCCCTCCGAAGTATGCGACCCCTTGAGTATGGTTGCCACAAGTGGTCAGACTAGTCATCCATCCAAATGACGATGCTGCTCGTGCCCATTTGCCTAACTCGGTCGCTTACTTCAACTGTCGGGTTATGAACAGTACAGTACGATAATGAGCGCTTACTATGTAGCTGTACCTGTTTTATTGAAGCAGAAGAGACGAGTAAGACTTGTATGTCGAAGACACATTACACCGTTACTTATCTCGTTATCTTCACCGTTTTACGGGCAATGTTAGATTGCATTGAGGTTGACACGGCGATGTTCTCGAGGTATAATGTACATAATCTTTGTAATTCGTGTCGAGGACTGAATGAAACCCGTCTTGCAACAATAACTATGTATATGTACCTACAGTGTATTGGAATTTTTTTTCCTTAATCGGAAAACTTTTTGCATCATCGTTTTTCCTATTTCAATGTTAGAACGAATTATGGTTTTTTACAAGCGTATAATAGTTTGTTTATAACTTTTCTTGCATCAAGACTAGCAAGCTGATTTCGAAAGATATTTCCTCTTACAAGTTCCGTTTGGATTCGATGTTAATGCATTTTTATGGTTAGCAAGACCTAATGCTATGCACCGGATTAACTCCAGAGTCCAGACATAACTCTTCAAAGATAAACAAAGCGGTCATTATATTCTTGGTGCTCTGTAAAAACGTGTTCT
The DNA here is from genome assembly GCA_911387775.1 of Thymelicus sylvestris. Taxonomy (NCBI): domain Eukaryota; kingdom Metazoa; phylum Arthropoda; class Insecta; order Lepidoptera; family Hesperiidae; genus Thymelicus; species Thymelicus sylvestris. The sequence goes on from OU426888.1 coordinate 4,232,668, forward strand.
TAATTTTTTTTCGTTTCCAGTCAAAGGCGTCTCAATATCCATAGATAAAAGACATACCATCTGACAAATTGTTTAAAATTACGCTGAAATTTATTTGCTGCATTTAAATTTTTATAACATTGAAGAATTTTTATATAGTAATTGTATAATGTAATGAAATGTTTGGTAATTAAGACAATAATAAATAAATAAATAAATATAAATTTGACATTGCATGCTGCATCCAGCCATGCTGATCTCTGACATGTTGCTGTTTGTTACCACCATATTATTATGTACTATGTTTGACGCAATGAAAAATTATGAATTGTGATAGTTTATAGAATACCGAGGTAAATTATCTATAGCCACTCCTCAGAGCCACTCGTAGTCAGTACACAGGCCGCAGAGTATAACAAGTTTATCATGATTACTGTTTACTCACGCACGGTCCGTGACCCGCCAGCGGCCACTCCCGCCCGCCACCTGCGGTCACGGGTGGCTGGAGTGATCGGTGGAGCGAGGACTGGCTTCCTATGTCACGAGTGTCACGGCACCGGCTTCTACCAGATAGCTACCAGGAGATAATGAGGTTGTTGGATGTCAATAACTCAATACCCAATGATCGAGCTGGGTCAGCCTTGGGGTGGTCTCAGTCACCCGCATAAGTCAGTGACATCTATATTATCACAAGCATTAACACCGTCTATTGGGTTTCCAGTTTCCTACAAGTTGTTGAAGCTTTAAATAAAATTATCGAAAGATTGTGGACCAAGAAAAAACGTGGATCCCGCGTGTACAATTTGTCTAAACCAGTAGGTATCTTTAGTTAAGGACAGTTGATATCATCATATTTTAGCTCTAAGCAATTGTTTATCTGAGTGGTATTATTTTTTTAAAGTCACAGAGTCGCTGCATCAACATACGAACACGATATGTTACATGTAATTACCTTATCTAGTTACGTAATTTTTATCATACGCTACTTGCACAACGATTCCTAGAATATGTTGTAGTAGGTTTTGCGTTTTTCTAGTTTAATTTCTCAACGTGGTATTTATCGATACTGTATGACCGGTAACCCACCTAAATACTATTACAAAATGAATTAGGTACTATTACGGAAAAACGTATTTTATCTAGGGTTGTCAAGTGCCATTCATCGGGTTTTCTGTTTATTCTCGGTTCAAGGGATTCTGGATCCATTCTGGATTTTTAGGGTTCCGAAGTAAAATTGGAACCCTTATCGTTTCGTCATGTCCGTTCGTCTGTCCGAAGCAAAGCGCCGGCTAGAAAGCTGTAATTTGGCATGGATATACATATTTATTAAAACTCCATAATTGTAGAATAAAATATTGAAAAACAATTTTTTCAGGGGAGGCACCGACAGGTAGTGAGGATGAATTTTTTATTCGTTGCGTACCCTATATTGTACATAACGTTGAAAAGGCATTTTAAAAATATTGTGGGTCTTCTAAGTAAGACCATTTTTGGAATTAGGGGTCCGTTTGCGAAACATTTGGCTTTAAAGTGCTAATTTTGGTTAGAGTCTAGTGTCACCCCCCTGCTGGCTAAACGGTCTGAATTGGATAAGTGAAAAAATTCTCAAAAACAGGTTATATGATGAATTTATAAGGAAAACTATCACGGCTATGTTAGCATAATAAGTAATAGTCGATAAACTTACTACTTCGGAACTCTACTCACTTGCCCGGTTTTTTAAAAATTATCCGTTAGCCGGAAACTTTTTTGTTCGAAGAAATGCCGATTACGATTTTATTTCCATTTAATACGGATACTATTAGACACTAACAACAATCATTCTGTGCACGTATTTTGAGCCTCAATTTTTTTTTGTTTTACCGAATTTATCTAATTCAACACTACTTTGTAGTCGTAAAACACTCCTTGGTTTTGCTCAGTTAATTAATTATCGATTGATTTTTTTTTTGGAAGCACTGTCAACCCTAATTTGAACAGAACCGTCGATGTCGATGAACGAGGATGGTTATTTCCTGCATGCCTCCAGCCTTACAGGAAATAGGATTGCCCAACCGACTTCTGTATTGGTGTATGGACCTGTCAACATTTAACGTTTTATCGTTTGCGATGCGATTTACGCCCTTCGACCGTAATACATAAGAGCGTTGTACGAAATATGATATATAACAAAGTCAAGGAAATAAAATAACAGTTTAATTCATTGCGCTTAGTCAAAACTTTCTATTACTTTGTATCACTATTTCCTAACTAAGGCGTTGCAAAGTGTCATGTTAAATCAGCTACATTTATGTCGTTTTATCGTACAGATTGACATTTTACCAAATCATTAGATTATAAAGTAGTATTGGCTATTTAATAGACATACATGATATTTCATTAGATACGCAATAAATGTCTTAACAACTTGTAAAAGGAATGTTTTTACGTAACTTCGAGTTGCTTAATATACAATTATAGGATTAACGACTAGAATGTTTTACTTCACTTGTTTTTTTATTGCAGAATTAAGTAATCCACTTTCTGATTTCGAACCAAATACATAACAAAGCTTTCTAAGTTTGCCGATTTGAGTTTCATCTTGAATGTTGATTCAGAAGTGAAAACAAAGAGCGGTTAGCACGAGGTTGCAAACGTAGAAACTAGAAAGTTAGGCATGACTAAGTAAATAGTATCCAAAACTACAAAGCTGGTCTAGAATAGAATATTGGGCATCACCGATTGACCGCATGTATCAGATAAAGTCGTGCCGTAATGTCGTATTTTTTCTCCGCTAAAAACTTCTCGGAGTTCTCGGCATTATTTTGGCGCATATCCACACGCTGGGGGATTGATAACATTCATGCGTAAGTACACAAGTAGAACATACATATTATATGTTAATCAATGTCCAACACTCACAGACCACGAACCCATGCGAATAAAAGCATAAAATTTTGCGCGCGGGGATTACTTAGGTATGCGCGAAATATATATAAAAATGATAGAGTATGAGAAATATATTATCATAGGACACTTGCTTTCGTTTAGAAATAAATACAATTTTACGCACAATTATTGTAACTTAAAAACTAGCTAATACAAAATTTACGCCACTACGGCGTGCTAATACAGCCATTCAGGTTTAGTGCGTCATAATTTCTTTTTAACAATAGTACGTTAAGTAAAAGTTGTTGTGTGTGAACACGTTTTTGTGTCCGTGCGACATAATATAGGTGACAGGCGTATTACAGAAAGTATCAGTGTTCGATCTGAGTAATGAAAGTTATCCCTACACTATCTATACTACTAATAGAAGTGGAGTCGAATAGGTACATGAAACTTTTTTCAACTGTAATGAATATACTTTGCTGCATATCAAAAAAAATTGCTGATTATAATTTGATTATATTCGTATCAAAATATTTTGATCAACGGTCAAAACACGAATATAAATTAAAGTCAGAAAAATTTTTGACAAGCATTTTGACTCTAGTTCTAGTACATAATTTTTAATCTTGGGTAAACGAAAGGAACTGTATCCGTGGATTAGACGATACCTACAAAATATATTATAAGAGATATAAAATGAGGCAAAATACAAATACAAGAACTTCATAGTATAACTGTACACCAAGCTTCGAAGAAGTATTTGACGACGGATCACGACACAAGGGATTTAAAATGAGCTAACAGTTGCAATGGCAGGGGCAACATAATAATGTTCATATGTAGAAAGTCAATCATAATACGCAACCTAATTACTTAACGCGGCTACGCATGTTGCATGCGATCTGATTTTAAATGAAGCACGTAAAGGTCTATGACAAAGAAGCAACAGCTGGCCGTAGTAGTGAAATCGTATTGATAAAATCAACTGCAGGAAATACACATATCGTTATTATTACAGCCTATGGGCTGTGGTTGGGTTGTCACCAGCTCACAACTGGAGTCGGGTCTTCTCCCAAAACATGAGATTGTAAGTTATACAACCTACAGGCCATAGTCCACTTCGCTGGCCAGGTGCGGATTGGGAAACTTATCTAATTTTTAAGAATATTAATTAGAATGAATTCTCAGGTGTGCAGGCTTGTTTGTGATATTTTCCTTCAACGAAGCAAGTGATAAAATACATGATAAAAGCTTCCAATACGTACAAACTTTTTTGAAAATGGAAAGCCGTTATGGTGATCGCTCGAATCTCTTCGCTATCAGTTATCACTGCTATAACAGTTGCCAGTAAATTGTTTTAAAAGTACTGACTATTATAAGTTCCCGACCTGGAACCTTACAAATCCTATGGGTATCGGTCTGCTATACACTCTCCAGGTCATTAGTTTTTTTCCGGTATCCTAATTGCATTTTGTTTGAACATTGAGAAAAGTTGTCGAATAAATCAATTGTATATTCTATTAATCGATTGGGCTATAATTTTTTTCATAATTGGATAGTGGATACCTAAGACGAAACGAATAGTTATCTATTTATTCATTTTAATTATTCAGAAAGTGAGAAATGCATCTATACGATAAAATACATCTTAATATATATAAATTACGTGTCACGTTGTTTGTCCGCGATGGACTCCTAAACTACTGAACCGATTTTTATCAAATTTGCACACCGTGTGCAGTTTGATCCAACTTAAAGATAGGATAGCTTACATCTCAGTTTAAAAGTCACAATATAAACAAAAAATTGACAGAACGAAGTCTGTCCGGGCAGCTAGTTGTATTATAATTTAGGTATAACAAACTATTAACGATATTGAAAGCAAAATAACCAGAATTAACTTTTTGTCAGTTTTATATTATCCATGCAAAAAATCAATCTCATACTTGTACTTATAGCAAAATTATTATTTCAATATGCTTATAATAGATAGGTACTTTTTATAGGCTGTGGAGCAAGAAAATAATGAACTAAAGGACACAATTCCGAGCCCGATCGTGTGGAGTCAGGGACTTGTTATCTGCCAAGAATGCCGCTGCATGCGTCAGTCTACATATCACAAGTTAACATGGTGTAATAGCAGTGCAATTATAAACAGTGTGACATTACAGAAAGGCGAAAATTGCCTGACATTACGTAACTCTGTGTTATTAAATGATCTTAAAAAGCGTTTAGTTGAATGTGAATAATATTATACTTGCTTGCAATTACCTTACTTTGTCAAAAATTAAAGGTAGCTTCTTTTGTGTGTGTTTGTGTTCACATTTATATATTTTTCTAGGAAACTCGCCGTCGCTTTGCTTCGGAAAAATATTCTTTATACACTTTATCACACGGACAGATAATCAGTCCCGCACAACATGGATATAATTATCCATTTTTAGCCCACTATAGGGTCCAGGTTTTATCACGTAACTTAAGTGGTCTAGAGTCTTGCTCTTACTTCACCAGTCACCACGCTGTTCCAGGCAAAATGTATCTGTTTGTGGCCAACCCAAATGCAAAAACCCGGACACCGACGACTTCATTAATTCGTTTTCATAATATTATATTGTACTAAGAATAAGGTGTCGTATTTAATACTGTGACATCAATGACATCATACTTTGTATTGATTCTATACGAGTCTACACTCGTAAGGCTTCACGAGAACACCACGGTCGAACGGTCGTATTACGGAATGAGTAAAATACTACTTTCAAATAGTAAACAAAAGACAGTTTCTGTTTATGAAGAAAAAAGAGGAACATTTATAAAATAAATTGATTGTCATGGAATTTTATTATTTAAAAATCGAAACTTGAAAGTTGTGGTAAAAGAATCAAAGTCTCGTTTTCTATCAGTGTTTACATCTAAGATCTATATTATGTAGGCGCTGAACTATCGATTTAACTAACTCTATCGATAATACAAGATTCAAGAAACGCATCATTAACCGCAGTAACTGAGGGAATTGGCGGATAGAAATCTTTGATCGAAAAGATTACGAGTATAAGCTATTGTACAACATTAAAAAATCTAAGAAAAATCTGTTACGATCTGGCTTACATAAATTATTTTTAACCATAGATAAACCTTAGATTATGAATAGTCGTTAGTTAAGGAATAACCGATATGAACGACAATTTCCAGCGACAAAAATGTTGAGAACGAAGCCTCAATAACTGACAGTTCGCTTTCATTTTCAAACAATTGAAACTGGCCTCGGCGACTGAAGATGTCCATGAACTTGAATGTTTTTCAAGTCACGTAGCCCGACAGTCGACAGCCGCGAGTTGCGCAGGCGCAGCACCGATCGATGCATATTTTGACCTCGCGTGCGGATGCGACCCTCTTTCAGTGAAAGTTGAATACCATTAAATCGAACCGTAATTACATGATTCTCATCGCCTTCCATTCATTCATTAATTCTTAGTATTCTTTGAAATATGAATGCAATGTCTGATCAGCGATATAAAAATGCCGGTCTTAAATTAACTTGCCATCTTTGACAATGTATAATTATAAAAATTGGCCTTGATTGGAAGTGCATTCTTTTAAACACTGACTCGGGTTCGCGATAAGATTGGTTCTCGTGATAGCTTGATAAAATATATGTTTTTATTAACTTCATCAGGTATTGTATATAGCAGGTTCCGTTTAACTAAAGAGGATAAGAAATGAACATGCCCATAGATATGAAGATGATGTTCTATGTTTTTGCGAGATGACAAATAGATTATCCAAAAAATAATGTCACTAAATCAAAAAAACTGCGTTAGAAATCCAATGCATGCTTTATAATTTCGTCATCGACTTAATAAGAATGAAAAAGAAAAATACTTAATGTGTGAAAAGAGGAATAACAACTGTGTACCTACTAAGTAACGTAAATAAGTTCTATTATTTGAAAAGAACCATAATCTTTGCACAAAAGACATGAATGTGGATAATGGACGCCTCGATACAATGTCCGTAAACCATTCACTCAGTATAATATTTTCAATAACCCTTTGTAATATTCAATGGGCGAGTGTTCACTAGTTTCTCATGTCAATTTTCCTGTACACGATACTTTAAAACTTGTATCCAACTTGGTATCAACCGGCACAGGTTAAATATGCCAATCATGGTCGTAAAAATGTAGGTAGGTACTTGTATTTAAACAGTACTTTTTTCTGTACTTTGTACCTTGTTCAGTCTTAGCGTAGGTATACATAATTATAATTTATTTCTTACATTCAGCAAGGATTATGCGTGTACGAAGATATATATGTTTACGATGTTGGTCCTACAATTTTTTTACTCATAAGTTAATGGTTTTTAGGATAGTTTCATCATGTCCGTCTGTCCGTCCGACCGTCCATCCGTCCGTCCGTCTGTCCGAAGCAAAGCGGCGAGACGCTTATTAAAACTCCAGAATCATAAAATAAAATCGTTGAAAAGATCTTCCATAAATATTATGGGTCTTCGAAGACCATATTTTCGAAATTAGGGGTCCGTTTGGTTATATTTGGCTTTAAAGTGCTAATTTTGGTTACAGTCAAGTCTCCCCCCCCCCTTGCTGGCTAGACGGTTGGAGTTGGACAAATGAAAAATTCTCAAAAGTAGGTTATATGATGAATTTACAAGGACAACTATCACGGCTATGTTAGCACAGGTAAGTAGTTAATGAGTAACTTACATACTATTTCGGAACCCTATATTGCGATTTGCGCGTGACCTGACACGCACTTGCCCTGTTTTTCTTTTATCAGATAAGAATTTCTACTTTTCTTGTGGGTCTTCCATTTTGTGTGTAAGTAATCTTTATTTGTTGATCAACCATAGATACTAAGACGATATTCCTATTTTTGTTGTCGATACGATGCTTTAAAGGTAATGTAATTTGTAGGAATCAATCATGTCACATTCAGCGAAGCGTTTGACGTTTGACGGCTAGTAACTCGTAAAAATATTACTATATTTTGTATATAATGCTTACGTTACATCCAATTAGTTCCTTTGTATTCTGACCTTTGAACCGAAGGTCGCAGGTTCATTCATCTTCAAGTCGAACAGTAACTTACATAATACAAAACATACATATTCAACGTGCTTATTACAACCGTATCGCACTAACGTCCGCGTAACTTGATATAATGAACTTGCAGGAGTGATACAAAGAGAAACAGGTAACTTGTAAGTGCTGCCGATATTAGCACGGATGTGGTAAGGGTTTCACACAAGAATATGGCATTCAAGTAGAGTTGAGAAAAATGAGCTCCGAGCCCCGGACTCGAGCTCCGAGTCGGAGCTACTGAGCCTTCAAAGCTCGAGGCCTAAGGGCTCGCGAGCCTTAGAAGGCTCGAGCCTTTAGGGTTCGAGCCTTAAGGGCTCAAGAGCCTTCAATTGAAGACTCGAGTCGAAGCTCGGCAATCAACCGATACGCCTATCTTTTTTTTTAGACAAACAGATAAAATTTGAAAAAAGAAATTGCAAACAGATAAAATTTCTAAAAATAAATTGAATGGGATCTATAAACTTTTACTAAAAGGTTTTTTGAAGTGAAAACTTCTTTAGTACGGGGGTGACTTGAAATTTTATGAAACGAAATTTTTGATAAATGAGAGATGATTTGAGAGATGAGTTGAGAGATGAGTTGAGAGATGAGTTGAGAGATGAGTTGAGAGGTGAGTTGAGAGGTGAGTTGAGAGGTGAGTTGAGAGGTGAGTTGAGAGGTAAGTTGAGAGGTGAGTTGAGAGGTGAGTTGAGAGGTGAGTTGAGAGGTGAGTTGAGAGATGAGTTGAGGGATGAGAGATCATTACTAAAACCTACAATTATCATCTTCCCGAAATTTTACATTCGTCTCATTATATCTTGAAAACAAAATTTTTGAAGGTTTCACTTCTACTACGTGTGAATTGCACACATTTTAATTTTTCTTAAATATCTTTGACGCACGGCCATCGCTCAGTTAGTTTTATTAAAATATACATAAAACCTCAATATTCATAAAAATATTATAATAAAAGTCTATATTAAAGAAACAAAATATAAATCAAAATCATCATTGAATTTTGTTTCCAAAATCTACATATCATGTGACGTGACGTCATACACCAATAAATCGTATTCGCGCCACTGTGATTCGCGCGGTATTTTGAACTTGCTTTTGAATTTGGAATAATGACGACGCCGCCGCGCCGCGCGCCGCCACGATGCGCTTCGAATGGCGTTCAAAGTTTAAGTGATTTATGAGTATTATTTATTTATATTATTTTTTATTAATTTGTTATCTATAGTATGTTGAGTTATTTTGAAGTTGGTTATTTTATTCTTGTTAAAATCCAGATTATACTAACTATAATATATTAATAAGTTTGACGACCCGTATTACTTAATGGTTATATGCTGGTCCACCGTACCAAGGGTCCTGGGTTCGGTTCCCAGCGACATTTGAATGATAAGTTTAAACTGTTCTTTTAGTCTGAGTGTGTGTTCATGTCTTTGTGTGTTATCTATGACACTTACGACACAGTGAATCCTAGCGTTGGCTATGAGTGTGTAACATTATAAATGATGATGATGGAAGAAGATGATGATGATAATGACGAATGGTGATTAAGATTATGAATGGTGGTGATGATGATGATGGAGGATGATGGTGATGAATGATGATGATAAACTATGATGATAAATGATGAATGATGAAGATGAATGATTATGATGGTGATGATGAATGATGATGATTGTGATGAATGATGATGATTGTGATGACTGGTGACGGTGATGATGATGATGAATGGTGATGGTGATGAGTGGTGATGATGATTATTAATTGTGATGATGAAGATGACTGATGATGACAACGATGAATGACAATGATGATGATGTTTCACATAAGAATAGGATGTACCAAGATTATTATTATCATTAGATGGCGTTGTTACTGATCACTGATCAGCCATCCAACGCCATCTAGATTCTGTGTTACGAATTACAAACACATCGCATAACTAACGGAGAAAGTTTTATTTTACTCCCCATAAAATTTCATACCGCGGGCTTAAATGTGAAAATCAGTTAACTCCAAAATTCGCAGCGCGCCCTAATTCAAATTTTGAGGTTAAGGGTTTTTTAGGGTTCCGTAGTCAAACACAGTACGTTTTAATTAGGGAACCCTGAAATTACAGTAAATATTACAAAATGAGCCCTGAAGACAAAGCTCGAGCTTCGACTCGAGCCCTGGACCAGAGCTCGAACCTCCGCCTCGAGCCTTCATGTAGGACTCGAGGCGAAGGCTCGAGCCTTATTAGAGGGTTCGAGCCTTCAATGAGCTCCAGACTCGGAAGGCTCGAGCCTTTTAACAACACTACATTCAAGACAGGTTCATCTTCAGTACTTAATGATCGGAGAACTAATCGAATCGATCGAACGAATATCCAATCCAACAAGCTTTACCCAGGTACGACGAGGATTTAAAGAGCCCTTTGAATATGAAATAGGTACAGGAACAATCCTTGTTTATGACATCAAAAAGATAACAAACTTGGTTACTTGTATCAAGCTTCTTGTTAAAGATATTCCTGTTTTAAATACAATAAATGGGATAAGGACGACGGAGGAAGATCAATACGAAGGATTCGTTTCGTTGATGTCTTTTGTATGGGAGTTCATATTTTTTTGGTATTTCAAAGATTTTTTGTGTGAAATAACTGAACTGTACGAATGTAAGGCAACTTGATTTCTAGTAAAAGGCAGTGTAATTATAATCTTCAGACTTCTATCCACTAAAAAATGTTTGTATCAGTAATTCGAAGTGGAAATTCTCAAGCCTTAGAGATTTTCAGGACTAGATTCGGCTATTATTTTCCTGTTATTACTGACTACCCCAAAATGTCACTTGTGCTAGTTTAAAGACATCAGCCACATTTTATTTCTATGTTAGTTATTTTGTTATGTTCCGAATAACAAAAAATTCATCATGCTCTAAATACATTTTGTCACTAATTAAGGCTACATCTACAAGAATCGTCACCCTCTCGCGTGAATCGGCGTCTTACGACTCGTCGTGTTCGTGATGGGACCTAATAAGTGACAGTCTATCTTTCTTTTTTGGTTATCGGTGGATCGTTAGTCGTCAGGACATAAAACCATTCTTTTGGGATATAAAATGTTTAAAGATTGATATCAAGCCCGTACATCTTAATGTTATCTTATCTCTGAAGCATGCTGATATTGTTGAGAAAAAAACAAACATGGATAAAACTAGTTTTAATGAAGAGTGAAGCCGAATATTTTTGCTGCCATAGTCGGTTGGTGATGACAACCTTGGTGGTATATTATCGACCTCGTAACTCAAAGTAGGTAATTTGTTTCTCCTGTTCCCGTTAGTTATACAAATTGTTGTGCCAATTGCTATTATAACTGTAATTTCCGTAGATGAAATCCTTATGGTGTATGGACATATGGTATATGACCGATATTTATCGGGTGCATAGTTTGCAAACAGGTGCCTTACCATGAACTCTAATAAAATATGTCATGTTCAGGACAGGTCAGCTTGTAGCTAAAACCTGACAGGAGTGTATTTTGTACCATGAACGTTTACCGATGACCTGCAATGCCTCTACTTCTGTCCTGCATCTTAGTCTATGACACTTGATTTGTACTAATTATGTTCTGAAATAGAGCGTTTTATCGGTTTACCGGTTTTCAAATGAATGCGTAATATTGATGTTTTTAAAAGTTTAAAATAACAATCTGAATTGAAGATTTTGAGATTCGTTATAAAGTTAAGTGTTGTGATTTATTAACCTTTCGTTCTCTAAAATTACCAAAAAAATTATCGCTAAGTGATGCTTACATTTTTGAACGTAATCTTACACAACTTGACACTTGACACAATGACATGTCTAAATGTCTGTTAAAATGTGTGATTTATAATGCCGGTCACTCACATTCGCGCGATTTCGCGAACCCACAAGTGTGGGACGACATTCGCGAATGATTATGCTAAGTTTTCGAGGCATTCGGGGTTTTCCAAGCTGTGTCGGTTTTTTGTCGCACATCTAAGCGCGCGAACCTCGAACCTTCGTGTAGTCTCCCACACATTCGTGCGACCAGTTGCGCACACGACTAAAAAGGTGATGTATCTCTTAATTTTTCGTGGTTCGTGACGTCTAATCGTACTACCATTTATTTTCTGTATTGAAAATGGATTTTAATGACAACAACATAATAACAACAGCAAGATTGAACATTCGTGAACAAAGTGTAGGAGGAAGCGGAAATGGGCTTGTATTGTAAACTCTTATGCGAACCCATTTGCCTGACCACCCTACACATATGTGCAAACATTCGTAAAAATGTCAAACATTTGCGCGCATGTGAGTGACCGGGGTTAGGAGCGATAATTTAAAAAGCATAAGTACAATTAATGTTTTTAAAATTTTCCAAACAAATGCAATGTATTTATTTTGTGATGATGGTGTATTTGAAATTCCCCATGGCTGCATCCCGTCGTGTTTCATCATCATCAACGAAATAACCGAAACAGGACAATAAATGTTACTTTCGGTGAGCTGTAATATTTTGACGTTAACATATGCCACTTTCTGATGTCAATACGTCAACAATCGCGTCATGGTACACGAATTGCAGGGCAGAAGATCGTTTTAGAAATCACGTGACCGCTGTCTTGTTACGGTGACGTGGTCGCTGGCTGCCCTGTGTTTTAGCCAGATCATGGTAGGATATAGCAGGACAGGCCAATTATCGGCTAATATTGACCTGTTTTAAGAGTTCATGGTAAGCCCCCAGTTCCATGAATAGTGATCAGTAGCTCGAGCACGAATATTTGCGAGAGAGTATTCATATGGTTAACGTAAGCAATTTGTCAAATTTGTATGGCATTTTAGTACCATTTACGCACGATAGGGGCGCTTTTGAAAAAATGCCATACAAATTGCTTACGTTAACCATACGAATACTTTCTCGCAAATATTCGTGCTCGAGCTACTGGTCCCCACATCTGAGGTGATGACGGTCTATAACGGACAAGTGTCATTCAAATGGCCCAGAACTGGTCAAAGTAGCGCAAATTAGTCTCATCCGTGTATTTTATGTTGGACGTGTGGATGGAGAAAAAAACAGTAGGTACGCGGTAAGTGGTTGTGATATCATGCCTCCAGAAAGAATCCCTAATTTAAAATATTTGAGTCTACAAAGATTGTCTGGTAAAGTTGTGGGACAAGTAAACTTGTTGTTTACGAATTAAAGATCCTTGATTTAATTTGCGGTTGATTTGAATACCTTAGTCCACGGACATTTCTGAATTATTTTTTTCGACTTCTTACTAAATCATTACCAGGAGGAATAGAATTTTGGTCATCGCCGAATAATTAGGTCAAATAGTTTTTTTTATAATAAAGCGTTATGTATTTATAATAGCACTAGAAACGATTGGTCTAAACAATCAGAAATTATTACCACACCGTTTGGGCGCTTGAAATTATAGATTATTGATTTAATCACCTCAAGCCATGCACGCACGTCTCCATGGATATGAATAAGCAATATCGCTAGAGGGCCTGTTGTTTACAACTTTCTATGGGAATTGGGAAATTGGGATATTATTGTTCTCACCAGGCAACGGAGTGACGACAGGAATTTATTATAATTATTTATCATGCATTGACGCAGTGTCATCGGATTATTATGCGGGTTGAAAATTAATGACGAAGATTCCCTTGTAATTATGTTTTTATTAATGTAGGTACAGGTAATGACACGTGATAGGTTCTCAAGAAACGCAAGGCATTTCATTATAGCAGCTTTTTTTACATTATTTACGAGTAAAGTATTATGTAGCCAAACAGGTTATGATATTTTAGCTACTCCTCCAATAAGATTGTCGGGTGAAAAGCGTTAACAATTTTAAACACATGTGTGTTCTCTAAACTTTCTTCTCCAACGGTAAATTTCGTTGGCCGAGTAAAGCATCGTAACTTCACAGAACTCCCAGACTTTCTTTGCTACATCACATACACACGTATTGACTTTTGACTTACGAGATGTTCGATGTACAATTGCGACGAGAGCATTGTCTATCGGTGTCATAATTCACGGGTAAACACCTTAAGGGGCTACGTGGAAGGCACCTCGCGAGTTGCACCGTGAAAATGTGGAACAATGTGCAAGATATCGTTCACTGCTCGAGCCTTGAATCTTCTAGATAAAAGCGGTTTTAGTCACCTGACCGGAGAGTAAACAAGGGGCGTAGTCAGCTACAAAATTTACCGTTAAGGTGAGCTGCTGAGTGGCACGATCAGGCGCCCGCGCTCGACCTCGTCATATCACAATCACTAGCTGCAACACCAGACACTGGGTTTGATCACTCACACGGTCACCGGTCACAGATCCTCGAACATTTCGTCGTTCGCGTACGGTATGTGTGTGGCGGTAGGGTCGCGTCGAGTGCGCACAGGCCACAGGACCACCAAATGCGACGGAGCGTGAATGTTAACCTACCTGTAGCGCTTGCGTGTCGCCGCTCGGCCCGCTCGGCCCGCTCGCCCACCGGACCGCGATACCTGTTTTACCGACGCCGTGCGCCGCTGAAGTAAACACAACCTCTCACTCCAAACGTTACACTTACACGTAATAGAGATTAAACAGATACAACAAATAATTGCATGGTCATAACCATCAGAACTACACGGAAAAATATTGAAAATAAATAACCTTATCTGTGAACAATTGCAGAGTTTTCACAAGTAGGTATATAGGCAACGCTAAAGCCTTATTCTGCTTTACCGACTTTTACTACGCCATCTGTCGATGAACGATCGAAACATGAAGTAACAAATATATGGCTGTTGTCCGTAAAACTAATGTTAAATTTTAACAACAGAGGTAAACCACCTTGACATAGATATTATTATTATATTCAGACGCATAAATGCGTCGTTTAGAATGGATTTCCTTAAGTTTATAAAATGGCATGGTGTGTATGTTGTATGATACCTTCCTATCAGCTCGTAGACAACTAACCTCTCGTCTTTGTCCATTGATTACAGATGTAATACAACCAACTCACGCAAGATGGCGACGTAATCACCTTTAAAGCCTTCAAAATACACATTGTACATACGGGTTTACAGTACTGAATAAATCTGAGAGCCTATTGGAGAGCCTCGTAAAGGATTCGATAATGTGCGCTGAAAAGACGAGTTTTTCGTGAAAATTCATAGCTCTGTCGTATCCCAAAACCACTGATTTTTTTTTATTACTCGGTGATCACATGAAAAAGGTAGATGTTGACGAATTTTCCTCCCTGTATATAATCAGGATCTCTTTAATATTTATTACATCATAATAAAATTAATTTAATTATTAATATAATCAATTAATTATTTATTGATTATAGTTAAGTCTATAATGATTCAATTATTGTTTTTCAATTATTATTAAAATACTGCCTGCAGTGGGGCTGATTTTCCACTTCCATTTTGTATGATAGGTAATGATACTGTCAACTTTTTTTATGGAGGTTACAAAAAAAAACTTGCTCCGCTAAATTGACGTAGGTAAACCAGGGCATCATTCAGTCAAGGTCATCTCTGTAAGGATTGCAGGACTAGTTTTTGCTTAATTAAATATTTCACACGATGATTGGTCGTGTCATCTCAAAGTCTTGATCGAGCTGTCTGACACTGATCTGACTGACCTCTTTAAGCCAGATTCTGCCTATATTACGCACAAACTCTTCTTAGTCATTACATTAAGAAGTAGATGTTTCTTATTTTAAGAGGAAATCATACAAGCCCACTAAATACTCTTCAGCATATTAAATAATTCTCGGGAGTTCTTATAATATCCTGAATGAATTCTTGGTGCCGTGACCATGACTAAAACCCGAGGTACACACACCTCAATCTACAGTGTACGTCCAAAACAGCTTTACGAGTTTAGCCATGTTTAAAATATTGAAATTTCTATTATAGCTATCTGGGTAGGCTCAAGATTTCAGAAAATACAGCCTAATAACACATTCTACTGAACGAGGGTTTCTGGTTCGATTTCCGGTCGGAATGATTTTTATGATTTTTTTATTAACGAGGACATGTGGCAAATAAGGTATATAGTCACTAGTCAGTGTAGAGGTCACTTGACCCTAAATGAAATTGTGAAATGCAGGAAGATGTTGAGATATATGTTTGTGTTTGACTCATCATAATGTGACACGCAACTTTTTATGCCACACATACAATGTACCATATAATTATATGACATCCGCAAAAAAGGAATCCTAGTGTAAGTGAGTGGAAGTGTTTTATTTCGGTGAAGTGTATAGAATGATCTAACTTAACACGCAACCCAATTTGGGAAATTTCGCACTTCAGTATTAATAAAATAAACATGTATTCTATTATTTACGGATCTTGTTTACATCCTGTATACGAAGCAAATACGTAAAACAAAATATTCTCACCGGATCGACGTAATCGTCCAATATTTTTTGCTCTATGACACGGTTGGTTAATGTGTTATTATATTATATGTGAACGATAACATTTACATTACAATGTAGTCTCGCTATACGCACTTCAGATCATGAAATACTTTAACACATATATGTTTTAGATTATCATCCAAAACAGTATCATTTATACACGTGGACGTAATTACAAAAGCGTGGAATTAATTTCTGTTGTCTATTCATCATTAAAATATTGAATGTGGCGTGATGTTGAGATTTATTCCTTTTACAATGTTGCACTCAATTATTTAAAAAAAGCAGTTCTTTTTTTCAAAGTGGGCGATAATTTGAACGTCCTCTTATTAAATCTTTCTGGGAGGCAGGAGCTCTACATCAGGGACTGCAATGCATTGGCGATTCCTCGGAGGCTGCACGTGTCCATAAACAATGATAACTTAGTTGACACTACATTACCCTTTTGGCTTTTTGTATTTTTTTGGCTCTCCGTAAAATATAGGCTAGTTAGCCTCTAGTGACGTTCTTGTCGTAAAACGTCCATTCATGATAGAGTACGCACGCTACTAATAATTCGTTAGTGACGGTGTGAAGTTATTTAACTGCCATTAATATTCATGTGATATTATGAACATGGTCATAAGTCATAAGCCTTCACATATAGTCTCAGTTTTAAGACCTATAATCAACGTAGCAGGATGCGACCGCCCCACTTCAATGATACGTCAAAAATATTACTTATATAAAATATATACAAACATGCATAGTTTGTAGAATTAATGACATCGTTAAGGAAATCAGACCGGTATTTTTCACCATTTAGGTACGTCTAACTAAATTAAAATTGAGGTCGTGTGCATTTTAATCTTTGTTGTTACAGCATTAGTTAAGTCTGATTAAGTTTCGGATTTTGAACTCCATAATTTAGATTTTTTAAAATCTTTTTCATAGTAGTGCCTACTGGCCTATTTTAATAGCTTCAGTCATTAAATCATGAATTAATTAAATCGTAATTAACGTTATTATAATGAATTAGGTACGTTTTAAATTTTCTTCCCAGCAATCTCTCTCTTTCTCCCGTCGCACTTTCATTTAAGTTCAACTAAGGCGACACCTAAAATACAAAAATAAAGAGTCATAAAGTCAATTATGTACAGGTCTAATAGGCCTATTATACGTTTACGTCTTTAGTCTTTACGCATGCGTCTTGCATCTTCGTTACGGTAGAACGTAAATCCTGTTTCTATAATTCGAGGCTTTGAAACACAAAAACTCGATTAGGATTCATTGACGCAGCCATAAAATTCTCTCTATTTTGTAACGCAGCCTAGTGTTTGTTTTGTAACTATATCCGTAAGAACCTATCGTTGAAACGAATAATAGCATGATTATTTTTATAAGATCCTTATATTTGATAATAATACCTACCTATTTACAAAATCTTTGAGATGGGATCATCGTTAACACCGGATTTTATTTAAATAGGTATAATGTTACAATTCTAAAAATATTATCGGTGATTTTATCGATATCTTAAAAAAGAAAAACTTAATACTTATTGACGAACATATGTTTGTGTAGAGAAACTACTTGACAAAAACTTGAAAGAGTTGATGTTTCATTTTAGTAAATCTTGCATTTACAAAGCTTAAGTAGGTAGACCATCGTATTAAGTAATTGTAACACCTTATTTGGTAAGCTAAATTGAAATATCTTGATCCGTTTTTCTTTTTAGCGTTACTCACATTATTGATAAATCACCTCCGATTACCAATCTTTTGGTTGGACATAAATATGGTCTCAACCGAATGTTATTTAAAATATTTTAGTAACTAAGAGTTCACATGCCTTATAATTTTCGTAACGCCCAATCTTTACTTGGACCTAGTTTTCAATGGGAGATTTTGTTGATTAAGGTTAAGGCCAAACGAGTGCATTTTAAATAGAAAATATTTTATTTTCCAGTAAACGAGTGTTAATAAAAATAATATGACAATTTCTAAGTGCTGTTAGTATTATAAGCGTTACATAACAGAAATGACATTTTAAATTTTTATAATACAAGCATATTTTTAAATACACCGGTCTTTTAGTAAGGCTTATACACTGTCAGAGGTAAGTAACACTTGAATTTACCGAGGGGATATGTTTGAAACTAAATGCTTACAGTGATGATTTTTTGAGCTGCGAGTCCCGTAAACTGAGTTGGTTTCATACTAAACGTCAACGATTTGCGTCGCCGTGTAAGTTTTTCGTAATTAATTTTTGTGTAAGTAATTTTTCGCGACTGAAAGCTCAAAAAAATACACTCTTTTGGCCTCACCCTATTGCACCTGCAACGCTTTACGACACGAATTATGTCATAAGACCCAGACTTGAATAAAAAGAAGACCCGGAGACGACTCCACAGCAGACTGTTTGTCTCTTAAGAAGGCCTTGGAGTGTCCGTCGAAAGGTCACAGTTATGAAGTAAAATTCGTACTCGCCCACCGCGATTAGTCACGAAAAGTTATGGTCATTATGCAGATTTATGCAATAAATATTGCACGATGAAGTGGTATTGCGAGGAGGATAAGCGGGTTGAGGTTACAACAGAGTCAAGTTTCAAGAGCGAACTTCTCCGCACTGGCATTGCTACATTTGCTACTCGTACTGCGACGCACACATGATAACACATAGTGAGTGTTCATACTGAACTCGCGGGCGCGGGCGCGGGCGCGGTCGCGGGCGCGGTGGCGGATTCGTGTTCACACTGGCCGCCAGGCGTTTGCGCGATTGTGACATGTTGTCAGAGGTTGAAAACATGGACGACGATCTTTTTTTAACCGAAAATTCATACCTAAAATTCCATTTAGGTACTCACCCTCCATATCAGGAAACAATTCAGCAATTTCCTTACATAGTTTATTAAGAATGTTTCTGTTCATAAGATGCCTGTGTTTACTCTGCCAAATCTGAGTTCAAATCAAATCAGTTCTAACCTGAATAGTACTAATAAACTCTTCTGTATTGAAGGACATGATCTTAGATGAAAGAACAACCCTTTAATCTGGGGACATAATGAATTCATGTGCTATCGTTTCTAGCGACAAGTTCAAAATGGTTGAACTTACCTGACATAATCGCGCGTTCCGCCGCTAGTTCAGTGTGAACACACTCATACATTCTCATGCGTTTGATATTGCCGCTAGCGGGCCGCGCGCGGTTGTCGCTAGCGTGCCCGCTACTTACACCGCACGTGCGTTTTGTATGTGAACACTCTCATAGTAGTTCATATGTTTGAAATTTCGCGACCGCGCCCGCGACCGCGCCCGCGAGTCAGTATGAACAAGCACTTAACATAATTACTATATGCACACATAATATGTGCTGTTATATACTTGTATGTAGAATTAACGGATATGATCAATTTATGATATACGTCATTAACATGTTGTAATAGGTTTTGTTTTTTGTTTTAATTAACTACGATAATGCTTATGTTCATTAGTGAAAATTCATGAAACTTTTACAATTGAGCCGTTTTAAGTCCATGTAGCAATGACGTGGTCGTTAGACTCTGAAAACAGTCGGATTGGCATCACTCTGCAGCTTATGATATGATCCGAGATGATCCGTTTAATAAAACTAAAATTAACATTAAAATCACTCAATTAAAATATGTATATCTATCACATTATCAAACTGCGATGCAGAATTATATATTCCTAATCGTATTATAATTTAATAATATATGGGTTTGAGAAAAAATAGTTGAATATTTTTGCATACATTTTGCACGTCCGGCCCACAACAACCAGGTGGTAGGTACATGTCGTATGTGGGATGACATGTATATCGCATCTCAATCTATACCACATCTATACCTGACTTGGACCCACTAAAATCTAAATGATAATTATTGGAAAAAGGACCTTTTCTAACCCGTGCATGATAGAAAGATACAACAGCTGTTTTTTATTTATTTTAGTTTAATTTGGATTAGAGCAGCAATTACCTACATAATTTATTTATTGCATCATAACCGTCTAAAAATATCGCAAAATAATATTTATCATTTTTTAAACATCGTTTTAAATAGTAGACATGTTCAAAGTTCATACCTCAATCAATTCAATTATTCACACTAGAACCGAAATGTTAGACTCTTCAACACGTAACCATTCCGAATTGTGACATTAGTATCTAATAGTTCGAATACCAAGTCACGTATATTGCTATATTGGGTCCATAGTACAGTTGTAAACGGATGTGAACTTTCTTGCATGCGCTTTGTTATCTAACAAGGATTGATATCAATGGCAATGAACCTATGCGAGTGGAGCGGCAGAAATACTTCGCTAATGACTCCCCGTACTCATACTTGTACACTTGTACTAGCGATTTCTCATTCGATATGAGTTCCGGCTAGTATGCCTCGCTCGCTAATGATGATACACGAAGTCTCATTTAACACCTATATGCGTCTTGTTGTTTTAATGCACGTGGCAGTTATGTATGTAAACCTTCCGGGAATAAGCAAAGTCCTAAGTGTCTAGATTGTAGGTCACTCGGATATGACTGTTGCTAGTAGGTCGTGCCAAGGTCCCTATCTCGGCGGTCAAGGCGTTCCCTACACACGACTTATCAATCTATTTTCGCCAAGTATGACTCTATCTGTGCCCGTAAGAAAGTATTAATGCTGACATGCCCGTAATAATTAATAGATATATGTGTAAGTATGCGTTCATTTAGAACAAACCAAAATCTGTCTCTGTTGTCTACGCGCCAAAATGCTCCAAGCAGGTTCAAAAGGGTTTTCTGGGATAAAAATGGCATTTAACTCGATTTTTTTTCCTAGTAACGACATAGTTAAGTAAAGAGGCCTATCAATAAATATAATTGGAAGTCGAACCAAACTAGAGTGGCAAAGTAAGTAGGTATATTTAGTAGAGCCTCCTCAAATACTGGATTATACAAATAGAATAAAGCTGAATATTTATAACCGGATTAGGTCTTCAGTCGTCAGACGGAAACGGCAAGTTCAGGCAATTCTCTCGTCCAAATACCACGCTCTGATTGCCGATTATTATTGCCCGTTAATTTATAATTTACCACGCAGACATTCATTTTTTTATGTTTGCGTGACTCACATGTTTATTTTACAATACAGTTCCTTTATCGTTTGTTCTATACAGACTAGTATCGTATAGTGTATTAAAGTTTAATTAGGATTCGATTAATGATATTTTTACTGCTTCGGATGTCTGTGCCTGTCATCGCGTCAGTGTACTTATTTTAAATTGGTCGACTTGCTTAAGCAACTGCTGGCAAGGTGGTTATATGTCGCGACCTAGCAAAACCCAAAAACCTGAGCACTTTCATACCCGAGAAGGCATGTTCTTGTTTATTGCAGTGGCATAATAACCCCTTAATCAATTTTATTCGCATCCGAATACTGTTGAGTATGCTTTAATAAGACTCTACAATAACTTGTAGAGTTCCGTGCCTCGCATTCTGCTGTTGTCTCATCTTTCAATTATCTATCAGTCTTATTTTATTTTTTACCGTTCATTATTACCTAACCTTTAATAAAAAAAAATCACAACATTTTATTGATAAAAACCCATTCACAAGTCGCAAAGACCCTTAAAGAGTACTTGGTTCATCACCTGTGTTATAGGTACCCCGCTCATCCACTTATACAACATAATAATTATACAGTGTTAATCAACAAAATACAAGCATTGACATTTTTAACCGACTTCAAAAAAAGGAGGAGGTTCTCAATTCGACTGTATTTTTTTTTTTATGTTTGTTACCTCAGAACTTTGGACTGGGCGAACCGATTTTGATGATTCTTTTTTTCATCGAAAGCTGGTGGCTGTCATGTGGTCCCACATAAATTTTATTGAGATCTGACAATGGCATCCATTAGAAAACCACATAAGTCGTAAATTTGTGTTAAGATGTGCGCGACAAATTGACGAATAACTCAGTATCACGCCAACCGATTTCGATGATTCTTTTTTTAATCGAAAGCAGGTGCTTGTCATGTACTCCCACATAAATTTGAACGAGATCTGACAAGTAGTTTTTGAGAATTTGAAGTCGGTTATTTTTTGTTAGTAAAATTTAGATTATAGATATTTGTGTGTGTGTGTGTGTTTGAGAGAGTTTGTATGTGCGTGTGCAAATTATACCTGCTATATGGGAGAAAGATTTACAAATCTCTGTTTCCTCGTAATTTAATTCTATTAAGTGTGTTGTTACTAATTATTTTATTTTATACTGGGTAAGATGGTAGATATTAAGTTTTTTTTAACCTATTGAAGAAGAGATAAACAAAATTAAAGAAGACCTAAACAAAATATATTGTTTCTGTTTGAATACGTATTATGCAGTGTAAATGATGGAAAACGAATTGGTTTATTATTTTTAAATAGCAGTACTTTATTTCATTCATATTTTTTTCTAACTAACAATAAATATTTATATTATTACTTACTTATATTCATTAATGACAAAGGGTGCCTAAAATTCCATGCCATTATACGAGACAATTGCAATGGTACAGGAAATTTTACACAGACTTAGTTTTATAGCCAACAAAATGCAAAACCACATGTAGCAGAGTAGGTACTTATGTGTTTAAACCGACGTAAAACACATGTATAAAACACATCGTAAGTAACAGATTCCGATTTGAACGTTACACCCGGATCAGTTGAACTGTAGAGGAGCCAAAACAAGCCACTGCGAACCATCAATATTTATGAGTTGAGAATGCGAACAAAAAGATACATCCGCGAGTTTTCATTAACTGTGACTTAAAAGTTCAAAGCACGGCATTGTTATTTATTTGTATATGCAATGTATAATGTTACGTATTGCTAACGCCAGATCTTTCTAATTTGTTATTCTTTCGGGACTACATAGTTAGGTACTTCAAGGCACAATTTTGGTACTTTGGTTAACGATCTAATTTTAAGATTTTTTATAACAATACGGACGGAACAGAAATAGTACGGAACTGTTTCGAGTTTTGTATGTTAATTTCATTGAAATTTGCGTAGTCTTAGATGTACAATTAACAATTAAATTGTTAAAAAAATTAGTTCTAAACATAAAAGTCTGTTTTTGGAACGAAGTTCCTTATCGCGCGTTGCGAAAGGGGGCTAGACGGAAAAAATTGAGACGAAAAGTTGTAACGACACTTTTTGCCGTCGTTACAACTCGTGCGGCGTCGTTACAGGTCGTGCGGCGTGCGCATGTTTCTCTGTCTGTCTCTCTCTCTCTCTCTTAAAGAAAGCAAGCCAGAATTTAATTCGATGAAACGACTCTGTCCAGTAAAAAGAGACAGACACATAAATTCTAAAGTAAGATAGAAGCATTGTACAGGGGCTGGGGAAGGGAAGAGAGAGGGGGAAGGGGAGGGGGTGGGGAGGGTGAGGGTAGGAGAGGGGGAAGGGGAGCGGAGGGAGAGGTCGAAGGGGAGGGGAAGGAGAGGGGGAAGGATGGGGAGGGGAGGGTGAAGGGAGGGGAGGGGAAGGGGAGAGGGGAGGGGAAGAGGAGCATTTCATACTTTAGTTACCATAAGCTTCTTGTATCATTTATCGAAAATGTAAGCTCTGAGTCTGAATAAATTTAAGTGATACAGTAGGTATACCAATAAAATGTAAAATAACTATCTAATTTGGCATCACTATTTTCATTACTAAAACCTACAACTATCATCTTCCCGAAATTTTATATTCGTCTCATTATCTTGAAAACAAAATTTGTGAAGGTTTCACTTCTACTACGTGTGAATTGCACACATTTTAATTATTTTTATGTATGTTTCCAATAAAATCTATACTTATCCATTTTTTTTCTCAAATTTTTAAAACTGATTACGGATAAGTAAACTATTTTTTTTCTTCTGCTGTTTGAATATCATCAGCTCTTTTCTAGTAGGATCCTGATTATAATAGGTACGGTTTACTTAGTGGTTATTTTCATATGCATATATTGTAATTTGTGTGGTCCTATGTGGATCCGTTGGTCCTATGTCAGCTGTGTGCAATCTTCTTAATAATAAAAATCGCTTTATATTAATTGTATTCATTTAACTGTTGATTTACCTAAGTAAATAGCAAACAAAAGATTAGACGAGCTAGACCAGCTAGAGGCATCACATGACTACTGTGCTGGCATATAAAGAAAAGAAATAATTGTCTCTTCAAAAAAATTGTCTATCATCGAACGGTCTAGATTCCTTATTCTCGAAGGAACAAAACAAATAATAGAAATAGGTATGCAAAACACGATATAAGTAAGTGGTACCTACTTATAAAAGCCTTACAGTATCAACCAACGTATGATGTAAATTAGAACGGTAGTTACAACTGTGGTGTTTTATGGCAAAAAAACTAAGTATAGGACTAATGGCGGGCGTCGGTTATAAATACATAGGTACGTGTTACGTGAGTTTAATGACCTTGTAAATAGTTGCGATGATTGCTTATGATCCGGTCACCATGTGTCTATGACCATAAATAAACATAAACTTATACTTATCTTTACATAGTATATAATCTAAATTTTATTAACAAAAAATAACAGACTTCAAAATAACTTAAAAACTACTTGTCAGATCTCGCTCAAGTGGGACCACATGACATGCATGGGCGTAGCCGGGGGGGGGGGGGGTTTGGGGGTTCAAATCCCCCCGCCCGAACTTGACCCCCCCCCCCCCGAAACTAAAACCTGGCTACGCCCATGATGACAAGCACCAGCTTTCGGTTAAAAAAAGAATCATCAAAATCGGTTCACCCAGTCAAAAGTTCTGAGGTAACAAACATAAAAAATATAGTCGAATTGAATACCTCCTCCATTTTTGAAATCGGTTAAAAATGAAGTCGCTTCCCGTGTCTATACGCTTAGATGTTTCAAACTAAACAACAGATTTTAATGCGGTTTTTATCAATAGACAGAGTGCTTCAAAACCACGAGTAAGGTTTGTTTATATGTAGGTATAACACAGGGACAGGGAGAGGGAGACGGGGGAGTTGTTAGGTGGTAAGAACTTACTAACAATAAGAAGTTCGTCGGGTCATAAAATAATGTTCACTTCTTATCCACCTAATTATTTTCACGTTAGATCTAACCAAATATTTTCGCTGTATCCGTTTATAGGTATAGTCTATAATCGTCGAAATTTGCACGCGTGTAACAAGAAATCGATAAATTTAGGATATAAAGATGATAATAAAATATTAAAAGAGCCATTAGAATGAGTAAACATTCATGATAGAAGCAGAAAATCGTAGGCAGGTTCTTATGTAGATATATTTTATCGATATCTTATTAAAATTTTATCGCACTGAGTCTGAAAGTGATAACCGGATGCTGTGCATTAATAATGAGGTAACATGACCCCTAAAAATTTCAGGAATGTAATAATCTAATAATAACTTATCGTATATTTATCTATTTGATGAACTCTTCTTTCTTGAGTTCATTCAAACGTCCTCGAGGTAAGGTCTGCTAAAAATTAATAAACGGTCAACGCAAGTCTGTATCTGTCAACTCAACGGCTGGACTCTGTACCAACTTAAATATGATCTTGACTGGTTAGCTACCTCCAAGAATCTTATAATAATCTGGAGGATACGCTTCGAAGAGGTATCTGAAGAAGGATCACGTGACATTGGAGGAATATCTTCGTCCAATCATAGGCCTGATTGAAGATGACCTTACGACTCGTAGCGACTGATAGGGTACCTATCGGTGTGTAACTTCGACCAATGATAGCGTGCAGATATTCATCCAGTGTCACGTGGTCCGTCTTCAGGACCTCTTAGAATCGTGTCCTCCAGATTAGGTAGGTACTTTACACTTCTTTACTTCCACCCTCCTAAATCAACTGTCAATCCGTTTTGGGCTTAGATAAATCTTACAGGAATTGTATTTTAAGCAGTCGACTTCACCCTTTACTATTCAACCGTCAAGGCGTCGATGACGACAGTTTACTTTAACATATAAGCAATTAATTTAAAGAAAACACCAAAGATTGGGGAATCCCAGCTAATCCGCTCACTTTGGTCAAATTGCATGTAAGCACGTTATGTTTTTGCTCCGTCCACTCCATATGTAATCGTTGCGCTGGAAAAGTCATTAAGGTAGATTAATGGATAAGAGCCACCGTGGAATACCGCAAATGTAATGACGAATGGCGATGACGAGAATATTTTTTGTTATTTCGCATTTAAATAACCTTGTTTTACTACAAGTCGTTCAATTTCGTAGATCTGTCAACACGGTATTTCCCTCTTAATAAATTGTATGTCCACAAATGATGCTAACGTCCTGTAGATATATGTACATACATGCAGAATTCATGGAAATTTATCGATAGTTTCAAAACAATTGGCAGTTTCTTTTTGGGTAGTAACATTATGGCTTTATTAAATAAATCTATGGGCGATACGAGGGTGATTAGTTACTTACTTACTTACTACTTACTTACTTACTTTTCATCGTGTCTATTGTAGGATTTGTAGAATACGCAACAGGATACGGTATCTATTTCCAAACGGAAGTTTCTAGTTTGACATTGGAAAAACTATTGTCTTTCTCTACAATAAGCTCTACTGTGTGGTAGAGCTTGTGTAATAACTGTGTCTCTACAATGATAAATTGCTGGCTAATCGACCCGGAAGTGGCTCAAAAAAATGTTCTTGCTTTTGCCAACGGATAATAAAGTTCTCCTTGCTGACTTTATATGACTTATATCTATTAAAAGTTGACAAACTAAAGTAAACAAAATAAAAATCAATGATCTTTTTCTTCTACGGCTTATTTAAAAATATACATTTGGGCAGTAATAAACCCGTATCTATATAAATAGCAAGTCTTAAAAATAATTTATTGTTGTCGAGTTGTTACGAAATGTTTGCGTAACCTAATGATTTACGATGTACTTGTTTGACGTGACGCTCTTTACATATTTTCCTTGATTATACGAAATAAAGTTAGGTGCCTAACAGGAACTTTTATATTTTTGGTATTAATAAATTAAAAAAAAAAAACTATTTTGGGACTCTTGGCAATACAATATTAAAAAAAAAATAAGCGGATCTATTGAAAACGACGACTTTGATGGATAGACGGGTACTTGTTTTATACAATGTTAGTACCTAAATAGCCAAGCCAATAAGCTGCTCCTAATAAAAGGTGGCTGCTTCCGCTAACAAGCGCCCCTCTGATTTCACCTCAGCTTTCTGAATCCAGCATGTACCCACTGTCTTCTTCAGGTTATTTTGATTTGTCAGCTTCGTAGGTAATGCCTTCCTACATCATTTTTATTGTATCCAATGCAATTTTTATATATGTGGCTATCGGTGCACTTAGGACATAATAATATTGTAATGTTGCAAAAAATCTAGCAATAGAAAATTTAACAATGTTTACCACCGTCACTTACGGGTAGTTCTCCCATGGGCCATAACGACCAATAAAACTGAGCCTGATTGGATGCGGAACTACAAGCAGCGGGGGGGGAGGGTGGGAGGGGGGCGTAGTTGATCGATGCGAGATAATAATCGTCGTTAATCGATAACAATTAGGAGCGCCCCCCGCAGGGATGAGACACGTCACAATATTCGCATTCCGTTGGTTTCACATCGGAATTTAATATTATTAACGACTTTTGAAAGACGCCGACTTTGAGCTTCACAAGTCTGCCATTGATGCTCAAAGTTCACCATAGTAATTTATTTCAGTTTTATTTTCAGGCAACTAATGCCCATAGATAAAATACACACATAAAAATATTACAAACCAATACATACAACTTAATACAAAATAAAATAAAATAAAATGATACAATATAATAGGATAGAGTTCGGGGGGGCTTCACACAAGGTTCGTGTGAGCGAAAAAATATTGGGGTCCATGCAATGTGGTCCATAATAGTGCATTATTTATTTGGTCTTATTGTTTGCCCTCCGTGTAACAATTTCACCGATAGGCTAAACAGTTGCATTAGTTAGGTTAGCCGGACTAACAACCGAACTACTGCCAATAGACCGAGATATCTACCTGAGAGGAGAGGCTAGGAGATACCTACATGGTTTTTTTTTTCTATAAGATTTTATACGTAGAAGAAAAATAAGCTTGGAAAACATATATTTTTTTAATTTAGAACATAAAATATAGTTCTAATGTTAAAACGAACCTCCATTACCAGACATTAACGACTCGTTGCCAAGCAATGAAGGAAGTAGGTAATAATGTGTAATTGTGTACATTCTTTATATTTCAAATAAACTTATATTAGTATAAAATTAAGAATTTAGTAAAAAGAAAAAAAATAAAGTTCAAGATTTTTATTACTTTTTCCTACATACATAATAATTATATAGTACCTAATATGTAGGTAGGTACCTAATGTCAGTTGGCGATTAAAATTTAATTGAACTGTCTGACTACTTAATTAATTAAAAAACAAAAGTACGTTGGGTAACTTCGACCTTGGAGCTTTCGTTACTTAGAAACGTTATTTAATTAGTACATAAAAGGAAAAAAGCCGTGCCTAGCACCATTTTAGATATTAACAATTAATTAGACTGACGACAAAATCATGACAAAATCAAAACAATTTTCTCAGGTTTAATAAGACGTGGAAAAAAACGAATTCGTCATTCATGATCTGTTATTCAGTATTGTAAAGCCACTCGCTTCGCAGAAATGCTCAATGAATCATTAAAGAACTGTTGACAGCTTTCGTCAAAAAATAATTATCCCCCTATTTCACCCACATAGAAGAAAATTTCAAAATTCTTATTGTAAAAAGAAATACATTTCCCTCCGTTATCAAAGGTTTTTAGGGTTCCGAAGTAAAATCGGAAACTTTATAATTTCGTCATGTCCGTCCGTCCGTCTATCCGTCTGCCTGAAGCAAAGCGCCTAGACCCTTAAATGTAAATCGCGCTTTAGTGCTAGAAAGCTGTAATTTGGCATAGATATACATATTTATTAAAAATGCAGAATCGTAGAAAAAAAAAACATTTTTTCAGGGTATCTCCCCTACAGGTAACGTGAGGATGAATTTTTTATTCGTCGCATACCCTATAGTGTGCGGTATCGTTAAAAAGGTCTTTCAAAAATATTATGGGTCTTCTCTGACCATTTTTGGAATTAGGGGTCCGTTTGCGAAATATTTGGCTTTAAAGTGCTGATTTTGCTTGGAGTCAAGTGTGCCCCCCCCCCCCTGCCGGCTAAACGGTTGGAGTTGGACAAGTGAAAAAATTCTCAAAAATAGGTTATAAGATGAATATACTAGGAAAACTATCACGGCTATGTTAGCATAAGTATTTAATGAGTAATCGTCGATAAAGTTACTATTTTGGAACCCTAACATTGCGCGTGACCTAACACGCACTTGCCCGGTTTTTATTATTTTTTTTTTTCTCCTCGCATAGGTACTAATAATTGCTATCGACTAATTTATCTAAGGTTGTCTAAAAGCAATTGTTATTCTTTAATAACACCGCTTTAAGCATTTACTGTTTTTGCTCTTCATTTTTTTAAGTTTTGTCATCACAACGTGATAAGATCAGTTCATCTGCGAACAATATGAACAAACAATGACGATGCATCGCTACAAGGATCTCATTCAATGACAAATGCCTTGCACGAGTTGATACTACATATTATACGTAAATAAAAGCTATAATCGGTATGTATTTATTATCTGATGCATGTCAATAGGTAGTAGTTAATGCTAGAACGCGTACCTCGCATGGCTAATGCGGATTCTCGGAGATTCTGCCTCAGTACCAAGTACATATTTATTATGATTCGACATGCCCAGCCTTTTCATTTTTTACATTCGTTTCCCACGGATCCGATGACGGAATGGCAGGCGAGCGATCCTCGAGATAAAAATAAAAAGAAGCCTTGTGAACGTAGATGAGTATCAATTGTCTGCGGGTATAGCCGCATTGTGGCTGTTTGTGACTCAACTATAACTTAACTGAAATCGATTTAAACCAACGAAAACTTAATGAAGCTTAACTATGAAGCTTATAAATCTTATAAATAACGTTCCCCTAAGCACGTTAGATACTATCGATACGATTACTAAGAGTCACATCCAGGAATGATATTACATGAACCATGCCATGCCTATCATAACTTAAGAAATGACCCTATGCTCACCGTGCTTACGTAAGAAGATGACAAAGTTCACGGCCACGCTACATCGACGATCGTTTTCACTCAACAGCGGGCGTTCATCAAAACAAGGCGTGTCTAGATTCCTAACTCGGAGGCTGCATCCGGGCCGCAGCAGGGATCGAGTTACGGCGGGGGCGTGCGAATGTCAAGGAACCCTGTCCGCGGGTGCCGCGTCACGCTCGCGTCGATTCTCGTCTCGTAGTCGCGGCTCTTGTACCGGCTGAGTGGCTGGCGCGCTCACTGGCTCAGTCTCAGTCGCAGCCGACATGTCTGCGCGCGCGCCTGCCTCGCGCCTGCTGCTGGCTGCCGCCGGTGCCGCTCTGCTGTTCGTCGCGCCCGCCGGTGAGTACCGCGATCCGCGCTGCGAGTGTTGCGACACACACCGACCGCATCCGTCATTCCATTAACACAAATCGACGTCGATTTGCAAATTATTAATACACGAATTATTCCTCCTATTCGAATCTTAATTACGATTTAAGATATTTTTTTCCTCACTTAAACGATGAATGAACCGCTCTTTCTTAATTTAAGTAACGATACAATTTGACTAAAAGCGATATTTTTTATCAGAAATTACAGGCACTATGTAATTATATTATGTCGTTATTGCAGGAGGCGAGGAAATTTCATGCGCAAGAGATGGCTTGTTTGCCGATTACGAGTCCGACTGTCGGGAATACGTGCGATGCGTCGGAGGGATGGCGAGAGGGCGCTACATGTGCGGGCCGGGCCGCGTCTTCAGCGAGGTGGCGGGCGCGTGCGTGCCGCGCGGGCGACACGCGTGCACCCGCAGGACGTGCGCGCCGGACGACACGCTCGCGTACGCCACGCCGGGCGCCGCGTGCCGCCACTACTACCGCTGCGAGAACGGCACCGCCGTCGACCACGCCTGCCCCTCGGGCTCCTGGTTCGACCTGGACCGCCAGGCATGCTCGCGCGGCGCCGGCACCTGCTACGAGCCCGTGTGCGCCGGCCTCCCGGACGGCGAGTACCCGGACACGTCCCATGAATGTCGCCGCAAGCTGCACTGCCGCGGGGCGGACCTGCGCGGCGTCACGTCGTGCTCCGGCGGGGCCTGCACGGCGACCTGCCCTCCCCCGCGGTCCGCCGCCGTCTCCCTACCCGCAGGGGACGCCGACTTCTGCTCCGACGAGGCCTGCTCGTCGCTCTGCCAGCGGGCGGCCGACGGCGCCTACGCCGACCGCTCGACCGGCTGCCGGGAGTACTTCGTATGCGAGGCGCGTCGCGTGATCCGACGCGGGGTGTGCGAGCCGGGCCTGCTGTTCTCCGGCGGCGGGTGCGAGCCGGCGTCGAGCGTACGCTGCCCGCCACCCGCGCGCAGCCCCTGCTTCAACCGAGCTGACGGGCCGCACCGGGACTGGCGCGACTGCTCCTCGTGGTTCGAGTGCCGGCGCGAGCGGGTGGTGGCGCGCGGCGGCTGCCCGCCCGGCCGCGTGTTCGACGGGGCGCTCTGCGTGCCGACCCGCGAGTTCTACTGCCGCGGCCCAGAGATGTCGGAGGACTGCCGGGGGATGCCCAGCGGCATGTACCAGGACCTGGAGTCGAACTGCACCAGATACTTCCACTGCGAGGGTCCGCTGCGCACGCTGCTGGCGTGCCCGGCGGGGGAGGTGTTCGACGGCGTGCGGTGCGCGCCCGCGGCGAGCTATCTGTGCCCGAGCCTAGCGCGGGACTCGTGCTACGGGCGGCCGGACGGGCGGTACCGCGCGCCGGACAGCGGATGTCGCGGGTACTACGCGTGCGTGGACGGGGAGAAGGCGGTGTACGCGTGCCCCGCGGGGCGCGTTTTCGACGGCGAGGCGTGCGTGCTGGCGCGGCCCGGTGTGTGCCCCGCGGAGGACTACTCATGCCAGGGGCTGGCCGACGGCTACCACGCCGAGTTGGAATCTAACTGTCATAGGTAAGTCAAAAGCATTTGATCTATAAAGGTATTGTCGGTTAAATTCTATAAATCTCCATCAGCAGGGACACAGGGGACTTCTTGGTGGGAATTTTAGGAGTGAATCGTATTTTCCAAGGTAGGTACATACATGACAATGTAAGAAGGGTTTATTCTTGAAATGCTCCCCAACATATCCCCACTTGATTATACAGTTGGTGTACAGATATACAGTGTATCCAGCGACCAACTAGCGATAATTTAAGGGTATGAAATATACCTAATTTAATCGAAATATTTATATATTTCATGCCCAGGTGCGTAGCTACCGCCGTATCAGCCGTATCAATTATACAGGGCCCTAGGCGTATAGTAATACCCCACTAACACTCCCGAAAAAAAACTCGCCAGCGGCCTACGACCGCTACAGTTGGCACTCAAATATAAAATATTTGACAGCTAACGTCGAGGGGGCCCCATAACAAATATTGATATGGGGCCTCCTTAGGGCTAGCTACGGCACTGTTCATGCCCTTAAGTTATCGCTACTTGGTTGCTGGACACACTGTATATTATACCTAGTTGTTTTTTCTGAAATATCCGCCAGCTAAATAACCGTCGCCCATGGACTTTAATTATCCAAAAGCAACAGATGCTTTGTAGGGCTAGAAAGAGATAAAGGAAAAAGTGTGTGCGTACACGCACGACAATTTTATCTAAAATGATTTCACTATCCGTGGCGTGACTCATGCAGAACACAAGATTCTCCTGGTTAGGTCTCGCGTCTCACAACAAACATTGCTTTCAGTTCAGCGGTGTCATCAGCTGATTTACGACATTACTGTTTCCAGATACTTCTACTGCGAGGGTGGAGACCGTTTATCGACACTGTCGTGTCTCGGCGGGAAGATCTTCGACGGGCACGCGTGCGTCGACCACGCACACGAGTGCGGCGCACCGCGCACCGACCTCGTGGAGCACGGCGGGAAGCGCTGCGAGCGGGACGGCTTCTTCCTCCAACAGGGGACGGAGTGCAAGCGGTACTACTTCTGCGTCACGGGACAGAGGACGTACCTGACCTGTCCCGCGGGACAGGTGTTCAACGGACAGGTGTGCGTCCCCAAGGACCAGTACTCGTGCCCGGGGTGAACGCCCCGCCGCCCCCCGCTGGCGCCGCCCTCCCCCGCTGTGGAAGCGAGACCGAGTGTACCTGATACAAGGCTGTGAATCGACATATCGTCATCGAGGAGTTTTATGTATTTGTCTATGGAATATTGTTTCCTCCAGTGAGCATGTATGGTGTATGTCCTAATCAAACTAAAATTATTTTGCAATAATTGTCCTTGGAGATGTACTACTTCATTTACTACCCGTCTACTTCGAAAGGAAGATTTGAAATCTTCGAAATAGTTCAAAAAAACAAAAACGAACACAGAAATAACTTGGTTTTTGTTAAAGTTAATCCTGGAATATATAATCCCTTCTGAAGCCACATAATTCTTGTAATATGATTACTTTAAATTAAACCAATTACTATCCTAAACTATAACTATACTTCGTTAGCCGTCAGTACACATAATAAACCTAATTTATCCTTTTAATAAGATTGATTTTTTTATTCATTCCATCTGCAATGTAATCGTAGTTGAATAATACACGCCAGTATGTATACTCATTATTTTATTGGCATAAAAACTTTAAGCGACCTAGGTATATATAGATTTAACATATCTATTAATTACAGTGACTATATAATACAGTGTTACTTTACAAACACAAGCTTCGTGAATAAGAAAATATTTATTTATATGATTTAACATAAAAGCCTTTTATTTAAAATATATTTATCCAAACCTCGATAACAAAATTAGTTAACATGCCTATGAATTATTAAATACAAAATAAATCAATATTATAAATAAATAAAATAAAACTAAGATAAGTAGCACAATGATATACCTAAAGTAATCGACAATCGAAACGATCTAAATTAAGTCTTAGTCACAGACTAAGGTAAATAATGATTATGTTATATTTGGACAAAAATAATTAAAGTATCTATAAAAAGTACAGTAAGAAAATTACACAATACAATATACGAAAGAATATCTTTCATGTATTTGATTTGTTCGCAAGTTTCATGTACATGGGTTTCATGGTGATTCAACACCACAATTCACCAATCACAATTTTATACTGGTTTATGTTGAACACTGATACCAAATCAGCATCTATTTTAATAGATTCTTATTTTTGTAAAATATAGCGACGTTTTCAGCATCTACTTAAAATAAGGTATTTTGACACAGAGACGTACTTAGTTTTGAAATATTTCTACCTTCCATTGACATTATTGTGTTCATCATGTAGCCATTTTAATCAATAAATTCTAATATGTATAAAATATTAATCAGATTTATTTTATACTAGCCAACTGCAGTTAATCTTAAATGCATTTTTATTATTTAGTTGCGATATTCAGTAGCTTCGAAGTACCCGTGTTATACTCAGTCGACTATCGAACTGGAGCCATTAATTTTAGCGAGCAACGTTCTAAGATTCTAATCGCATATAATTTTGAATGTTTATTTTCAATTAATTCGATTGTTAATTTCAATTCATTACAATAAATTCAATTGGTCCGCACCAGAAATCAGTTTCAAATTATGAAAAGTCCATTGATATCTAACTTAACACCTTAAAAAGATAGAGGTACTTTGAAGTTAGCCACGTTTACAGTGGGACGCACGCATGCAGAGAACATTTAGATTTTAAAATATTTTTGTATAAAATTATTACTTTTATAAGTCGACAGTGTTCCGAAAAACTAAAATTAGCTTTCCTGAACTGGCTCTTTTTTGTAATAGACCATACTGAAACGAAAATGTTACATACCATTACCTCAAACAATAAAATAATCTCGTTTCAAAAATTCTTAAATATAATTTGAAGGCAGACATTTCGCCCTAAATAAAATTATCTATACACAAAATTCTCGAAAAATATTGAACTTCAATGTTAATGAAATGTATAATGCAATAAAATTTACTTATACATAAATAAGTGCGATTAGGTTTGTTACAAAAATATTGAATATATTTATAAACAATCCAGTATTATTCAGCTGACGCGAAGCTAAACTAAATAATCTTCCACACAACGCCTAACTGGCAGAGACTGCTACTATAATACTCGTAATACAAATGTGTATAATATTGTCTTTAGCACTGTTCACCCGAGATAGTGATGAACTCCAACATGTAACTAAATACAAGCCCACAACTTTAAAGTAAATGATTATGACATGTCATTAATCGCCTTAAAAATAAATTTTAGGTGGAATCAAGTGTATCCAAAACTCACAGCAGCTGTCTCTTTTTTTCTTATGACAGTTGACGTTAGAATGAAAGTGATGGAACACGCACTACTATAACGATTTCATTAGTAAGGCGGAAAATCTATCCTATTTTTTTTAGCTGATATATTTCTGTTTAGGATGATTCTAGTGTAGCTATTGAATAACCAAAAGGTAAAACAAAACAAAATTTAAACTAATTACAACATAACAACTTTGCAATTAGCATTTTAGTTCACACTGTGCACCAATTAACGTCATTTCACCAATCTATGAATATTTGGGGCATATTTACACTTGCACAATGTAATACATTTGTACAAAATGTACAGTATAATTATATAAGAGATATATGAGTGTCAGCTGCTCTATCAAAAATTATATAGTACACACGTGCCCCACAGTGTTATTTTTACCCGAAAAGTCGTCTGTTGGAAAGTGCGAAAACAAACGAACGCAATGAACAAACTCATACCTGAATGCTATTCATGCAAAAACATGTTTAAACTAGCAAGCATCTTGTTATAATGAAACAGACAATATATATCAATTTTGATAGATATACAATTGTTTATACCATAGACAATTTTAATGAACACCATTGTAAATATTTCATGTAACCGCACACACTCATATTAGTTTCTAATTAAATTATATCTAATGTAATGAAATGTATGTTTTTAACAGATGTTTTTCTTTTTTTTCTTAAATACAACACAACTAATTCAAATAACTGCAATATTGAACTGCTATTTTTCGTACAACAGGCATCTATTAAACAAAATTACTTGAATGAATGACGTCTATAAAGTCCGCTATAACACCTACTCATTAAGTTAAACACACGAACATTAAATTTGACGAGCTCTCCTTTATAATTTATACTCTTAAAGATTCAGTCTTAGTCTAAGAATAGCTGAAAAAATAAATCTTAATGAAAACATTCGTTGGACCATTAACATTAAATATACTTTACGAACAGGAAATAATTAGAAATATATTAATAACATCAACTATCCACGATTTCCTACAAAATTCGTGTTGAAATACGTCGTGGGAAGTCACTCTGACTGGCCCGACTAGAGTCTCGTACGACTACTCGGCCTAAAGATCACAGCGACCGAACACCACTCTTCTCTATCATACAAATACACACAAACATTATCCACATACATTTTACTGAAAGTTCATTAGCGCCTTTTTGTCGCTCAGCGCATAGTTTTATAGTATGGGGAGAGTTAAGATGTAAAAGGGCAATGATGCTGTCAAACATTTAGATTCATGGTAATCCCGAATGGAGGCACCGCTTTGTGTTTAGTCTCATGAATGACAAAATCAAGTGTTTACAAAGTGTAACTTAAAATTAAATGACCATTAAATTTTTCCAGGATTACCATAACACCATTCAAACAAATTTGGTAATTAAATAAACGCTTACAGAGTTTCAGTGTACAGTGTATTTATATCATAGAGACGACTGCCGAACTCAACTAGTTACTCGTTAACATGTCTTTACAACGCTGTTATAACGTAACCAATACGTTCGTATACATTCTAATTAAACAATTCCATGTAACTTCGATCCAATGAATGAATGCTTGTGAAGTGTATGCCGGAGAATACCGACCGTATGTCGTTGATGGAGGGTTGATTTTTGTGTGCTACTGATCGCTGGTGCCGGGCTTGGGCGCGGGCGCTAGTAGCACGCTGATGTCCCATACCTGGAAGGTATAATCAACCTCAAATTCTCATGTAGTTAAGGGTCAATTCACAACGAGATGGGAGGCGACGCCTATTAATTTTATTTTATTTAGCGACACGCAGCGCGGCGCTGCGCAACGCCGCGGTATAAAGCACCGATAGTCTCAGTGGGCAAAGCACATAAGATTTAGACGTTATTTACTGTATTTAAGTATATAATTTAGGGAAAACTCAATAGTGGAGTGGACTCAAAGTTCGCGTGGGTCGCGTGTCTGAGAAAACCAACGCTAACTGTTAAACATACGGAACATCTGACAATAAATGCTCAACCGCCGTCCATTACAACATGGTCCTTCGAGCCAAAGCCAGCACGTCAAAGCGACGTCGCCGGTTATGTACGTCGTTTGCACGTGGCAAATGCAGTAGATTTTAAGGTTTTTACGTTTAGACGTACAGTGACTTTTTTCTATAATATAAAGAGATTATGTGATACGATTTTTTTTTATGGAAATAGCCGGCAAACGGGCTGACGATCCACCTGATGGTAAGTGGCTATCGTCGCCCATGGACATCAGCAACACCAAAGGCATCACTGATGCGTTGCCGGCCAAGAAAGAGAGAAGAAAAAGAAAGAAAGAACTGGCTCTCAAGCCCCCAGCCGGAACACGACGAGTCGTTTGGCGGCTGACTCATGCTCGAGGGTGGTAGCTATCCAGGCGAACCCCATGGAGAAATAATAATAGTAATAATGGTATTAATTAATAATTAAAATCAATATTACTAATATAATCCCTCGAGGGGCCCTACCAACAGCGGGCCGGATTTAGTCTCCTTTTACGACACCCATCCGGCGTGGGATTGGGGTTAGTATTCTAAAGGTACCCACTGACGATACGTCCATCAATCCAAATGGAGTGGTCGTCTTCCAAAATCGTTCCGTGAATGGTAAAATAATATTCCATTTGGATGGACGTCGTCCAGCTCTGGATTTCCAAACGGATTGAAATCCACGCGTCCAGTCTAAATGGACGTCGTCTGCGGCCGACTGTCAATGTAAAAAACGTGCGCCACGCCATATGCAAACAGTCCGAATTGTCAGTGAATGGGCAAATCGACGTCCACTTTCTTGTGTTTATTGTCTCAGTTTATGTTTTGGTGTCGATGGTGGTACTTGGTACATGTGCTGGATCTGTCATTTGTATCTAACAAACAAACTTCTCCGTACCTATTGGATTATATTATTATAATGCCTACGTCTGCGCATCACATGAGGACTTATGGCTTGCCTCATATTAGTATCTTGTTTTTTATTAATGGTGTCACAAGTTCCAGTAATTTGTAATACGTCTGTTCGTCCATTCTCAAGTAGTTTCTCCAATCAGTGGGCTCTAAAGATAATTATAATAAATAATAAATAAATAACGCTTCACACTCATAGCCCCACACTAGGATTCCCTGGGTCGTGGGTGCTATGGACAACACACTAGACAAGGACATTCACACCCAAACCGAGAACAGAAATTCAAACTCATCATTCTTTCCGCCTCGCTGGGAATCGAACCCAGGACCCTTGGTGCGGCGATCCGGCATGGTAACCATTGCGCCACACGGGTCGTCAAATTCAAATTCATCAAATTCCGACAATAATTTGGTATGTGTAAATGTATTTCTTTGTTTCAACCAACCCTTCATCCACTTCTTCTTAAGTTTTTTTTTGTCTTTTTATTGAAATACACAATGCTGTACTGTTGCCACGACTGCAAAGATCGAAGTGATGCCATGCGTCCAAACGGAAGTATAGTCAATGGTACCTTATCAGGATACATTTTCATTTGGAGTGCATCCATATGGAAGTCTACCAAAGGGACTTATCGTCAGTGGGTACCTTAAGCCGCCCCAATACGGCTAAAAACGGATTATGTATAGACGGTCCCAAACTAGTTGCATATCTTACCTTGATAACCCGGTCCTTGCCGGCGGTGCACATGCGGCCCGTGGCCTCGTCCACGAATAGCGAGGCCACCGCGTGCTTCATGTCGTGGAACGACGCCAGCGACTCACGGCTGGGGACAATTATTGAAATAAATGAGACAAATGTGGTAATGGAAGATTAAAGCCCACTAGTACTAGTTTAGGAAAATACTATTCACTTTTTTCTCTTTATCTCTCATCTAAATATCGTCAAATATCTCTGCTCTGGGTTTACAGGGTATAGAAGATATTTTTCTAAATAGCATCAATGACATCAAATATCTCTGCTCTGGGTGTACAATGTAAAGTGTACAGTGTGTAGTGTGTACAGTGTATATACTGACGGCTCGTGGCGCAGCGTGTCGTAGCAGGCGGTGCAGACGCGCTGCGGGAACTCGAAGCCCATGACGGGCAGCGGCAGGCGGTGCGGGGAGCACGCGCCGCACACCGCCGCGCCGCACCAGCGGCAGTGGTGCTGCCGGAGACCTGCACACACAGACAGACATTTTATGTGGTCAACGGAATTCAAATCCTTTGATGTGTAAAAAAACGTCAAAATTGCACAATTTTAACAAGTATTGGTATTAACATGGCCATGTCTCTTGTAGCGCGCTAACTGTTGGCCACGCCTGCATAATGTCATTTTAAAGTATTGATTAACGCGTTAGAACACAAGTAGAGACACTTCAAATAAACTTTCGCAAGGACTTTTTATCATATCATTATGGAATATCCCATCGACTTTTAACGTCATTAATAATGGAAACAGTGCCGTCTAAATATTATATTGTCAGGGTCAGAATATTTACACCGTTAAAGGACACGAAAAATAAATCAACCACGTTTTTCGTGTCCGTGAACAGTGCCTATGTGTGCGTTGCTCGCGTTTGTACAGAGTTATCCTTCTATGCCTATTTGTGGTACTAACCAAGCTGCTTCTTCTCCATCATAGCGCGCACATTCCATATGAAGGGCGCGCGGCACAGCTGGCACAGGTCGGACTCGCGCCACGCCGGCGTCTCGCGCCGCTTCACCCCCATCTCCCACACGCCGAGCGCGCCGTCCTCGCCGCACGACACTAGCCGCGCGCACCCGCCGATGTACCACAGACCGGTCACTTTGTTACTAAGGGCGAATGGCAGAATGACAGGTAAAGTTGTAAAGGTAAAGATTCAGATACAATACAATATAAATCCTCTTTATTGTACACCAATATTTTTTAGAGGGACACGCGAAAGTCGTAAAGGTAAAGGTTCAAATAGAGTTCAAATTGTTTTACCTGTGTCCTTGTAACTCGTACGCTGTTCCCTTTTGCCCGCCGATGTCCCAAACGATAATACTTTGGTCGAACGAACCGCTAAACAAAAGTTGAGGTAATGGCGCCCAGTTTAATACTCGAACAGACCTGAAAATTAAAAGAAAAATATTCATATAGGTGTACGTATGTATTTTAATTGCAAGTGAGCGTCATTAGTTCTATTTACGGGATATATATTTGTATCCGTGTCTGTAAAAAAACTAGATATCTACCGCATCCGTTAGTTCTAAAGGAACTTAAATTAATATTATACAGTAACGTTTTTCACTATTCATTTCCATTTAACATCATTTATTTTCATAATAACATAGAAAACTTTTCCAAGTGGCTTAAAATTTCTGATATTCCTCTTAATATATGGTAAGTGTAAGCATAAAAGCATGAATGTTACTGTATCGGGAAGAGCTGGCTTACTGTAAAAGTTTACAGTGTAAACGATTTGAACTTGATTAGTTTTCGACAAAAAGCGAAAGTAAGTTTTTTCTTCTTTCTATAGAACCGGCTCTGAAAGTGGGTCTGAAGCGGCGACGACACACGCTGCTCCATTGTAAATAGATAACAGATCAGATTGATTCTACTGTGGGAAGTTCTGTAGGCCAGTGCTCTCTCTCTCTCTCAGACATGTGACGATAACCAAGACGGTATATTATTTATGTATATTATTTATGATATAGCCGACAATCGTCTAGACTCTAGACGAATTAACGAAATTTAATTCAACGGAACAGACGGTATCTTTAATTTAATTAAACAAAGTGCCATTCGTTCTATGAAGTATTCTACTTTTGTGGTTTTACAGAGTAACAAAGAGAATAACAAAAATTACTTGGTACACCTTATCCAATACGGTATCGTTCACATAATAATTAACGAGAGTACCATAATTATAGAGAGCCCCGAGGCACATTACGGAGTAATTAATTTAATGAACAGTAATATCTACCTACAAATGTTTTAAAATATCAATGCTATAAAAGTATGTAGCTCTAATCAGTTGTTAACCTGTGTATTATGTTTTTATGATAAACAAATTTAAAAAAATATATAATAAAAATATAGCAGGCCGGTGGCTATGTTGAAAATTTTGTAAATTGATGACATTATGTGGATATTTTTTTCTATTATTCCCATTACCGTTACAATCCCTGCAATATAATATAGTTAGATATAAAACAGGTAACCGTAAAATCTTACTATATTAAGATTTTACGACAATTGGTTGTCTTCTCCCCCTCGTACAACGTGAGAGGAAAAGGCGTTTGTTAAATGCGGATTAGGCAACTTTCCCAATGTTTTTCTTTATCGAGACTCAATTAATTAATCAATTCATATTATTCATTAATGGTAAAAGATATTACTTTATCTTTAAACTTAAATGACTTTCCCGTGAAGTAATGTAAGGTCGGGTTATCAGTATAATTATCTAGCTTTATGATATTGGAACATTTTAATCTGTTGATACACTAACAAGGTTTGCATGTTTTGTTTTGATGGATTATTATGACGATAATAACGACATAACTTTTCAGATAAACAGTATGACACCGCACCGCTAGTGACCTCTAGTGCCTGCAAAGCGAGGGGTCCCGGGTTCGATTCCCGGCCGTGGCAAATATTTATGTGACATAAATATTTGTGCTCGTGTCGTGGGTGTTATAGTAATGTGTTATTTGCTGATGATGATGCCACCCGCGACATTTATTTATTTATTTATTATAAAGCATGGCATACCCGGCGTTTATTTATTTATTTATTTATTATAAAGCATGGCATACCCGGTGTGTCCTTTGAGCGTGGTGACCAGCGCAGCCCCGTTGTTATCTAACTTCAGCATCGTTATCTGACCGCTGTAGTCGCCGACGAACGCGTATTTCGACTGCGAGTCGAATCTGATTAGCGCCCGCTCAGGAAACACTTGCATTCACGATTACACCAGATTTATGTAATGACAGACACAATGACGGGAGTAATGAAGCGTTAGAATTGAGATTAAAGCTTTTTAGTGTTAAGTTTAACATGAATGATATAAATTATTACACACACTATAAATTTGTCACAGACTGTCCCGTGTCTGGGGTACAATATGACAATACTCTGGGGCTATTTGCTAATTAAAGTTTTCCATAATAATTTTAGATAAATACAGCTTTTTTCATTTCAAGTATAGGTAAAACATTTTTTATATTATCTTCTATTACAACTATCGAAATATCTCGTACAAATGGGAAATACTCATCCAGTTTGTTTTAACGTAAACACCTTACCTACAAGGTCAGAAATTGTCCAATTTAGGCAAAATATTCACGAAAACATTTTTTTATGTTACCTAATAATAACTTTAAATACTATTCATTTTTTAAGACTATGTACTTAATTTACTTAAGACTAGCTGACCCGCCGAACTTCCTATCGCCTAACAAACTAAATTTTTTTCTAAAATAAAAGTATAAGTTACTCCTTGTTACATCAGCTATCTGCCAGTGAAAGTCCCGACAAAATCGGTCCAGCCATTTCAGAGATTAGCCGGAACAAACAGACAGACAGACAAAAATTGTGAAAAATGTTGTTTTGGTATATATGTACCGTGTATACATACATAGAAATGCACTTACTAAAAAGCGGTTATTTTATAGACTACTGCAACTATCATAAAATAAATATTTTGAATCCATGAATTAATGTATGTATCTATAGAATATTGGGAACAACCGAAAGTCTGTTCATCAATCAAGAGCCAGTGCGGTGAACAAAGCCCGTTCACTGCATTTATCTCGGCTTGTGGGAACCATTTACAATCAATATTGCCTGAACGCTTTTTGCTCGTTTGCTGACTAATAAAATAAATCTTCAAAATATAAACAATGAAATCATGAAATAGTAAAACCAATTAAAGGTGTGCAGGTTCCCTTACCATGTTTTTCTTATATAATTAACTTCAAATACGTACAAAACTTGTTGAAAAATAGAGGTGCGTGCAGGATCTCAGGGTATCGCGTTCGGGAGAATTGAGATTGAATTGAGTTC
Source organism: Thymelicus sylvestris (assembly GCA_911387775.1). Classification (NCBI taxonomy): domain Eukaryota; kingdom Metazoa; phylum Arthropoda; class Insecta; order Lepidoptera; family Hesperiidae; genus Thymelicus; species Thymelicus sylvestris. The sequence continues at coordinate 4,276,514 of OU426888.1, forward strand.
GGGAGATTGAAATCGATAGACTACTACGCTAGATATTTCCTTAATGCATCTTACAAACCCTGCCCTAAAACTTCATGCGTTCCTTAGTAGGAATGCATGAAGTTTTCTAGTGAGAATATTCATGCAGAATTCTCTAGTGAGAATAAATATAAAAAATGTCAAAAGGATACTGCAAAGCGGTGCACCAGGCCTCAAACGAGTAGCCCCCGATCCGGCGGCCGGTCTCGCTGCAGTGGTACGAGAACAGCTTGTCCCGGCTCACGGACAGCACCCACTCGCACGCCAGGCTGAACACCACCGCGGTCACGCGCGCTGTGTGAGCTAGGTACTCCCGGCTCTGTGTGAACACTGCCTTCGTTAATATAGGTATCAAAAGAAAATGCTGATGACCTTGAAACGCCTGAACAGGCGGCCTATTATGAACTCTTAATTCCATCCATGTTCCAGTGTAAACGTCAAATTCGTATTACCAAAGCGGTCACGTGACACTTTTTAGCCAATCATACGTCGTTCAAAGCCCGATAAATGAATTGCTTGGTACATGAATAGTTTTTAAAAGTTCATAACAGGCCCGCAGATCTTCATAAATTCTAGCTAAGAACCATCTCGATCATGCAGCTTTCAAACAAAATAAACCGCATCATAATCGATCCATTCGTTTAGGAGCTACGACTACAGACAGACACACAGACAAGTCAAACTTATAAATCTTCTTTTTACGTCAGGCGTTAAAAACACATTATTATGATACAATTGTGTAAGGAATATCCACCAGCCTTTAGAGGTCTACCACTGAACATAGATCTCCTGTAACTAGCGGATGCCAGCTGTCTTTGGGCTTTGTTCTTTGGGTCGTCAGCACACCTGGTCAATTCTATATTATTTCTTTTTTCGCGACGTGGTTTCTATTTGTAGAAATTTTTTCCCCAACTTTTATTCGCTTTTCATAACAATTCTGAAATACCAAGCCTCTTCTCCTGCCCCCTTTATAGCGCGACTTTAAGTTTGTACCACTTTTTATTTGAATCATAATAATTAAACATCTATACATTTTTTCCAGTAATATACTAAGACATACATAGGATTTTCCATGTTTTTTCGAAAAAAAATGCCGTATACTAATATTAATACTTACAAAATAATTATGTCATAGAAAACAAATTCAACATATTGTTTGTTATGTTTTGTTTACAACAGAAATACAGTTCTATTTAGCAACATGTAAAGTGAACGACCCTGACGCAGCTGTACTAATCTATGTTAATAAGGCACAGTACATAAAGATAATAAAAAATTATCCTTAAAGCATGTACTGTGTGTTTAGTACCAGTTTGATAAAATGGAATAATCTAAATTTTACTAACAAAAAAATAACCGACTTCAAAGTTACTCAAAAACTACTAGTCAGATCTCGTTCAAATTAATGGGGGACCACATGAAAAGCACCTGCTTTAGATTAAAAAAAGAATCATCGAAATCGGTTTGCGTGATATTGAGTTATTCGTCAATTTGTCGCGCACATTCTTAATACAAATTTATGATTTATGTGGTTTTCTCATGGATGCCATTGTCAGATCTCAATAAAATTTATATGGGACCACATGACAGCCACCAGCTTTGATTAAAAAAGAATCATCAAAATCGGTTCGCCCAGTCCAAAGTTCTGAGGTAACGAACATATAAAAACAAAAAAATACAGTCGAACTAGGTGCCTGGACAGACTTCGTTCTGTCAAAAGTTTTTTTTATTATTTTGAGATGTAAGCTATCCTATCTTTCAAGTTGGATCAAACTGCATATGGTGTGCAAATTTGATTAAAATCGGTTAAGTAGTTTAGGAGTCCATCATGGACAAACAACGTGACACGTAATTTATATATATTAAGATTGAGAACCTCCTCCTTTTTTTGAAGTTGGTTAAAAAATATCACACAATACTCCAGGGTTTGCTTTGCTTGAGCAACAAAAAATATTTTTTTATAAATATAATGCACATAAACTGAAAACTTTATAGTCATAAATAATAAACAAAGAAGTGTATTAATAATAAATTGTTTAAGAGTATCTTTAAATAATTAAGCTGAATGGTACACTATTTTAGTCAAATACATTTAATATTATTGTCTGTCATGTTATTTGATAATGCATTATGACTTTTAAGTATGGTTACTTAATGACTTCACAGCCATATTTTATATTTCAAGGCTTTTCGTGAGACAAGAGTTTGGTTGATGGCAAGTTATGTAATGTGTGAAGGTTTTTATCCATTCATAGTACCACCCACCATATATATTAAGTAAAAGTAAGTTTGCAAAAAGGAGTACAAAACTACAAATATTTACTATAATCTGTTCTTACTAATTAACACCCCAATTCAGAGTCACTAACGGTTACTTTAATCGCTCATTAGTCACCATACAAATTCTGTAGTAAGGAGCAATTTAAGTAACCATTAGTGACTCTTAGTTGGGATGTTAGGCTTTTATCCATTTGTATTACCAGATATACATTACGTATATAAGTATAAGTAAGTTTGCAAGAAGGAGTACAAAACTACAAACTATCTACTATTATCTGTTGTTACTAACTCATGTCCTTGAGATACAGTAAGTAGCCATGTAGCCTTGTATGGGGTTTGCTGTTTTCCAGCTTACTAGTATTATAAATGTTAATGTCTGTTTGTTTAGATGTATGGATATTTATTACTCTGTGAAAAACTACTGAATTGATTCTGATGAAATTTAGCACATACAAGTAGGCAGACCATGATCTGGAATAACATGGCACAGGCAATGCCACGGACAGAGTTCTAGTTCAAAATAACAATACTCACTGGGTTTATCCTATTGCAGTCTTGAGCTAATGTGAACTCGGAGATGGTGCCATTTTCTTGTCCAATAAACAACTGGCGAGTCTCAGGGGTGTAAAACATTGATGTACAGCCTGAAGGCATGTACTGACAAATACTCGGCCAATACTGTCCCGAATCACGCTTTAACCATACTCGTACAGTTCTGTAAACAAACAAGACAATAAAGTAAAAAGAAACCATTTTTTGAGGCACAGAATTCAACATGATTAACCATTATGTGCATAGATACAAAAATGTGCCAATAGATGTGAATAAAACATTGTATTGTGTTGTAGCATAGTTTGGAAATATGTTTCCTAACAAAGAAACTACAAACAGAAATGATTATATCCTGGAGATAATAAAATTCATCATCAAATCAACATCATCATAGGTAAAGGGTTATATTTAAGCACCAAATGAATTTGTAAGTGTCTGAATACATATTGACTAATATTGTATTTAGAAACTAAGTAACTGTAATAAATAATTTCAATTTAGGTACTGTAATATACAAAATGCAGTAATAGTTTGCAGTCTATATAGTAAACCTTATTATAAGTACCTTAATAATACAACAAGTTTTAACATAGTAGTTGTAATTGATGAATCAGTGATACCTGAATGACGACATAATTTGCCATAATATAGACCAAGGGTAAACAATACAGCACCATTACTAATATTTATACAGGTTAATTCTAAGTAATTAAAAATGGCAAGTAGTTTTGATCAATGTAGGCGTTATTACACGCACCAGGGCAGTGTGATATTGAATATTACCGGTCGAAAAAGGGTGGTATGACACGACAGAATCGAAAATAAATTCATGTCTGTGTTGGACATGACAAGCAGAATCTTCATATATGATCCTAATAATAATACGCCCAAAAGGTATGCAAATCACTTACTTATCATCACAAACACTAATAACTCCATCCTCGCCAGGAATCACCACGGCAGCATTTACATCGTCAGTGCAACCCTCTAATTTGTTCAAAAGTGCTGGTTTCTTGGTTGTAGAAAATCTATCGTTCGGAGTCCTGGGCGCAGGCTTTATTTCAGCGGCCATATTTCTGAATTAAATGGTTTTAACACGAAAATAAACACCTTATTCGTCACTTCTTTCTCAGCACGAAAAGAAAAACGTCATAATAATTTTGACATTCCGGTTTGAGGTTCTATTTTCAAACTGTTACAAACTTCAAAGTCAATCAAGTTGCTATTAGGAAAAACGTGAGAAAAAATTGGTTGACTGTAAAGTCCATAGATGATAGATGTATCGTATATATTCGGTCACTGCGTGGCCGCACATGAGCCAGAAAATGCATATTTGTATGAGGTTAATATTTAAGAAATGTAACAAAATTTAACAAGCAGCCCAGAATACTGCTACCCACCATCGTACTTAAACTTTTAAGCAAATCGCCAATCCAAATAGCCAATTCAATTCAATATTTGTCACAACTCACCATTATTTGAACTTGTGACAAACAATGAAACGTAAAATTCTGTCTCATGTGCGGTGCGACCACGCTGTGACCGAATCTATTTAAACTACGCGTTTACTTCAAGTTTGCCCTAACCTCCCGCCCCGTTCCTCATACCCCACCTCGTTTAGTACGGACAGCAACGCTACCCACGTATTTTTGAGGTCCCGTGCGGCCGGCGCGTGCGTTCTTGAGTTTGTTGTTGAGTTTGATGTTACTGTCGATAAATTATTTTTCTATTGATTTATTTTACGTTCGTTGATTTTTCTCGCTACAATGACTAAAATAAAAAATGTTTTACACAGTGGCAAACGTTTGTTAAATGATTAAATTTGATTACTTTTTTGTCTACAGTATCGTTAGCTGTGAAATCGTAACGGTCGACGAGGGCAAACTTGAATTGAACGCGTAGTAAGATTTGTGAATCATTGATTAAAGAAAAATAAGTATAACTCCTTTTTCTTCAAAGTTGTGAACGGAATAAACAAGTGCAAAGTCAAACAGTATGTGAGTTGTGACAAATAGTAAAGAGTGAGTTTAAATTCTCTGTCTCATGTGCGATGTGCGGCTAGGCCGCCGCGGCCGCGCCGTGGCTGAACTTATAGATAATACATCAGCTATGATGGGATATTCAGAATGTATTGTATACTCTTGATGTAAATCAGATGTTGCCATCTTCCCCTAAGTTTTGGAATACTGCATAATTAACTGTAAAGGTTTTTTGTGTGTTATATTGAATTAATGTAGAAAATTTGCCTGCAAATATATCTTGTCAAAAAATACGGTAGTTTTTGACACAGTAATTACATCGTTACGGTAGACGGTAAATCGGAGCTGAATACGGTAGATCCGTAATTATGTGGTACCTGGCAACACTGTCTATGAATAACTTCTGTGTAATAACCATAGACAATACTACTAGACTAGGCAAGGTATCTGCTGAGCATATGTAAGTGAAACCGTTACGCTGCGAAGAAAGGCAGGAGGTAAAACTATCCTTGTCTTACCAAGGTATCTGAGCATATTATGTAAGTGAAACCGTCCTGCTGCGAAGAAAGGCAGGAGGTAAACCTATCCTTGTCTTACTTACGAGTTACGCGAGTCTCCTTGGTCTCTTTCTCTTTCTAATAGCGTGAGTCGTGACTATAGTTGTAAGGTCGGTTTAAAACGAATCAAACCATGCCGTTTAAAACCAAAATTTTGGTTTAAAACCGTTTAAAACGGTGTTTTACGGTTTTTATGGTTAGAAACAGTGTTTTTTTAATATGAACTCAGAATGCATTAGATTATCGAATTCGCCATGCAACGGAGTACCAAACTGTGTATTTTCATGTTTGTTAGATTTTTTACTAATAATTAATATTAGTGAAAAGCAATGAAAAAACATAGAATTAATATTACTAGCGTATAAAACAGACACCGCGAATATTGGGTTCGGGGGTGTGCATTGCAGCCGGCCGGCTGCATTTCATTCTGTCACTCGGCTGTCACTCGGCTGCGCTCATTGCGGCCGCATGACAAAATTGTTTATGAAAAAACTGAAAAAATGCCGTCGTGCGTAATAAGAATGTGTCACAATTGCACGAAAAAAAACAAAAAAGATAATGTTATCACTTTATCATCAGTAAGAAAACAAAATCTTAACTTAAATCAACTAAAATGAATTAAATTAAATTATTGAGCAATGTTCCCGCCATTTTGAATGAAAAAATCTTAAGGAGCGTTTGAACTTGGCAAGCCACTAGCTTGTTAATGGACTAAATAAGCTTGCCGACGCGACGCTTGTGACCAATTTAAAGTGTTGGATTTTTTGACTCGAATCAATGGTAATTACGTTTGAAATCGTTTAAACGCTTTTGCACGTTAAATAAAGTTGGAGTAAGAGCTTGTAAAGGTTTGGAGTCGGTGACTGCTTGTCTTGGTTCGACAAGTGTCATATACAAAGTTACTCTATGGCAAGTGTGCAAACGAGACTTCTAGTTTGAAAAGAGAACGGAGGGCAAGCCGGCGGTGGAACACACATTTTGTTTGAGATAGCTTCTCTATGTATTACCTCAATGTGAAAAAATGCCTTTTTCACTTTTTACTTAAGAATTAGCGCTCAAAACGCAAAAAGTTAAAAAACTTCAAAAAATAATAATGATTAACTCTAATTTAATAAATTCTTAATAAAAAACATATTATTTCATTACCGAAACATATTATTTTATTGCACGCACAAACATAGTAGCCCAGTCATATTAGGGTTTCACCTCGGAATGAAAGATAATAAGCTGTAAATTGGTATAAACCTTTGTTTTGTCGTTCTAAATGTTGTCTCAAAAGTCACAAGTGCTATCGTGTCCGCGTCTTAAGATATTCAAGGTCAAAGGTCGTAAAAGGCGGTTTTTCGTGAATATCTCGCTTTCTATTGCTTAAATGAAATTTGCACCTGTATAAAAGTTGTAGAGTATAAAATTCTTTACAACTTTTGTTTGAACTTTTTTTTTCATAAGATCAACCATTTTTGCGGTAGACCGCGAAGAGTGCGCCGCATACAGTCATATATGGCCTAATGCATGGTCAAGCGACTGGGCGAACCGATTTTGATGATTCTTTTTTTAATCGAAAGCTGGTGGCTGTCATGTGGTTCCATATAAATTTTATTGATATCTGACAGTGGCATCCATTATAAAACCATATAAGTCTTAAATTTGTATTAAGTATGTGCGCGACAAATGGACGAATAACTCGATATCACGCCAACCGATTTCGATGATTCTTTTTTTAATCGAAAGCAGGTGCTTGTCATGTAATCCCACATAAATTTGAACGAGATCTGACAAGTAGTTTTTGAGTAACTTTAAAGTTGGTTATTTTTTGTAGTAAAATTTAGATTATTATTACACCTTGGGTTACATTATTGGAGTTTTATTAAGGATCCCTAATTTTTTTGAAAATATAATATAGCGTATGTCACCCGGGGATAGTGTAGCTTCCCGACAGTGAAAGAATTTTTCAAATCGGTTCAGTAGTTTCGGAGCCTATTCAATGCAAACAAACAATCAAATCTTTCCTCTTTATAATATTACTAGTATAGATTAAGTCACTAATCTTAATTAAATATAAATAATTAATAATTAGTACATAAATAATGGGCATTGTTTAATAATTATATTTTTTTTGTAAATAATTAACTTTATACAACGTACTGATAGCCGTAACTTACGCTTGACCATGCATTAGGCCATATATGACTACACGGCGCACTCTTCGCGGTCTACCGCAAAAACCGTTGATCGTATGAAAAAAAAGTTCAAACAAAAGTTGTAGAGAATTTTATATTCTACAACTTTTACATAGGTGCAAATCTCATTTAAGCAATAGAAAGCGGAGATATTCACGAAAAACCGATTTTTACGACCTTTGACCTTGAATATCTTAAGACGCGGACACGATAGCACTTGTGACTTTTGAGACAACATTTAGAACGACAAAACGAAAGTTTATACCAATTTACAGCTTATTATTTTTTATTCCGAGGTTGACTCCTTTTTTTGCCTAATTTGACTGGGCTATAGTAGTCATGTCGCTGAGTCGGACGATTCGTGTGCGCGAGCGGGTAGTGTAATTTTTCGTATGAAGTGCTAAAAGAACAATTATTTAAAGTAACCAATAATATAAAAAGTAGTAATATTCTTTTTTACTTGTAAATATTTTATTTCAACAAATAAAACCATTAAAATAACTAGCTTGTAAAATATTGCGCGTTATTTTATGCCTTTACAATTCTAAATACATAACTCTCTTTTGTCTCCGGCGTCGGGTATTACACCGTTTAAAACGGTGGCTTTCGGGTTTTAAACGGTGCCTTTCAGTTTTAAACGTTTTAAACTGGTTTTTTTACAACTATAGTCGTGACGCAAAGAAGGCCCGCTTTTCTAGTCTAGTAATATTATGTCTATGGTCCAAACACAGCGTCGCGCATCGTGTCAAAAAAAACAGCTGAGTTGACCTTTCTACGACATTGTAGCAGTGACGCATAGCGCAGAAATCTGACGTATTTTTTAATGTTGCCCGTTGCGTACAGATTACCATTAAATTGGGAGTATTACAATCTCAAGACTTTTCATCATTATTTTATATACGAAAACTGAACAGAAAAGGATTTATTGATTAGGTATGATAATTGATAATTAAGAGAATCTTATTACATGATTTAGATCCATATCAATTACAAAATGCACATTGTAGGATTTCTATTAATCATAATCCAAAGTTCCATACAGTGAATCATGAGTTTAATTCGGAAAAAATTTAAAAATTCTTAAAACTGTAATTCGATTAATGACATGTCTTTAACATTCAATATGAGAAAAAATATGTTCATTTTTGTATCGGTAAAACTTAACATATGTCCCGCTTCTACTGTTGGATTTTTCCAACACGGGCTTTGGACATCAATACAATTTTCTGAAAAAAGAAATTAAATAATTCATCTGAATTCAGAATTTATTTTTAGGACTTCTGAATATGAAATTAAAGTGTATTACATTGTAAATGATGACTTAGTTAACTATTTACCTAATGTGTAAATCTTTTAAATAGAACGCAACGTAATAAAATAAAAAATAAAAACAGATATACGAGCACTGGTCGTTTATATACGACTCTGGCGAAATGGGCCCGAAAACGACTGTCGGAAATGTCGGATTAATCCGACCTAGGTGGTTATAGGGCTAATCTCGGAAACGGTTTAACTGATTTGTAGGCATATTTTCCTGATAATTATGTTGCTATAAGCTTAGGATAATAAAATAATTATGTTTATTTAACGTTGTATTGGTATTTTTTTTTGCGGTTGGGTCACCCTGACATATTTCTTTCTGTTTATTAGAGAGAGGGGGAGGGACGATCCTCAGCTGTAGTTAGCAGTGTGTGTGTGTCAGTCATATGTAATTTGGTCATTAAACTAAACTTGCATACCTTTTTAATTCTTTGGTGGTCGTCTGTGTTGTGTTGCATTTATATAATTAAAATGGCCCAGGCCTTAAAGAAACTAACAGTTCAAGTGTTAAAAAACAATAATGTAGAAGCAGTACTCGGAAACTCAGCCCTGAGGGCTAGCAGGTAGCGTACCGGCCTTTTTACTTCGTTTACGTAATCTTCGTAATTTTTGACATTATTGTTTATCTTGTAATAGTATGCAAAATAACACTTTTTATTTAATATCAAAAGTACTTTGTATATTACTTGATTGCATATTACCTACTCATATTGCACATACACGTGCTTAATTATTTGTTGTAGTTCTTGTTTTCTGTTCAATCCTATTGTATTGCTTATTAAATGTAGTATTTGCTGTTTGCTATTTTATTTTCGTAAGTCTGCATTAATTAACACGTGTAACCAGTGACGGATTAAGACTACTTGATGCCCTAAGCAATCCACGCCTGTGGGCCCCCCTATTGGTTAATCCCCCTATGGGTTAATCCGTCACTGCGTGTAACCGGCTTTCCGTGGTCAAGCTAACTTTTTAATTTTAATAATTACTTTTTAACAAAAAATAAAACCAACGAAAAAAAAACTGAAAAGCAAAAAATAAAATAAACCTTTTAGTATTATAAATTAAGATCCGAAATTAACAGTAAATAAATAATTTTGAGACCGTGCCAAACAAACAACCAAAATTAATTACATAAAATTCATGATATTATGAGGGCAGTGGCATGCGATGCACACGGCAGCAGCAGAGTGGCGCACATCTTTTCGCCGTTTGTTTTTTCATTGGTTTGGCACCGCCTCAAAATTATTTATTTACTGTTAATTTCGGATCTTAATTTATAATACTAAAAGGTTTATTTTATTTTTTGCTTTTCAGTTTTTTTTTTAGTTGGTTTTATTTTTTGTTAAAAAGTAATTATTTTTTAATTTTTAGTTGCTATAATACTTATAATTAACAATAAATTATTGATTTTATGAATTATAGATTCAGTTACCAGGTAAAAATGTAGTAGATGAAATATCAATCATCCCCTATTTTCGTACCTATAGGGGTAAAATTTTGTTTCGAAATTTAAACAAGAGTAACCTCAAGATATACACTATTCAATAAAAAAAGAATCATCCAAATCGGACCACCCTGTGCCGATTTCTGCGTGATCATACATAAAAAAAAAAAAAATATACGTGTCGAATTGAGAACCTCCTCCTTTTTTTTTTCGTCGGTTAAAAATGTATTTATCTAATCTTCTAATCAAAGATACAAAGATCAAGAGATAAAGTACTAAAATGATTAAAATTGCCAAGCTAATTTAACAATGAAATTAAAAATAAATTATTGTAGAGCTTAATTAAACAGGTGTTAAAATCTCTTTTTAATCAATTTCAAATTACCAAGAAAAAAGTAACCGACTTCAAAATAACTCAAAACTACTCATCAGATGTAGCTCAAGGTTAAAATTTAGAATCCGGTAGCAGGAGGGGGGAGGGAAGGGGGGTGGGGGAGGGAGGGTTGGTTGCTGATTACAACGGTACCACTCGCAACTCTCGGCGACGCACCGTTTCCGAGAAAATTGAAAAAAACTTTCATAACCTTAGTACCAACATTTAGAATCCGGTAGCAGGAGGGGGGATGGGAGGGGGGATGGGAGGGGGGTGGAGGAAGAGGGAGGGGGGTGGAGGAAGAGGGAGCGGGGTGGAGGAGGAGGGAGGGGAGTGGAGGAGGAGGGAGGGAGATTGCTGATTACAATGGTACTACTCGCAACTCTCGGCGACGCACGGTTTCCGAGAAAATTGAGAAAAACTAACCTAACCTCAAAATTCTAAAAAAATAATCATACAACTTCATGACGTCTTTTCTTGCCGCACAACGATATTATGATTATTCAATTATGTCACAAAACTACACTTCGTCATAAATGTCGACGGGACCCCGCTACGCGGAGTCCCTATTTCCGCGTTAAAAAAAATCATACGAACCTAACCTAACCTAACCCATTTTGTTTTGGGTTCCTATAGTTTTTAATTGCGGGGGGCTCCGCCCCCCGAGCCCCTTCCGCTTAGCTGGGGGCTCCGCCCCCCGCGCCACCTGGCAAGGGGGGCTTTGCCCCCCGTGATACCTCCCGCCTTTCCTCTGTTTTCGCCAATGTTTATACATAAAGTACTTACATTTGGGACCGATTTGACAGTTTAAGCATAGGACCTATTTCATAGGTCGGAAGACATTTGGCACCAATTTGACAGTTTAAGCATAGATTTTTGACTTATTTGGGACTTATTTTACAGCTCTGAATTGTCAAAAAGACATTTCTGGCGTTGTAAATCGTATTTTGGTAAAGGTTATGAAAGTGTTTTTAAATTTTTTCGAAAACGGTGCGTCGCCGAGAGTTGCAAGTGGTACCGTTGTAATCGGCTGACGAACCTCTATAAGGTTCAACCATTCTCATGTACGAACTCCTGCTACCGGATTCTAAATCCAACCCTAGCTCAAATTTAAGTGGGACCACATGACAAGCACCAGCTTCCGATTAAAAAAAGAATCATCAAAATTGGTTCACCCACTGGAAAGTTCTGAGGTAACAAACATAAAAAAATACAGTTGAATTGAATACCTCCTCCTTTTTTGAAGTCGGTTAAAGTTCAGATTATGGCCTTTAGCTATTAGCGTCTTTAATTTTATAATTATTTAGTGTAAATATTTTAATTGCATTAGATTAGTAAAATTTTAACTCATTTAACTGTGGTAAATTTAGTAGCCTTTTATTTATTAAATGTGGCTTGAAGAGGGCATGGACATGTCTGATGTCAATTAGAATACATTCCAATCTGAGAGCATAGCATATGCGTCAAATCCAATATAGTTTCTTTAATGGGAGATAAGTGACACCCTTAAATACAGATATTTGCTCTGTGACATTTTAGTTCAAACACATAGAAGTCTTTGCACGTTACAAAGTATAAAGCTTACAATTCTATTATTTCCTATGTCTATTATATGTGTATTCCTTGTCCTCTACGACACAGACTCAGTTGAGTCGTTGGTTTAAGTTGGTTTAATGTGTGAAGACTTCTAAACATTTCACATTGTCACATATTTGATAAGCTTATCCACAAATTACCTGTAAACTTTATGTTTTTTAAGATCATTTCACGCTGACTTTAAATTAATCTTTTTTCATACCATTGAGTAAAATATTGTTATAATTTGTTAATATTAACTGCATTATTAAAATGTGTACATTTATCAAAAAAATGCTCAATGAACTGTACCTATCTGATATTGATATCACTTATAATTAAATAAAATGTCCTGATGCTTTAGAAATGACTGCGTTATTAAATAATCAAAAGTCAATTTGTATCGTGTCATTATTCTATAGCCAATAAAAAATATTTCTGACAGCACTTGGTGGAGCAATGTACCCATGGGCCCTCCTGACGTGATCCTGGGCATCACAGAGGCTTACAAACGAGATACTGACCCCAAGAAGGTCAACCTTGGAGTGGGAGCATACAGAGACGATGAAGGCAAACCTTTTGTATTGCCTTCAGTCAAGAAGGTTGGTTTTGTTAATTGTTGTGATTTATGGCATAAGCAGCAGATTTTTTCCAATTGATAGATAATGTCTAATGCCAGATTCTCTAATGAATTGCATGAAAGGAAACTATTCAAAATTTTATTTTAAAAGCACTTTTAGAAATGTATAATGCACCAGAAAAATTCTTATAAATACTATTGTATTATTTTAATAATTGCATAATGTAAAATAAATAATCAATATTTTCTTATAAGAATTATGAAGAATGCATGTGTTATCTTAAAGGAATGTAATGTTAACTATGACGGTGGGCTGTTTTATAGGTTTTATGGAAATTGCCGACAAACGGGCTGACAACCTTTTTTTTGTACAGGCTGAAGATATCATTCACAAAAAGGGCTTGAACCACGAGTATGCCCCTATCGGCGGCGAGGCCTCATACACAGACGCTGTTGCCAAGCTCGCCTTCGGAGACGATAGCCCAGTCATTCAAAACAAATCCAATTGTACTGTACAGGTAAGATAGTATAACATATTTTAATATTTATCAACATGTCCCGTAGGATTTAATGTACTATAAATTGTCATAATTGTCAATTGACGGTCCAGTTTGAGGGACCCCTTTTATGAATAAGTCTGCTGCTGGTTGAATGCCGTTTAGAGTACACTGGTAGAGGCAGCTTAAAATTGTATTGCATGTTAGGACTCAGTCTGTGTTGACACAGATGTCGAAAAAACTGTAGTTAAAGATGTATCATTGATTAAGATCCGGCTCGAAGGACCAAGAAGATGAGGGCAGCTTAAAACTTCTACACAGTTATAATCTAGCTATCCTTAATCGCTTTTTAAGGTGGTCATAGTAGTATGTTGTATGTATTATGTTGATGGTAATGCGATCAGTTTAGGTCTCAGTTACTGCTTCAGACGCGATGTTTTTCTTGAACTCCGTGCTTTGTACCGTAGTTACGGTTGTTTTATGATAGCTTCTGTTAACAGAACGGCACGTCGCGTCGGAGCCATAAGACTAATTTGCCTTCCGACACCTAGCTTGAGCAATATCCTGCTGAGGGATCTGTGTCTATGGATTTGTGTCTTGCTGTGGGCCGCTAAAGGGTTAAAAATTAAAAATAATATATACGCTATACATTCAAAACGCCACATTAGAATCAGAGAATGAGATACTATGGACGACACACAAACACAACAACACACACCCAGACCGAGAACAGAAATCATATTTCCGCCTTGCTGGGAATTGAACCCAGGGCCCTTCGATCGGTCTGGCAAGGTAACCATTACGTCACGCACATCGTCGCGGATTGAGGCAACAGTATTTTCAGTATTAGATTCTTATAATATTCATATCTGCTAGTCATTCATGTTTACCCTTATCTATGTCATAATCAATGTAAGATTATTATTAAATAGTTTTAAAGATAAAATTGATAAACTAGCTTTACATAATCGATGCCTATATCGCAGTTTCTTAACACGTGCATGTCTATGTAGCGTGCGTCTTTTGTTTTCATATTACGAGTATGTAATTTTTATTCAATCTAAATTAACAATAAATAATCGATTTAAAATTCTAGAAACAATGAAACTTCTTACTTAGGAGTGTCTGTAGGTAAACTAATTTGATTTACCAATTGAATCTTAATGATCATAATCTAAAATGAATTATCTATATATATAAAAATGGATGTTGCTAAGCGCTAAACTCGAGAACGGCTCGACCGATTCGCCTAAAATTTTTTTTGTATGTTCCTTGGAGTCCACGGAAGGTTTTTATAATATTGAAAAGCGGACAATACTAAAACAGTACTTTTCACATAAAAAAATGTTTCAGCATGTATGGTAGATGGTAAATATTCGAAACGGTATCCACGGGAATTAGTAGCAGAAATAATTAGGCACCGGGAGTAATGGCTAACCGCTATTATATCGTCGCCGATCAACTGCAGATAAAAGAAGATCAACAGTTGTAAAAGGAAATCAACAAAATATCGAAATTGATAATCGTTGCATTGTTCCTTATTCACCAATCCTATCAAAGACTTTCAAGGCGCATATCGTGATATGGCTGTGATTGGAGTTAGTGCTGAGATTTCTGTTGATGAAGTTAACCAATACCAAATGTGCCGTTACGTTAGTATTAATGAAGCAATTTCGCGCATTTTTCTCTTCCCCTTCATGAAAGATACCCCACTGTAGTTCATTATGCAGTCAACTTAGTAATTGCCCAAAGAGTATATTTCACTGCACAGAACGTACTACAACGAGTTATTCAACCACTATAATACAACCTTGACCAGTTTTTTTGGTATGTGTCAGAATGATGATTTTGCCCGAACACTGCTACTTAGCAGCGTTTGCAGCTGTTAGAAAATGATTCCCATTGGGATCAAACCTCAAATGATGCTGTAATTTCTTTTAAACCTCAGCAAAT
Source organism: Thymelicus sylvestris (assembly GCA_911387775.1). NCBI lineage: Eukaryota > Metazoa > Arthropoda > Insecta > Lepidoptera > Hesperiidae > Thymelicus > Thymelicus sylvestris. The sequence goes on from OU426888.1 coordinate 4,291,822, forward strand.
ACGAACATTGTTTTCTATAATTATATCGATATGCTTCCCGTCAAACCCAATTGATTTATGAATCAAATACAAAGATGATATATGTGACGATATCTTGCATCAAATGCGCACTAGAAAAGGGAATATACATTAACAATACACAGAAAAAATTTACAACGAGGCATTGATAATAGTTGAGGACATGTACTTGATGATGTCAAACAAAGTATCGTCTCAATTAGGCATGGCCGTGCCTAATCGCCCAATGCACGACGTTGCTTTAAGGGAATCAGAATAAATGTTCCGCTGTTGAACCAACAACAAAAATTTGTAAATGATGGAACTGGAGGAATTTACTATTTGGATGCTCCAGGTGGTACATCTTCATCCAGCAACTCATTGACCTTGGTAATGGCAAAATCCCTGTTAATGATTCGACTGGCTGCATTATATTTTTGTCAGTTTACTGAAAAAACAATCGAGCTCATACAAAACGTGTTCCCAAACGTCTCTCAAAATTACAAAGATCATTTGTGGCTGAGCGTTCGTGCTATATTAGCTGCCAAAATTACGGATGTAGCTGAAATAAACTTCAAATTTCAAAATGAAATTGCCGGTGAATTAAAGACATACAAATTTCACATACACTATATGTGAATGATGTATGTGTATGTGAACTGTATGTGAACTGATGATCGTTAAATTTTCCGGGATTGTCACCTCATAATCTTCAATGGAAAGTAGGATCGGTAGTCATAATGTTAAGAAATAGTAAATATTAACTTATTTTTGTAAGTAATCGTCGTTTATTGTTGAGGTTTAGGTACTGTTAACTTTTGACAGAACGAAGTCTGTCGGGGCAGCTAGTGATTTATAATTTTAAATATGGAATTGATGAATGTTTGAATTAAAGGAATGAATTTATTTCCAAATGATTTTTATGAATGTTCAAAATTAAAAATAATGTTTTAAAAACTTTGCTTTAATCAAAAAAATTGCTGAGACCTATAGAAAGCATACCCCTTTTCTTAAGTGAGCTCTCAAGTTGATCTCATTACTGAGGTCGCAGTGCAGTGGACGGTGGCTGCATCAAAGATATGCTCTTAGAAGGAGTACTCTGTGTCCTAATTTCCTACACATCTTTTAATAAACACGTAGAGTGGGTTATTAGCACAGATATAGATAGGATATTAGGTTAATAAAGTGATGGGTGATGAAAACATGATCTGAATCTCACCAAAAACATTTCATGGAAAAAAGTTGCTAAGAAGTACAAGGAGTACAACCTTATAAAACCACTGTTTAAATCTCCTGATGAGCCAAGCCTGGTTGCTGACACTACAAGCATGAGTCAAAACTCTACACACCCTAAATATTCAGACAATATGGCTTAGCCGTTTCGCCGAACTATAATATGTATACCTACTATGTCATGACATACATGACATGACATTCTTCTTGCCATTAATAAATTCATGGGAGTGTTTGTGTAACGTTCACGAAACTGCCAATATACAGACTTCCATCATTTACAGTTTAGCTTTATTAAACAACATGTTTTATGGCATCAAATTTTGAATAGGAAAGTCAATGACCGCGAACTTAAAACTATCGGACATAAACTTAGAACTTAAAAAGTTCATTAAACTTGATTAAAAAGTAAAGTAAAATTTAAAAAATATACTTTAAAACGCATGGTTTATTATTTCGATTTTACTTTAAACCGTACTTTCATTCAGAGTTTGATGGCATTATACATGTATTAAAAATGTAAAATATATTTGTAACAGACACTTTCCGGCACGGGCGCTCTCCGTCTAGGCCTGGAGTTCATCACGAAGCACTACGCGCAGAACAAGGAGATCTGGATGCCGTCCCCCACGTGGGGCAACCACCCCCAGATCTGCAACACCCTCAGCTTGCCGCACAAGAAGTACCGCTACTTCGACCCCAAGACCAATGGGTTTGACTTGCAGGGTGCGCTTGAGGATATCTCTGTAAGCCTAATTTATTTATTTCTTTTTTTGGCTCTTCTTTCTTGTCCCGCAGCTGTCGTGCCTTTGATGTTTGGTTTAATGACCATGGGTGATGATAACCGATCAAGTGGGATATTTCAGAATTATTGGATTTGTTACTCTCATTATAAAAAATTGGGTGATTGATTTTGAAACACAACAATAACAATGTATGTATATGTATATGTATGCTCTTTATGTGTTGCAAAAAAGGTATTTCCTCTTTATTTGTGCCGAACCGATTTTGATACGGTTTTATTTGTGCCAAATGATTCCGGACTAAGTCAGTAAAAAGCATTAATATTATGTTGTTCGCTGTCGAGGAATATACACTAAATGGGATTATCGTTGGTCGACAAGTTTAAAAATAACTCGTAAACGTAAAAATTCCTCGAAAGTTTGCGGATTTTTTAATGTTTTTGCTATATTCATCTGGAAACATTTATTTTAACTCTTTGGCACAGGGCAGACGCCAATTGCATAATAGTAGTTTCAAGGCCAAATAGTTTCTACCGATCTTCAACCTTATGCATATCAGCTATAATGTTTATTCAGTACCTACTCTTATTTAGGTTACAGATAAGAACATGGATCAAAGACTATTATTAATTTCCGATGTTAGTTAGGTTTTAGTCTACTTTCAGCCGTTCTATAATATTCTATCCATCTATCTGTAATTCCCAAGTCTGTTGCCTAGCAAAAAGTCTGTGTTTGGTATCTAATATTTTATTTCTTACTTATCCAAAGTTTATGATTAGAATAGTTAGTATTGAAGTCAACAAACTATGTACTTAGTTATCCTAGATAGAGGATAGAGACATATACAATACATACATGTATTATTTTTATTTTTTAAATTAATATTATTTTTAAATTAATGAATTAGGGGGCATTGTTTGCTTCTAAGCTTTATTATGTATGTTTGATTTATACCGTTTACAAAAAAAATATTATATAGGACAAATAAATAAATATTACCCGAGATTTTTTTAACTAACCGCGATGCAAAGACTCGACCTCGCAACAATATTTTAATAACAAAGGAAGATACATCTTCTGTTATCACAATGAAGTTATGATTATAAAATTATTTATTCTCCAGCAGTTATTTTTTCTATGATTACATCATGAAAAATATGTTCTCGCTAGAGCGCAGTTGACAACAGCATTCATAGCTATGTAGAACAAATGTAGCGAGAAAATTTAAATTGAAATAACCAGAACAAATTAGATAGTAATAACAAATTAGTAGGTGGGATTGCGGTCACGCATTAACTTATTTTTGTAAAAAAAAAAAACAATAAAATTGTAAAAAATAGATTGAAATGAAAGGTTGATGATACGAAAAATTATTTTGGAAATCTATATCACTAACTGTTAAAATCTACAGGGTGACATAAAACGTATCTGTACCTAACTCTCACAAAGATACGATTCATCATCATCATCATAAACTATTGATCATCCAGCAATATTTGTTAACTGCTATTATAATATAATATGATAGCTTATTATGGAGATCACGTACCGCATGCGTGATTGATAACAGTGACCGTGAAGACAACAGAAAGTCATTGCATAATGTATGAGAAACGCGCTTTTTTCACTAAAATAAATAGCTCTCTTGCTATTTATAGGTATCGTTGGCATCGACCCATTCGCGGCCGTCTACAGGTTACGGGACTCCCACTGTCCTAGTAACCGAAGGCCTCAAATTGTCGTGCCCGTCTACACGTCACGGGACTCTCCTAGTAACCAAAGGCCTCAAATTGTAATCATGCTGTTTCGGCGTGGATGAGTCCAAACGATGGAAATCTACATCGCTTTGAGGCAGGGATGGGCAATGGTTTTTCTACGTGGGCCATTAGAAATAATGTACCTATGGGGAACATTAAATTTTTTTTACTGAACTGATTTAACGGCTATCTAAATAAGTTTCTGATAATGTGGTACTGGGACCAGTCACATTCGTCGCCCTTTTGTCCCCTTCACTAAATTTTAAACGCGATGCCCCTCTAAAAAGGCTCCTCCACTGAATGGGTGCAGGACTCGCGGGGCGAATTGCAACTGTTCACAGACACTCTCACGATAGGATTTCCTGTGTTGCGGTAGAAATGTACGTTCACTAACGAGTGATCACAAAAACTGCTACAATAGACTCTTCCTGACATCTGTTGACGAGTAGCAACACCAAAGCTACTTCAGTAGATGGCGTTGTTTGCTAAAAATACCGACCAAAGCTCGGTCATCCGGATACTTAGTTAAAATAACATACAATATTGTCGTATTTCAGAAAATCCCAGCAGGTTCTATAATCCTCCTGCACGCATGCGCGCACAACCCCACCGGCGTGGACCCGCGGCCCAGCGACTGGGAGCAGCTGTCGAAGGTAAAACTTTGTTTATGTGCAGATTCTTCGTTTCCTTCAGGCCGGCAAAGTCGGGGCTTTGTTTCGGACACATGGACAGACGGACGGACGGACATGACGAAACTATAAGAGTTCCGATTTTACTTCGGTACCTAAAAATGACGTACATTATCTGTATCAGTGATAGATAGGTACCTATACAAATTTTGGATTTTTTGAATGCCAAGGATTGTATCAGCACACCAAAAAAACTGTGACATTGTCAGGTGATCAAAGAGCGCAAGTTGTTCCCGTTCTTCGACATGGCGTACCAGGGCTTCGCCACCGGCAACGTTGACAACGACGCCTTCGCCGTGCGCCTGTTCGTCAAGGACGGCCACCAGGTCACACTTGCGCAGAGTTTCGCTAAAAATATGGGTGAGAAAAACTTAATATAATAATTTACCTCCTAATGCTACTAATATTATAAATGTGACAGTTTGTGAGTGTTTTTGTCACTCTCATACAAAAACTACTGAACAGATTTTCATGAAACTTAGCATACTGATAGACCATGATCTGGAATAAGACATAGGGTACTTAATATCCCGGAAAACGCAGGTAAAACAGCGGGCACAGCTAGTGCTCTGGCAACTAGTGTATATCATAAAATGTACAGTTAAAAAGTAAACGTAAACGAAACAGATGTTTGTGCCTGATATATAACTAGGTCTCCTAGTTTATCTAACTAATACTGTTTAATAATAGATAGCCAACGTGAAGTAAGACAATTCAACCACTGACGATGCACATATGGTTCCGCACATATTGTATCACCGAAGCAAGATAGGTGGCACTGCTTTCGCACCGACCGCGACCTTGAGATATGCAAGTTTCATTTTAAGTTTTAAAATCAATGCTTTTTTTTGCATACAGTAAATTTGAGTAAAATCGTTTGGAACGATAAATATTATCCATGAAGATTAGGGTTTGTTGACGGTGTTTAGACATCATGCATTCGCATTATGTAAATTCTAAATATTTCATTTTATTGAAATTAATTATTAGTAAATTGAAATGTTAAGAAAGGTTGCATTTTCGTAGATCGTTTGACTACGATCGGGGCTAATGATTTAGCAAACCCTTCGAGCAAGGAACTGTTCTTTATGTTTTTTGACCTTCATTTATCACACATGCATGTGCATTTTGGATTTTTATGATACTTATTATTAAATTAAACATTTTTTAAATGGTAGATATATTAGTAATCACCATGGGCGTAGCCAGGTTTTAGTTTCGGGGGGGGTTCAAGTTTCGGGGGGGGGGAGGGGTTCAAGAACATACAACGACAAAAAGTACATACAATAACCCTAAAGAAAATTGAGAATTTATTTTTTCTCACGACGTATGTAGTGCCATCTATTATTAGTCTATGTAGTGAAAAAGTTCAAAAACGTGTTTAATAGAAATAAAGCTCCCAAAAATATGTGCGATAGTTCATTCGATTCGGAATGACGTCTAGAAAAATGTTTTTAAGGGTTTATTAGCACCTAAAAATGGTAGTCCTTAACATTTCGGGGGGGGTTTGAACCCCCGAAACCCCCCCCCCTGGCTACGCCCATGGTAATCACCTTTATTTAGCCTCTAGTTGGATACGTCTGGGATTTTTTTTAAAGAACTAATGTCTTTAATTTCGTACGTATGTATATGCGTGAAATAACAGTCATGATTATTATGATCGAAGTACTTACTTAACTGAAGGCTTAACTGATAAATTGCTACCAGATGTAATATACTAAAATATTGCAAATGATACGGAGATGTTGTCATTCACTATTGTTCTCGTCATTCATAGCAACAACATAAGTGTTTACGTATTTGACCCCAATATCTTATCGAGTGGTTTGTTTCTCTATTGTAGTTTTTGTGTTGTAATAAATTGCGCATTTTTATGTTTGATATGTGTACATAAATATATTTTGTAATAGGTATTGTACAATTTGAATTCATGATCATTTTCTTGTTGATATAATTATACGCCGATATTATCTTAGTAAACACTTACTGGCACTCCATCGGACGTATATACAACGGTACGCTTTCTTTTCGACAAACAATTAATTTAAAACATAATTAAATCATATTTCGATTGCCTAAATTTCTGCTCTATGATTGAATTGGATCGGATTGGAATTTTACACTCTTTTCGTATTACACATACAAAAATGCGGAATAGAGGTTGCTCTATTAACATGTCTCGTCGGTTAGATTAAATTATAAAATATATTAAATTAGTAAAAAAAGGTAGTAAATAAAAATTAGTCTTGACATTAAATTATTATTTATCTTTAATAAATTATTTTCATGATTCATGATAATAATTCTTGACGAAAAATAACCGACTTTAAAATAATTCAAAAACTACTGGTCAGATCTCGTTCAAATTTAAGTGAGACCACATGACAAGCACCAGCTTTCGATTAAAAAAATGGTTGTCTGTAAAGTCGGTATACGGACGGAGATTTAACGTGACAACGTCTGTTCGTGGTATAAGTTTTTGGAACATAGAATTAAATGAAAATCACAATTTTAAATTCATAATTCACTGACATAATTCGTTAACGCCAGAAACGCTCGCGTAGAAGAGAGACGCAAGGCGCGCGCCGGTCGAGCGAACCTCTCTCTTTAATCTTACACAGTTTTCGTGAATGACACCCGAGTCAACCAATTTATAAGACGTTATCACGTCAAAAAGAATCATCGAAATCAGTTCACCCAGTAGAAAGTTCTGAGGTAACAAACATAAAAAATACAGTCGAATTGAATACCTCCTCCTTTTTTGAAGTCTGTTAAAAAGTAAGTAAATAGGACTCATCTAAAAAATGGACTACAGCCAAAACATTAAGATATAATACATAAACATCGTGGACGATCTCCACTCTGCAGGTCTGTACGGCGAGCGCGCGGGCGCCCTGACCTTCCTGTGCGGCGACGCGGAGTCGGCGGCCAAGGTGATGTCGCAGGTGAAGATCATGGTCCGCACCATGTACTCCAACCCGCCGCTGTACGGCGCGCGGCTCGTGCAGGAGATACTCAACACGCCCGACTTGAGGAAGCAGTGGTTAGTACTTAGTGTGCTTTACGTTGCCATTCTCCGCTTACGCCCCAACTCACAGTCACTAACAGTTACTTAAATCGCTCCTTAGTACATAATTTGTATGGTGGTTCTGTACTGAGGAGCAATTTAAGTAACCGTTAGTGACTCTTGCAGTATTAGGTACGTACGTGAGTACTGCACGTCTGAATAGACAGCCGGTTTTCTTGCTATGTTTTGCTTCACCGAATGAAGTAATTAAATACTGTTTATTGAATGGCGGCTTTTGTCGATCTGAAGTGAGCGGCCGATTTACGCGATAGTGGGCGCTGTGGGAAGGCAAAAAATTCTTGCGTACTGCGGACGTAAAGTTGTCGGTCCTGATTGTTATCATAGCATAACTTTCGATAAGCCATGTCGGAGGCCTTCGGGTGGCATGAAAATTCTGACACTGGGGTTGGCAATAACCTAACCACCAATCCGCACTGGAGCAGTGGTGTAAGTTCTATGCCTCCTCAAAAGGACCTGTACTCAGTAATGGGCCGTTAATGGGTGACGTCAACTATTGGAGGGAACGTTAATACCAGTAACGATTAACTTCAGGTTGACAGACGTGAAGCTGATGGCGGACCGCATCATCAGCATGCGCACGAAGCTGCGCGCCGGCATCGAGGGCGCCGGCAACCCGCACTCCTGGCGCCACATCACCGACCAGATCGGCATGTTCTGCTTCACCGGACTCAAGCCTGAACAGGTATACCTAGTCTACAATCTACACAGACTATGCCGTACCATGAAATAAACTCCATATGGGGGCTTGGCCTGTACCCCTCGGATTGCGAGAGGAGGATTGGTTCCCTTTACGTCGAGCCGAGAATCTTGTCCCGTTTCTATTCCCTTAACGTCGAGGAGACCCGAGGTCAGTAGTGGGACTGTATGGGTTGTGACTTTGGTACAGGGGCTTCCTAGCTACTAACGGAAAGGGACATATCAGAATTTTTTGGCCCAGGTCAGGAGACAAACTCTTTAGACACCCTGTTAACGCATAATAAATAAGAACTTCTACAAAATCCAGGGTTGAGGTGTCACTGCTCACTCCATATAGGGGCGCTCGTACAACGCACGGTTAGACACCGCCCACGGCCACTAAAACTGTGATCGAACGGGACCAGTACTTAGCGAATCACATATGTGCAAGAATCTTAAATAATTACGACGAAATTAATTTCAGGTGGAAAAACTCACAAAGGACTTCCACATCTACCTGACGAAGGACGGCCGCATCTCGGTGGCCGGCATCTCCTCCAAGAACGTGAACTACATCGCCGAGGCCATGCACAAGGTGACGGCTTAACATATCGAATATCGACCGATAGAATAAGAGAAAGTGATAGACGTAAATCATACAGTACCAGACGAATACAGTATTTATCCTGTCCAGGAAATATTTCTTGCACCTCCAATGCCGCTTGTAGCTCGCTAACTTAGGTTTGTATGCAATTGTTTTTATTATATAAAGTTTTACGAGTAATCATGTAATGTTTACTTCGTTTTAAATATAAATCTATTTTTAAGATGAATTTTATTTATTATCCTCTTATGAACAGGGTTGGGAATTAAGAAGCGATTATGATAAAACTGTTTATTGTTAAAATAAGTAGATAAAATAAACTTAATGCCAAAACACAGAAATTGTATTAACATGTTGCTGTGATTCTAGGACGAAACTAAGTCTACGCAAAATATTTACAGCTCACAAACAAATGTAAGTTCTTATGCTTTTAAAATGAGATGCAGGTCAATTGTCGCCACTGCCCTTAAAAATTAAAACATTTATACAAAAGTAATTCCTTTTAGGATGCTAACACATATCGGAACATACAATGGCAGATTCACTTGGACATATTCACCTGCATCGGTATCCAAAATATGTAAATCTATAACATTTGCTACACCTAAAACAATTTATTTAAACCATACATACATAATACACATCCAAAAAAATGCGCTTCATACAATTATATTATTATGGTACAAATTTATTATTCTAACATTTTATAGTTGACCCTTTTGTCATTGATATCTTCAATAAAAACAAGTTTTTAATATTACTATGTACAAATTTGTCATATCACAAACTACTTCTAGACATGGCACTATTTCTTTATAATGCAAAGTGATTGCTCCAGAGACAGAAACGTACCAACACACACCACATGAGATCCATCGTTTACAAAAATATCATCGAAAACGATGCATCATTTACTTCACACACTTACCACCAATGAATGCAGTGTTACAATAAATTCGTTAACTTCTGCGCTCATCTACAATTAATTATATTATCTAATAAATGTATAGAAGTATAATTGCACTAATTCTAGATCCGTACATCAGGTTTCAATTTAATTAAACTATCAATTTTGTAGCGAGGTTATGCGAGGAGTAGAGTTAGTATGTAATTTTACGTGGAGAATGAAGAAAAAACTGGGAGCAGAGTAAGTAATAACGAGAACAGATTACACTAAATTGTAGAGCTCAAAGAAAATATTTAATAATATTATTGCTAGTTTTAATAGTGATTGTGTAATAATTTGTCCGAATGAGTTTTATAGTCTTACATATATATGTTTAACCAAAAGTGGGTCGTAGCTATGAAAAGATACACTGTAGTTAAAATATCAACAATTTATATAATAATAAATCGAAATTATTCATATTTAATATTCCAAAATAAGTTGGCCGTTAACTAGTACCTACAATCAGATTTTAGTGTCAAAAAAATATGAAAAGCTACGACGGAACTAGTAAATTATAGTTTAAAATTCAGCAGAAAGTGACATAAGGAGACTTATGGATCTCCACATTCTTATAATATTTATTATAAACATGAACTCATTGAATTATTCACAATATTTTTGGTTCCAAAGCAGTACAGCAACAGACTGACAGTAATAAATAACGTCCATTATAAAACACTAATTATAAGTCTAGTATTTTCCATTGCATTAAAAAAATATTATTTCAATTATATTACATATTTGATTATGTACTAAATTATATTTTTTATTGGACAACATAATATCACAACGTAATTAGTGTTTCAATCATTTGAACATTATGTGAGTTCCTTATGTACTTTTGCCTAGTCAATACAGTTCCGTATTGGCCTCAGTTAGAACTCTTTTCAAGGCATGTTTTAAGGCATCTAGGTAACAAAATACCTAAATATTTAATCGTTTCATAGGATGAGTTTCACTTCGTTATTTTTAAATAATATTTAAATTACAAGAATTTTAATAATTCGTATTATATACATTTGTCCACAAATGTGGGATAGTTGCATCTACACAGTGATTCAAAATACAAGTTCTATTCCAAAGTTAGTAAAAAATTTACTACCACTTCTACAAAACGTGCTTTTTACAATGACAATAAACGTCGCCTGCAACAAATTAATTTTAATTAATTGTGTTAATATTATCGGGAGAATTTATTAACACAATAGATCCCATAAGAAAGTTTTTTTTTAGAATCTTTGTCAGTTTGTGCGTTTGTTCCTCATTATATCACAAACGGCTTGGCAGATTTGAATGCGATTTTCACTGATGTATTTGTAAGTTTGGGGTAAAATTTGGTGTTTGTTTTAATATAAAAAAGATATATCAATTTTAAAGAATCCCATCTAAATAATTTTGAAGTATGGGCAGGTAGTGACTTGGCTTTTCCGAAGTGAAGAAAGGGCGGTTACTGGCTCCTAAAACCTTCGTAATATTAGACATGAAAGTTACTGCTTGACTACACCACCTGATGTTAAGTGGCGATTTAGTCTTAACGTGTTAATTTAGTAAAAGCCTATTCATGCGTCGACTTAAAGATTGTAGTCGGACAAGACACCGTCTCGTGTAGATACTCCATTTTTTTATGAAGAGTCCTTTTTAGGAAACAAACTATCACTGAATTTTTATCGTTATTTGTAATTTAAAAATAAGTTAATTGTTAGTCAAGGGATATTATAGTGTAGACGAGTATTTAAATGACAAAGATGAATGGAAATAACCAGTTCTGCAACCAGTTCCGCTCAGATTAGTAAATATTTTTGTAATATTTTTTTAAAGATGTGCTGAGGAATTTCTTTACGGCTTTTCTTCTTCATGACAAAGCACCCTTCCGAAAAGCTGGTAGATTAAAAAAATGATGAAGTGCATAAGTGTATCAGTGATACCTATATGAATAAAATATTTTGACTTTGTCTTTAAGGCAGACAAATAGATTTAAACAAACGCTTCACCATTGATTAATTTTAATTAATTTAAATTAATATTTAAATAAATAAAGAGTACTAAGTTTGTTTACCAAAAAAGTCTCGTCTACAAAAATGGAGTATATATTCTTCGTGTCCTTCGCAATACGTATCACAGAGCAAGGAAGGTTGGACGTCCGTACCGAGATCATGAACGTATCGGGCATTGGTTTTTGACAGCTTAAATCGATGGTCACATTAATTGTTAGAAGAGGTACACAATAAAAGGGCTGGCTAATCGCTAGCAGTTTATCTAATCCAGCTATACTCAACGTGCGGCCCGCCAGGCTTTTGTAGTTGGCCCATCTGGGGTTACTTTATTTTATAATAATCGCGAAAACCTAGGAAATTAATACCAATTTTTTTATTTCTTTGTTTTGCGGCTCGCGACAGCATGACTAAAACGTGTTTGTGGCCCGTATGAAAAAAGATTTATTACCACTGATCTAATCGGTACGCTATTATTTTGGGCGCCATGCGTATACTTCGCCAAAAATTATGATCCTTCGAGCTAAAAAGACCGACATTTTAATGAATCTTGTAAAGGGAATCTTGCAACACAAATTACGGATAGTGTTAACTGTAAGTCAACCGTAGAGAGATTCAATTTTGTTTCTGTGTGAAATGTGAATATAGTGCATGTTGTCTGTTATAATATCGAGAGGACTCAAACATTTAATTTTTAAATCGATACAAACGTAAAACGTACGCTTTTGGTAATTATATTCTTGTACATTCTTGGAAGTTCTTACAGGTATCACACAGGACAAATAATATTAGTTTCCTTGAACATATATTTCTATGTATAATTTTCATTGACATGAATAAATTATATCATTGATCATAAAGAAATTGCACATACTTATATATATAAAAATATAAATATACATTGTATAACAAACAATTCGTTATAAATACGTACACTGTAAAATAACATAAATATATTTACAATAAGACTTACATGAGGTATTAAGACACATTCAATTTTTACAACTGGCATTATTGGTACAGTTAATAGGGTCATAAGTACTTGGTTACCATGGATATCGTTGACGAAAAAAAACAATATGATATCAAATTGTACAAAAAGCGATAAAGATAAACAGGAATATTATAACAGTGAAAACATGCGATACTTATCAGTGCCGTAGCTAGCCTTAAGGAGGCCCCATATCCATATTTGTTGTGGGGCCCCCTCAACGTCAGCTGTCAAATACTTATGTAGCGGTCGTAGGCCGCTGGCGAGCTTTTTTTTGGGAGTGTTAGTAGGGGTCCCTATACGCTGGGGGCCCCGTATAATTGATACGGCTGATACGGGGGTAGCTACGCCCCTGATACTAATGGGAAATAACCGTTCTGATTTTTTTCTGTATACCTTACAGTGCGTAATATTTTATAATTCATATGTTTATGTGTTTTGAAAAACATGTGTTTTAAGGATCACAAGCATTAACCAACGCTGAATTATCTGAATTTTGAGTTAGGCAATGCAAATAACGCAAAGAATTCATTCACCTGTCGTTTTGACGCCATGAATAAATTAGAGCGTTAATTAATTATAGTGTTGGCGCCCGTAGCACTTGAATTTTCGGGCACCTCGAGATCTACACGGGTACCGGGTTGTTTTTCCTAACGCGCTAAGCCTATTTAGGTATAATATTATTACAATGTAAATCAAACAAAAACATAAATATTACTTACGAATTATAATAACCATTTTTTTTAGATAAATTACACAACCTTTAGGTACATTACAAGCAAAATATTACCTTCATATATTTTACTATATCGCAAACGATTATTGTTATTTTATTTAGCTACATGTTCATTAAAGGTAGATACATACGGTACATATGTACTAGTAATTGAATTGGTCTTATAACGTGGGAAGTATGTAAATTGTAATAATGATACACTATATCGAGATGTAAATAAATTTTAGCCAATTAAACTTTGAAGACAATCATAACGGTATGTAAATGGTACCATTGCGATAAAGCATATCAATAGGTATATTATGACTCTGTATACCAGAGGTAAACTATCCTATTTAGCTGATAACTGATATTATCCGGCGAATAATGGTAACATCATTATAATTTTTCAAAATGAAAGTGCACATAACCTTTAGTTGTGCTTAATAATTGTATTTTATTATTAATTGACTTACATGGACATAAAAAAGCAAAGTAAAGCAACAACCCATAAATTGTCCCACTGCTGGGCTCGGGGTCTCCTCTCACAATATGAGGAGTATTAGTACATGGACATAAATCTTTCATTAGTCAACTAATCGAGCCAAATTACAACATTATTAATGGGCTACACTGGTGAAAGATCAAAACCAACCTAGCCAAGGAAACTGGGACACGTATTTATGAATACTTTTGCGTCCGGCCTAAGGATAGCATCACTCTGATATACAGCTGTAGTAAACCTACTATTATTTTCTAACGAATAAATATCTTGTCCATCAGATTATTATGTAACGATGTATATTTATAAGTACATTTTATACTTTGCACCTACTTCTAGAGCTTGCAAAATATATAGATCCGGAAGCATTACTATTTACTACCAATGTTATTTATTGCTAATATATGTACATTTGTGTTATCTTCTTTCTACGTATAACAAAATTATTGCTTATTAATACAAATTAGCCACCTTGTTTAGACTCTACGTTTGCAATAAAATTGTAATATACTATTCCTTTAAGACTGCAAGCCCATGGTTACCTGTTAATACAGTTTAATCCTAAGTAACTTATGTAAAATTATTTTACCAACAGAGAACCTATATGTTAACATAAATTATATATTAAATAACAAACCTAACTTGTGCGTTGTGCATAACTTATAATCTATGTGTGAAGGCTTAGCACCAGAGATGACAATTTATATTATAACTACATAGTAAATACTATACAGTGCATATAAGGTTTTGCATACTAATACTCTGCAGTCATCTCATTATGATAAACATAAATCTACAATGCCATCTCATGTGCACATCCTGAAACTTAGTCGATACTAAGAACATTCACGCGAAAAAATATTAAATTAGTTCTTGGTGTGGTACAACCAGCTCCAAACTGAACTGAGACATTTAAAGCCGTAATTGAAACAAACCCTTGTTTTTGTGTAATGTGATAAATTAAAATTAATCCACAGAAAACTTGATCTAAACTCCAATCCAAGTTCCTAAAGGGTCAATCTAATTTATTTAAACAAATTGCTTTTAGACGTTATGTCTATTGACGGAATATATTCTATTGTTTTTAATGGTTGCTAATGGATTGAAGTCTGGAGTGGACAAGGCGAATTAATTTCTCAGCGTTTATGATGTAGAACATTTTATAATTTGAATTTGGAATTGTTTACATAAGAAATATATTGGCTGCATAGCGAAATTGAAGTTATTGGCGGCTAATATAAATTTTAAAGCTACCAAACTATTATCTAAAATTGTCTTGCAAAAGGGTATTTTATGCTGGTTCTATCTATCCTTTTCTGGTTTCTCATTAGTATTAATTTATTTAAAATTCGTATAGGATAAGCAGCAGCAATCCTGGCCCCTTCCCATAAATCGGCCCTTTGATTAAAAATCAATTTAGTAAAAGTTGTATTGGTTTACGAGGCATGAAAAAATATTCTTATTTTTCTGTGTTTATAATACTCTCAAACGTAATTCGTAGTTTTTCAAATTATTAGCTAGTAAAACTAATAAAATAATTTTGCGGCGACTGCAACGAAAGAGATGGTTTGTTACGAAATTAGTAAGAACTAATTTTGTAATGGTAATTACTTGTTTTCTTTTTACTTTTATTGTATGATTTCTATTCTTATGTGTTAATAAACATTCAATATAACGTAAATATTGGCAATTTTAATATCCACAGTTTATATGAAAGATTAATTGAATGGCATCTGGGCTAATGTTTGTACTTAGTGACTTGAAGCAGTAACTAGCTAGATGATTGGCCATGCTAATGGTTATACTTTTACCTATGCCAATCATTTGTACCAAGATATCTCAAAAAAAAATGTGATGTATGAATACCGACATTTAGTGATACAATACATTACTTATGTCTCATAATAATACTAATTGGTATTTTATTCTAATTTGTTACGATGATAATTTTTGAAATAAAATTTCCATAGCGACGTAGATAAAACAATATGAAATATTTTTGAAAGGTGCCATTTGTTTTCCGTCCAAACCCAGAGCGGGGGAACAAAAAATATTCCGTCAAGTAAATAAGCTTGGTAGTTTCCTAAGTTCATAAATAAATTATTATTGGTATTTTTATATTTATCTTATTCCATTATTTTTAATTGTTTTACAATAATAAAAACTTAACTCAAATTGCTACTTGATTGGATACACAAATTGTTACATTACTTAATAAACTAATATGCGGTACTTATACAATAATAGGTAATTTGGCGTATTGAGGCTGCTTAAAATATTAACTAATGTAACAATTTGTGTATTAAATCAATCGCCAATGCCGGCATACTCAGATGTCGTAAAAGGCGAATAAACTATAATTTTACTTTCAATTCTTATTTTTTGTCTTACTTAAAAATGTTACTTACTGATCTGTATTTATTATACACAAACCTTCGCATTGACTAGAATAGAATTCGATATACTTTATACTGCACATCACTAACGTGAAATTTTATTAATTTGTATAAAGAATGAAGAATGGCACCTACAGAGTATAAACATTGGCCAGGCCAATAAACGCAAAATATAATGATTAGCATGCCAATCATTATACTTTGGGTATGCCAATCTTTATACAAGGGCCAATCAATGTACTTTTGACCCCTTTTTCATGTTTATTGCATTAAAGTTGTGAAAAAATGAAATATGATTATAGTTATCAATTTAAATTGTCAGCTTCGCAAGGAAGAATTTAACATAAAATGTTTCTTAATTATTAGGAACCTTATTTTGTAACAAGAAATTGTCCAAGTCGATGATCACCTTAAAGGACCAATCATTGTACTGCTTACCCTATATACTATCTCTCGAGGTGGGAGATCAATAAAAAAAAAAATCTTTTATTAATAGTAAGGACAGATAGATTTAGAAACCGGCAAATAGATGTTAAATCAAAATTAGTAATACTGCAGTCGGATTAAAGCTTTTTTTTCTATAGAAATTTAGTTGCATTTATTGCAAACTTGACAAATCAAGACGATGGGAATCGAAATAAAGTGCTGCTTTTTAGCCACCTATTTTAAAAAAGATCCTTAAAAGATTTAGCGATATTCTTGGTAACCCTTTCACCATGCACATAGTCATACAGTGTATTGAAATTCAATGGTATGTGCCTTTAAATAAGTATTTAAAGTCTAAGAAAAATGGACAAATGATATTATTTCATCACTGATATTAAACATAGTATTCTTGCCCCATAACACTATCTCACTTATAGTTTTATATATAATAGAAACATTATATTACAATACTATATTGCTTGAGCATTCATTTTACGTTTATTTAACTAGCTATCAAATATGCGAAATATTCCCCTCCATTACAATTTACATCGATAGGTATATCCAATAACCATATGCAAAAAATATAAACATTAAACAATTATATTATGTCTACAGTTATTAAAACTTTGTCACTTAAAAATATTACGTTCATTTTATTATAATATATAATTTACAATGAAAAAACATCTTATATAAAATAGAATATATAAGATAAGCATACATAAAGGCAAGTTGTTTGTAATTCATTGTTTCTAGGCAATTACTCGATGTTTTATTATATACAAGGAAATAAATAAATATGTTGTCTCATCTAAACTATTCAGAGATGGTTCTACAGGAAGTAACCTAATTGTCATAACATACTTTATGATTTTCTAATACCATTATTCAACTTTATAATACATAATATAAAATCGTCTGTTATATATAGTTACAATGGGTAAGTATTCTCAAACAACGGAGACTTAGAACTCTAACTTTAGAGATATGTGCTCAAAATGTTTTAGCCTCTTTCAAGGTTTAATCAACAATCACAAGGCCGATTCTGGATCAACAAATTGTCTAGTTAAACTACTGTACAAAAATCGTGTCACACGCAAATGTTACACCTCTGCACTTCACATTATATGTCCGAACTTATCGTAATGCATTTTAAAGAAATGTTTCACCATGTTCCAATTAACCTACGTTATTGCTCGTTACTTGTTTAAAGGCAAACTTTCACTTACAGCTTGTGAGTCTGTGGAGTTGGCGGAGTCCTCGGCCAGCAGCCGGCTGAGCTGGTCGTCCAGCGCGCCGCGCGCCTCGCGCTTGCTCTCACCGAACACATCGTCCCCCACCAACATCCCCTCGTCTAGATACGAAAACGAATCCAAATTTATATCCGTACTCGTTATCGCCGTGCTATAGATATCTATCCGCTTCTGCTGCGAGGTGGGCTCGGCCACCTTCTCCGACAGTTTCTCCTTCGCCTTGAACAACGCCTCCGACTCCGACTTATCGATTCTATCGAGCTTCCTCCCCTTGTCTACGCTTTTGGATTTCAACGCGAACGAGGAATCGTTGCTCGACGAGCCGTCGTCTTGCAACTGACTCAGTAACGTTCGCGTGGCGAGCGAGAAGCTTCTAGTCGAGCTAAATAATTCCTCATTATGCCCTAAAAAATGGAGAGAAATTTAGCGACATGATAAACGGAGCAAAGATAAACTTTTCAAGTGCACAACTTACCGCTCGCCGACGACCGCGGAATGCTCTCCTGCGACGAGTGTTGTTGCTGGCAGCTCTCGGCCATGAACTCATTCTCACTATCGCTAGACATTCCCAGGTCTAAATGTAACGAATTCAACTTATCGTCGTCCTCCTTCCCTTTTTTCGATACCGTATCTAACTCCATTTCCCAGTCTGTGACGCTCGACGAGTCCTTATTCCCATCTACGTCTTTGATGAGGTTCGTTTTGACGTCATCTTTATCTATAATTCTTAAGCTACCCTCGTCCATATGTACGATGTCCGCTATGCTGTCGGTCGCGGAGTCCAGGCTGTTAGTGTTGCACGACTCCTCCGTGAGTTGACTATCGAACAGTACCGGGGTGTCTTCAGTTATTTCCTGGTGAGTTAACTGTTTATCTTGTTCGGGGACGCGCGATACGTTGGTGTGCCGACTGTCCAGTATCTCGGACATGGTCGTCGTGCGACCGCTTTGCTCATTATTCAGTTCTAACACGATAACGTTCCCTGCACATTTACTCGTCTCAGCTTGTTCCGGCTTCGACGCTTGGAGAAGCTTATTTACATTCTTACCCATAATTATTTTCGTATCACTACCATTCTTAGTAAACGTTAACGTTTTGCCTATCGTTGTTCCTTTTTGTACAACTATCAAGCTGCCTTTCCCGCTGCCCGGTCGAACTATAGGGTTTGACATTTTAGGGGTAGGAACTGGTGTCATCCCTTTGACGGGGACGATATCAGCTAGATTTGCAGTCTTTATCGGTTCTACACTAACGATTTTGGCATTTGATGGCATCGTGTTGACCACAGCTGGCCTCGACACTACCGTAATGGGGGAAGATTTTACCTGGGTCTGACTGTGTGACTGTGAACTTACAGGGATGAGTTTCATAGCCGTCGGTATCCCCTTAAAATGTAACATAGGCATCTGCCCTTCGTTTCCCGACTTCGTTCTATTTTTAGCCGGCACCACAACCATTTTCTGACCCGATTTTGGATTTAATACAAATGTTTTTGCAGAAACTTTCAAATCCGTAGCCGGTATTCCTTTAGCGGTTAAAGATTCCGATGTTTTTGGCAAAATGCTGTTTGAACCAACAGGCTTATGCTCCCTGCTGGGTGTATGGGCAGCCGAGGAAGTTACTATAATTTTCGAATTCGACATTATTCTATTGTCCATGGGTTTCGATACTACAATCATTTTTTCTGACACATGAGGATTTGTTGGACGCGGTTTAGGTGTGGAGCCGATCACTTTCGTCGTGTTGACTTTACTAGTGGTATTTACAACTTTGTGACCAGAACTCGGCGCGACAACAACTTGCCTACTCGAAATGACTTTTACGCCATCAGGTTTTTGTAAAATTTTGAATTCAGGCATTTGTACTTTCTTTTCCGGCGGATGAGAAGCGTCACTCCTCTTTTTTATAATGAGGTGACAGGGTTTGGAAGGGTTTGTTTGTTTGACAGGCGTGCTCTGTGCCTGCAGGGGGGAGGGGTCGTCGGGGTGTGCGCTGTCCGACACCCCCAGCTCATGCGGCACTGTGGCTGGCTGCGTTAGAAGTTGCATGGTCGGTGAATCTGTCACCATTCCGGGCGACGATAACACTTTGGGTTTTAATTCATCCATGTAGTCTGATTTTTTACTACCTAATATTGATTGGGCGTAAGAGGCCTGGAAGGAGTTTGGCGCACCGGAGTACTCCAAATGTATGGAGGCGGGGTTATACTGTTTGCTGGGAGACATGTCCTGTTGTTTCTTGTGAAGCTTAGACATAACTTGTGTATTTTTTGAACTTTGTCGTTGTGCCCTGTGCTTGGGATGCGCACGGGGCTGGTGAGGCTGACTTGATTTGCTAGTGGACACTTTGCTGACTTGATTGTAAGAATGTTTAGATTGACTTGATGATTTACCTGCATAAAACATTAATAAAATATATAATAAATTGCACAGATTATCTAGAATAATTAAAATGTAGTATAAATTATATTTTTACTATTAAAACTTAGGTGTTCTTATAATCATTTATAACACACTTCAAAAGAAAGAAGTTCTCAATTAGACTTTTTTTTGTGTGACTTGGTAACTCATCTTTTTACTGGATGTACAGATTTTGATGATTTTTTTTATTCAAAAGCTGGTGCTTGTCATGTGGTCCCATTTAAATTAGAGCCAGATCTGACAAGTAGTTTTTGAGTTATGGAGTGGCATCCAAAGGGTAAGGAAAAATGTGTGTTAGTATAGCTTGATTGTTTAAGTAACTGTTTATTATGGTTCATAATGTTATGATGTCTAGAAAAATGTGCAGTCTACAGCAAGGTTTAGGTCTTTCCCAAAATGAAAAAATAATTGTGGGAGAGGAATTGTATATTTTGAAGAAATTTTCAGTCCCAGGCAACTCAATCAAGCCATCTTGTTTTTAGGTACTATACTATTAGGTACATATAGAGGTATATTTTATTTAGAAGACTTAGTTAAAAATGTGTAAAGTGATTCTGATAACCAGAAATGCAATTTTGGGATTCAGCAGAACAGTTATTATAAATGTCTATTACAGCTACAATATACTTACTGGTAGGTGGTTGAGAATATTTTGAGTATATCTGTGACAAATTTAAATGTTTCTGATTGGTGCTGGCCGGTATGTTCCTCATGTTTTTAACAGGTGTGGAAATCTCATCCGGTGTTGCACTGCTCTCAGGTATTTTTCTTTTTCGACATATTAATTCTGTTTCCCATATCTGTGATAGAAAAATTTTAACATGATACCACAGTTTTCTTACTAACTAGTTATTCTTACGTTACATTGCCTTAAGTTTATTACTTACTTTGCTTGAATGATCTTCCATGACAAGAGGGGGGTATATTATTTCATCCATTGGCTCATCCATCTGAGTGCCTTCAGCGGTAAGTCCCTCAGTATCTGTTAATTCCTCTTCATTAGACCGAGGAGCTGCCAACTCCTCAGCTTCCAGTTTCTTCTCTAATTCAGCATTTTCACTCTCAGCTTTCTCACCAATCTTATCTGCTATTTCTGTGTATACGGTTTGTGCTATACCCCGAGGCAATAGGGGCACTGCTCTCCGGCCCTCGCATACCCATCCTAGTCCAGTGTTTGGACCTGTTAACCTTAAAAAAAATTACTACATATAAAAACTTAGGACTACTTCCTTAATTTTTCCATGCAAATTATACTTCAATTTGACCTCTATCAATAAATTTAATGTGTAGATAATACTTAAAGATAAATAAGTAAATATTGTAAAGTTTTTTTTTTAAGTTGTGAAAAATTACAGTAATGATAGAAAGTTTGCTTTAAAAAAATAGCAACTGACATTATAAAAGACAATGACATCAATATACTTCATAGGTTATGTGTCAAACATTAATATAAGTTGTAAAACTAAATTATCATTATAATTACTTGTTAATCATTAGCAAATTATAAATAATGCAAATAAAAACCACACAAGTAGATTAACATTAACAATTGTCAAACTATTTAGTCCTATCTACTAGGCTAAGAAATAAATGACAATTGAATTGATTAACTCAAATTTTACATTTTACTTCCAATCTTATTAGAATACATCTCAATTTATATTGCAAAATGTGAAGAGGCACATTAACTCCATACCCACAAGCTCAAGCTCAGCCATCTTTGACATTGTTAGAACACTGATTTAAAAATAAATCATGAACTTCAAACAAAAAATATAATTGAAACAAAGCTTACTTTTCAGCAATAGTGGTTAGAAACTCGTCGTTGGACACGCGACGCGCTTCGGCGTTGTGGCGATCGCTGCTAATATGCAAAACGGCGCGCAGTTCCTCAAGCAACTTTTTTCTGTTGTCTTCCAATGGCCCTTGTGCTCTAAACACATTGATCATATTCGAGTAGGCATCCAATTCTATAAACAAAATAGCAAACCGTGATACAGTACGGGAATATAAAGAACATCTTTACATTAAAAGCCGCCAAACAAAACGGTCATTACTCGAGAAAACCATAGGAGGGAAAACGAATGCCATTTATAAAACTAAATATATACCGAGTCTCCTGAGCGTCCGTCGACACTCCTCGCGGCTCAAATTCAGAAGCGAAGGCCACATTTTTACCAGCTTACGGATATTTGTGTTTATCCACTGTTTGATTAAATTATTTTAACCATATTTTATTATACACTTTACTGGCAAATATCCATACTGTTTACTTCAAACGACAATTGAGACAATTCGTTCATTTTGACATTTCAATCAAGCAGAGTAGAGATGCGAAATTTAACGGATAGCTTGAGTATTGTCTATGGATTTAGTGATATCAGCCTTTAGAGCAGTCAATTACCTTACAAGTAAATAAATATTTTATTATTCTCACATCAACAAATAACTATATTATGAAAACACAAACTTCACAAGTGTCGACCATTCATTATGTGTAAATATAAACTGCAACAGACTTATGTAAATGCAAATACAAAACAAAGTGACAGTTGATATATGACTGAATAATAGTTATTTCTGATTTATAAATATAAATCTATACTATAATAAAACTCAAAGGGCAAATTTACTGTACATTGAATATTTTTTAAAAATTTTGACTAGGGGGCACTTCAATAACGTGTTAGAGCACAAAAATATTTTTTTTAGAATTATTGTCTGTCTGTCTGTCTGTCTGTTTGTCTGTCCGGGCATCACATGAAAACCCTTGAACGGATTTCGATGAAAATTGGTAAAGTTGTTACTAATACTCCGGGTCATATTTTAGGATACTTCTTATCCCGGAAAATTAAAAGGTTTCCCCGGGAAACGGGATGAAAGTTTGTATGGAATATTTTTAAAACATCAACCGATTTGCTTCAAATTTGCATCAAATGTTTCTTGCTTAAATTTATGGAACATGTATTTTTCAGTTTTTCAAAATTTGGAAAAAAAAAGAAAAAAATATAAATTAATGTGAATATTGCTTATTTTTCAAAATCCGCTCCTAGAGGAATCCTTTGTGATTTTATCGTGGGTTTCAGTATATAAATTACTAAATATAAGTACTTCAATATAAATTCACCGTTTTTTAAATTTCCTTCTGCAAGAGGTACAAATAAGGTAAAACATAATTTCCATATGCGAAGCTGCGGGCAACAGCTAGTAACTACTATTTTCGATAAAATATTGAAAAACACTTTAAGATCACAATCTTGAAATATTATTTTCAATGTATGTCATAAAAGATATAAGAAGAAAAAAGGTTTATTTAAACGACAATCTGCTTAATTGTCAAATAGGAATTGCCTCGTTTTAATTCTTCGTTTTTCGTGATTATATTGTCTTAGCTAATAATCTAAGCATGATTTGTTTGATTGTAAATAGTTTTGCAAATGTTATAAAAACTAGCAAAAAAGCGGTGCTATAAGAGGGCTCGCGAAGTTTTTTACCTAGTAATTTTGAAGGTATATTGATGAAACTTTGATGTCATTAAAATTTCCAACAATTTTCACATTAAGTTATGCTTCATTCATAATATAAAAGTAATTTTTAGTTTTCTTACAGAGGGCGTTAGCAATACAATAAAAATCGAATTATTGAAAATATAACTACTATTTTTTTTAATTTAATAAAATAATATTTTTATGATTGATAACACATTTAGATATGAATAGAAAATACTAAGTCAAAGCCCAAACCTGAAAGTGTAATAGTTTCTCAGTAAAGTGTACCACAAAATGCATAGATTGTGGGCTAGTATAGCACTCGCTTCACTCGCCCTGATAAATGAAGTTGGAATACAAGCTTTGTTATCAATTAGAGCTAGCAAAAATGTAATAAATATGGAAAACTTAAATTATATCATGTAAGATCATGTAATTAAAATGTTAGAGGCACGATTAATTATGTTATTTATTTCCCGAGTATTGCTGTCTCCGATTTCAACTTATCTTGTCTTCCTTTGCCATCAGATGCTGGTAGATCTAGGTATATCCATGTATATTCATACTTACCACATGGTAAGAATGGAATGCTGTATTTATTCATTAAATCTTTATTGCAACATCCTAAATATAGGCTTACAAAGAGTACCACTTGACTTTACAAGTCAACCCAGGGTGATGGTAAGAATATGTGGCAGGTGACAATAAATTGATCAGTAAAAATTTTGTTCAATTCCGTAGTAATTTCAAATTAGAAACTAAAAAATAAATAAAAAAATTGGTTATCTATCATAAGGCATATAGAAACAGAACCAAATATGAATAATAAACATGAATAAATTATAAAATAAAGAAAAATAATAAATTATTAAATATTTAAACATATAATTATACAATACATAACAAAATATTATCATTATTATAAAGCTATATTAATTGTATGTGTGCTATCCAAATAATTTCTAGTACGTAGTAGATTTTTATATGGGGTCATTTTATAAGGTATAACAATAATTACTCGATAAATTTATGATTATTGAACCCTATTATGCGTATAATGGTATTTTCTAAAGATTTATATTATTCTTTAACATGTGATGTTTTAACAATAATGATTTCTAACAAAAGTAATCGATTGATATAAATTATAATATTATCTTTGTCAATCTCCCTTAAAAGCGCAAAATTTATAAATGTACCACACTGTACATTTAAAAACCATAAACAACCAAGCTAATCAAATTAATGTCGAATGTTTATGAATCCTGTTGACATATAAAATATTTTATTAATAGAGACACAAATAAAAACGAATTATTAAATTTTGTAACATTTTGTGAAATATTAACAAACATTAAGAAAACTGTTATACATGAAAACATAATAATAATATGCAAAAATATACTTGATACCATACTTTACAAATGCGCTTTAGAGTTGACCAAGGATATTAAAGTCTAACTGGATAACAACCATTACTATAACCATTTTTTTGGTGTGTCCATGTCTGTATGTCCCTGGATATATCATACGATTGTATTAATTTTGTATTAGTGTACTTAAAGTACTTAAAAAAGTGTATTTATAATATAAGAAATGTACCGAAATAAATAATGTTTCATTTCATAATAATTCATAATAACCTCATGCAAAAATAATCAAATAAAAATAACAGTTTTCATTACATTCAGAAAATTTTGAAAAAATTATAATGAAATGTGTTATTTTATTATTTAAATTTTTTGCAACTACAAAAATTATCAATATGTAATGGTGGTGTACGGGTCCACCATTAACAGACTCCAATAAGTAGATACTGCTTCAGAAGGTTTTGGAATGAAACTCTAGTCTTGATGTGCAAGCAGTGCAAGCGAATAGGAAGCGAATGGGAATCGAATGGGAATGCTTTATTTGGTCAACCTGTCCTATATTTATATCCCTGGCTACATTTGAAATTTACCAATGGTAATGAGTTTTAATTACTTAACCAATTACAATACAAGAATTTAGAGTTTAGACCAATGAAAATTAAATAATAATAGCAAAACATTATAGTACATTGATTAATACCAGACGAAACGCATAATACAGGCAGTCCTCGACTTACGTCGTTTCGATTTACGTCGTTTCAAGTTACGTCCAACAATGTTTTGACACTATTCCTCAAACATACGTCATTTGTTTCGATTTCCGGCATAGGAAAAATAACTAGCAATTTCATAAGTGCATATATAATTATTTTAAGAACTTACTTTTGATAATAAAGCATGTATATCCTTTGTTATAAATGCAGTTTTTTTTTAATTTTGAGTCCGTGTGGATCCTAACCTTTGAGTTTTACATGTAAACATAATATGAAAGAGTCGTTTCGATTTACGTCGCGTATTCCGAGAACCTACCATGCCGTAAGTACGAGGACTGCCTGTAGTTCTGTCGCGCTCTGATCGACGATGGGCCGGCCGCCGGACGATCGTACAGGTTCATGCGCGGCCTTCCACAGTTGCCCTGCTGGACGGTCTTATAAAAGCGAGCAGGACGGGCGCGCGCGCACACTCGGCGGGCGGCGACGCCGTGACGGCGCGGAACACATCTCCGGAACAGCGAGAAGAACTCGGAAGAAGCGACTGTGGAGTTGAAGAAACTTGCTCGAAGATGGTCGACGAATGCATGAAGATTAATTGAAGATAGTCTACGTGTGAAGACGACTCGGCGCTGATGATATTTGCAGCTGTTTCATGTTTCTAAATGAAGACGTTATTTGACAAATTATCTCGCATCAATATGCAGCTCGCAGTATCTCAGTAGCCGGAGTAGATAGGAAATAAATGTTTTCTTCAGACCTACGCCTTCTGCGTTATAATAGTAGCAGGGTGTATACGTTATTTACTATCCTTATCTGGCTGCTACAAATAGAAAAGATTCGAAGAACTGTATCAAAACCGGACACAATTTTTCTAAGTAAATATGGACACCCTAAAATTATGAAAGACAACTTTAAATCAGCCTGTGATTGGTCGAAAATGGTCATTCTATGTGTCGTCATCTGTCTTCAGGTACAGGACGAAGATTGTTATCCAGTTAGACTATAACATCCTTGGAGTTGACATTTTTTTCACAGATTAAGTGATTAAGTACTCTGTGATCCTTTTTGTTTACAGTTTTTTTTAATATCACAACAATCATTATTTTTTTCATTTATTAGCAACCTTATGTTCGTAATTATAAGTACTTGTATGAATAAAAAAGCCTAATAACTATTTAGTTCTTTAATTAATTTGTAAAATCCTTTTATTCAATTCTTGGTTATAGTCCGTTCACAGTTATTTTTCCTCTGATAACTTGTCAATGTTGTACTACGGGTTTACTTCAAGTTTGACCTCGTCCGCCTCGTCGACCGACGATTTCACAGCTAACGGTACTGTAGACAAAAAAGTAATCAAATAATTTCACTAACTAAAATAACAAATTACGTTTGTCACCATGTAAAACATTTCTATTTTAGTCATTGAAGCGAAACAAATCAACTAACGTAAAATAAATCAATAGAAAAATAATTTAACGAAAGTAATATCAAAATCAACAACAAACTCAAGAACGTACTTGCCGCACGGTACCTCAAAAATACGCGGGTAGCCCGGTAGCGTTGCTGTCTGTATTAAATCAGGTGCGGTACGAGGAGCGGGACGGGAGGTAAGGGCAAACTTGAAGTGAACGCATAATACCTTCTCTAGGGTTACGCAAAATTTCAAAAGTATCGATACTTTACTCGATACCAGTATCGTATCAAAAGTATCGATACCAAAAAAGTATCGAAACAAAAGTATCGATACCTTCAGGTATCGAGTACTTTTTAACACATTTTTAAAAAACCTGAATGGAATGTTGTGTGTATTGCAAAGTTTCGCAAAAAAATCTAACAGGAACGTGTCTCACAAAATAGTTACTAATATCCAATCTATATACACATATTTACTATATAACACAAAAAATATTTGTACGGATGTCCTTTATAGACACTGAAACCATTCAACCGATATCTCTCAAAATGGTTTCATTTGAAAGGCAATAATCCGTAGATGGTTTGAGACTACTAAAACAATGCATTAAGCATATTCAGTCCATTGATAAAGTACATTTTCTACTTTTACAATACAACAATTTGAAGATAATTTGTAACGATGGCGCATCAATGTCAACACAAAAACACTGATCTGTCACATTTATCAGAAAATAATTATATATCATAGTGGAACATGTTAGTATCCACTAGTATATATAATTATGTTAAGAAACTTTCAGACAGTTAGTCCATGGGGTAAAGAAGGTAAGGAGAGCCATCCCATATGGGTGGAAAGTTGAAATAGTGTGCAGTTGTATACTGATAATAGAGATTCCAATACCTACTACCATTCTACGACATTAGCGCTGGCGTCGGAATAACTACGATATGAACATAGCTGTTGTAGATGGAGCTGGGGAGTGAAGTTTGCTGAGTTCAATAAAATTTATCCTAGGCTACTGCAGCGCCACCCGTTATTGGACGCGTTTTTACGGACAATTTTCATGCACAGAGATGGCTCTTCTTACATCTATACTACATGAGTTAGTCATAACCGTACCGTTATCAGAAAAGTACTTTCGTATAACTAAGGAACTGAAAGATGCTATGCAAATAATGCAATAATACTTTTAAGGGCTGTAATTATCAGAAAACTGAATAAGTGAAATAGTTTAAAAGACAAAAAACACTACACAGATTATTCGACCCGTAAAGGTTACTCGTAAAAAAACTCCTAAAATAGTTGAATGAAATAAAATGGTTACACACATAAGTGCTCGGCAATGACGGGGAATTCGCCGAATCATGTTTTAGGTTTCATCGATTAAAAATTGCTATTTTTCATAAGCTAATAATTTATTGGAAATGGACGAAGGAAAGTATCGATACTTCTAGAAAGTATCTATACCTCGAAAGTATCGGAACAAAAGTATCGATACCTAGAAGTATCGATACTTTTTGCGTATCCCTAACCTTCCCACTAGATTGGTATTACCTGCTGTCAATATTCTTGGATTTTTGTGTTATTAATTTTTAATTTCTATCATGCCAAATAGGATACAAAGTAGTGAGAGAAATTTTTTTCTATCAGTGCGTAATTTTTGTGAAAAGGAAAAAGCTGAAAATGTCCCTCTAATTCCATTTAAGAATGTTCGTCAACGTCAACGGGTAGCAGCCATGACAGATAGGAAAAATAGTGTTACCTGCTATTATTTTTTCCTCGTAGTAGTGGACACTAAAATGATGTATGCGGTTACGGTTAATTAAAAAATAGCTCGTCATAGTTTTGTATCGACACATAATTCAGTTGACCATTGAATTGAATTGAATTTTGTATCGCTACAAAAACATGCCGTCAATTTATAAATGAACTGATTTAGTTAAGAATTTCTTTTGTTTTGCTTTTAATATAACAGTGTTCACGGATATTTCTTATTTCAGGTATATCTGAATAAAATGTCAGTACCATTACCAAGTATGGCGAAGATGCTGCTTCTACATCCCAAAAAATATCTTCACCTCGAAAAAAAAAACGAAATCAACAAAAGAAGATAAAGTTTGATGATTTTGATCTGTGTTCAATCAAAAATAAGATACATGAAATATACACAGTCAGAAAAGAGATTCTAACTTTAGGAAAGCTATTAGCTGAATTATAAGTTGATATCCACTTTAACAAGAAATATTTTATGTAAGGGAATCGTACAAACCAAACATGACAACACGTAGCTAAGGTTAGCCAACATAATAGCCAGAGGTAAAATAGCTGTAAACGGACTACATAACTTTTGACAGTTTTGACCAGTGCTGCCAGATGGGGCTATTTAGCGCCAATGGGGCTATCTCCCTTACCGAGCGGCGATAATATTTTATCCGCTGGCTGCAGGTAGCCGATCGGCTATATTCAGTGTTGTCAAAGCAAGTTTTTAGACGGTCGTGTACATTACTGTGGGCCGTGTCCAGTGCTGCCAATATATTAAGTATCGGTTCAGCGCTGGGAGTAAAAGAAAAAGGTCATTGGGCTTGGCTTTCTCAACAAAGTGGTAACTGCCGATGACGTTTTTTTTAGCTCCTATACTTCAAACCCTATAATATACATATAATACATTATAGATTGGGGCTACACGCACGCTCCGGCAAGGCTATTCCAGAAAAAATATTCTGGTAACACTGGTTTTGACAACCAAGGGCACCAACCAAGACGTCCAAGCTAACGTATTTTTGTTTTGAATTTTTCTTAGCATTATTGTTATGATTAATGCCGCAAAAGACGTATCCAAATCTTGCTGAAATAAAATAATATAAGAGTGACAATGACAGACGTAGAAGATATAATTGAGTATATAAAATCATTGAAAAAGGGTTTCGATAAAGATTTGTTTCAGAGTAAAGTGGATGAATTGGCGTATGCCGCTGATAATGAGGGCTTGGATTACGAAAGCTTTCATACTTTGTTTAAAGTATGGCTAAATTTAAGTATACGTAAGTACTAACGCTATGCTTTTCTATTCTGTAGGTAGGTACATTTTTATTCACAGTTGTACATGAGTCATTTAAAATTTCCAGCTATTACAAAATGGACAAGCTTGGGCACTTGTTTGGTGCCGAGAGAAATAATATCAGAGAGGACCATTGAGTATTCCTTACGATGGCTGATGGCGAATATTGAAAATCAAGCTAATTTTCGTAGAATAGGTTTTGTTTTGGACTGGCTAACAGGTATGCTTTAAAGTTCTAAAAAACAAAATAGTTCTGTTATATTTATTTAAAAAGCATAAAAAACATGAGTACAGAGAAATTGCTCTATAAAGCCTTTTTTGTTGTGATGTGACGTTCTTCTCTCCTATGATATTGCCGGACTCGTGCATCAACTTAAATGTGTTTTCTGAAGGAAAAAAAATTGTATGATTTCAGCTGCCATGGATAATGATTGTATTGATATGAATTCCCTAGATTCTGGGTATGAAATATTCTACACCATATTATCCTATGAAGACTTGGTAAGTTTTCAGGATAAGCTAATTTAATAAAATGAAATTATAACTTACATAAATACATATAGAAACTGGGTTACAAACATAATATTATGTATATGAATAATGTTGCAGACTGCTCACTGCATGAAGATAGTTTATACATTGACAAAGCCAGTAGATGTGACGAGGAAACGAGCTCTTGAACTACTTGATTATGCTAAGAAACGAGAAGGTAAAAAGGTAACCCTAAAAGTTTATTTTATTCATTGTAATAATAAATTAACTTTATTTTGGTTTTATATTGGAGAAGATCGTTGTTGTTTACTTGATCTTAGAAAGTTTAGAAAGAAACTATTAAGGAAGTCATGTCTTGTCATGATAATTAAATTTAACCAAATATCTAAGTTTTGGTACCATTAGTTTAACAAATAAAATAATGCTACGCACTCATAACCACACAGTAGAATTCCCTGTGTTATGTTCGGTTTACGCATATTAAGTAATTAAGTAGATAACTAAATTTTAACTAAAAAGTTCCTAAATTGTCTGTTTACACATTTTAATTCACTTAAAAAGTTATCTACTTAACTACTTAATACATTTAAACCGGACTTAAGGGTGCCATGGCCAACACACAAAGAGAAGACCATACACACCCAGACCGAAAACAGGAATTTAAACTCAATGTTTGGTATGGACAACACAAATTGGACATTACAAAAATCCACAACCTGACTCAAACATTTAACTGGTCACATGTTTGTCTTGGTCAGGAATCAAATTCAGGACACCTCTCCAAGACCTTGGTGTCTGTGTCAATATAATTTCCTTATTGTTACAGAACCTTTACCGTCAATTACAAGTCCTGCTGGGTCTGTTCAAGTCCTACAAGCCGGAATGTGTGCCCAATGACGTTCCATCCATTTCTATACACACATCGTTTAGGAAGTTAAATCCAGTACTTGTTGAGCGGTTTAGAAATTGCCAGGTTAGTTGCTCTTAGATAAAATACTTCATTCAGATTCAGAAGTTATTGGTATACTTAATATACATATATTTATTTTCTATGACTTAACATTTTGTTCTTTCCCTTTGTAATATTTTGTTTAAATAGGTCAAAAAATTGTTTTATAATGTTGCTTTTTTATAGATATCAGTTGAGTATGAAAACTAATAATTGTTAAAACCCTTTCAGAGTCACCTGCTTAGCTCAAGGACAGACCAGCAGAGACTTTTTTGGATCAATCCTATAAATTCTGTAAGTATTAAAATATTTTGTTATAAAACAATCATTTTAATAATGTAATAAATTGGCAAATTGTTCATAGCCCGTTGGCTTTTTTATCATAAGTGATGAAAAAATTTAAGATAGACGCACACAAGATCTAACGTCAACTATAAATCCGATTTGACATGTAGGAAAGCATTGAATTGTGAACTTTATATCATGCCTCATTTATATGGTTTAATTTGATGGTTTTAGGTTGGTGGCAAAAATAAAAAGGCTGATCCACTGGTCCCCGACATGGAGTTTATGAATATTGGGTCACAGCAGTATGCTGAGGGCAGTCAGCAGAAGACTTATCTTGACTTTTCTGAGTAAGTGCAAATGTTACTTCTTTGTAACGTTACTTTATTGTGAATACAATAATATGAAAGACCCTTTATAGTGTCTTGGTACACATTTTTTAAATGGAATCTCACAAGTATTTTTTTCTTTCATTTGGCTGGACCTGTTTTTAATTAAAGTAAGTATAGTCCATATTTTAGACCACTCTTTATTCTACGAGTAGTCTAGATGCGTCGCGGTTGTCACTGAGCTGAGTCGTCAGAGTTTACTCGAGTACGTTAAAACGTTACTGGAACGTTACTCAGCGAGTACCTTAAAATGTTACTCGAGTTACTCGCTCAAAGAGCTTACTCGAGTTACTCGAGTAAATTTCGTCGAGTTGCCCATCGCTACAGTGAGATACTGCGACTACTATAATGTACTGTACTTTCGTGAGCAAAACTTGCTAATGTAAAGGCAGCCTTAGTCTATGTGTATCTAGTTATCTGTATTATTATGTGTTCTGTGTGTGTAGCGCGGCGTCTCTGCTGCAAGGCGCGGTGCAGCAGCGGCTGTGTCGTCCGGCGCGGCTGCGCGCGCTGCTCTGCAACACGACGAGCATCGTGCTCCTCGCGCTGGCCACCGACGCCGAGCAGGCCTTCCTCTCCTATGACCTGCAGCATCTGCTCTCCAGTTGTAAGACATCGCTTACTAATGCTGGCCATACACGATCAAGATTACTTGTCAAGTTTACAGCGAACTTGATGAGGCATTCCATACATAGATGGCCATACACCGTCAAGTTTACTGGATGCTGCATCAAGTCCGCTGCAAACTTGTCAAGTAAACTTGATCGTGTATGACCAGCTTAAGGCTAAGCATGCAAGCAAGCTCTGCATCTAATCTAATCATCATTGTCATTGATTTGGGTGTCAGTTTAAGAATATTGTTTTATATTCTCTCTTGACAGGTTTCCTAGATGTATCTCCACACAGCTACATGGAGAAGCAAGACCTGCTGTGCAGACTGTCGGTCCTCCAGCGCACACTGATGCAGGGCATACCCGTTGTTACCAGGTTTCTGGCCCAGTACCTGCCTTTCTGGAACGAAACGGACTTTTTTGCTGAGGTATACAAGTAATTTATCATTCTGGGTACAGTATCTTTGCTGGCAGTAACAGTTTATCAAAATTCAAGGCTATACCGCTGTTACGTTTGGGACATTGGGACTTTGGGGAGTGTCAAACTTCTCACAATACGATTGAGTCTTTCATATTTTAGTTGACATTATCAAAAATCTAACAAGTGCCATTGGCAAAATGTTTCCTGTATGTTATGTTTGTTAACTTGAACATGGAGGTTAAATTAAAAGGCCAATACCTGCCATTTTTATTTCGTCAATTATTTTTTACCACCGCTACAAGTTTTGATAGTGACCTACTTTTAAAAAACCCTGTCAAATCCCAGCATACAACTGTATCTGTCTCCAGATCCTGGAGCTGGTGGAATGGCTGAACGGTGACAACGTGGAGCACGTGACCTCTATCCTGGACTCCCTGGGCAAGGTGTACCTGCGGGCGGCGCCGCTCGAGCAGTGCGCCATCATGAAGACCCTCACTCACATGTATAGCAATCTTGTAAGTTACTCTATCGCCCCAAATCAGAGTCATTGACGGTTATTTAAATCGCTCCTTAGTACAGAAAGAATTTGTATGGTGATTCTTTGCTAAGGAGCGATTAAAGTAACCGTTAGTGACTCTGAGTTGGGGCGTAAGTCTTCTAAATCATGGTCTACTTGTATGATAAATTTAATTACAATCCATTCAATAGTTTTTGTGTGTAAGAGTAACAAACATTTATACAATCTTTCATAAATAATATTCATAAAATAGGGTTTTTAACTTTTTATGTACAAGTGTGGACTTTACGCCAAAACATTATCTTCCAATTCATCCTTTGGGCAGTATTCAACGAATGCAGAATAAAAAAAATTGTATAATAATGATCATGACTTATGGCTTTCAGTTCTTTTCGGCTTTAGTTTCTCTTCCAAATTATATCATCTTTCCAAAACAATAGATGAAAAAACACCTACATAAATCTATCAGAGATCAGTAAAGAACGTATATTGTAAGGCTAGATCAGTAAATCAGTAATCTATACTAATATTATAAAGAGGAAGGATTTGATTGTTTGCATTGAATAGGCTCCGTAACTACTGAACCGATTTGAAAAATTCTTTCACTGTTGCGAAGCTAAACTATCCCGGGGTGACATAGGCTATATTATATTTTCAAAAAAATAGGGCTCCTTAATAAAACTCCAATAATGTAACCCAAGGTGTAAAAATATAATAACCGAAGCAAATCGAGGGCGGCTACTCGTATTGAATACGTTAACGTTGTTCCAGGTATTCGCAAGCACGCGGAGGGAGCAGTACTTCATGAGCATGCGGCCGGCCGACACGGACTACCCGCAGCTGCTGGCGCTGGTGGCGGCCAGGGTCGCCGCCCTGTGCGATGACGGACTGCAGGCTACTCCTGGTTAGTGAACTGGGGTTGGAAGTAGTTCATTAATACCATTATTACTATTATTATTTCTCCATGGGGTTCGCCTGGATAGCTACCACCCTTGAGCATGAGTCAGCCGCCATACGACTCGTCGCGTTCCGGCTGGTGAAAGCCAGTTCTTTCTTTCCTTTTCTTCTCTCTTTCTTGGCCGGCAACGCATCAGTGATGCCTTTGGTGTTGCTGATGTCCATGGGCGACGATAGCCACTTACCATAGGTGGATTGTCTGCTCGTTTGCCAGCTTTTTCCATAAAAAAGTTCTGATAGCAAGGTTAATGGAGGAGACCCGGCGTTATATCAGTAGAAACGTGAAGCTTCTTTACAATATATACGTTTTATTTCCGAATTTATTAACTATCCTCGAATCTTACTCCGCTCTACCATTGCCTAAATTACCCTATGCGTTACTTTACCCTTTTTGTAGAATACTCAAACGCCGTGACGGTAAAACGTTGCAATTTTGTGTTACCCTTTCCACAACGTCGCATCTTTACAATTTATACTTTATAAATAAGAAATTTCCTTGTTGTCAGAGGACATGCGCGTGGTGTACGCGAGTGCGTGCGCGGCGGAGCGGTGCGCGCGCGCGGAGCTGGCGCACGCGGTGGGCGTGGCGCGCGCGCCGCCCGCGCTGCCGCTGCCGCTGGCGCTGCTGAGCCCCTCCGCGGTGCTGCTCGATCACACCGCTGGCTTGTTGCTCACGTGAGACGCTTGTTTATTTAAATGTTTTTGAAGATATACTTTTTCAGGTGCGTTATGAAATAAATGGAAAAAATTATGAGAGTGAAATTTGAAGATTTGTAACACGTCTGTTGACACAAAAACGCCGAGGGGAGAGAAGGGGAGGGGGAGGTGAGGGGAGGAGAAGGTTAAATATTTAATTATGCCAAAGAAGTGTAACTTCTCACGCGCGTTTTTTTTACATGGAATAAGTTAGTACTTGATAATGCCACCTGATGGTAAGGGGCGATGATTTGGATGGATTTCCGCTTATTGACGCCCGATACTATTAACTATAATATAACGGTTAAGTGTTTATATCAGTATGATTAAAATATGCTATATCTGAATAAAATAATTTGTTGC
The DNA here is from genome assembly GCA_911387775.1 of Thymelicus sylvestris. NCBI lineage: Eukaryota > Metazoa > Arthropoda > Insecta > Lepidoptera > Hesperiidae > Thymelicus > Thymelicus sylvestris. Next base: position 4,327,980 of record OU426888.1, read on the forward strand.
AGGTACAGACAAATATTCTCGATGATCAAACAGAAGTACGGCGACGCGTCGCAGTTCAACGAACAGAAGCAAATATTACGAGCGTATACATTTGACTTCATCAATTGCTTCTACGAACAGTGTCTTGAGGGTAGAAAAAAGGGCTTAATATTTAGGGATCTTCACCCCCAGTTGGTGAGCAAGCTGCGTCATTTAATACCAGATGCGGATGGTAAATTGAGTATACGGAACCACTTAGCCTTAGCTCCGTACACTTACATGAAACTACAAGCGATAGACTCTCAAGCGAATAACAAGTTACTCTTCGATTCAGTCATAGACGAGGAGTTTGATAATTTGAGTGCATTTGTGCATCAGGCGATGCCGGATTTGCGATGATTTATGCGTAATTATAACTGTGTTATTTAAGTATACTAGATATGTTAGCCTAGTTTTATTATGACTGATTGGTGATGCAGTAGACTCGAATAAAGTTGCCTAGCATATTAAGATTATCCTTTGTAATTTTACAAAATCATTGTTGGAAATATGAAGATGAATTGTATCATTACATTTTCTGTGAATAAATGATGACAAAAAATGTGGTATTTTTAAAGAAATTAATTAGCTATTCAATTATTGTATGTCGGTGTTATGAACTCATATATTATTAATGTTATTTATGATTACGGGTATCTCACGAGTACAGAACCCTAAAAAACAGAAAAATACGAGAAATACTGGGAATAAAACCGCAACGAAAATTACGAAACAGAAACCGCTCTGAATTAAGTCTTCTGTACTGCTTAGCATTTTTAAAACATTGTGGTGGTTTGGTTAAATAGCCGGTTGGTTACTAGAATATTAACGAGCAAACGAAATAGTAAGGCTGGTAATTTAGTAGTATTACGCATATGTAGTTACTATTATTTTCTTCAGTGATTACGCTGACTTAGGTCGCTTACCGTCAGTGACTGGTGAGCGACCATAACTACCGTGTTTTTAATCAAGTAAACCGTTTTAAAGTAATGTCTTTGAAAGCTCTTCATTATTCCTGGCATTTTTATCTTTTTAAGAAATAGCACTATTATCTAATAGTCTTCTTCAGACCTTCGAAATAAACAGCTGGTATCTAAACTGTCCATATTAAATGGGTCTATTTAGGTACGCGAATAATACTATAGGCGTGTTTTAAGCTGCCCGTAGTCAGTGGAACCAAGGGATTATTCGCAAAAAGACAGATTCTCATAAGGCCAGATTGTCAAAAGTATGTTTATCACTTATCAGTGCAACGCTGCACGGCGTCGAATACAATAGGATCTATCCACGGAAGTCTATTCTATTAGTCCCATTCATTATACGCATACTGTGCCGCGAAACGTTTTCGTCAAACCGAATGCATTAGCATGCGAGCTATATCATGCATACGGTCAGAACTACACTACAATATGTCTATCCTTATTGTAGTGAACATAATATTGCTAAGCGTAACCTAAATAATAAGTGGTCACTATTTCCATGCTTATCATTGCGTTACAGCCAAACGGAAATAAGTATTTGAAAAGAGAATAAGGAAATATTGAAACTTCCTCAATTTTCCTGGATATTCAATTATCTCTCCGCTGTCCATCGCTTTCAAATTCGGGTGCGCAAATAAAACAAGCAATCGAAATAAGCCGGAGAGGTGCTCGGCCCCCATTAATTACACCTTAAAAAAGTGCTTTGGGCGTCCCCACGCTTTGCCACGCGGCGACTACAGAGAGCAAATTAATACAATGTCATGATGTATTATGTGCCGTACTGTACGTGCGCTGATCTGCTCGCCTCGAGCGAAGGGTGACTATGACAAACGCACTGCGTAGACTGTCAAATATTTAAACTTTGGGTGCTACAGCGGCTTTGAAGTAATTATGTATTAATATGTAAATAACGTACCTACATGTTCTAGATCACATCCGCTTATATGCTTTTTTAAGTGATGGACCATTGATTAGTAATTATGATTAATAATGGGATTTTGGCGTCTTTTTTAGATTACGTTTATCTCTATCCAAGATTTAAGTATCTGCTACTTTATCTTCCTATTTAAAAATGTTTCACTAAGTAGGTACGAGTAAGTAGGTTCCCTATTTGGTTAGGGAAAGTCAACACGGTGCTCCATCGATACGCATGTCGTATTAAGGTCGCAATCTCGAAAGTGAGTTACTTTTCCATTTCCTCTGGTTACCGATGCTCATTTATTTTTAGTGGTCCGCTCGAAAGCATAAATTATGGACACTGTGGTTGGAGACTGCCACGTAGCGGGGTGCCGTGCGGCGAAGTGGAAAGGGGCCTCCCCACACCCTACCACCCTTCGCCTCAGTGAGAAATGTTCCAGGGACTTTTGTCCCCTTTTGCCCCTTTTTGCGAGCGACATCTTCAAGGATATTGTGTTAATCGGACCCCGCGATACTTTTTGCGAATGCCGGCTGTGAGAAACATTAAAAAAAATTGCGTCCGCGATATTGCCGCGCTGTTATTGTTTCAGTAAAAATCGCAATAATTAAAACAGCGGGTTTCAAAATGTTACGTTCCTAATATGTAACTGAAATAAAATTGAAATTTATGATTGATACATTTTATTGAAAACAGACTGTTATAGGTTCTCAGCACACGATTATCTTTTGATTCGTGCTATACCATGAACTACTTTTGGTAAGTGTGTATTTAGAATCTACAAAAGATATCTTACCTACACCCTCAGAGTGATGGAGGATTGGATTGAATGTCTTTTTTAATACCTTTTTTTTCTACGGAACGCATGCACTAAAATTCCGTGTACTAAAACTCCATGGAAATTGAATAAACTAAACATTCACGACTCAAGAACAAATGAAATACTTGATCCAGTCGGGTACTGAACCCTGGAGTAAACAAAATATAAAAACTTAATTTATTAGATATTAATTTTAAAAGAATTGCACTTATAATATTGTCTATAGACGAGGTCGTTGCCACTTGCCAGTGATAGTTCATCCCACGATAAGCGATGCCCAGCGGGCGAGCTGCGGCGAATATGCGTAACTGGTAACAAATAATTGATAGGGGAGCTCGGGAGGCATGCGAAGGGTAGTAGTTCATATCTCGGAACCCTTTGCGACCCCGTATTCCTTTTTATTCCTATTCAAAAATCGCTTCGAGAGTTATGTTTTCGATGTGAAGTAACTACTGCTTTTGTTCTGTTAAATTATTCTTCGGGGCGAATTGTTGCGTGCCCGCATAATGATTGTTGTATCTGGGCCACTTTTGTTTATCTACGAATCTTTTAGAAGAAGTATTATCTACCTAATTTTATTTTGGTATGAATACGTACCCATATAGCAGTGATAGCCTAGCGGTAGAACGTTGGTCTCCCGAACGAAGGGGCCCGAGTTCAAACCCTGGCGCGCACCTCTAATTTTCAAATATTATGTGCGTATTACATGTTAATTATCACTTGCTTCGGTGAAGGAAAACATCGTGAGGAAACCTGCACACCGGAGAGTTCTCTATAAAAGTTCTCGAAGGTGTGTGAAGTCTACCAATCCGCACTTGGCCAGCGTGGTAGACTATGGCCTAATACCCCTCACATTGTGAGAGGAGACCCCGAGCCCAGCAGTGGGACAATTATGGGTTGTTGCTACGTACCCATATAAATGTAGATAATTTTTAGGTAACTGTAATTTTAAACATGTGGGGGTTCAAGGGGTAAAACGGTATTTTAAAGTAGATATGTATTATGTACCTACTAGGTAATGTAATCCCGCGAGATTTTAGATCTAGCCGAGAACTCGCGAGGCAATAAAACGAAAATCACGAGATTTCGAGATTTACAAGATCGCAAGATTAATCGATATTCAATTAAAACTGAAATATCTAACAATCTGTAATAAAGTAAAAACGGCCGGAAGGTGAATGTGAGGTGAGGACTGAGGAGAGAAGTGGAGAGAAAAGTTTTTGGTAAAATGTTAATGGATACCTACACAGATGGTTTCGCACATTCACATCCAGACCGAGAACAGAAATTCAAACTCATCATTCAAATTTCCGCCTTGCTGGGAATCGAACCCAGGACCCTTGGTGCGGCGATCCGGCATGGTAACCATTGCGCCACACGGGTCGTCAAATCTTTGTAGGTACACAGATCAATTCATCCAAGTTTCCAGCTGATCTGTGTAGCTGTAGCATCGCGTCGGGAGGTTAATTGCAATCAGCGCCGAACCCGGCCGCCAAACGCCATTAGCGAGCTGTCAGTACCACACTTCGGCACTCCGGCTTGCGGCTGCAGCTGCAGTGAGCACTGAGCACTGAGCCGCCGTCGAACTAATCTGGAGTGGTTCCTTTGTTACTGTGTTTTGGTTTTTGATATTGAAAGTATATACCTATGTACATAATATACTAGTAGGTATATAATAGTTCATTAATACCATTATTATTTACTTTATTTTATTGGTCCGCCTGGATCTATCCAGGATCCTATCCTATCCTGTCCTAGATCTATCCTATGGTATCTATACCATCCTCTTGTAGCTTGCTTGGCAGCCGCCAAACGACTCGTCATGTTCCGGCTGGGGGCTTGAGTTGACAGCCGATTCGTTCTTTCTCTTCTCTTGTCTTTCTTGGCCGGCAACGTATCAGTGATGCCTTTGGTATCGCTGATGTCCATGGGTGACAATAGCCACTTCCCATCAGGTGGATCTGTCACTCACCACCCTGAGTCACATACATACACAACTCACAACTTACGTACCTACCTATCTACCTAGGTAGGTACCTACTCCACAGTGAGTACTTACTACTAGTAAGATACTATTACAATTAAAATATCTATTTATCCTAAGAATTATAGGTAGGTACTTATCCACGGGTCCACGAAACGAAGTTTTTGTCGAAATCGTAATTGTTTCTCTGGCATTTCTATTTCCCATTGTTTCCCAGCTTTTCACAATCATTCGTCAGGCGCGCTATTAGCGAACTGTCAACAACACTTCTAACTTGATGTTTGATGACTCAAGCTCGGAGAGGCGGTTCAAGTGGTTGCTTTGTTGTAGCTTGTTAGGTTGTTGTTAAGTTGATGAAATTATAAGATAGATAGTGAAGTCGTTAGTAAAATTAGGTAAGTACCTACCTATCTACATTAACTGGCAGTGCATCCAAGCCGATTGAAATAAAACAAACACTAAATGTTAATCCAAGCTCACTACAGTACATCGGTGCATGCAACAGCATCTAAATCTGTTAAGCCGTTCTTGAAATTAGCCGGAACAAACTCACAGACAAACAGAGAAAAATTCTAAAAATAATTTTAATGGAATCTGTTGCGTTAATAAATAGGTAAGTACACCCACAGTAAAAGTTTTTCTCAAATATTTGTCATATAAAGACATCGGTCGGTCACTTACGGTTTTATTATATGTAGGTAGGTATCTATCTACTAATGCATTCATTGTAAGTAATAGATATATACCAAAGATTACAATGTTGGTACCACACGTTTTGACCGAGATGTAGGGTTTGTACAGTAGAGCGGAGAGTACGGACTTGACTCTTCATGTGATCTGATATGTTTTAACAGTTGAAGCTTTATGAGCTGTAAATTGTAATCAGCTGTAAATCCTGGCAACATATTTTACACGAAATGCTTTTGGTGGAATTATAATAATTATTTCAACCATAACAACGCTCGGTATACCGTATAATATACCTATTACGCAAATCAGAGCTGAAGAAGGTTCAGCAATACTTGACTTTAAAAACAAGACGAGGTAATGTACCTGGCCCCACTTGCTTAAGGCATTGTACACAGACCACATACTCTACTGTGGCGATCACAGGCTCAACGCTGATGAGATGCTAAGATCTACAGAGGAATCATGTCTAAAATGTAAATTTAACAACACAATATTACGCAATACTTTTGTATCGCTATAATCAGTTCAATATCGATATAAAATCGGCAATTTATAAAACCCTCAAGCAAAGCGGGCAAATAGCTGTTTAAACAGAAGCGTCGTATGTGTTACCAAGTGTCAAAGCCCTTCTAAACCTCTGAGATCTGCAAACACGGGTGCTGAATCATGTTAGTGTAGGCAAAGCTCGCCCGGCTGCTGTCTGTACCAGAATCGATAAAATTCGGGTCCGCGCCCCCGTACGTTGCCATGGCAACACCCCCACGCCACCCCGCCACATCTCGCTACACCGATGTTGACTTAGACGGATAGGGTAAGAGGCTTAATAATGGTTTTATGTTACTTCGCCGTTACCTATTAAAGCGCACTTAAAAAAGTTTCAGTGGGTAACGTTCTGTTTTATAAGTAAAAAAAAATGCTATCGAGATTTAAAATTCTACCTTTTTTAGAGATGAAATAAGCTTTTCTAAAATAAAGGATCCATTGAGTGTGAGATTGAGAATTGGAATAGGAAAATCTGCAAATAATGGCTTTGTATTTTCTCGTCGTAGACGCCGCCATCTTGCCAGACCGCGTGACGCCATTACAAATTGACTACATTCACGGTGGCACACTCTCGCTATTATTTACGTTTCGCGTGAGTTTGCACTTTTCATGCTTATTATGGACTTGTCTAGTAAGTTTAGCAATGTCAGTCATTCAAGATTAAATCTATCTTAGTAACTGTTAAAAAAATGGTCCTCATTCAGAACAATTCTAAGGACTCTATCTCATCACGTCTTTCTGTAAGTACGTAAATAATCTGATGAGAAAAGTCGAATTTTTTGGACCGAAAGCGGTCTATGTTTAAAAATTTATCTTTTTTCTTTAAGGTATTATTTTGATGATTCATCTGTATGAAACTTTTATTCAAAACAATGTTCAATAAATTAACAAGATTGTGTAACACTAAGCAGTTGTAAGCATTGATCGAATGGGAGTCTTCGGGCGCTTAAGCGGCCCCAAAGCACACCGATCGCTACTGCCATATAGTGTCACTTTATCCAGGGAGGGTGTATGGGTGTGCAAACTTTCTCCTACTCGTAAAACCCTGTTTCCGCAGCGAGGGCTTAAATATTTCTTTGTGGATCGGGATTACTTAGCGATGAATAAGTAAATTGCATTCATAGTGTAATCGGATTTTTGTCACTACTCCCGACGGCGGCGCCGCGTAAGCTGCTTGCGTTTTGTTCAATTTCCATTTAAATTTCCAAGTGTAGGTACAGCTTCAAGTATGATGCTTGAGAGAATATGTACACCTATCGCGCCGTGAGATAAATACTTATTAATATTCCCCAGGCGCAGGTTTAGGTCTTTTGTCTTCCACGGCAGGCAATAAAGAGCGAGACGCCTGAAAATGTGCTGCATTTATACAGGTTCCAGCCGCCGACTAACGCAGCGTTTGTGTTTTATTTTCAGCGCTCGACGCTCCTTTGCCGGCGCTCTTATTGCTTTGAGACTAACAAGGTTTTTAATTATTTCCTTTAATGCCTCTTTCAGCAACGCGACGCTAGGAGTTTGTTTTAGCATCCATGGCAGTTTTCGTGAGAGAGGAATAATGAAGGCGTCTTTGTAGCACCTTTATTGGTGTGGCCCTGTAGAGCGTGTACAGGTCTATATGGCGATACTTGAATGTTATTAGTGATATATTAGGTCCATTTTGTTGCGTCCGAAGGGGGATGGGGGTGGGTGTCGTTATCAGGTTGCGAAACGTGCGAGGAGGGATGATGGACGCGCCTCTTGGATTACATTCAGAAGTGGGTGGTGGACAATACGTCACACTAGTCCCTATAATCTGTATTCTGTAGCAATAGCTCTCTTATACAAATATAGGAATAATTGTTTCGTCAATATCATTAGCAAACAGTAATATCGAAAGCCGACTTCAATCCCATTAGGGACAATTTTCTCTTATTCATTTTGTTTATACAATATCAATATGAGTAACTACATCATGTACCTACCTATTATCGCTATACTGTGTACGAGTACTATGGAACTGACCGGTATTTTCAAGAAGATAGAGTGTTTCAGGATATTCAGGCGTATTCATTCAACTTGCAAGATTTGACTCTACATACGAGTATACCTACCTTCCTACATTTATTTAATTTGCCTTGTTATATAAAGTTAAATAAATGCAACTAAGGAGCAACTACTACACGAGATGGGAGTTCGTACGTTTAGGTATAAAAGTTCAAGAAGAATGTGACGTCATCACAACCCTATCACGAAAAGGCATGAATCTTGGGCAAGATTTATTGCGTTTAGACGCTATTCGCCATTGCGATTTAGAACAACCCTTCCCGTAATATATAACATCAATGTACGTGTGTGTTGGGACCGTGGCAATACGCTTTATATTTCCTAGTTTTTTTAAGTTCCAAAAGTAGATTTCATTAGTTTAATTCGTTTGTCCGCGTGCAGCTTGGCAGATAGGGCATGCTTTGTGTAAAACAAGTTGTCGTCACCAAGATTTTCAAAGGCAATTACGAGGAGAGGTTACCTTAATATGCCTTAAATGATTCCTTCATGATATTTGAGTACCAGCTCCAATCAGATTTACCATTGTTAGCTTACGCATCGATGATAGCCCGAACGCATCGATGATAACCGATGATGTTGGACTTTTCCTGAATTTTTATACATTTGAGTGTGAATAATGTGACTTTAACATCAGATCCCACACACTAACTTATTGCTTATTCTTCAAAAATAGCTTCATCTATTATTATCTATTCTCAATATAAATAAACAACAGAGTTCGAACCCAAATCAGTTTGCTCCAATCAACATCGCACCTCAGACGAGAATAAAAAAATTACCTATATCTGATGGTCGGGAATCGATCTCTTTATTTTGTTTTTAACTCCCATCGAATGTTAACCCTCGATGAAAAAAGAGAGGTGTTATAAGTTCGACGTGTCTGTGTATCTGTGTATCTGTGGATCTGTATGTCTGTCTGTAGCATCGTAGCACCCAAACGGATGAACCGATTTTGATCTAGTTTTTTTTTTGTCTGAAAGATGACTTAATAGAGAGTATTTTTAACTACCTATGTTTAGTTTAAATAAAACTGTCAGGGATTTTTTCAATTTTAATTTAAGATTATTACCTTGTCAGACTAACTACTATTTTACAGGGCTGTTTTTCAGGATATGTAAACCATGATAGGTAGTATCGTAGAAATTTGCTTAATATTATTCGGCGAGCTAGTTATTGTCTGAACGTGGTTGGGTTTAACTTGTAGAAAGGGAAAAGTGAACGTGTTTCGAATTGGCAAGTGCCAGTAAACGGGTCGAGTGGAAACCAGTAAACGGTATTCCAATCACATTACATCGGCTGGATCGCTTGTATCGCATGCGTGCTATGTTATTATAAAATACATATATTAAAACTTATTACGCATAATATTCATTTAAAGACAAATACGTAATATTCATTGGATTGGATCTATCAATCGATAAATATTAAAAGATCTATCTTTAGAATGGTTTTAAGTGGACATTATGTTTTTATGATGTCAGACTGTAGAGGTTCTTCGTTTTATAAGTCCTCTGTACCGTTTTAATTCCGATGGAACTGAAATATTGCGGAAAGTAAATTTTTCATCGTTGACATTACTGATACCACTTATGTTCATGGACGGTGGAATTAATCTACTAATCTACTTATGATACCGGACTACTTATAATACGCAGGCAAGAGGGAGAGCACTAGTAAAGATAATAATATGTCGCTCACTCAGTAATAAATACAACGGCACATCTACGTTTCTCATATTTTGCAGAAACGAATTTCAAAAATTTTATAAAACTGTTTAAAATTAATTTATATTCTATTTATTCTTTTTATATTTTTTACAGATTGTATGGGTTTGGTTACTAGTATAGACATTAATACATATTTACCACTATGTAGATTAGGTATGCACTTTTAAACACGTAGGTAGGTATACCATATAAACTCAATTTCGCATTTTTTGCAGATGTGCCATTATATTACTAGGTGAGCGAATATCAGTGACACAAATAAAAATGCATCACTATTTAATAGGACAACGGAATAAACCTTTCATACATTGCCGTCTGAAAGCTTAAAATAATCGTAGACGCGCAGATGACGTACCGCTACGCCTCTACGAGATTTAATACTGGAACTTATTAAAGCGGAGTGAAACGGTTAAGCGGATGTTCTGAAAATCTAATCTAAAATGTTATTTTCGTTCCATATTTAACGCAAATATCTTCCAGTGTTTTTACTATGACTGGATTAAGTTTTCTAAAATTATTACTTTAGTCGAATTTTCGATAGCTAAATTGGATTTAAGAAAGAAATATTTGTTTTTGTTAGACTCTGAACAATATTGCCTTATTGAAGGTAATTTTTAGGATTCTTCTGTACTCTACCAGAATTCCATTTGATATATTATAAAATTCCTTCTGAGTTTTAATAAAATTTCGTTCAAGTTAACAAAATTGTGATCTTATAATTTGAACGTTAGGTATGTCATGACCTTTTTAACCGACTTCAAAAAAAGGAGGAGGTTCTCAATTCGACTGTATTTTTTTTTTTTTTTTTTTTTTTTATGTTTGTTACCTCAGAACTTTGGACTGGGCGAACCGATTTTGATGATTCTTTTTTTAATCGAAAGCTGATGGCTGTCATGTGGTCCCACATAAATTTTATTGAGATCTGACAATGGCATCCATGAGAAAACTACATAAGTCGTAAATTTGTGTTAAGATGTGCGCGACAAATTGACGAATAACTCAATATCACGTCAACCGATTTCGATGATTCTTTTTTTAATAGAAAGCTGGTGCTTGTCATGTGGTCCCACATAAATTTGAACGAGATCTGACAAGTAGTTTTTGAGAATTTGAAGTCGGTTATTTTTTGTTAGTAAAATTTAGATTATTTATGATAAAATGCTTATTATAAATTAGAAAGTTCATTTATGTTTTGAGAGTAAGTTCTTGGACATGAGTTTGATAGCTTGTGCCTCGGTGTTAGGAGTTAGGACTCATTAATTGCGCACTAAGGGGCAGGGGTCTTTTCTTATAACTGAGGGGCCAATATGCCTCCGACATGACTTAAAGCTATCTAAAAAGAACATCCGGGACTATTTGACGATACAACGGTCGGTTTTATATTTCAAGCGTTCAAGAAACTTTTGCTTTTGTTGGTCACCCATTCAATTAAAATCCTCAATCTTGTATATTTTTCCATAAATCTTCTCAAATGCTGTTATGTTGTGCATTCATTTAACGAGCGTCGGCAACTCTCGCCGAGTTTGCAAAATTAGTCCACCGGGACTTATCGCTTCACTCCTATCTTTGTTACATAATGTAAACCTCGTATCTATATTCTCCATTTAAATATCGCACACGTCAAAAGATTATATTAATATCTAGCAGGTACATATCCTCAGTGGTAAGTATATCTGATTTTCGACACGCGGTCAGAGCTAACCGATGGTCCAGTAAATGTCAACGTAGTCCATGAATGTAAGTAACACCAAAAGTCATAAATAACCTTAAATATAATCATATTATTATCACAATCAATGGTCTTGCATCTTGGATCATTTTGTTGGATAATGGTAACGTTACGGCCAACAAGTTTACGCAAACATCTGGAGGGTAAACTTCGAAGAGGTATCTGAAGACGGATCACGTGACAGAACTACAGACTACAGAACTTTTTGAAGTTATACTTCTTATGGGGTGTTTGGAAAAAAATATGAGAGTATAATTTTTACGATGCAACAGCCAAAAAGCGACATGGTGCGTTATATTGGGCGCACCGCATCCGCTGGAGTCGTTTTTCATTGCTAGCGCGCGCCGGGTCGTGGGTGCGAGTGAGAGGTGCTTATAAGTAAGAGATAAATATAACTTCTTACGTAAGTACATAAGTATACACAACGTTTTTTATTTAATGATTAAACATTCGTGTATTGCTAGCCTAACATAACTTACATTCCTTTTCCCATATACAAATTAAAACGGCTATTCTAGAGACGGTATTCAATCAAGTTTACGAGCTGGATTTGGTCTGTAACTCCACGGACTGTTCTCGAACCTTCGTTTCAGCGTTCATTTGTCGGGCGGAATGGTTACGGCGCCTCTACAGAGCGCTACTACAGCAACTACGTCGGTTTTATACCCCAGTTTATGGGGTAGACCTACTGTGCCATTCGTATAACTTAAGTAAAGCTGGGATGTATTGCGCAGGTATTTTATTTTACTAACTTAGTTAACTCTGGTTAATCTGGGTTTATATTGGAGTGTAGTGTAAACGAATGGGAATAAAATTTTAATTTTAATATTTTATTACGTGTCGGTTATTGTTTTTTTAGGTAAATGAGTAATAGTTACTTGATTAAAGGCCGGTTTCGTAATATACATAATTTAGTAATCCTTCATTTACTATTTATTAAAGGTTTTTTTAGAAAAATGCGTAATCATTTTTCTCTAGTATCTTCCATTTACATAATATAGTACATATTTGTATTATTTAGTATATTAAAATGAAACCTCTTTGTACATATTATACACAAATATGTACATGTCGGTGAGGCCACGAATCTCCAGTGAAGGTCCAGGGACGGACCTCTTTATTCTACAACGCCTGTCCGATGCAGAGGTTGGCATATAAGAAACGACATGTCATATTTAGATGAAGGAATTGTCAATAAGATAGAACGGATGATCACGTAGTGTTGAAGTACTTGGAAGTGAACGTTAGGAGAACTAGAAATATAATATCATGGAGCAAAGTAAAAGGAATATTATTGAATAACCAACACCGTAGAATACCCCTTTCTGCGTCATACATATGTATATATTTTTCCTACTGGAAACCAGATTTTCACCAAAATCCGTTTCATTTGGATAGTTACCTTTATATAATAGCATTCCCGTAGCAGTCCGAGAGATTCCCGCACGCTTTGTAACGCAAGAATTTCGGAATACATATTTCAAATTATTTGAGACAGGTTTACAAAGCGAATGCAAGTGGTAAGTCCATCTCTGCTTTGTTCTGTCTCTCCAAGTAAATGTAGTAGCTTTGCAAAATAATGGGACCAGGAATATTTCCTGTTCCCATACATATTATGTTCTCTCAACTTGCCCAAGATCTCTATAGCATAGGTACTAATGTAGATATAATATATCTACAAGTACGCCGCAACTAAATCCAATCTCCCAACTAGTCTTAGCAACCAAACGTTCAATATGATTCCCATCTATATACCTACCTACTAAACGGAGTTCTCCGTAATTTCAGCTGCTCTGAATGTTGCCGGGCGAGTACATAATAATCTATGTACGCGTACACTATATAATGTACATAGATATAGCCGGAGCTCGGCCGGGCTCGCGGCCCGGATGTAACTATTGGCAACGGTACGGCTGACGTCTGTGTCGAACGGTCGCGGGATCGCAGCTTGAAATTACACGATAAAGCAATCGTTATAAGGTCGTATATCGCGTGTAAAACATCGTATAGTTAGGATCACATCCTGTTGTCAATTGCATCACCTACCGCCACCTGATTCCCGGTACCGGTGGCTGTTTACTTTCAGAGTGTTTCTCTTTGTGCACGTTTATTAAGTACATTCGGTCAGGCGGTGGCGCTGGCGGTGTGCGTTCGGGAATGATGTGTAGTAATTACTTTGGGAGCGGGTGACTTCGATTGAGTCGTGTTGTTGTGAAAAGCCTCCAGCTAAATCTGATCGCGCGATATTACTTCGGCTTTTTGCTCGCTTTCATCCCCCATGTGAGGCCATGTGCATCATTCATGACGAATGTATTAAATAGTGTATGGACTGTATATATACGTACTCGTATTTTAGGGGGCATATTTCGTTATTCTTTGACTTAATTACGAATACTCGATCTAAATGTAATTTTTATGTACTGAAATTAATCCCACAATGATATATTTATCTTGTTATAGAATCATTATTGTTACCAAACTACAATTTATTTCAACATTAAAATAGGTAGATACATAATAATCAAAAGTTTTCACAATAAAGCGTAGCCACGTTTACTGTACCGAAAACGAAAGGGTGAAGTTAGTATGAAGTTTATAATTATTTGGAGTTTTCAATTCCAGAGTTAGTATTGTTCCAGGGATCTCGTTAGTGGGGCAGACATTGACGAGCAGAGGGCCGAGGCTTTTTAATTAGCCCCTGAAAGTCGTACGCCTTCGAGCGAAAATTCAGTTGATGTGCCAATTAGCCTCTCAGGTGTCTGTATTGAGGGGAGTCTTGATATAGAGAAATTATGAAGGCCGAGAATGTCGACAGGTATACCTACATGAAATACTACTAGATTTATATTAGGACTATATTACAAAACTCAGAAATGCTCTTTAAGTACGGCTTTTGATTTTACACAAACGGAGTTTGAACTACTTACTAGCCTGTCCTATAAGACCTACCTAATAAGAATCGACGGAACAAGAGAAGATAGTTATCGCGCTATTTCAGTTTTTACTAACTTTACGAGTATAGCCTAGCTAGCAGTCACCTCCTCGTTTCGTGGATATAAATTGAAGCTCTATGTAATTGAGTGTTTCTTTACGAAAAATGTTTAAAATATCTTCTATATTTCCAGCGTATGCAGAAAGAATTGAACAAAAATCTCTATTATTTGTGTTTTGATGAATGTAAGAACAACAAGGGTATACCTAACTATGAATCTCGCTACGTTACGTTTTTAGCTACGCATTAAAAATTTTGCTAGGATCAGTTTTGGCATTAGAAGTAAGTTCAACGTATAGTTTACGGTTTTACGTGTCAGTTTCCTATAAGGTCACCGCATTTAAGTAGGTTATTTAAAGTACAGGTTGAATTTTTCAAGTGTGCATGGATGGCCAAATCCGAAACTATGAGGAATAGCGAAAAATGCTGAAAGGAGTCTCGGGGCAGATTTTGATGAAAACTAAAACTGCACCATTACAGTTTTGAAAAATCAGTATTCTTAGCCAGGAATCGAACCCATTGATTTTGAAAGAAAAAACATCCTGTATTATTACACAATTTGATAGTGTCGCTAACAAGGATCGAATTCTGGGAAGTAACACAAAGCAGTTATATCTTTGTATGCATGCAAATATCATCATTTGTCGATAGATGGATTCACAGATGAACTACACGGCCATCAATTAAATTATAAACAGGTTTTTAGTTACCTAATTATTCTTTGTGATATCACAAATATAATGACGTTAAAACTTTATTTCAACGCAATTTCATTACGCAGAAAACTTTTGTAAAAAGTAGTTTGAAAGGCCCGAGTCTGTAAATGCAATTGCGTTGAAACTCTCCGCCCCATTTGGAGATCGTCGCCACGTCACGTCAATTTTCATTAAAAGTAAGTGAAATCTGTAGTAGTCCATTATACTCGTATTTTACCTGTCCAACTTTGCGAGTACTTATTTCTCTTTTACTTCTTATTTCATGACTTTTAATTTTGTAAGTAACACGTAGAGACACAATTTAATAGCAATTATATTACTTATATTGTTTGTAGGATTTTAGTTTTGTTTATTGGCAAACCATCAGAGAATGCATGGGATGCGTATCTGCTGATGACTATTTATAATGACTAAATATCTAGTATTTACAAAAGAAGAATGAAATAATATAAATTAGAGACTATGTTCAACATTAAAATTCATTATCGTTCAATTTTAAGCTCTCACATTGTAGCGTCAAAATTTTTGTATGTCTCTCACTTTCATTACCTACAAAAACTGAAAAACTTATATAAAAAATATATATTAACATAGTTGATGAATGAACTGAATCAGGCTCATCGGCTCGTCTGTCGACTATTTATGATGCCAAAAGAAAACGAACGCCGTACCCTTGAATATTCTGATTTACATTTTTATCGAAATTAATTAAAAAGCGTAGCCATCTTGGATCCAATATCGTCAAGACGTCGATAAAGAACTAAGTAGCTAAGAATAATATTGAAAAATATTTGTAAGCTTGTTATTTTGTTTCAAACGTTATTATAAATTGAAAATAGTAAAACAAAAGATGTTTGAACATTATCCAGCACGGAATGTGTAGCTACATACGAGTAGAATACTCGTATGTAGCTACACATTCTACACATACGCTTGCTTCCAATAATTTCTATTTTCTTTGTATAGGGAGTAAATTTCTAAGAAAATGTAGGACGCTCGTCGTTTGAAATATGCGGGGATAAAATGCAGGGCAACTCAAGAAGGGGCGGTGCAAGCGTTATTACATTTTGCTCCGACGTTGCTATTTGAGAAATAGCTCGACACAGTGCTACGAGATATGCTTTCGAGAGCTTTTACATTTACTGGCCAGTGCTTGCCAGTGCGCTCAAATATTTTACCAGCGACTATTTTTCCATTGTTGTTTTTTCTTTTTAAAAGTGTGTTTTCTTTGAGCCATAATAATAATTTTTGCATATTAATTAAATCTATAAGAAACTATGACTTAACATTTTTTCAAAATGAACTCTTTAATCGAAAAAAAAAGTTTTTAGATTTTCTTTTGCTTTTTATGATTTTAAACTTTCATTCTTGACTGTTCATTCTTCTAGTTAATTTATTTGAAATTTAACAAATAACAAATAAATAATTTAACAGCTTATAAATAACAAGCCTGGAAAAGGATCCCGTTTGCGGTAATAAATGGAACGCAGCATAGAAGTTGTGTCAAAAGAAATGTTTTTTTTTTAAAGTAATGTTTTTAATATAAAAACTTTGAAAGTATTTAAAAACCCCAACCCGCCCGACTTTTTAACTATTTTATTCTGTGTCCCGACTATATTAAATGTTTATAAAGAAAATGTACTTCATTGTTATACCAGCTCCATATGAAGCAAGAATGTTGGAGCTGAGAATGTTAGAGAGTAACATAAGCGGGGATTTGTACGTAATTATGGAAACAAGCAACGTCGCGCGGCGGCGAGGCGTGCCTGCCAGCGAATGCCTCGGATGAGCGAAATGTGTAGGCAGCAGGCAGTGTAGGCAGTGTAGGCACATCCTCGTAATATTTTCGTAATTATGTTTGCACGGCGTTCGTCTCGAACCGCTTGGAGGTCTGCCATGACGCGGCTTTATTAAATTTACATGTCTTTCTTTGTTCGACGTCAAACCTTCCCGGGCTGCGGGCTGCAGCGCGGGCTCATCGTCGCGTTCCGCTAAACCCGAACATTCTCTGTTCAATTCATTAAAACGGACCCACCGAAACGGTCCACAAGGTTACTAATAGCAGTAATAGCGTCATAATCTCCCTTGTTGATGTACCAGACGAATCGAATTAAATCATCTCTTTGGAGATTACATCAAAACGCGGTCTCACCTAGAGTGAGCTCGAACAAAAACGTTGTTCCCGGTGCGAGGGCAGGCGGTGCTGCCATCTCGCGCGTTGCTAGGAGACGCACCGATCAATACAGCCTCCGCCGGGCCGCCTAATTACCAGCCTCCCTCCCCCGCGCGTGCCCCCCGCCTCGCCCCCGCTCGCCCCCGCCCGAGGCACCTTCCCGCCCGCCCGACCGCACCGCTACCAGATTTAAATATCGGATGATAGAATTCACATTCAAATGTTTTTCAGTTCTTTACATGAATATTTATTTAGCGCGGCCTTTGTTTTGAGTGCCTTGAAACGATTTTCTATTGTTTCGCCCCGAGCAGATCTGTAGCTAGGATTCCATTGTTCCAAGATCATATGCTCAGTTCTATTAATATTTCCCGGGTCTATGATCGATACATGACAATGACGAAGATAATTTTGCTTTCGTTAAAACTTGCACCAGCATGGACAATAAGCATTATTATTTTATATCGTTTCATAATTAATTTTGTATTATCTATGTACATTTATTTATACATGTTTTTTGTAAGTAGGTACCTAAAAATTAGAACAAAAGAGATAAAAGTTTTAGGTGAAGGACAGAATACAAATTCGTGTCCTATAGACAAAAAGTTGGAGTAAAATAAAAGTTGGCAGTTGCGGTAGAGACAGGTGCGTAATCCCGCGGGAATAACGGATATAATATGCATGCGCATTATGAGATGGTACTCTGATATATTAGAAAATGATATCACTCCACTGCTGTGCCAAGTGACAGGGCATTGCTGTTTGTGTGCTTCAGTTTTATACGATAATGTGCGACAACCAATTTAAACTTTCGCACCAAAAAGGTACTATAAAGTTACTTCTGCTATAAAGCAGAAATGATATTTTTATAGTTATTAGTGTGGTACTAATGTGATTTTGCAATATGAAATCGTTTCGTATCATTTATTTAAATTACTAGGTTTAATAATTTGATGTAATCTCGGCTTGATACTGTAAAATCCCTTTCTGAAAAATTTAAGTGATTGTTGAACAAACTGTCTGTACTTTGTTCTTAATTTTTTTATATTGAGAGGCAACGAAATAAAAAATTGCAGAGTCTTGTCTGCATAATTATTATTTTCTATATTACATATTAAATAACATGAATTTACTTTGATTATTGGACATCATCCTTATTTTTTGCTATTAATACTAAAATGTACTCAGCTATTTATTAACCGACTGCAAAAAAGGAGGAGGTATTCAATTCGACTTTATTTTTAACCGACTTCAAAAAAAGGAGGAGGTTCTTAATTCGACTGTATTTTTTTTTATTTTTTTATGTTTGTTACCTCAGAACTTTGGACTGGGGCCTGGGCGAACCAATTTTGATGATTCTTTTTTTAATCGAAAGCTGGTGGCTGTCATGTGGTCCCACATAAATTTTATTGAGATCTGACAATGGCATCCATGAGAAAACCACATAAGTCGAAGACGAATAATTCAATATCACGCGAACCGATTTTGATGATTCTTTTTTTAATCGAAAGCAGGTGCTTGTCATGTAGTCCCACATAAATTTGAACGAGATCGGATACGTAGTTTTTGAGACTTTGAAGTCGGTTATTTTTTGTTAGTAAAATTTAGATTATTTTATGTTTGTTACCTCAGAACTTTCGACTGGGTTAACCGATTTTGATGATTCTTTTTTTAATCGAGTCTTGTCATGTGGTTCCACTTAAATTTGAACTAGATCTGTCGAGTAGTTTTTGATTTATTTTGAAGTCGGCTATTTTTTAACCGACTTCAAAAAAAGGAGGAGGTTCTCAATTCGACTGTTTTTTTTTATGTCTGTTACCTCAGAACTTTGGACTGGGCGAACCGATTTTGATGATTTATTTTTTAATCGAAAGCAGGTGCTTGTCATGTGGTCCCACATAAATTTGAATGAGATCTGACAAGTAGTTTTTGAGACTTTGAAGTCGGCTATTTTTTGTTACTAAAATTTAGATTATTTCTCGGTAAAATTCAGATTATTCCTTTGTGTTTTTATGTTTTTTCCTTAACAAGAATTAGTTTTAATAATATCTATTCATGTGGTTTTAATAAAGGCAGGATGAAATTCCATTGTAAAATAAAAAAAAACAATGTTTGATAATCGAAATCCATTGTGCCGGTGTCGGCGTGACAGCGGGAACGATATTTCTTCCTGACGGCGCGGCGCCGCTGACGTAAAACGGTTTAATCTTTGCACGAAAATATATTTTTCCTATATGACCTCCATCTCCATTTTATCGAAATAATTTGCAAATTTAATTCAAACGGCATCATAATATGGGCGTTGATCTTTAAAAATAGTTTTAGGTGATGTCCTGATGACTTAATTATTTGTTTTTCAACCTCTTAGAGTATGTAATCTTTTATGTAATTACCATAACTTTTGTCTCATTTGTTTTAATAATAGCTGCAACGTAATAGCACAATAATCATGAATGTGAAAAGCGAGAAAATGTGCTGCAGGCAAAAACTAGAAAAAATATCAATATTAGTAAATAAATATAAATATATATAATAAAAATAAATAAATGATTTATCATACATTCAGAACAGAAGTTTTTTTTATTGTTAAAAATAATATATTTTAGATACTACAATATTTATTAGTACATAGGTTCTCCCTATATGGTGTTTTGTACCTAGGTACACATGTTTTTCATTATCATAAGTGTGTTATGTACGAAAAGTTATACCTAATGCCGCTAAAAAGTTTACGTTTATTCTAAGTTCAAGAGGTAACCTTCCCATTTCCCTCTGTGGGTAAACTTTGAGACGGGTTCCCGACAGTTTGTTATGTCAAAATTTACGTACGTGAATGTTATGGAAACGACCCTTTTCAGCCAGAGGGGAAAAACATATCCAAACATACATTAAGTTCACTTAGGTATATAAGTTTATCATAACAATTAGGGATCAGTTGCTTTGAGGTAAGCCAGTTGCCAAGCTGATCTAATATGGCGATCGTGACCGTGTGTACTCGTAGTCAACTAGTCAATGTTATGTTAGTAGATTACCCTACTAATTTCAGATTTACATTTACCACTACGACCGAAAGGTATTTTATTATTAATTAATTTATATTTTTGCATTAGTTAAGCGAGTATCGTTAGTACAAACTTTACTACATAATTTAACTGGATTTTGAAATGACATTTTATAATGACCAAAACATACAACTGCAACGTTCAATCCATTTTGTTTGCATTTATTTTACTTACTTCAGTGATGGAAAGGCATTCGCAACTGTTGATAAATGGTGTTATTTGCGAATGCATTTGAGGCCATTTAGGTAAAGTAGAGCGGCCTCAAGTCGCTTTCGTTTGGAGAGACCGTACAGATATGAAGTGTTGCCTGTTACTTAGGAATTGACTGTATTTTTGGATTTATTTGCAGTTTTGGATACTTATGCCTTTCATTTGTATATTGAGTGAGCGAAAATGTCAAACAGATGTTTTTCAGTACACGCCTTCTTAATGCACATCTGCACTGGGTTCGTAATTTTCGTTGAAAAATCTTGTTCCAACCGAAAGACATAAAATACATACTTAAATGTCATGGATGAAACGAATAACGTGATTTAAGTAATTGAAAAAATCTATACCTAATCATAGAGAACGAGAAAAGGGGGAAATACATTATCAGTTTTTAAATTCATTAAGAGTTTGGTAATAGCACCAGGAACAATGGTATAAAGTTAAGTTTTCTGAGTTTTGAAAACATTAACAATAACATAAGATGCAGGTACCTACTGTTCTAGCATTTTTAACTTTGGGAATACTAGCTGCAAACGTGACCTATGATATACACCTAAAACCACTCGGTTTACCAGAGCAGAGATTTCGGCGAGCGCTCTAAATTGAAATCCCCAGGGGATTGAGTCCAAAGGCGTTGCTTTGTGTTCTATTTGATCCCGTCGGTTAATGCCAGAGTTCAGTGAACAATTCTCGACTCCGTAAATAAAATAATACGTCCATGCCTCGATACGATACCTGTAATTGCTGGTCTATTGTGAACCACATGCAATCGTTCGTCGTTAGTATTTTGTAGAGTTGTTCCAAGTTGTTGGCGGTTCCGAGGACGCTCTCAGTGAGCCGATTCGCCGTGAGGGTTGAAAAGCTCTTTGATACCTCAATTGCGATCGAAATGTAATTGGATTGCTCCAGGCCCTGAAGTAAACAATGACACGAGTCTCGCTTTCAATTCAGATATGAAGGGTACATTAAATTTATTGAGGTGTTTTGTATATGAGGAGTTTAAAGGTTCACGATAAATATGTTTAACATAAAAGTTTGGTAATAACTTTCTATTTTTTAAATAGTTCTTTTCATTTTTTATGTAAAATCTACATTGGCCTAATAATGTATAACCAATCTCTTCGTACTGCAATTCACCAAACATAAAGAAATTCCTTTGTGAAGATTACTTGTTGCGTACAGTTCATTGAACGGAAAATCATTTTCTTAATATGTTTTATGTTTTGTTGTAGAAACATTGCTTTATGTTATTTATAGATTAACAAATGAATTAAGAAAGGTTTCCTATCTTAAATTTTCAAAGAGTTTCTAAAAGCAACCTTGAAATAAGCTTAGAGACGCTCTTTGAAACGTCATTATACCGTAATTGAATGATCTTGGTTAGAGTTTCTTTAGGCAAATATTAACACATGTAAGTTTATTTTGGACTAGCGTTCTGGCCGTGGCTTTGTCGGTGTTTTCCGGAATAATAAATACCCTGTGTCTTATTCAAGATCATGGTCTGACTGTGTGCTAAATCGCATCAAAATCCGTTCAGTACAATATGGTACGTAGTCAAGAAGCTATAGTAAGTATTTAGTAGTTACTAATAATTGCGGACAAAACAAACAATTTATTAACAACTGTGTCATTTATAATTTAGTCATTTACACGACAGGATCAATGTCCTTCGTCGATGGCCATGAGCGTGGTGTCGGGCTGGTAGTGCATGTCGAGCGCGCGCGACCTGATGATCTGCTTGTACACGAAGGCGGACTTGCGCGGCGTGCGCGTGCGCTCCTCGCTCGTGTAGTCCACCTCGTACAAACCGAATCGCTCACTGTGAGAAGAAGAGGACTAGGTAGGTATTTCACGATTAAGTTAAGGATGGGTTTTAAAGCCTTATACCCCCCAAGACCACAAGATCATCAACGTAAGGACTATTTGAGTTTTTGTCTGGCTAAAGTTCTTAGCTGAACCATGGCATTATTATTTATAGGTAACAGTGTCAAATAACGCGTAAATATGAATAATATTTGGTGTTGCTACTGTTAGTTATTTCATTTCATCATTTCATCATTTCATCACTTCCCATTTTTTATTATGTTCGTAACGTTTTACTTACGTGTATCCTTGCATCCACTCAAAGTTATCCATCAGGCTCCACGCTGTGTAGCCCCTGATGTCAGATCCGTCGTCAATGGCATCCAACATGGCGTCAATGTAGTTGAGGTAGTAAGTGATGCGATCATCATCTTGGAGTCCGACAGGCGTTGCGAATCCATTCTCCGTGATGAATACCGGCGGGTTATCATAGTCTTCCCTGATCTTCGTTAGCAAATTGTAAAATCCCCATGGGACGAACTAGAAAAAATCATAATTAAACACTACAGTAAAACTGTAACAGCATTAGCTTATCCGTATTTAAACATTTTTTTTGTATTTAACGGTAATACTTGTACTTATTCAGATAGATTTTTCTTGATTCCAGAATAGTGTGTAGCAAATATTTATTGGGGAAATCAAGTGGCAAAAGCGAGGATCTGGTTGTGATAGTAACAAATGACCCATTACTTCGCTGCAGCCAACATCAGGTGAATTAAAATAATAACGTCTGCGCAATCTTTGTAGTCATCACCGCCAGCCATAACCTGGCTAATCGGGCTCGGGTCTCCACCAACAATGTGAGAGGAGAGGTACAAGCATTGGTCTACCACATAGGCAAAGTGTGGATTAGCAGACTTCACAGAACTTTGAGAACATTATAGACAACTCGCAGGTGTTCAAGTTTCCTCACGAAGTTTTCCTTTACTTAAGCAAGTGATATTTACTATTATGTTGATAAATAAATATTTCATAATATTATTTGGCAATGGGTTTTTAAGTAATCATTCTGGTACAAAAAATAACAAAAATACCTTTACAAATTCTGATTCTCCAATTATCCATTCGCTTTTTTGGTAAAGACGTACACCTAAATCATCATCAAATGATGGTTCCTCAAAGAATCCAAAGACTGACTCATTTCGGTATACATAGTTAGTAGTGTAATGGTTGAGTCCAAAGAAATCTGAACTTCCGCGGACATACTCCACCTCTTCAGGGGTAAACTCAGGTAATCGTGATTTCGGGAATCCCTGACTTGCGCTCTTTGCTGCAATTTTTTCTTTCATGATTGGAGGAAAATCGCCAGTCTTTGAAAATATTGGATGAGTGTATGATGCCCACTGAAATAATATTAACAGTCTTTATGATAGGGACAGCATTTCCTACACATGTATAAAGAAACACAATATAAAGTAAAATAGGCAGTTGTAAGGAGAGTCGACAGAAGTGAAAATTTGAACAATTACGTGTGTATTTTTTGAATCGTCAGGAAATATTTTATTGTGCAGGAAGTCCTTTTAAATGAAGTGTTTTTTATTCATTACATTTTTAGTGAATGGCTGCCAACGCCTCATAAAGTATAATTATGTAGGAGTAAACAGTAAACTACAATCTTGACTCTTGATATTAGTAAGAGCTGTAAATTAAGTAACTATAGTTCTGTACCTCTCTCAGAGATGTGCTACAGGTAGGTTGATTAAAATGATTACGATGTGACGAGCTGATTGCTTTTATCCCATTTCAAAAATGCCCAACGCACCTAAAGAAGTTTTCATTTCAACAAGAAGGGATTGACATTCACATAAGTCTATTTTTAGGCAAGTCCTATTTGGTAAACAATCTCACTGAGTCTTTTTTATCGTAATTTGTAATTTAATAATTAAAATCAATAGAATTTAAAGACAGATAATGAATTATAATTATTTTTTAAAGTAATTTAAATTAATATTTCTGAAAAAACTAGTGCCAAGATTGTTTTTAAAATAAGAGTCGTCTAAAAGCATGGATAAATATGTCGTAGAGAAACAAAAAGTTAACAATCTTTCACCATAAACTGGTTGGTTTCTTCTGCCGCTTCAATCTCCTTCTCTGTTTCTGGCTCATACCATTGTGCACTGAACGCGATAAAGATTGTTCCACCTTGACTCGGTCTAAACTCTTCATCGTAAATATGGAACGCCTTAGCGTGCGCTAGTAGCAAGTTCTTCGCACACATGTACTCAGCTATACCCTGGATGTTTAACATAGGTGCTTTGATGGTTGTTCCATATCCTTGATAACAAACCTGGTGAGGCTCGTTAATAGTATTCCATAGTTTCACTCTGTCTCCAAAAAGTTCATAAGCAATACGCACGTAGTCACCGTACCAGTTTATTATCTCTGGGTTTGCCCACCCCCCCAGTTCCTGTAGTTTCTGTGGTAGATCCCAATGGTACAAGGTAACCATGGGTTGGATGTTGTATTTCAGCATTTCATCAATTAAATTGTTGTAGTAGTCGACACCGGCCTGATTTATTTTATCCGGGAAGCTGGTTGGTAAAATTCTTGTCCATGATATGGAGAATCTGTAGAAATCGAGCCCGAGCTCTCTCATAATTTCCACGTCTCTCTTGTACAAGTTATATGAGTTATCTGCTATGTCACCATTGGAACAGTCTTTTATTGCGCATGGTTGAGTATGAGTCAAATGATCCCAAATGTTTTCTGATTTTCCTGTGAAATATTTGCAAAGTTGTAACGGAATCGGTGCTGATCTTTAGTCAAATACTTCTTTATAAATTCGTACTGGAGTAGCAAGAGTGCACTCTGAGTCTCCTGAATTACTTTTTCAGGGAGAGAGAGGCCTCCTTAATTAATTTTTGAGAGAGAGAGAGAAAAGCCTCTTGAATTGCTTTTTCAGGTAGAGCGAATTAAAACTACTACCTTCTAAATGTTATCCTTACCGTCCTCGTCCCAAGCGCCTTCCACTTGATAAGAAGCAGTGGAGGTCCCCAGCAAGAATCCATCGGGGAATTTTCTCACTTCATGTCGCCCCGAACTTTTTGCATTACATTTAATTACGAAGTACGAACATAGATATAAGCTGGAAACATATTCATAAAGTTTCGTTAGCAACTAAAAAATATTTTCTGTTCTCCATTATGTACGGTTCAAAAACTACAGTCAAACTTGTATGTCAGTTACTTTTAAATTCATTTTATTATTTAATTAATTCACATTAATTAACTGATTAACTGAATTGACTGAATGAATAAGGTAAACGATTTAGAAATAAGTATCTAGTTAAAAAAAATTTAGACAGATATACAAATTAAGGTTAGAACTTACTATAAACTTATTACACGTAACATCTTGTTAGGAAGTGAGGTGAAGTATGAAAACGAGATGATAATTTGCAAAACTGTGTATTTATTTAGTAGATGTAGTCCGATTATGTAACAAATAATCAGTACTTAAAATTTATCGTGTGACAACAATGTCAAGATACAAGTTGAAATCGTAAATTCAAAGAAAAAAAAGATGTCGAAAGATAATATCGAAAGATAGGAAATAATCTAGACCAACAGTAATCTAGACCTAAACGGAATCGTGTGTAATAGAACTGTGATAGAACTATAAGTGGTTTTTGTAAAGAGCCTATGCACACGGCGTATTTTATACGCACCGTCGACGCGCGTTTCACATACAAGCGCTCACAGCTATTTAGATGACGAAAAAGCTGATTTTTGAGTTTGTATCGATACAAACGCGCCGACAACGCATTATATACGAGCGAGTTATGAATAGGTGCAGCAGGGTGCGAACGAAAACTAGTAATTTAACTAATTAATACTTTTAATTTCAATATTAGAAATTACATTTTTAAAATACTTAAAACTAGGGTGATTACGGTCGATGTTTGTACCGGAATCATCCGAAAGCTCAGGTGTTTAGGTTCCCAGGCTCGTTTCCGCGAACCGTCATGTGATATCTTGACTATACGAGTGATGGATGCGGCGATGTCTGCTTTATTAATTAATTATTTCTCGGTGGATTTTGAATGTATATATTG
Source organism: Thymelicus sylvestris (assembly GCA_911387775.1). NCBI lineage: Eukaryota > Metazoa > Arthropoda > Insecta > Lepidoptera > Hesperiidae > Thymelicus > Thymelicus sylvestris. The sequence continues at coordinate 4,354,494 of OU426888.1, forward strand.
TATGTATGTATTATATATTGATTATGTTAGACGTACGTAACAAGCGCGATAAGCGCGTTCAAAGCTCGTCTGATGTGTAGGGTGTTACCAGACCAATCGATCGATCGTCGATCGACGGCATCGATTAACGTCGATCGAAGTTGATCGACTGGTCTGGTAGCTTTAATTGATCGACCGATACCGTTCGACTAATCAGTCGATCGACCGTCGGTCGACGTTAATCGTTTGACTCCGGCTATATCCATTCTACCATCGATCGATGCCGTCGATCGATTGGTCTGTTAGCATCTATCGATCGACGTCGACTAATCCATTCTACAATCGATCGATGCCGTCGATCGACTATCGATCGATTGGTCTGGTAGAAACTATCGATCGACGTTGACTAATCGATTCCACCATCGATCGATGCCGTCGATCGACGATCGATCGATTGGTCTGGTAACACCCTAAGTTGCCCCGGCCAGATTTTTTTTTTATTTACTTTTTTCGATCCAAAATTTCTCCTTACCCTATTGTATTTGGTAGTACTTCATTGCTTGGTTCTGTGAGGTCCGCATGGTCATCACTCATCGTACCCACTTATTACTCGTGTTGTTTTTGTCTACGCTGCCAAGTAATAAGGTTTAAATAAATATTAAAAGAAGAAATACGACCGAAAAACCTCTTAAAACTTGTCTTGAGCTAAGAAACGATTCTTAGCTTGGAGTCAAGATTATGTGAAATTTCTTAGAGATGACTCTAACGGGATTAGATGTAATCAAAGTGGGTCGGTCGAAGTTCGCTGCACTTCCTGGCAGTTCCAAGAGGGTGTTTGCAAAGCAAGAAGCGAGCTCCAGACGTCCTTTGAGCTAGCCAAAGCAGTGTAATTGGATTGCCGTGCCTTAGCCTTCTTGACTAAATAATAACAGAAATTTACATAGTAGGTACTTGCGCAGTAGCACTGCATCTGAAGTGATAACATCTAAAGTAATACCACAGAAGATATAATAAGTAGTACTGTAATACTCAGATCCCCGCGTACTATTTGAATCTTGCGCTCTGTGATGTACACAAAGAGATAGTTAATTATGTTTAGACCAACGATTCGAGAACAAACATATATCCATATAGAATCCACCTGAAGGTAAGTGGTTATCGTTGCCCATGGACATTAGCGACACAACACCAGAGGCTTCACTGATGCGTTGCCAGCGAAGTAGGAGAAATATACTGGCTCTGAAGTCCCCAGTCAGTACACGACGAGTCGAAATGTGAATGATGTGTTTAAAACAACCAATAGAACTTCGTTATTGCAGTCGTTAATGCGTCGGCGTTCCCACCTGCCTTTGACGTGGATGTCTTCAAGAAAAGAGTGTATAGGCTTTTGCTAAGTTAATGTGCTCACCACCTTGGACTACATCTCCACTTACCATCAGGTGGGATTGTGGTCAAGCATTAACTTATTTGTGTAAAAAAAATTCACATAAGTTGTGCGCTCAGCTACTTTGGATACCACCGAGCGGATATGTGACAAATGTTTATACTCGGGTCATGGGTGTACCTAATTATTTATGCGGCACAGAAGAATCCTAGTGCTTAGTTTCGACATGTGAGGCAGTCCGGAAAGTTCGTAAACGTAAACAACACTTCAAAATGAAATTTCATCTCAATTGTCATAACATTTAAACAGTATGTGTTATCGATGATCTACATAAGTATAAGGATTACATGGCATTGCCTTAATGTAAACAGAACTAACCGAATTCACGTGTGATAAGTTTAAGTGGAAGTACTTACCTTTTTATTGACACAAGCCGTAGGCTTCTAAAACATTTGCTTATGTATAATTAAAGCTAGTCTTCATCTGTAACTTTAGAAAACAAATACGTAATATTGGTTGATGTTGATAGCAAGGCAGCCCCTTTGAGATTGGTTCTGGCTGCGCAGCGCTCGCTCCTTTGAGCTAGATAACGCAGTTTAATTGGATTGCCCGGGGTTCTTAAGTAAATAACGAGACAACTTGCTGTTTGGAGCTGCAGAGCTACTTGGGTTGCTTACAAAGTAAAATTACATCTAACTAATCAGTTTCTGGAACATTCAAATACATAATTTGAAATATGCAGTACCTATTCTGAAAAATTCGAAATTGGTTATATCAGGGGTGGGGTTTCCCACCAAAACCGATTTCTATATTTTAAATTTTAAAAATAGATGGTGATATCATAGACTTAAATATATAGACGGGCTGTTCCGAACAAAATCCGTGTCACATTTTTCATACTCTGTGACAACGCTTCGTTCGGTCAAGTTCGGTTCAAGATGGACGGTATCAAGACTATTTTGCATTGCACTAAATATATTTTTTTAAATGTAAGTAAAAATAGGGTTATTTACCAATTATAATTTTAAATAAACTCAAATAAAGTTCAAACGTACATAAGGGGATGATTTTTAGGGGATGATTTTTCATAAAGGTTTAAAGGTTGGTAATTAAATAAAAAAACATAAAAATTTTCATTTTTCTAACTCCAAAACTGAAGAAGTTGGTATGTACTGACTTCCAACCCCTATTTTCACCCCTTAGGTGATGAAGTTTCAAAAATCCGTTTTAGCTGACGTCTCCTAAGCATAAATTATCTCCCTGGCTTTCATCTTAATCGGTTTATAGTTTCTGTATTAGTATCTGAGATTTTTTGTTTAATCAGCGGTGTGTTTTATATGTATAGATAGGTATATAGATTACGTAATTTTTAAAACTAGATACCTACCTATACAAATCGTATACGTAAACAAATATAGTATTTCCAAAGATTAAGTGCCGTAGATGCGGATAATTATGGATCTATACAGGGTGGAAATAAAATACGGTAGTTGGAGGAAAACCACCCTGAATATTGATGATGGCAAATTTTACTGAAAGGAACTTCCTTTATTCCCAAAAATAAGTAAAACTGCATTCAAAGATTTTTGATAAATTACCTGCTTGAGCCGGGAATCAAACTGGTGAAATGTGAAAAATAAAATATCCTGTATTTTATGATACCAACCTAAGGGGTCATTCATAAGGATCAATTTCTTTCAAGCAATATAGTAACTCTATGGCTAAATTTTAGTTAGTTAATAAAAGTTAGTTAATAAAAGTTAGTTAATGTCGAGCTGCAATGTAGGTAGGTAATTAGTTTCCATCTAAGTTTCCAGGCGATCAACTGTGTTACTTTCTATAAGAATATTAAACAAAAGTAGCTAAACGTTTATTAATAAAATTGATAGGTGTACATACCTAAATATGCGATAATCCATGTTTGTTAAGATCAAAATCATTCATTCTTTACTCATTTAAAACTATTCACTATTCATTAGTGAATACAGATACAATGAAGTCTTGTTTACTACCACTACTCGAAGAACATTTAAAGTACAGTCAACAATTACGTTCCGTAGAAAACACAAAGGAACGTGAATTTAAATTGAAAAACGCTTCGAGGAAACAAGTTCGACGAACAAGAACCTATTCTAAGGAGCTCCGTGAAATGATGCAAAAACGAAGAAAGAAAACTTACTTTCAGTTTTCCGCTTTGAGATTCTGTTGTGAAAGCTTAAGTCTTTGCGAAAGTTGCCCGAAGTATTACAGCGTCGCCATAAAACCCTGTACCGAAGTACCTACTGAGAATATTGAATACCGCACAGTTAACTGAAACTCGGCAAATAAGGTTTTTCTTCTTTTGTAACGCTGTGAGACTGAGAACTGTATTAAATAAAATTGTAGTCACTGTGTGGTCTATGTGTTAGTAAGTTACGTACTTAAACGTATGTACAAATTAGGTAATATGGTGCAATGTTGTGTCCTTTTGGTTATAGAATATTGAAAAACATTTTTTTTTCAGGGTACCTCCCGTACAGGTAACGTGAGGATGAATTTTTTATTCGTCGTGTACCCTATAGTGTGGGGTATCATTGATAAGGTATTTCAAAAATATTATGGGTCTTATATGACCATTTTTGGAATTGGAGTATAAAATGATAATGTTGGTTTGGGTGTCAAGTGTCCTTCCCCCCTCGACGGCTAAACGGTTGGAGTTGGACAAGATAAAAAAAATAAGTACCTAGTTCATGAGTAATAGTCGATAAGCTTACTACTTCGGAACCCTACATTGCGCGTGGCCTGACACGCACTTGCCCGGTTTTTTTTATTATTATGTTATTTATATCACATTTTTAACTAAATACTGGCATCATTGAATTGTAAACTAGGCGTATGGCGCGGCGGTGCGAACTTTACGAGTACCTTGATCAGAATAATATTTTTTCAAATCTTTCCGGTTGTTTCGTTCCTTTGTCATCGTCTGCGCCTCTTATATTGCCTTAAAAATGATAGTAATAAAAGTAAAAGACATTCCGCTTTTTGGAAGAAAATATTACTGCAAAAGTTCTTTGAGAAACTTTTCTTTGAGAATAGAACTTTGAAATATAGAAGCTACTTAATTGTTTTTTCAGAGCGATTTTTATAAAATTTCTAAAAGAATTTCTCTTCAGTATCTTTTATTAAAAATTATTTAATTTACCTATATTTTGTGACGTATTCATACGTGCAATTATTATCAAAATAATTTATTCATACAGTTATAGTTATGTTATGTCATGGAGAAGAAAATATTAAATATTCGTCTTAAATATTAGAGCTGTGTTATCCGCAAAAAGCACAATGTCCGCATACTTATTATAGTACGGCAGATCATTTGCACATTAGAAAGAGTAAATCGCCCAAAATATACCTATGGTATTCTGGGAAGACTCCCAGGCCTCAAAGATTTGTTTTAGAAGCTTAGCACCTGCATCAGTCGTACTTTGGTAAAGCCGTTCAGGGTGGAGTAAGTCACAAGCGTTGTGTTTTCAATAACGTTCTAGTGTGAAATGAACAATTTATGAGTAGTAGTATGAGGAGATCCTACCGTAGAGATCCTAGTGGGATAATGATAATCTCTGTATGGCAAGGCATTGTTTAGGATTGTTTAAATAATATTCTTATTAGTCAGCAAGTGAACACATGGGCTTCTGATTGTAAGTGGTCACCGTCCATGTACATTGTACATCCCCCACGAAGCGAGTGTTCAAGGAAACGGCCCAGCTTGTTCATTTTAGTTTCGACATAATAATTACTAAAGTGGGTTGAATTGAAACCAAGAGTGAATCTATGTTTTTGCGATAAAGTTACAGTCTAACTATAATCACGCTATCACGAAGAAGTAATTGACAAGTCTGATGATTATCTTTGTAAATGAAATTAATTAAACCATCTCGTTTTATCTATATCATAGACAATATTAATTTTTTACTACGTTCCTCAATTACTGATTTGTCACGAGGAATCATTGTCGTCTAGTGATGGGTTCTAGGTTCAATTTCCGACCGAGGCAGAATGGTTGAAGATGTTCATCATGCCGACGGGAAGTACTACACTACACCGAATGCTAGTGCGGGGATATGGCTACGTGTGTTTATTCAGTTTTTACCATGTACCTAGTAAATGGGAAATAAGGAACTCTACATCATGGAGAGCTATATTGACATTTTATGACTTTAGGTTTATATAAATTATTTAAAATGTGGATATTTTTATTTATCTGTATAATATTAATGGTTGCTATTATGTTTATATTTTTCTATCTATTATTTTGTATCTTCTAGAATCTAGGATATCCGTTCTATCAGTTGAATAGGTTCTTGTGGGTAAAGAGACAAAAGTACGAAAGTTCTGTTAAGGGATCACCAATATAATTTTTATATTCAATAACTATTAAATATGACTTCTAACATAATTTTAAAAAGCAACATACAATATAATACAATAAGGCAACCGTGATAAACGCCTAACCTGAATAAATAACAATGTATCTATGAAATAATAATTAATTAAATAAACCAATTCTGAAAAATAATTTACAGATTATATTAGTTACAGCAGTAGGTATAGGTCTTCCACCTCAACTGCTAGTTCTTCGCTGAAGTAAGTTGCTTCAAGCTACTTTGTTAAAGGGTGATTTAGCGGCTGACACTTCGGTACAAGTATTTTAAACATAATAAACTGATCTTATTCAATCAATATTATATTTTCATGTCTCTTTTGCTGAGTTCTTTGTAATTTTACAGCTGCCGTATGATAATTAATTACTGACTCATTAAAAATAGGAATAACACTTTACAGATATCTATGGGTTGTACAAAAGTTATCCACATTCGATTGTTTTTTATTGGTTTTGATCTATTAATAATAATAAGTTGTTGTGGTTAACGGCTCACGACATACGGTAATTACGGTATGCTGTTTCCAAATTGAAACGTTTGTTGATAATATAATTAATGCCACCTTTTTATGATTTTAATATAACTATGTTTCCATTATTTTATCACACTTATTTAATTTCATTATTTACAGCTTAAAGCAATAATGTTATCAGTTACGCGAAAAAATTGTTTTGTTTAACACTTAGCACTGTTTTATCTCTTAAAAAAGGTTTCTACGGCCTCTAACCCTGAGCTTCATACACGTTGGGTCAAGTACCTACGGGCAATGTTGTAACCTCAACGCTTACTGTTTATCCAAATACTTTTTCATCTTCATTCTGGAACGTAATTTAAAGAATTAAATTAACATAAATTTGGATAATATGTTGAAATGAATTGCGTTTTAATTTATTTTAGGACGTCCTAAAGTGTGAAGTGCTATACTTTTATAGATATGTCTATATCCGATTACAGCGACCTCTATATACATGGGATCTCCTTGTATATATACGTCTGATTATAAATAACAATACATAGTTTTTTAATGAAATTAATTTATAATGAATGAAAAGACGGACAAGGTCGGAAGGTCGTAATTATTTGCAAATTTTAAATTGTAATTTCTTCTAGATTTTGAAAGTGGATATAGATAAAGTACTTAAAGGACTTTACACAGGATTCCATAGACAATATTTAAATAATTTTGAATACTACTTATTTATTGATTGCTCTTGGGCCTTTGGGGCCCGATAAGCAAATTAGAGAAATGGGGTTTTCCTTTATAAACAAAAACAACATAAATTAGAAGATTTTTAAGTAAAAGAAAACAAATAATTTAAATTTCTTTATTTAGTGGATGAAACTTATTAAGTACTTAACCATACGAATTAAAATTAAATATAAATCTCAAAATAAAATTAACATTGTTTGGCATTCTTAACATATTTCCCAAGAGATAAAATTAAAATCAACACTACAATTAGTCCAGACCTATGAACACATGACGCATCCAATAGACATCTCCCAAGAAGTTTATATTATAATTTTATTATTCATACGGAAGAGAAGCTTCGTACAGATACCTGAAGACGGATCACGTGACACTGGATGAAAAATTTGGACCAATCGCAGTAGTGCGCAGTTATTCATCCAATGTCACGTGACCTGTCTTCAGTCTTGGAAGCGTGTTCTTCAGATGCATAATATAAACTTCTTGGTACCTTCCTACCGAGTGTTAACTACGTTTAAGAGATCAAAACTTAAATCAGGTAACGACAACTTTGTAGGTAAACTAGTTACTAACGTCTAATAATAATTTTGAATAAAGTAAATAATCTTTTATATTCCGATTTTGATATAAATTTTAAATAAAGAATTAGTTAAGGACAATCCACCTACTATCACCGGTACACCAATATCACAATACTTAGGTATAGTTTTGCATATCCCGTACAAACTAGTTAAATTACCATTCAATTATAAAATTATCTAAAATTGTAACATAACGTACTTTTCAAACTACTTCATGTATAAAGTAAAATTGGAAACTCATGTATCAGTTGCAGGACTGAGATTGTGCTGAAAGAAATCTTTGAAATTGCATAAATATTTAAAGTGTACTGAAATACATGGAGTATTTTGAAAAGGTATATCGAAATATGCTAAACACAGGAACATGACTTTATAACAGCCTTGCGCAAGTGAACTATTACTTTAAAATATAATTTATGAGCAGTTTGTTATGTGAACAACATTGCACTACCTACATATTCAATTAAAACGAGCCGAACCATTTCCCTAGATAAGTACTCCTCTCATTAGCACGATATGTTCTCCTAAATACACCATTCTTTGCTATCACAGCCCTTAATTTAGCATTTACCATTAAATAACAGAATTTAAACTATAAATAAGGAATAACTGTAAAAAATAAGTACTTAATTGTTTACAATTAAGTAGATACGATACGAATACCTACTTAAAATTAAAGAACAGACAACGGTACAAAATTTTGAGCTTTGCTCGTTGTATATAAAATGTCTTTAGTTTCGAATTATTAACATTTCTCGTAAGCTAGAAGTTACATTGGTCATACTATGTACGTGTTTAGAGATACAGGCATCGTATTGGGATTCGAATACACGATAATCGTGAGGCTCTTTCGGGTGGGTAACGAACGTGACCTATGCCGCTGCGATCGTTAAAACAACCATCAAGACATCTGACACATGAAGTGGTAGAACTGGTCGAAGTTCACCGGCTCAAGGTCGTACTCCTTCTCTGATCTGTGGAGGAGTTCCGGGTTCCTCTTCAGGAAGTTCCGGACCCAGTCCTCACCAGCCATCCGGGTGTTCACGTCGAAGGGATGGTTCAAGTGATTGTCTTCGGCGTATTGAAAGGCTAGCTCCCTGATGTCGCGTCTGGAGACACCCATGAAGTATTGCTCCATGCTCTTTATGTAGCCGACTAGATCCTTCTCCTGGCTGTCGGTGAAGACTCGCCGGTAGTGTCCCATGAGGGGCTTGGGGTCGTCCGGCTGCTGGTAGCGGATCTTGCTGGCTCTCCGCTGCAGCGTGGACCGCGGGATGTGGAAGGTCCTCGCAGCCAACTTGTAGCCCATCTTGCCGGACACCACGGCGGCCACGGCTTTCGCCATGTCCTCTTCACTCCAGGACTGGCGACCACTCATTCTTTCGTACTTTCTGACCATATTATTCTGAAAAGAGCAAGAGGAGTTGTTAAATCAACGAACCAAGGGAACCAATCAAGGGAACGCAAATGCGAGGCAATTATAGTATTATTGAGTATTGCAGCGTGGCATGTAACCCTCTTTATAAAATTTATAATGCAAGAATTGAAAGATGCCAAAAAAAGTTTTTGTGGGTTTTAGCATATAGAAATAGGATTCGTTCGCTTGCTGACTACACTACTACACCGACAAATTGACTTATTTTAAAATGAATTCTTTAGAGGATAGATACATGCACGATATGCTATTTCTATGCAAACTGGTAAACAATATTATTGATTGTCCAAATATGTTGTCAGAAATTAACCTTGGAACACCAACTAGAAAGCCTAGACCAGGTAAATATAAACTTTATGCTCCTAAACCTAGTCACACTCATCCAGGTATAGGTATTACTCTCCTCTCAATAGGTTACAATGATATCACTGCCTCCCATTGGACACTTGACATATTATTTGGAAGTACATTGTTTAAAAAGTCACTTTAAAAATGTAAATCTATGATAGAGTTATACATTATTATTGTTATTTTTTTTTCTTTTATTATTTTTGTTGTAATTTAATAATTATTTCAGACTTTGTTTTAATTTTAAATTCTAATTATTTGATTTCTTTTAAATTTGATTTTATTTTATTCGATTTGATTTTGTTTTCAATTAATTTTATTTTATTATTTAAGATTTTCTATTTTACATATTGACCATATTGTATTGTATTTTTACTATTTTAGATTTAGTTTTAAATTAAGTACAATTTTTTTATTTGTTTTAAATTTCATTTGATTCACCTTGAATCGATTTTATTTTGAATTAATTTTATTTTATTACTATTTTATCAATGTTATTACTATTTTAGATTTTGTTGATTATAACTTGACATTTCAATTTGTAACTACAAATTTTGATAAAATAAGTATATAAGTATATAAATCTTTTTACACTGAGCGTCATATTGTGAATGTTGTGCTCACCTGTAATTGTGTATACCTACACGATTGTAAGTTTTATTTATCTTGTAATAATTGTATTGTGACGTGTAAAATACGTTGGTATGCCGAATTAGTAAATAAATAGATTATGTAGAGTAGATGTCCGCGTCTTGATTATCATAATAATATTTAAAATTTCAAAGGCGCTAATATAATGAGATATTGATAATAACGTATGAGATTGTCTAATCGCGTGTAAACAGGAAGTGTTGTGACGATACATAGATAATTTAAGGCCAAACTGGAAAATGGAAACTTGTTGTCATTACTACGATTTATGAAGCGATATTATGATGATACATTAATAAATTCATCAAGTATTTGGTAATGTGTACGTTTGGCTTGAATGCTAAAGACATTTGTGATGGTCGGCGAAGGGTAACGCGGCACCGGTTGTCCGGTTTGTGCTCCACGACCAATGCCAGCATGAGGTAAAATGTTTCTAGAGATGCTTTAGAGGTTACGGGTGTATTATGCATACATTAACCGATCCAGGTACAATAATAATATTACACCGCCATATGGTTATAATATATGAAATAAGTTCATAAAATATAAATATAATAGGTAGGTTACGTACGTAAACGAAAATTAAACTAATAAAAGAACAACCTTAAGTTGCCTTGGTGTAGTTATAATGAACTCTCTATGGTGGATACTCAATGTGACTCTATCATCCAAATAAAATGAAAATAATGTGTCAAAGAATTTGAGTATTTCTTTGTAATAATTGAATGTCCCCTATATTTTAATAAGTACCTACTTAAAGTAAGTACCTAATTACAATTATTACATCGCTACCATTTAGCTAAATCGGTAAATAATCGCTAACGATTTAAGATGCTTGACTCAATTTAGGCATAACCAATGAGTAGGTACGTACTCATTTATAGCGAAATTACGTAGTAGTAGAGTTCGTATCTGTTGACGTGTTTCAATGAGGTTGTAGCGGCGCGTACTATTATAAACAGTGAACCGTCGACGTAAGGACGATAGTCGCGGAAACAATGGTGACTAACCGAGTTGGCGAGCGCGCACCACATCGCTCAGCTGATAGTCGCTACACGCGACACGAGAATGGCGTGTTTTTCCAGCACGATATCTCTGGAAACGCTGTAAGTGTCTCGATTCGCAAACGTTCACATAAAAAAATTACTCGTCGTATTCGTTCACTAACCGATTCGTCCACGAGTTATCCGCGTTGAATTATTTCAATTAACGCCGATAATGACCAACGTCGTTTGCACGTCATTTGTATGTCACTTTGTCGCTCCGTTAAACGGGAAATACCACTCGATAGTTGTTGACCGTCCTTGAGTGACCGCGTCTTATTTTTTGTCTGCAATAAGAAACACGCCGACTGTCGGTCAGCTGTTTTTGTTCGATCTGTAACACGTCTATCAACATGTCCCGGCACCGAGGTACTATCGAGCGAAACCCGCGATATGCCCGTAGACCCCCTTTCAACGTTCATTGCTTACCTACACCGTGGCTACTCGATCGTGATATTTCTCAAGCGGCAATGGATGACGTGCGCCGGTGACGAACCGAGGTCGAGTTAGATCGCGAGACGTCACAGCGGCCGCGGCAGTACGAGCACAGCGCGAGGCGAGGTTACTGTGACGCGTGACTTGCAAGGTCCCCGCTGCATTGCACGATGCGCCAAGGTTGCCACGCTTCTCCGTGCTAACGCGAGAAACCTAGGGTCCGTCGAGCGATAACTGTTTAATGAAAATGTCTGAGGTAAAGTAGAGCGGGGCGAAGTGATCGGGAGCCCGCCACCGGAGCTGAAGTGAAATCTGCATCGGATGTTACGTCGCGACGGTCGTTCGGTGTGAAAGCGGTCGGAGGTGGCGGTGTAGGGTATACTCACGTGCGAGGTCGGGAGCGCAGGGGGCGGAGCTGGCAGCAGGGCTGGCGGCTGGCGGCTGGCTGGCGGCTGGTCGGCGGGCGGGCGCAGGGCTAGCTGGCGGTGGCAGCGTGCGGCCGGGGCGACGGCGCGCGCGGCACTGGCGCGGGGCCCGTCTTGCCCCGCCGCGGCCCTGGCGCGCTGACGTCACCTGGCCCAGGGCCCGGCTGCACGACTATTTTTGTTCACTACTAATTATCGCCTTCCTTTGTCCGATCATGAGCTATGTACTGAAAAGGAAATCTGGTTTTACGTTTACGTATACCTACTTACTAACGCTGAGAGCAGTAATCAGCAATTACCTACATACACGATAATGCATTTCACGAATGACTCATTCGAATAAAATATCGTCATTACTTTATATCTACTGAATACTCTTCTACGTCTTTAATTATACAGCTTGATATGATATAGTTATATATTTCATATACATAATATATTGTACTTATCGACCTCCATAGTTTAATATTTACTCAACTAAAGAACAATACAAAACATTTTTACCAATTGGAACTTGGAGACTTATAATTAAGTATACCAAAACTATTTTTCTACAGCTCCCGGAAAAGTTTTCATAAATCTATTTCCTCTGGGTTCTATAAGGATAAACCTACGGATCATCATCAAGCGAACTAATGTCGTGTTTTATGTACATACAATATGTTTACTGCGCTACTAGCACTTTAATATATAGCTGAAAAAAATGTAAATATAATTCTAGAACAGTATTATAAATAAAATTCGTTATACTAGTCATGTCATTCCAACTCTATACAAACCTCTGAACTTGATCACATTGAGAAAATCTGTTCTTGAAATTCAGTTCAAATTCACATTTCACGATAGGAAAAGAGACAGAACAATTTTCAGAATCCCAATTAAATGTATCGTAAATCATAATTAAGCCAATTAGATAGACGCACCTTAAATACGTTTCGTCACTGATTACCGAAACATTAGTAGTTATTAGTAATACATGCTAATTATAAAAAATCTAAATACGTACTTTTAACACAACGAAGGACTTGATAGTCAATTCGCGCTAGGATAAAGAGAATTGTATACAACGTATTACTATTTGATATCAGTCAAACGCATTTGATAAGGTTGCGAATTGTAAATTATCTTTCTTTGTTATTCGAACAATAAAATGTATAAAGATATAAGTTATTGAATATTCAAAAGGGGAAAATGACAGATGTAAACGCTTTTGAGGAAATATTTCAGGTTCGTAATTCTTTGTCTTCAAGAGATTTAATACGATAAATCTCTTCTTCATAGAAATGTAACTTCTATCATTATGTCTGACTCTACTACTACTTTTAATGCCGCATTTTAGATGACACTGTGTGTTGTAATTTGGTAAGTTAATGGTAAATAATTGCTTAATCTTTGTTGATTTTCGATTTAAAGATAAGTGGCAATCCTCTCTTTATCCTCTGTCACTAACACAATTATTACAGACGAGTAACCACCCTCGCTTTGCTTCGGTTTTCTTATTGTTTTACACCTTGGGTTAAATTATTGGAGTTTTATTATGGATCCCTAATTTTTTGAAAATAAAATATAGCCTATGTCACCCGGGGATAGTGTGGCTTCCCAACAGTGAAAGAATTTTTCAAATTGGTTCAGTAGTTTCGGAGCTTATTCAATGCAAACAATCTAATCTTTCCTCTTTACAGATATTATAAAGTAAAGTATGGTATAGTATCGATCTCTTTCAGGCGGCTTTTGATTAGATGAGAAGTAAAACAGGATACATAAATGGTAGTGGTGTACGAATAGAAGAAAAAAAATAGTTTAACAAATTGTAATGGTAAATAGTGTAATAGGAAAAGAAAGTAAGGGTTATCATTAAGACATACTTAAATAAAAGTCTTCAACCTATTTTTAAAACTGTCGAGTGACTATGCAGTGTGCACAACGTATTTTAAGGGGAAGGGATTTCCAAAGACCCACAGCGACAGTAGTAGAGGATTTGGAGTGGAAGGAGGAAAAATGAGAAGGCATCACAAGGGAAAGGTTATGAGAAGAACGGAGAGAGAGGTTATGGGATTAGAACGTTTTGAAACGTTCTATAAGATAAGAGGGAGTAGTTGGATTGAACAGCACGTTCAATCGGATAAAGTGGAAAGAATATGTACATTCCGACGAAGACAAATTAGGAGCCACTTAAGCATGCTATGATATTTGGAGATATATTGCAAATATCTTAAGCAAATATTTTGGAGACGCTCAAGTTTGTCTAGTTGCTCCTCAGTTACATCTAGATAGCATATATCGGCATAGCCAAGGATAGGAAGAAGTAGGGATTGAGCGATTGCAATTTTAGTGGCAGTAGGAAGAAAATTTTTGAGTCTATGTACTGAACCCATGGCCGCACATAATTTTTTGGTCACTGAATTTATATCTGTGTTTCATATATTACTGTTCTTAGTAAGTTATCATTCGCCTTTCTCTTAGAATCCGCGATTCATACCATGTTATTCATTAATTTCATTATTCTACGAGTGTAATAAACGCCTGGAAGAGATTATGATAGTGACTGAAGTTTTAAAATTAGAGAGTGATCTGTCGTATACGAATATCCTGACTTTAGCAGAATTTGATGAACGTGAATTCCATAATAATTTTATTATATTTCAGGCGAGATAGCCAATATGATTGTGACGTTTATCTAAACATTCAATTTGGAAAAAGAAACTCATTCTTCTAACGATAAAATACATAACCTTAATAAATTGAAAATAGTGACGCGCAGTTCACTACAGTTTAACTTTGATATATTTATCGATTTTACTCTTGAAATTTTGAAAAAGCATAATTATTTGAAAAAGTATAATTCTTTTACCCAAGATTAGTCAAAACTTGACTGCAATCTCACCTGATGGTAAGTAGTGATAAAGTCTAGGATGGTAAGCGCCTTAATTTAGTAAAAGCCAGTTTACTCTTTATAACATCGTAGAATAATAATAATAATAATAATGAATACGTGGAAAATGATATAGGAATGGAAAACAAAAAAAGGATTTTATTAAAAAGGAACATTTTTCGGAAACTTGTAGCGATATTACTGGTAGGTACATAACTACTCGTATGCTGACCAAAACCAATATGTCTTCTAATTTATGTAGAAAGTTGAGGCTCACTGTATTTTTATTGTCATTAAGCTGCAATACATTTTCCAACCTTAATCGAAGTGCAATGAATGGCATAGATTTTATTTGCCTAGTACTAAAATTCATCTATCTCAAATCGTATCAACGTTTGTCTTGTGAATAAAGAGTTACGTTCACGGGTACATCTCAGTATACATTTAATTACAATAGAATTGAAGAAGATATTTACATAGAGCTCACAGTGAAAATCCGACTAATCTTTTAGTAGTTTCAAGTGTTGAAAGTCAGCCAAGTCCACTATCGGAGAATGACAATGAAGGCATTCCACGGAGTGAATACGTAGTCAATACTGTGACTCACATACACGCGCCGAAGTTTATCCCCGTAATCATTTGGGAATACTTACCTATATTTGGTTTCAGGTAAGGCCGTAATCAGATGATGTATAATCGTAGTGAACCACGCTTATTAGAGCTCACGCTCTTCATCTTAATGAACATGGTGTAACATGGGATTAAAGGAAAAATTGGTATTGAACATGATAACTTTAACATAAATTTAATTAATTAATAACGATGGGTTGCGTTAAAATTCCTTCCACTAGCAAAAGCTGGCTTCAACTCATTAGTTGCTCATTGAAGACGTGGAGTTGTCCCTAGCGGCCTTTACAGCTTCACGCAGACATAATTTTCCGCATACTGTACCTACCTGAGGTCCTAAGGAAGCTGTATCTATTATGCTGTTTCTGTGCGGATTGGTAGAGTTAGTGTCAAATCCAATACCAAGATTGCCAAGAAAGACCTCCGATATTTTTTAAGTAACTGGGACCAATGCGACGCCTTAGCAGTCATGTTCTCATAAGCATGTAAGCGCTCAAGAAATTTTGACCCTAGCGGACATCCACATAACTACTGACCGCGTCGGCAGCCGCTTAATAAAATTGATCACATTTTTTGTTTATGTAATTAGCAGACCACGAACACGCCACAAAGAGCAGATCAACCATCTGATCAACCATCCACGACCCTGTAGCCTGGTTGGTAGCGACCCTGCCTGCGAAGCAAGGGGTCCTGGGTTCGATTCTTGGCCGCAGCCAAAAAAGAAGAATTATTCACTTAATGATCGATCTTCAATAATTATATTTTTATGCAGCTATAAAGTAGTTTTCTCCAAGTTTTGGTATGTTGTGTGGGATAGGTAAGTGAAACAAATGAATATATAATATAAGACAGTAGTTTCTATCGAGAAGATTTAATTCTGATTATACAATATTTTATAGCATTTTGGGAAGTAAGCTTCATCCATCGAGTCCAAGCCGGTCTTCCCTGCTCGTGTCTGCGATTCAGGTGAAATGGACAAGTCTGTTTCCAAAGTTCCAACGGTCCCTTATATCTTAAAATAAATATTACTAGCTGCCCGGACAGACTTCGTTCTGTCAAAAGTTTTTTTATTTTGAAATGTAAGCTATTCTATCTTTTAAATTGGATCAAACTGCACACGGTGTGCAAATTTGATTAAAATCGGTTTAGTAGTTTAGGAGTCCATCGCGGACAAACAACGTGACACGTAATTTATATATATTAAGATTAAGTTACGCCCCAACTCATAGTCACTAACGGTTACTTAAGTCGCTCCTTATTTTATTTTATTTAACAATTTATGTACACAAACAGAGCATAAAAAACACAGTAAAAGATATTTTGTATAAAGGTACTGCTTATTTCTATTAGAAATCTCTTCCAGCAGACCTAGGAACCTTAGTAAAGAAATTGTATGGTGATTCTATAAGGAACGAGTTAAGTAGCCGTTAGTGACTCTGAGTTGGGGCGTTTATCTTATGCATAAATAAACAAGTGCCTGTTGGGCTGCGCAGTGTAGAGTCTGTACTTCTGTAGTTTGTGTCAATCGACAATTACTCGTTAAGTAGTTAACCATAGCCTTGATAGTTTTCCTTTTAGCCTAGATGCGCACTATGCGTTTTCGGCCGGTGCGGTGAAACTTTTGAATTGTATTGCATGTACTTTATACAAATATAAAAGACGCATTATTTCAGTAAGTACTGAGGTGCGACAATTTGCCGCAGCGGCGTAGTGAAAAACGCACAGTGCAAACTCTTACTTTTTAAACGACCTATCATAGGATGTGTCACACTATGGAATAGACGAGAGACCTCTCTGAACGTGTGAACGAGGCGTACATTTTTTAAATACTTTATTATACCACGTTAACGGTGTGATAATGATGTAGCAAATTAAAACTTTCAGTATAACTACTTATTTATAAGTACTATTATTTCCTCTGTGGTATAACAAGCTCCCTGAGCCGCGGAACCTAAGGGTTCCGTTTTTACTACGGAATTCTAAAAACATTAATATTTCCGCACTAGGATTCCCCGGGTTGAGGTGACATTGACTACAAACAAGACCACAAACAATGATCCGAGAACAAACATTCATCCGTCACATAAATATTATTCCGGCCGGGAATCGAACCCGAGACTCCTCGATCTGCAAGTAGGGTTCCTACCAACCAAACTCGTGGGGTCAGCTATGTTACAGCAGTGTAAAGTTTTAGTGATATCTTTAACATTACGAAAAACAAACCGACAGCACTTAATAACGACTGACCTGATTTTAACAAAATTTTGTCTCTAAAATGAAAGGTGAACATTGCATATTTTTGCAACAATACAGTTTTGTTGAGACAAATATGATTTTGTCTATAATGCTAGCCAAATTAAGCAACGTAGGCTCTGATTACGAGTATTCAAGGCATGTATAATAAGATTAATAAGTAATACATTAATTTTATTGAGAAGTGTTACATTGCTATCGTCAACATTTTTTGCGGTTGGGAGCAACCAATTAAAGTAATCGCTGTAGTATGCAAAATTGTTATTTATGTTCTGAAGTGAACTACTTGTTAAATAAACAGTAAGTAATGAGTTTAACTTATTGTTCTATAACAGTTGTATTTAAAATTTAAATAAATTTATATTAAATTTATAATTCTCTCTGTGTGTTTCTTCAGCACTTGTTTTTTTATCCAAGTCATATTTATGTGTAGAACAAATAATATTTTCAATATACAGGTTAACCTAAAAGTATTAAGAAAATCTGAAAGGAAAGATAGCTTTTCCTTTTGGAAGGATTCTTGGGTAATGGCTGTGTAATTTATGACTGCTAACCATTTTTTTAAATAAATTTATATTAAAATAATTCTCTCTGTGTGTTTCTTCAGCACTTGTTTTTTTATCCAAGTCATATTTATATGTAGAACAAATAATATTTTCAATATACAGGTTAACCTCCTGAATAAAATTGTATTTGTACCAACCATTATGTACCTATTGTCCACAATAAAGCATCTTTGACTTTGACTTTGACTTTGAACCTAAAAGTATTAAGAAAATCTGAAAGGAAAGATAGCTTTTCCTTTTGGAAGGATTCTTGGGTAATGGCTGTGTAATTTATGACTGCTAACCATTTTTTTAAATAAATTTATATTAAAATAATTCTCTCTGTGTGTTTCTTCAGCACTTGTTTTTTTATCCAAGTCATATTTATATGTAGAACAAATAATATTTTCAATATACAGGTTAACCTAAAAGTATTAAGAAAATCTGAAAGGAAAGATAGCTTTTCCTTTTGGAAGGATTCTTGGGTAATGGCTGTGTAATTTATGACTGCTAACCATTGAAGTATTATTACTAGCGTATAGAATGGACACCGCGAACACAATGCATGTTCCAATGAATTGGCGCCGCGCGGCTTCAATTGCCAATGAATTCGTTCGATTTTGAAAGGAGAAGGGGGGCCCAATTTTGAAAATAGAACCTCCGGGCGGGGACACACATTTTGTTCGAGATGTCTATTCTATAGAATGGACACCGTGAACACAATGCATGTTCCAATGAATTGGCGCCGCGCGGCTTCAATTGCCAATGAATTCGTTCGATTTTGAAAGGAGAAGGGGGGCCCAATTTTGAAAATAGAACCTCCGGGCGGGGACACACATTTTGTTCGAGATGTCTATTCTATAGAATGGACACCGTGAACACAATGCATGTTCCAATGAATTGGCGCCGCGCGGCTTCAATTGCCAATGAATTCGTTCGATTTTGAAAGGAGAAGGGGGGCCCAATTTTGAAAATAGAACCTCCGGGCGGGGACACACATTTTGTTCGAGATGTCTATTCTATGACATTATAATTCAATGCTGCTAACCATTTTTTTGGTAAAAATTCTAATTTAAATAAATTAATAAGTATGTATAGATGATTCTACATGTGTATTCATTTTCTGCTTTTTCTATTCAGTACCGATATGTGAAAAATAGACAAAGATCTCGAGTGATCCTAGTATTTTTTGTTTAAAATTTTTATAAGGTTTCGTACATTCCAATGAAAAAAGGATCACTCGTGTGTCCTTTACAGCCTTCCTCCTTCCTCCCTCCATTTTATATCCAAAACCCATAGACTTATATGTATATACTCCAAAATCAATGAACCTACAACTATGAAAAAATATAAAATTTAATTGCACTCGTAGTAATCTACAGATTAAGCTAATAAAATAGTTCTTAAAGACAGATAAACTTCATAATGTGCGTTAAAATATGCACATATAGTGCAGGTATATTGGAACGCAGATTTTCAGTAGGAAATAATTTTAGGAGGACCTGTTCTTATGGTGGCCACTCACGGTCAGTCCATCGCGTCAAATGGCGTGATATACAGCCAAAATTTGATCGTGAATGTGAAAACTGATGGCGTGATATAAAAATCTGTATGTCCAATCGCGCCATTTTGACATATGTCATTTGGAGCCACGCCAAATGGCGCGACCGTGAGTGGCCACCTTTAAACTACAATGCTAGGTTTGTTCTAAGAAAAAAAAACGGATACTTATTTATATAAAAAAATTAAAATATTACCTATTCAAGAAGAGGACAACTCACAATTATTTATTAACACCGATTTGCAGCTTAAAGGTAGCTCTTAAATATTACAAAATATATTGGTAAGTGATTCTATATAATTTGTTACATTGTTACTTCAAAATTATTCTTCTACGTAAACAGCCGACGAACATCCCGGCGATTCGGTCTATTTGGGTCGAATCTTGCAAACTTCTTGCAAACCTAATTAGACCTACTTCCACTTTATCCTTAGGAGTTGAAATTTTATGCATTGCTGTAGTTCTGATGACAATGCATTTTTGTGACAAGCTTGACCTGACGCTACACCCAGGTTTGGCTCCAGCCGAGGGAACTCCTTAATGGTTAACAGCACGGTCCCAATTTTTTTCATCAGTAACTACATTGACAAATTTGACAATATAAAACCATGTATTTCACAGACATATATCAAGAAATACATGTCTGTGATGTATTTAGTTTTTTAAACTATCACTTGTTTTATGTATAATTAGTCGACAAAGAAGGTGACGATCCACCTGATGGTAAGTGGCCACCGTCGCCCATGGACATCACTAACACACTAACACTAAAACACCGACGCGTTGCCTACGAAAAGAAAGGAAAAGAGGAGAGAAAGAAACAACTGGCTCCCAAACCCCAGCAAGAATACGGTGAGTCGACTGATGATAAATGGGTAACCGCATCAGGAAGGGACGAATCAGAATGGACGTCACCCACGGACATTACACCGAAGGCGTCGTCATTGCATTGCCGCCAGCCAGCAGAATAATGAAGCGGGGACCCGATCCCTCTCTCTTATACTGCAAAGTGCAACCTAAATACTTCACTGTCAATATTTAGTCTGGAGCTGCTCTGTGCTTAGGCCTGGAGACTCTTCAGTACTAAAAAGGCCTCATAATACAATTAGTCCGTTAGTTCCGTAGTCAAAATGAAAACCTTATAGTTTCATCATGTCCGTTTGCAGCATAGCGCAGAGAGCCATTTCTCAAATTCAAAATTTTTTTCAAATTCAAATTCTTTATTTGCATGAACATGGGTACATAAAAGATAACATCACATTTTTAAGTCCGCCAAGTTCCACCTGTTGAGGTATGCAAATATAAAAATAAATAATTTAGTGCATCATACCATAACAATTGCATCATTACAAATATATTAAATGTCATCATTACAATCTAAAAAATATAATGTTATTGAAAATATTTTATATTAATTATCATAATTTAAAACAAATTAGTAAATTAGTCATTAAAAGCAATATCCAAAGCAGTCACATTACATTATTATTATGTCATATTATTATATACCATGTAACATTGTCAAATTATATTAAAACACTTGTCTTGTCATCTAAAAATTCTTGAACAGAGTAGTATGCTTTTTGTATTAAATAGTTCTTTCTTTTCTAGAAATAAAATCTTTAAAACAATTTTTTTCAGGGCACCTTCCTTAAATGTAAAGTGGGGATGATTGCATCATAATACATTAAAAATTCCTAATTGGATTTCAAGGTTTAAACCTAACGGGACTCCACTATTCACAAGGAGGGTGGAAATCAGCCAGGTAGTTATCAGCCCTGCATGAATTACTCAGTATTTTTCTTGTACTAGACACGTATGGATGTGTAAAATATCGTATAATTTTAAAGCTTAAACCTGTTTATCAAGTTCCCGGTTGGAGCAAAGGTCATCTCTGATGCAATACAGTCACATATTGCAATCAGTGCAACAAACTGAAGCTCAAAACGTTTAATTTACGGTTTTATGCTTTAATTCGATGTTGGACGTTGGTATATATATTACTTGAATAGTAAGTGTTTTTGGTAATTAACCTCAACGTATACATGGCCTTTCACAGTGTTATATAGATGTATTTATTTAATAAAGAAAATACAAGTTTTTGTAGACCTTATAATTTGAACGGTGCAGGAAGTATCTAAATTTTAAAGGATTTCTTTCGCCTTTCCTCATTAATAAATCTGTCATTTGCTTACAAGTGGATGTGTAATTTGTGTAGTAACACAAAGTATTATTAGTCTTCCAGAATATCGCGACTTACCGCTCCTACTCGTATTGTCATCGGAATGTGGAGAGGATATGGAGGAATCCATACTCTGTCCAAGTTAGCAGCCTCTGCTCATGGTGGTGTGAAAATATTACCAGATCCCTTTTATTCAGAGGACCCGTGTGGCGCAATGGTTATCATGCCGGATCGCCGCACCGAGGGTCCTGGGTTCGATTCCCAGCGAGGCAGAAATTTTAATGATGAGTTTGAATTTCTGTTCTCGGTCTGGGTGTGAATGTCCTTGTCTAGTGTGTTGTCCATGGCTCCCACGACACAGGGAATCCTAGTGTGGGGCTATGAGTGTGAAGCGTTATTTTGGCTTTTGGGGACCCTAGGCTGTCATTTAATCTGTATCTACCAGTGCAAAATGTAGAGCGTACAGCATTAACCAGTGGTCCTAGGAGCATGAAATTTTATAAACAGGTTGTTGTATGTATAAAAGTACTATTATTTCTTCTGTGGTATAATATTTCTTAGTGATCTGCACTAAGAAAGGATTGTGGAAATTTCGTCGCCTAAAGAAATATAATATTGGGTAGGAGCAATATTTATTTTATATTGGAATCGCAACCATCAGCAAGCAAACCAAAGGTGGACTGACGATCTGAAGAACTGGATTCAGAAGGAACTCAGGAACTCCGCGCCTTAGCATTGTGGTGCAAGTTCGGGGAAGGTTCCGTAATGGACCTCCAAGGGCTGATAGATGGATAGATGGATGGATGATATTATGGATGATGGTAGATTATTTCTTTATTCTTTTCTTGCATTTTCAACATTATTTCTTTCTTTTTCTGTAAATACATAAATTGTTGCACCGTACAGCAGAGAAATGGACTAGTTAGATATATACACGCATCAATTATTTCGCGACGTGAAGCTGAGTCGCTGAGAGCGGGAGGCGGGCGCGGCGAGGTAGGTAGCCGGCTGATAAACAGAGGCGCCCGGTAGCACGGACACTACGTGACGTCCGCCACTCTCGGATATGCGGGCAGGGCGCTACACACCTCGTATCACTGGTATTGTTACCAATTGGTATTGTTACAATTCAGCATCGACATCGATCTAAGTATCTATATGTGGCATATTGGGTGCTAATTTTATTGAGGCTAAGCTTTCAGGGCTCTTTTTATTTTAGTCCCTAAATAAAATCTTAATTTACCTAATATGATATGTGAAATACGAAATTGCTTCTTACTCTATCTTCCTAAATATAATTCTTTCAACTACAAATCATTAAGGTGTTTCGCTTATTAAAGATTCTACAGTGTAATTGTTTTAGGTAGGTAAACAAAACTGAATTTTAGGCATTGAATTATATTTCTCTACACAATATTTTTCACGAAGAGCTACAGGTTAATTCGGGCTTTAATTCCGTATTAACAAAGAACATACACATCTTTTTTGGACATTAATTCTGCATTGGTATTTTATTACATCTATCCTCCATGATTTTAACTGCAATCTGGTTGATTTTATTCATAGACAACTACGGAACAAACGGTTTTCTTAGCTCTTCTTTTTTTCATAAATGGCGTTGGCGTACTTCAATGTTTCTCAGCCAAATACTAATAGGTACTATTGATTAAGTACTCTGTGGTACTATTGGCCCCAGGCGGCACATGAAGAGAGGGCGGCAAGCCAATCGAAAATAATAATAATTTAACTGACTTAAGACTGGGCCCCTGTATGGCCCCTGTTTACCTGCTAATTAAATACATAGTTGTTATGTTAGGTAACGTTTTATAAAAATCAAATATTTTATTGATTTTATAGGTAGGCACATATTAAATACAATTTAATTAAATTTGACATTATATTCAAGTACATTTAGAATGCGCAATGAAAGTTTACGAAACAAATGGCATCCATGTTGTGACGTGACATTCATGTATCACAGGTGACAGGCGCAATCTCAACGGTTTGAGAAATTAAAAAAAAAACATAGACATAATACTACTAGACTAGGCAAGGTATCTGAGCATATGTATGTGAAACCGTCACGCTGCGAAGAAAGGCAGGAGGTAAACCTATCCTTGTCTTACTTAAGAGTTACGCGAGTCTCCTTGGTCTCTTTCTCTTTCTAATAGCGTAACGCAAAGAAGGCCCGCTTGTCTAGTATAGTAGTATTATGTCTATGAAAAAAAATCATATCGTGTGCTCCAGTTATGTCAGTGAGAATTTTTGACAGTGATCACAGAGTACTTAATCACTATGGTGATCACAGAGTAAATTATCAATATGACAGTGATAACATTCTTTAATGATTATTTATCATTTATTTAAGTTGTTACTAAATTGCGTTCTGAAAATTTCGACCAAAGGGCCAAAAGTACGTATTTTCAGCTTTCTGAAATAATATTGATATTGTTTACATTGCTATGTCACTAGAAATTCATATTGAGAAATCACAAATTTTAAATTATTTTAAAACGTTTCTTCATCTAGCGCAGTGATTCCCAAAGTGGTCTATATCGACCCCTAGGGGTCTATGACAACCTGAAAGGGGTCTACGTCAGCGAAAAAAAATTTGGGGGTCCATGAAATGAAAATGGGGGTCCACGATAGTGGATCATATACATTATTTATAAAAGTACCTATGAAGTAAAAAAATATTATATGTATATGTTTATAAAATTGTGTAAGTTGTAGGATGTTGGTATTCGCTTTGTGGTCGCAATACATTTTGAACTTACATATTTGTATATTTTACATAACAGATACAAAATTTTATTTTGAGTAGTTTTAATTTAAATTCAATTAATAAATTTTACATGTGTTTTTACTTTAAGTTTTTAACACTAAATTTCACTACAGTTAGAAAACAGGAAATCAATATCAGGTAAGTAGGGGGTCTACCCAACACGGAAAAACATGGCAAGGGGTCTACGACACAAAAAAGTTTGGGGAACTCTGATCTAGCGTATTTAGATTTTCTTTTCTATAAAATGTTAGGTAATAAATAAAAAATGTAGGTGATAGAGTAACTCCTCAGCTATTACCTAGGGTAGGTACACATGATTTTGAAAATGTGGTTGCATGACAGGTTATTTGAGAAAACATAATTGATTTAACATTCGACAACACAATTCACATTGCATGTTTCATTTGCGAAGTAAGCAATTTTATTAGGAACAAGTTAATTGACCGAATTATTTTGACATTTATAAATTACGATGAAAACACATGCACCATTGTGCTGACACCAAAGAAATAAGTTAGACACAAGACACACATAACAAAACCATTTCAGTTATAAGAAGTTAGGTAGATACGTCATATATATTTGGAAGATTTTGTATTATTTATTTATTTATTTATAACAGATGCTTGCAGTAATAACAGCAGCGCCAAAGCATACTGCAAGCTATTGGTATCTTTTGTCTATGTTATAATAATTATAGTTATAATAAATTATATTTAAGTCAATTTAATTATATTACCTTATAATCTAGATAGGTAGGTACTTACTTAACGAAGGATTTACAAGTTACGTATAATATTATTTATCACCAACTCAGGTAAGTTTAAAAGTAACATATAGAAGTCATTCGTCTTTAGTTTTCAACTTTTTGTGAGTAAACCGCTGATGTTCTTTACCCATTCCGAAGGTTAATTAGTTTGTTTACGGACAAGAGTCTGTGTACAATGAAGGATAACAGATTTTAATTAGTCAGGCCAGTCGGCGGCTGTGTGCTGACTGCTGTGCGGTGCGGTGAACCGTACGCGTGGCCACGGTGAGTCGGTGAGTCGATGACGGTGGTTGCGAAACAATGAAGGTCTTCACTCATGAAATTAATATTACCTACATTATATTAGGCCTTTGCACACAGAGCTCCACGAATGAACACCGATAAATCATGGAGCATTGATATATAGAAGGAGCGCCATCTCATATGAAGGGAAAGTTGGAAAAAATGTCCCACTGTTTACAGAAAATAGAGGTTCCAATAATGGCCATTTCTGAATGGCGCGAGCGCTAGTGTGATACAAATAGCGAACCATGAACATAGCTGTTGTAGACACAGTGAAGTTTGCTGAGTTATGCCTAGTGATTAGATCACCGCAGCGCCACCCGTAACTTTACGTGTTTTCACGGACACTTTTCATATACAGAGATGGCATTCCTTCTCCTCTATTTTCCATGCGATAAATGTAACAACCACCGCCACAGTGTACGTCACTACGTTTCTGATTATTAAACTCCACGGCGTTACCTAGATATGGAGCTTGCAATCGTGACTATTTTTTATTCGGTAATACTGAATTGTCAAACTTTGCATAGGTCTGTAAAATGTTGCAATATATTTCTACGGCTGCAGCAGTTTCAAACACACATTTTTGACTAAAAAGTCACTAATTTTAATCATTAATAATGATAATAAACTTAAGCTAAGTTACAAAATCAAAACTTATCGCCAACTACTTAGTTAGTTAGTACTCAGGTATATACTTACCTAGTAGTTTGCGACCTAATGTGCAGAACATTAGCACAACTGCAAGTAGGAAGTTAAATATCTTACAAAATAAGTCTGCACCGGATTTTCGTTCTGCGTTACTCTTCTTTCTTCTTTTTTAACATTGGGTGAACTGAGCCCGCTCTTGGCATTCACCGCGTGCCTTATGATAGACACAAAACACATAGAGGCGCCGGCAGTGAATGCGAAGGAAGCGGGCTGTCTTCTTCTAAACACATCTTCACATTTCAATCTTTCACGTTCCTTCTTCATAATTTTTCTTCTTTAAATCACCACGGTTAGCTAACAAAATATTATTATGAAATGAATGATAAGATCCTTACGATATTTATACACAATCATCACAAATTGAACATTGCTCTCGAAGAAGCTACAGGTACTTACATAGCTATGTGTGTAGTTTAATATATTTTGTATATAATAATTATATAGGCAACAATTTAAAGTTATCATCCTAATTTTTACTACGTAAATAATTTTCAACTTATATTTATTTATAAAGTGAAAAAAAAACTTGAGAGGTGTCAAGGGACACCCGGATGGAACGAAGTTCCTTGCAGTCAGTACTAGGATAGCAAAAACATGCAGCAAGTGTGCCAAAACAAATCTAAGGTATTAAATTTCGTGAGAAACCTTAGATTTGTTTTGGCACACTCGCTTGCATGTTTTTACTATCCTAGTACTCTGGCTTGCTTTCTATGTAAAAAAAACTACGACGGCAAAAAGTGTCGTTACCGGCAAAAAGTGCCGTTACCAAATTTTGCGCCTAGCCCCCTTTCGCAACGTGCGATAAGGAACTTCGTTCCAAAAACAACTTAGTAAGATTACGACATAGAATACAGCATGAATAAAATATGTAGACTTTAAGTTATCTGCATAAATATCTACAGGTACAAGAACAAGTAATAGTAGGTACAAGATTACTTAAACTTGCTTTATTGCGAAATATACCTTAGCTGCATAGGTTCTATATTGGAAGACAACAAAACGTCGATAGGCGAGTTACGGCGAAGGCAACAGGCGCAGAGGACACAGTGAAGTGCTCCTCTTGGTCTCGCTTAGCAGAAATGAAGAGCACTTCAGCTTGTCGTACAAAACATGGCAAAAGTTCTGTAGACGTGGTTCGATCATCGTTTTAGAAACGAATACAACGTTACAAAAGACTGAGTAGAATAAGATGAGATTTCCAATTTAGAATCTTTATTAGGTAATATTGTACAAAACAACAAATTGTTTTCTTAAATTAGAGATGTAACACAACAATATTATTTAATTAGACAAATTTTATCGCCAGCATTATACTTCTCAAAATTATAAAGATCCAGATCAATTATGATTACTTATGTTTTCAAATTGTCTCAGCATTTGATTCGCATTTATATATAATTTACTTGTATATTATTAAGTGTGCTTATAATTATCTTCAAGCCATTAATGACCCACTACTGGGCACGGGTCTCTCCTCTTGAGGAGGCCTAGAGCATACTCCGCCACGCTGCTCCAGTGCGGATTGGTGGAGGGGTTAGTGGCCAGCACGAGTGTCGGAAGTTTTCAAACCGTCCGAGGGCCTCCGACATGGCTTAACGACTGTTATCTTAATGATAACAACCGGGACCGACGACTTTACGTGCCCTTTGAAGCACGGAAATGCTCAAGAAATTTTTGCCACTAGCGGTCACCCATCCAACTACCGACAGCGCCCGCTGTTGCTTAACTTTGTCGATCGCATAGGATCGGCGCGGCGCAAGCCGCCGCGGCCGGGCTATGAGTGCTTGTCTTCAAAAATTATGTCTTACTGAAGAGGTGATAAGTACTTACTTTGTTTTAATAATTAATGACCTGATAAGTTTTATTTGTTTTAATAATTAATATTTTTATAATTATAATTTATAGGCTTATAGCTCAACAAAACAAGCAACAGAATTCATTTCATGAAATTCAATCGACGAAAGTTTAATCCAATTCACAAATAGCGTAATAATTAAAAGAAGTTATGAAAAATAATCAAAATATGAACGTACCTAGAAATAACATGATAGCTGTGGATCACAATGCACCTACTGGATCATAGTGTGGCACAGTTATTATCACGGTCATAGATTAGGGGAGCATTGTCAGACGAATAATGGTTGCAATGGTGGCTTGCAGCTGTCGATGCTCAGGGGTGTCGGGGGAATTTACACCAAATCTTAGATATCAAAATTATATCACTAAATGATTGTGGATGGGGATAGTTTTTAACCGACTTCAAAAAAGGAGGAGGTATTCAATTTGACTGTATTTTTTGTTTGTGACCTCAGAACTTTCGACTGGGTGAAACGATTTTGATGTTTTTTTTTAATCGAAAGCTGGTGTTTGACATGTGTGGTCCCACTTTTTTTTTATGGAAACAGCCGGCAAACGAGCTGACGATCCACCTGATGGTAAGTGGCTATCGTCGCCCATGGACATCAGCAACACTAAGGGCATCACTGATGTGTTGCGGGCCAAGAAACAGAGAAGAAAAAGAAAGAAGGAACTGGCTCTCAAGCCCCCAGCCGGAACACGACGAGTCGTTTGGCGGCTGACTCATGCTCAAGGGTGGTAGCTATGCAGGCGAACCCCATGGAGAAATAATAATAGCAGTAATGGTAGGTATTAATTAACAATTAAAATCAATATTACCAATATAATCCCTTGAGAGGTCCTACCACCAGCAGGCCGGATTAAGTCGCCTCTTACGACACCCGTCTGGCGTGGGGTTGGGGATAGTAGTCTAAGCCGCCCCAATACGGCTAAAACTTAAATTTGAGCGAGATCTGACGAGTAGTTTTTGGATTATCCCTAATTTTGAGGTCGGTTATTTTTTTCAAAGAATTACATATTATTTCGCATTGGTATAGGTATCGTTTGGTTAGTTTACTTAAGTCTATTAAGTATTCTGTGTAGATGCAGTTTTTACCCGACTGCGCAACGCAAAGAAGGGTTGCTTATCAGTCTATGTATGTTTGTTCCTATGAGGCGTCGCGGCGTCGCGTTGTAGAGACCAAACGCGTTGATGGATTTTGATGATTTTTACATGAATCGTATCACAATGATGAAAAAAAAGTTAGTATTAGCAGAGAAGAAATATTAGTACTTATAAATAAGTAGTATTAGTTTACTTTGCTGAAACAATCCACGGTTAACATGTTTGTGTGATGGTATTACTTTCGCGAGTATGAATCCTAACTAAAAACTGTAAATGAAAAAAAAAACAAATAACCCGCTGCGTAATAAAACTAAAAAGAAAAACATAAGCCCAGTAGTTTAAGTAATACTGAGCAAAAACCATAGAAGGATTAACAGTCGGGACCCATTTAAATTTTACAGGGCTGCTTGGGAAAAAACAAACAAGATTTGATTAGTTAGCTGTTGATTTTTTGTGTGATACTCGATCAGGAAAAATAATGTATTTCTTTAGTTGATAATAGATTTATGGAAATTGTGAGTTGTGTTTTAAATTAAAAGTGAAATAAACAACATGCCTTACATAAAATAATATAAATGTAATTGATCATAATTATGTCTCTACATAGAAGAAATTTGAAAAACTATGATTGTGCGATTTAACGCAATAGATCACATAACAGTACCAATTTTTTTGTCTGTGCGTTTGTTACCGCTAATCCCATGCGCTAATCTCGAAACGATGTTTTCACTGTTGTGTTATAAGCCTGGGGTAACATTTGTTTGTTACCCCAAACAAAACATGAAAAAAACTTACATATTTAGTGTGTTTAGTTGTACTAAACTAAAACTAAATTAGATATAACTTTTCCGCAGCAACGCAAGTTTTTTACTAGATACCATTTAAATGCGGTTAGTAGGTATACCTATAAATCTGGAGAACTTAGTCAATTAAGTTGCTTAGTATTACGTAATGGTGAGTTAACTTGGCAGTTGGCAAGTAGTTCTGGTCCCGGGAGGTTGGCAGAGCGCCCGGGCGCCCGGCTACTTCACCTCATTACATTCATGCGGTACACATTACCCCCAAAATTACACATTAGAATAAATTTGCGAACTAAATTATTAAAATCGCAAGCTTCAACGAACTTTGCAAAGACTGCAGTAGCTTATCGTATCATAGCGCTAAATTGCATGTAGTTTCTCAGTGTGAACTAAGATAATTTAAAAAACTTTGTGATATTTCATGTTTCACGAAAACGCTATTCCAAGTGATAGAGTGAGTCACTCATAGTTTATTCATTGCTCTTAGTTAGAACCGAATGTAGTGATTATAAAAATATTGATGACCAAAAATGACCTTGCATTAGTTACTTTAAACCTTGAACTTTGTTTAGCCATTACGTATTTGGTAGAGTTAAATAAAATAATAATAATAAAAAAAACAAAAACAAAAACCCGACTGATTGTGAGTAAAAAAACTAAAGATCAAAAACAAGCCCCAAGTTTAGAAAGTTGTTAACAGTAATACTGAACAACTACACAACAGAAGGATTCAGTCGGGACCTATTTAAATTTTACAGGGCTGCTTGGGAAAAACGACAAGATTTGATTGGTTGAAGAATGGCTCCTACCTACGTATACCTACCTACCTACGTATGTGTAAAATAGTAGGTATCTACGAAAAGTATTAATGTTTTATTCTAATGGGGTTTGTGGATCGTTCAGTTTTGATTATCTACACGTGGCGTAAGTACTTAACACATATTGATTTTTACTAGGCTTGTTTTCTATTGTGAGTCCATTGGGAGAGATTACGATATGACAAAACTATTAGTAACTATATGTTTAGGTAAATAATTTTATCAACTATCACTTTTACTTACTCACAGACATGAATAACTGGAATGTTTTTGGTTTTGCTTATTTTTTGTGCTGATAATGTAACCAATTCAAATCAAAACAACCCTTTAGTTTCCTCATTATTCCTTCACCTAGGCAAGTGATAATTAAGTTCTGACACGCATAATGTACCTACATAACTAATTGACTTGTTAGTAGGAATTGTAATGTGCTTTTAAGCTTACATTCAAAAAGGTGCACTTACTATCCGTTGGCATGTCTTTTCGTGCGCTAGTTAGTGACTAAAATATTGCCGTTATAACTCCTGCACCGATTTACACCAGTAAGTAACTCTTATACTATTCATTTAACGTAAGTAGGTTATACAATATTGATATACTGTGACAATAACCTTTTAATGTAACCGTATGTTACGTAAAAGAATATAGTAGAGACTATGAAAGACGAAGATGAAAAGGTTTTTATAAAAAACCTCTTTAATATCTACTAACTATAATCAAATATTATTAAAAACTTTTTAATTAGCAAAAATTGACACTATCTAAATGTTATTCAGTACCTATTGAAAACTACTAAAATCCATAATATTGACTTAGTAGTAGCAGTGGTGGCGTGGCGTTCACCATGGTGAAATAATGTAAACACGAAGGTACTCGTAACACGCCTCGTAATTACACCGCCGAATGAAGTGAAGGGGAGTGACTGCGAGCGCCGTGCAGGCCGGTGAATGATTGTTTCTACACTACGCTACTCTACACGAAGCAAAAGCTCACACAACATTATAGGTAAGTTGTAAAAGGCAGTGTTTAGGTACTCGTAATAATGTAGGCCGTTTTATGACATAAAAATGTTATCGTTTTTTATTAATACTTTGGATCTCGTGGGTTTGGACACCAGCTTTTATACTTAGTGCTTGTATTAATAAATAAATAAAATCGTTGCCTGGTGGTCTATGGTCAGCGCAATCTGTACTCATCCATTACGGATGGCCAAGAAACCATTGATCTGGATAATTGTATTACAGCAGGGAATCAAAAGGCACTTCAGCTTTCAAGATTTGTCCCATTCATGCAAAGTGCTGTCAAAGTAACGAACGAAGCAAATTAAATAAAAGCTTGAAGAAACTATTGCCGAGAGATTAAGAAAATGGACACTGTATAGCTCATTGAACGTGCCCTACAGTGGGTAGTGCTATCCATCCATCTGTATAGCGTGCCAAACGTGCCATACATTATCGGCTATTACGTAGCGTCGGTAAGGGTCGTCGAGAGGGAAGCCCTTCGCGACTTCCGGCGACGTCACAAGAGCCGCCTTCACTCGATGGATCATTGGCCCTCGCGACAACACTACGCGACCTTTACTATCGATGTAGTTAGTGTCAGATGTTCACACATTCAACACTTTATGACGATGATACGAAATTATGACTTGAGACTTTTATCATTAAAGTATTATTTTACGGGGTTGTTTTTTTTATGGAAATACCCGACAAACGAGCTGATGATCCACCTGATGGTAAGTGGCTTTTGTCGCCCATGGACATCAGCGACATCAAAGGCATCACTGATGCGTTGCAGACCAAGCAAGAGAGAAAAATAAGAAAGAAAGATTTTTGGTTCGCTGGCGAATTTGTTCTTTACGTGATTATTAAAATTTTAGAGCACTCGTAAAACTGACTGTCCTTCTGTAACGAAAAACTTTAATTTGACTCGGTATACAAAGTTACTGATCCACTCTCAGAAGTATAAATTAAATAAAAAAGCTCTCTTTCAGATAGGCATTTCGGAAAGCAGTTTTGAAATTAATTGAGGTTAATATTATGGGATTATGGGAAACATCTGTTATTAGGTAAAGCAGTTCAGTGGGAGATCGCTGGGCTCTGTGCAGTGTTGCCAATGCAAATTTTTAGACGGCCGTGTACATTAGATAAAAAAAGCGGCCAAGTGCGAGTCGGACTCGCCCATGAAGGGTTCCGTAGCAGCAAGTAACATAATATAAAAGTTCTTGAAGTTCTTTGTAACTTTGATCGAGGTAAATTGCGGTTTACGATTTATGACGTATTAAAAAAAAAACCACTTACTAGATCTCGTTCAAACCAATTTTCGTTGGAAGTTTGCATGGTAATGTACATCATATATTTTTTTTAGTTTTATCATTCTCTTATTTTAGAAGTTACGGGGGGGGGGGGGGGGACACACATTTTACCACTTTGGAAGTGTCTTTCGCGCAAACTATTCAGTTTAGAAAAAAGTGATACTAGAAACCTCAATATCATTTTTGAAGACCTATTCATCGATACCCCACACGTATGGGTTTGATGAAAAAAAAATTTTTGAGTTTCAGTTCTAAGTATGGGGAACCCCCAAAATTTATTGTTTTTTTCTATTTTTGTGTGAAAATCTTAATGCGGTTCACAGAATACATCTACTTACCAAGTTTCAACAGTATAGTTCCTATAGTTTCGGAAAAAAGTGGCTGTGACATACGGACGGACGGACAGACAGACAGACAGACAGACAGACAGACAGACAGACATGACGAATCTATAAGGGTTCCGTTTTTTGCCATTTGGCTACGGAACCCTAAAAAGCCGTGTTTATATGGAAAAAGATCAACTGTGGGCCGTGTCCACAGCTGCCAATTTGCGAAAAGCCGTAGAATTGGCTAATGAAATAGGGCGTAGGGCAGTCGTAGGCCGTAGATTTTGTGATTTTTTTGGGCCCGAAGCCGCCTGAAAGCCGTAGAACACGGTAATTGCCGTAGCATTGGCAACACTGGCTCTGTGTCTTGATCCTAACCGTTAACCTAACTCACCTACCAGTACAAGTACAGCTCTTGTGACTAATGGTGCACGAGGGTGCAAAATAGCTGACGAAATAAATGAAACTCCTGGTAGAACTCAGCGGCCTCAGTTCCATCCAACCGGTCAAGTGACGATCTTTGCCAGATACAAATGAATTAAAAAAATCATGAGCATCAATCATGGCGAAGAATATTACCTTATGGTCATCGCTAAGAAAGACGTTGTTGTGTTTTATTATGATGTAGAGCAGGTGCCACTGCTTGGAACAATGAGTCCCGGAGTCAATCTAGGCCAAGGTTAAGAAATCTTAGATACCTACGTACCTAAACCTTTGCTTTCAGGAGTTTCAGGTCATGTTCTACATATGTCATGTCTTTTCCCGATCCCCAAAAGAATCCTAGTAGGACAAACACTATAAATGTAATACTAACGCCCCAAATCAGAGCCACTTACTTACTTTAATCGTTCCATATTAAAAAATCACCATACAAATTCTGTACTAAGGAACGATTTAGGTAACCGTTAGCAACTCTGAGTTGAGAGGTAAGTTATGGTAACAGCCAGAGTATCTCAAAGCGTCGTAAGGAGTGCACGACCTGTTTCGTACTGCCAAAAGCTGGCACGACCTTAGCACACTTGCGACCCGAATTCTGTTTATAGGTTTTTTACGGCATGCTAATAATATCAGCGGCGCGGAGGGTGCACAGGGTGCAAGGGGTACATGGGGTCGCGTGGCTCCCTCACGGCCGTTGAACTTCCCTTCCATTCTACTTTTTACACGACCATCAAAGTTCAACTCTTTTATAGACTCCGATTGAATTTTTATAATCTGTTTTAGAATTTTTATAACACATCTAAAATCAACCAGGAAATTATTTATAGGTAGGTATTTGTTCCGGTTGTGATTTCCACGAGCCAGTAATAATGCAATAATGCAGGCCCTTTGCTTTGTTTATCGCTACTACGGATAGGCGACTCTTTAGTGTTACAAATAGACAACAGACTTCACTTAACATTAGATTGTTTGTCAGCTCTATATTAATTCTTCAGGGTAGTGCAATGCAATTATCCACGCGATATACAAAGCCTTACTGGTCTTGGAAATGACCTGACGCCATTGACCTCTTTCTTGACTAATAGAGCGTGCCACGGGCAGGAGAGGTTGGCTTACATTCAAGGCTGGACAATGAACATAAACTGACTTACGTGCTATCTATATAGTTTTCGTGTATATGATATCACGATAAACAATCGATTCCTAACATTTGATGGCATTTCGGTGGCCATCGGAGAGAATAAAACTTCCTACATGACGTGTTGCCTTGACAAACTTTGTCGTGTCAGGGGACCACTAGTGTGTGTGTAACTGTATGTAAATCTTTAATGAAATAAATACTTAATCAATAAAATAATTATGGACCTAACAACCTACCAAAAATTGACATTAAGTACATTAGGTATACGTAGGTAATCCGAGTAGGTACAAAGATATATGTAAGTAGATAGGTATGTAGTCTGGTATTGAACGGACCCTCGACACGACCAAGTTTTCATTTAAATGTGTTCGGTCGATGTTTTTTTACTTTTTATTTTTACCTGACTTTTTACTTTTTACCTATTCAGACTTTTATTTAGTTTTTTGAGTCGGGGTTTTTTTTTAAATTTTAAATTTAAGTTTTATTTGACTAAACGCGATCCTAGTAATTAATAATTCCAGGGCCGTGTGATGCTTGCTTGATAACTGATGATTTTATTCTATGCAGCTGTCTAAATAACATAATATGTAACGAATACCTACATAAATTTGCATTTCTAGTTTCCATTACTATTAAATGTATGCGATAGTTAAAAGGGTTACGTTCAGAAACTAGTGGAACTGGTCTAATGTGTTGGATAATGTGTTCATAACTTCGAAATTTGGACGCAGGGTCCATACAAAGGACCGGGGGCTCGTAGGGTACCGTGGGAGAAGGTGCTGTCACAATTTCCAATGCGAGCTCCACCCCGCGCAGCTGTCGCGATAATATATGGACTCGTCGATGGATCGATTGTTTGATTCACGCACGCTCATTGTTCCTACTCGATTGTTCCTCGATTGTTCGCTAACAGATTTTTGTCACCCTGAATACGGTTTTGTATTATTAATAACATCGGCCACTACGTGGGACCCGTTAATTGAGGTCAATTACTAGAATTTTGGACTACGCATTTTCACATAGTAAAGTTTGAAACACAAAGGGACGGATGATGAGGATGGATGAAGTACGCGCGGAACTTGTGCACTCATTTGGATGTCTAAATTACTGCTACTGCTATAATACATTTTAGAATAACATAAAATCATAAAGAGTATTGTATATACCTAAATATATTAAATTATTATGGCTCTAAGTAAAATATACTATGTACCTATGTAATATTGTATCTATTATTAAAAAAAAAAAACACTAACCAAACATTATTTTGTGACATTAATGTCTGGTCGGTTGGAATCGAACCCGGGACATCTAGCTCCGCAGGCAGGGTCATTAACGAATAAGCTACGGAGTCGATTAGCGTAACATTGTTGGGCACGGTTAATGACCAGTGACTCACTTATATTTTATTGTGAGAGGAGATTCTTGTCTTATTGCACAAATATAGGGCTCTAGAGTACGAGTATATAAAACGCATTCTATTACAGTAAAGGAAAGTTTGTAAGCACTGTTTACATTGGATACCATTATCACTAACACACCTATTATAAACATTGACGTATTGCCAACCAAGAAGAAAACATTATAATAGAAACATATTAAAAAAATCACGATTTATTCGAATGTTTAATAGAGGATAGGCAACTAAGAGATAACTCAATAGAGAAAGAACTCTATTAATTAGCTTCAGAGGGACTTGGCGAAGTTTAGTAGACTGCGCCTGGAGAAGCTAATGCTGAATTTGCTGAAAGATGGAGCCCCTTAAAACACCTCAAGGTTTAAAACTATTTAAAAACTTAAATAATGAACAGTAACTAAAAGTTCACGCATTTATTCATTTCGTGGAAAACAAAAACTAAGTCCTTTAAACAATCGTTTAACGCTCCAGACACACATTAAAAATACGTTAAGATTTTTTGAGGATACTCATCACAACCTTTAACCTCATTCACTGAAGGATGAAGCAAGAGTATATATATTTTACATGCGTAACCTCAGCGCGTAACATTTAACAACAAAAGAAACAGCGAATGATGCTCCTCGGTACATTTTAAAAATAATAGGTACACAGTAGATACAGACTCCATCAGACTCCAGAGTATATTATAATTAAAATTATACAAAACTTAATTTTATAATTTATATTAGAATTTATAGTGATATGTTTATTTTACAGTATGCAATACAATACGTTACATACGTAGGGTTTAGTTAGTCTGACCACCACTGATATGCAACCGAACAAATTTGCAATTTAAATAATATGTGTAATTCACAGATAATGTATTCATTTGCAAACTGTGGTGGTCCTGTTTCGACCCTAATGCGTACAATAGATGCATTTTTATGCACTCCTACTTATATAGAGCAGATAGCCCGCGCGTGCAAATAATGTAAAGTTTTAGAACTAGACAAAGCGAGTTGGATTAATCACCAAAAATATGGGGTGCGTTTTTTGCGTAAAGTTGAATGGTCTAGGCGCAAGGGTCGTT
The DNA here is from genome assembly GCA_911387775.1 of Thymelicus sylvestris. NCBI lineage: Eukaryota > Metazoa > Arthropoda > Insecta > Lepidoptera > Hesperiidae > Thymelicus > Thymelicus sylvestris. The sequence continues at coordinate 4,392,284 of OU426888.1, forward strand.
GTACGCAGCTGCGCGGCCGCGGATCAAATTGATATCTCGCGCGCATATGTCGCGTGCGCGCCACGTCACGCAATATGGCTGCGAGGTGCGCCCGCGCACCCCTAAAGACATATTGCGAACTTTGTTGACAAAATATTTCAGTAAAAGGATCTTTCGTGATAGAATTATACTTAGTATGTATGAGCACCATTTTTAATCTCAAATATCATATATTTTTTAATCTCATTTTACATCTTTTATTTAACCGACTTCAAAAAAGGAGGAGGTATTCAATTATACTGTATTTTTTTTTAAGTTTGTTACCTCAGAACTTTCGACTGGGTGAACCGCTTTTGATGATTCTTCTTTAAATCGAAAGCTAGTGCTTGTCATGTGGTCCCACACAAACCACACAAGCAAGATCTGACGAGTAGTTCTTGAGTTATAAAATTTTGAAGTCGGCTATTTTTTGTCAACCATTATTAATCTCAAATATTAAATATCCTGTAGGTACTTCGTTTCTAATTTTTTTTTTCTGTACAGATATTTGGACAAGTGCCACTTTTGTCGACTTATTGACAAAAATGTTAGTGTAGAAACACACACGAACATAGATAACAAAAAATAATTTACAATTAGACACAAAAAATAAAGGAAACAAAAATAAATATTTATAATTATTACTTTGGTTTATAACGTTCGCATGTGTCGAGTGGCCCAGAAAATGGAGCTCACTCAGCATAATGCGTAGTGGTCTACGGCGCTGATTTTCAGTGAGTCCAGTTGATGCACGGACGTCAGTGTCTTTAACAGGTTTAAAAACTCACTTTTAAACTAAACTAACTAAATAGTAGTGTGACGCATCCCCGACTTGAAATCAGAGGAGAAAGGCAGAGAGGAGGGGGGTATGCGTTGTTGTGACCCGTAGTCAAATATTTTTCATTTTGCAGAAACTGTTTTGTAGCTGGTTTGAGGAAGAAAACTGCGGATCTTGAATTATTGTAATTTATTTTCATGGAAGGCACACAATTCGCACACACTCGGTAGCACAGCCGGAAGCAAGAGAGAAAAAAAAATGTTGCCAACATTGGCACTACAATTTCGTCTGTGGATAGCACAGAATATAAATTAATGTTTGGTTGGGTTCCCAACATGCTCCCACCAACAAGAAAAAAATTAATTTTACACAAAAAGCATAGAAAGAAAACCATGTCATCACATTACATAATTATGACTTGGAATTAAATAAACATTTTCTAAATTGTTTACAAACATTGAAACAAGAGAAGAAATTGAAATATAATTGAAGTAATTGATAGAATTATTGAAATTGTTAATAAAGATTACATTGAACAAATTACATTGTTTTATTTGTCAACAATATGAACCTAGTGCCCTCTATTGTCAAGTATTAGCAACTTATTGTAGGTCGATATTGTTAAATAAACATTTTACACTTACATTTTACTTATAAATTTTTACATTTACATTTTACTGAAATTATAAGTTCTAAATTATTAATAACATTTTTATTATAAATTGTCAATATTATAAATTGTCAATATTAAACATAGTTGTCAAGTCTGGAGCAAATTTTTATTTAATACAAATTAATAATGAATTTATGAATACAATTGAAATTAATTTATGTCAACAGGAAGTAAACAAATTTTAGTTATAGACCTTGTATGAGTTTTCCCATTTGGTAATTTCACTTCTACAGCCCTAACTTTATTGTCATGACCAGGAAAAACATTTATGACTCTAGCCATTGGCCAGTGCAAAGGAGGAATATTATTATCTATTAATATTACCAAAGAACCAACTTGTATGTTAGGTAAAGCAGTTTTCCACTTAGGTCTAGATTGCAAAACATTAAGATAACTTTTACTCCATACCTTCCAATAATGTTGGTACATATTACAACATACATTCCAGAACCTTAATCTATTAACAGGTATATTAGTTACATCATTTTCAGGAAAGCTATTTAGAGCCCTACCTACCAAGAAATGACCTGGAGTTAGGTAAGTATAGTCGTCTATGTCTGTTGACAATGGAGTTAACGGTCTGCTATTTAATATGGATTCTATTTGACATAAAACTGTACTTAACTCTTCGTATGTAAGCAAAGCCTTTAACATAACACGTTTAAGGTGAAATTTAGTAGATCGGACTGCAGCCTCCCATAATCCTCCAAAAATCGGTGAGTAGCTCGGGATGAAATGGAATTGTATCCCCTGTGGAGCTGTATATGATTGTACCTGCTGTTGGTGGTCATGGGAGGATTGTAGTTTATATAATTCAACTAACTGGTTCTTTGCACCTTTAAATGTTGAAGCGTTATCGCAATAAATATCACTAGGCAAACCCCTTCTTGCAATAAAACGTTTTAGCGAAGCTATAAAGGCAGGTGTAGTTAAATCAGAGGTCAGCTCCAGATGAACTGCCTTAGTTACAAAGCAAACAAAGACGCAAATGTAACCTTTTGAAACCACAGCACTTCTAATCCTAGACTGCTTGATGGCTATAGGCCCGGCAAAATCAATTCCAACCTTTTCAAAAACTCTGCACTTATTTACCCGATCATGAGGCAAAGAACCCATTAGCTGTTTGGCTGCTTCAGCCTTTAATCTAAAGCATACAAGACATTTATGAATAATCTTCTTAATCTCATTTACACCATTAATTAACCAAAATTTTTGATTTATTGATGACAAAGTAATCTTGTGACCGGCATGTAAGTTTCTAACATGTTCTGTTTGAATAATTAACTGAGTTATTCTAGACTTATTGGGAAGAATAGCTGGGTGCTTTTGTGAATATGGAATTGTAGCAAGGTCCAGCCTCCCACCTACGCGTAAGATGCCTCTGTCATCAACAAAAGGATTTAAAGATACAATATTTCCCTTTAAGGGTTTCTTATTTAATAACATGTCAATTTCGTTACTAAAGTATTTTTGTTGTTCATACTTAACAATCAATAGCATTGCATTATTCAACTCTTCAGTAAGCAAATAATTATTTTTAATTTTGTTTGACTTTAAATTATTATAAAAACGCAATATGTAAGCAAGAACTCGCTGCATTTTGTGGAGATCAGAGTATTTATCAAGAAAATCTAAGCATAGAACAGCATTAGCCTTATTTGCATTAAAATTGGAGCATACCATAGCACTGGAGGATGCGGAGCCACTGCAAGCAGACTTTACTTCAGGTAAGTCCGTAGATATAGCAAATTCATTACCTTCGGGCAGTTGATATGTGCTGTCATGCAGAAAGCTAGGGCCAGACCACCATAGTGGATGCTCATGCAGCTCATGCGGCTTCAGCCCCCTGCTGAGGCAGTCGGCAGGGTTGTCACTTGATTTGATATAAGACCAAATATATTTACCTGTATGTTGTAAAATAACCCTTACTCTGTTCGCTACATACACATTAAGCTTGGTTATATCTATTTTTAGCCATGACAAAACTACTTGAGAGTCGGAATATAAAAGTACATCATTAATAGTTAACTTAAGACTCAAAATTGAATGAACCTTCGTAACTAATTTTGCCAATAGTAGTGCAGCATTGAGCTCTAATCTGGGTACGGTAAGCCTTTGCTGCAGAGGATTAACCTTTGATTTTGAACAGAGTAAAGTTTGTTTCACAGTACCTGTTTCGTCGATCACTCGCAGATACAAGCAGCACCCGTACGCAGCTGAGCCAGCGGCATCTGCACACCCTATTAGTTGTACCTTGCAGTTGTTGTCAGACATTACATTTCTATTTATATGTATGGGTTTCATGACACATAAATCATTATAAAATTCAAACCAGATCATTTTCAACTCGTCAGTCAAACAAGAATTCCAACCTAATTTAGCCGCCCATATTTTCTGTATAATTAATTTTGCAGTCACTATTATAGGACCTACTAGACCTAAGGGGTCATAGAATTTGGCTATATGGCTAAGTACTTCTCGCTTAGTGTTAGGAATACTACCTGTAGGACTAGGACTGGTTATGTTTATGGTATCTGTTCTGGTGTTATATGAAACACCTAAAGTTTTTAAACTGTAATTTTGTTTTTGAAGATCAACTTCATCAAAATGCTGTTTCTCAAGAGGTATATCCTGTAAAATCTCTGCATTATTGGAAGCCCATTTGTGCGCCTCAAATCCTCCCAGGTCCAATAGTTGAATTAATTGTTTTTTCATTTCAACCAAGGACTCTAATGAGCTGCTGGAGACTAAAATGTCATCACAGTAAGCCTGATTAAGGAGAATAAATGATGCAGCAGGAAACTCAACTTGATATTGTTTCGCTAGCTCCATTAAACATCGGGTAGCTAGAAATGTAGAGCATTTTAGACCATATGTGACCGTATTTAATTCAATACATTTTATATGTTCCTCGGGAGTGTCCCTCCACAAGATAAGCTGCAATGATCTATAATCAGGATCGAGACCAATTGAGCGGAACATATTTTTTAAGTCAGTACTGAATGTATGAGTACCTATTCGAAACAACATTAATATGTCGAACAGTTCATTTTGTACTACTTTACCATTTAATAAAAGGTCATTAAGAGAACGACCTAATTGTGTTGACATTGAACCATCGAATACGACTCGACACTTATTGGTCTTCTTGTCTTGTCTTATCACAGCATGGTGTGGTAAGAAGAAGACAGCGTCTTTTGTGAGATCGTATTTGTCAATATTTATATATGAACCATGACCCAGCTGCACATATTGATGTATGAAATTTTTATATTGTTCAAACAGCTGTGGTTCCTTTTTAAATCTTTTTTCTAAATTATAAAATCTTTTCAGTGTCAAATTAAAGGAGTCGCCTATTGCCTCATTAACTTTGTCTAGTGGCACTTTTAAAGGCAAAGCAACTTGAAACTTTTTATCTTTTAAAACTACAGACTTTTGAAAAATTTGTTCGCATTGGTCAAACTCAGGACTGGTTTCTGAGAAGAATTCAGGCACACTTTCAGTCTTCCAAAGATTAGAAACAGCATTATTGATGTCAGAATCACATTGTTTACAAAATAAATTTACCTTAAATTGTTGATAATGACATTGGTTTGACAGAGTACCTGCGACAACATAACCAAACCTTGTGTTTAAGAAGTATGGTTGCTGGTTATTTGCTGGTGCTGACTGGCCGCTGCTGAATGGTGCTGGCTCTTCAATATGGCCGAGATGATCAGCCTGAGGCAGCAACACATAGTATGCAAGAGGCGGTGCTTGTAGCTACGTTGCTCGCAGTTGACTTGTAGCGCTGCCCTGGCAGAGCACGCTGTGGCCCAGGCGGAGCACACTGCGGTTGCTGCAGTGGCCCGCGGGCAGCTGGCTCCGCATTCTCCAGGGCTAGGGCCCGTTTGTCACTAAACGTGGGTATGTCGATACTTGGTAACTTGTTTGACGAGCGATGTTGCGCGGGGGTCCGCTCGGATTCTTTTCCGGCGATCAGCTCCCGTAGCCTTACCAAGGCCCGCTCGTAGCATACCTCATATTCTGATGACGGCTCCTCCATTGTCTCGATGCAAAGTTCCTCGTACCTGTCGAAGAGGGACGTAAGACGCTCCAACTTGACTGAAAGCGCCTGCCTTGACAGTTGTGATAGCGCCTCTTCATCATGTAGGGAATTAATCATTTTCGTCAATTTGCCTTTTGCGTAACCTCTCCTGGCGACAGGATCTGCCATCTTCAATGCCTGGCTCCCCGACGAGACTCCTTTCGCTTCGTCCTTGCTTGACATTGTCCGTGAGGTTATTCGGTCACCGCGTGTGACGTGTCCGGTCCGGGTGAAGACGCACAATATTAATCTAATCAAATTTTGAAACGCGTAGGTACGTAGTTCTTGCCGACATCGACGATATAATTTCTTATTAATTAAGTTCAACTTCTTGGCTTGGCTTGCAAATTGTAATAAATTTTCTTGACTCTTGCTTGACTTGACTTGAATCGCACCGAACGGCTGGCTTGTCGTCGTAAGTGAGCGAGTGAGTAGTGACACGGCGAGCTAGCATTGGCTAGCGCTACGCAGGCGACGCTTGAACTCGTGCCGTGATTGGTCGAATCGACTGCAGCAACGCAGTACCAACCACAGCAGCGTCACCGCGATATATCTGCTTGATCGATAACTCGATAAAATGGCGTCACAAACTCCTTTTGACGCGAGAATGATAATTCTTGCAATTACCTTTATGTTCAAGATTCTTGTCAATTCCAGATCTCTTCCACGTCGCAGGCTCGATGGACCATGTTTTGTAGCTGGTTTGAGGAAGAAAACTGCGGATCTTGAATTATTGTAATTTATTTTCATGGAAGGCACACAATTCGCACACACTCGGTAGCACAGCCGGAAGCAAGAGAGAAAAAAAAATGTTGCCAACATTGGCACTACAATTTCGTCTGTGGATAGCACAGAATATAAATTAATGTTTGGTTGGGTTCCCAACAGAAACCTCTAGCGAAAAAGCTAAAATATGAAAGGGACCGTCATGTTATATTGTAATTACATTTGTATATTACTGTCCTAATGTTAATTAAATTCCGTAATTGTTTTATTTAAAAGCTTTATTACGAAGTGTAATAAGCTGTACAATGGTGGGGCCCCGAGTCCCCTCGCGGCTGTTATCTGCAATCGATGCGATAACGGTCTACAATCAGCTGTAACGCTCTCGTAAAACGACTACAAAACTTAATATATTCATGCCGTCAGATCCGAGATATAACACGGCCTCTTTTATGGTACTTACACTATATAATTTTTGCAAGTCAGTTTCTATATTTTAACTTTCGTTTAACTTCACTATTTATATAAATTTCCAAAGTTGTTAAGTAAGTGACACATGATTAGACTAAGAAACAAATCGAGATTTTTTTTAAAAGCTAAAGCTTAATATAGTTTCACTTGTTGTCTGTGGACACACATCAAATCTTTTTTTTTAATAATTCTTGACAAAAAATAACCGATAAAACTTTATGACTTCGTTGACCAACATTGCACACTTGATCTTAAGCATTCACTCATAAAAATTAATAAAAAACTAATTTTTAACCAACTGACTAATTTTACTACCTAAATAGTATATTATTAACTTAATACTAGTAATCACCCTTGCATCGCATCGAGAAATATATGACTTAGAAACCACACCGATTTACATGGGATTAGTTCAATTCCCTTTTTTTATTTGTAAACCAATTGAACTAAAACAAACTCTACCTTAATGTTATCCTAAGCTTACTACCATACATAAATGAAAACCACATTCAAATCAGTTAAGCGATTTCTGAGATTAGCGGGAACAAACAATCAGACAAAAAATCCTGAAATAGGTATTTTCAATATATATATACTTAGGTATGTATCACATACATCAGTTTTATGTATATGTATAATTTCACTAATTAGAAGATAAATAAAATAAAATTAGCACAGCTATCATGAAGAATAGTAACCGGGAACTATTGTCATTGATCAGTATCATTTTTAAAAGTTTCCAGGGAGCAGAGGTAGGCTATGACATGGCTATGACTCAAGATTGAAAGGACTTCTTACTTTCTAGATGCTTTTTAGAGATATGTATATAAAAAGAGAGAGAAAACTAATTCAAATAAATTAAAAATTTAAAATAAATATGTGTTAATTGCGTTAATTATCGACCTCATTTTATTTAAACAATTAAGAATTCTTGTTGTTATTGTTATGTAGGTACTTCACCGATACACACATTCTTAATAACCGACTTCAAAATTACTCAAAAAGTACTCGTCAGATCTAGCTCAATTTAAGTGGGACCACATGACAAGCACCAGCTTTCAATTAAAAAAACAATCATGAAAATCGGTTTACCCAGTCGAAAGTTCTGAGGTAACAAACATAAAAAAATACAGTCGAATTGAATACTCCTCTTTTTTTGAAGTCCTCTTTTTTTTTGAAGTCGGTTAAAACACCATTATTGCTAAAATTTTAAGTATTAAGTTTAAGAACGGATTTGAATATCTTTCTTTTTCAATGGAAAGAAAGCGTAAAATATGAGTTGGGTTAGTTATTTAGATATACTAGGGGACACTCAATTCCTATTATCTAATGTATTTTATTACAATAACTAGCTGTTGCCCGCAGCTTCGCATACGGAAATTATGTTTTACCTTATTTGTACCTCTTAAAGAAGGAAATTTAAAAAACGGTGAATTTATATTAAAGTACTTATATTTAGTAATTTATATACTGAAACCCACGATAAAATCACAAAGGATTCCTCCAGGAGCGGGTTTTGAAAAATAAGCAATATTCACATTATGGCGCTCCGCCCACTGCACCGCGCCCCGTCGCGGTGCGCGGGATGGCAGATTTTACCATTGTATGCAATTATGTCAATTTGTATAGAAATCACGCCTAGCACAACATGAGCACAACACACTGCCGACGCGGCACCGCGCGGGAAATTGCCCCGCGCGCAGTTGTGTTATCCGTCGCTCTGCGCACCGCGGCGGGACGCGTCTTCAGTGGGTGGAGCGCCTAATTTGTATTTTTTTCTTTTTTTTGCAAAATTTTGAAAAACTGAAAAGTACGTGTTCCATTAATTTAAGCAAGGAACATTTGTGGCAAATTTGAAGCAAATCGGTTGATGTTTTAAAAATATTCCATACAAACCCCGTACATCCCGTTTCCCGGGGAAACATTTTAATTTTCCGGGATAAAAAGTATCCTAAAATATGACCCGGAGTATTAGTAACAACTTTACCAATTTTCATCGAAATCTGTTCAAGGGTTTTCATGTGATGCCCGGACAGACAGACAGACAATAATTCTAAAAAAAATATTTTTATGCTCTAACACGTTATTGAAGTGCCCCCTAATCAAAATTTTTAAAAAATATTCAATGTACAGTAAATTTGCCCTTTGAGTTTTATTATAGTATAGATTTTCAATTAATTATCTACATTAGTATTTTATTTATATTTTATTACAATAATTTTCAATTATTTATCAATGAATGAAAAAATACGTAGATACCTATTATTTTATAGAAATATAACTGGTAATAACTGGTGCTGATGACCTCCAACTCTATGCACAAGGTAGTGTTACTGAACTTGACAGTGTGATCGCTCAGCTTAACCGTAATCTAGAGTCTGTGTATAGGTGGTCTAAACAGTATGGAATAAGCGTTAATCCCTCTAAGTGCCAGGCAATTTTAGTGGGTAGTACGGGGCTGCTGGCGAGGCTGGACTGGGTAAATATGCCGAAGATTATGTACCATGATAGCATTATACCTTTCTCTAACTCTGTAAAAAACCTCGGGCTTCACCTTGACAGCTCTTTAAACTGGAGAGTGCAAATAACAGAGATATCAAGAAAAGTTAACGCCACTTTACATTCCTTATACCGGCTAAGAAAATTCTTGCCTTATAGTACCAAGGTTACGTTAGTGCATAGCCTCGTGCTTCCCATTATTGATTATGCTGATGTGTGCTACCCGGACCTAAACGAAGAGCTTCTAGATAAACTAGATCGTCTACTAAATAACTGTATCCGTTTCATTTTTAATCTTCGCAAGTATGATCACGTTTCGAGTTATCGGAGTCAGCTTAAATGGCTCACTATTCGGCAAAGGCGTAACTCTAGGATTCTCTTGGTTTTTTTTGCTATCTTAAACGAACCTACTTCTCCTTCGTATCTTAAGGAAAAATTTCAGTATGTCTGCACCATGCACGACAAACACCTACGTTCTTCTAACAACCTTAAATTACATATTCCGTCTCATTCTAGTAAGTTTTTCCATTATTCCTTTGCTATTCAGGCTATACTGCTCTGGAATACCTTACCCTTGAACATTAGGAGAGCGAAAAGCAGAGGTATTTTCAAAAAGCTAGTCCAGGATTACTTTCTCAAAAAGTCATGTAGTGGATGAGTTTATGTAAAACCTGTTCAAAACTATAATTATAAGTATGTAAATTTATGTATATTTTTGTATTTATACGTATATATAGTATATATTATGTATTTATATATATATATATATATATTGTATATATATATTATAATATGATATATGTGTATTGTATTATTTCTTCCCGTTTGGTTTTTATAATTTTTTCTTTTTTTTTTCTCTTCTTTTCTTTGCCTACCTCACATTTTCACCATCACCCAGGGTCAACTGGCAGAGAATGCCATTAGGCATTAAGTTCGCCCTTGTAACCCCTACTTTAAGGTGTTTCAAAAGTATAAATAAATAAATAATACTGGGTCGTAGCTGATCAAATTACCTACGATTATACAGCAATATTATTTACAAGATTCCGCATTCGTTGAAGAGTGGTTTCACAAACATGTAAACGTCCAAATCATCCCACGGGAACGTAAAACCTTCATCTCTCATTCCACCCCATATCCCGACGCTCCAACCCGTTTGTTTGACGAAGTTCTTATTACTTCACCTTAACGATTAAATAAATAATTCGGAAAGCTAAGTACTCTCGGTTTAATTATTTAAACTTTTTTAGCACGTTTGGAAAAAGATCAGAGCATATTTTTCTGTATATTTTTGGTGTGCTATTAATTGGGATTTAATTAAGTTAATTGTTATTAATCGACAATTTATAAACAGTTACGAAAAAAGATTTTTATACATATTTTCTACATAAATTTTATACACTATAAAAATAATTTAAACACGAATGTAGGGTTCTACCACTAAAATCACATAGCGTCTTCAGATCAGGCATCTCCGAGGCTAAGGTAACCACTGACGATAAGTCCCTTTGGTAGACTTCCAAATGGATGCACTCCAAATGAAAATGTATCCTGATAAGGTACCATTGACTATACTTCCGTTTGGACGCATGGCATCACTTCGATCTTTGCAGTCGTGGCAACAGCAGTGTGTATTTCAAAAAAAAACTTAAGAAGAAGTGGATGAAGGGTTGGTTGAAACAAAGAAATACATTTACGCATACCAACTTATTGTCGGAATTTGACTAATTTGAATTTGACGACCCGTGTGGCGCAATGGTTACCATGCCGGATCGCCGCACCAAGGGTCCTGGGTTCGATTCCCAGCGAGGCGGAAAGAATGATGAGTTTGAATTTCTGTTCTCGGTCTGGGTGTGAATGTCCTTGTCTAGTGTGTTGTCCATGGCACCCACGACACAGGGAATCCTAGTGTGGGGCTATGAGTGTGAAGCGTTATTTATTTATTATAATTTTATTATCTTTAGAGCCCATTGATTGGAAAAACTACTTGAGAATGGACGAACAGACGTATTACAAATTACTGGAACTTGTGACACCATTAATAAAAAACAAGATGCTAATATGAGGCAATCCATAAGTCCTCATGTGAGGCGTAGACGTAGGCATTACAATAATATAATCCAATAGATAGGTACGGAGAAGTTTGTTTGTTAGATACAAATGACAGATCCAGCACATGTACCAAGTACCACCATCGACACCAAAACATAAACTGAGACAATAAACACAAGAAAATGGACGCCGATTTGCCCATTCACTGACAAATCGGACTACTTCCATATGGCGTGGCGCACGTTTTTTACATTGACAGTCGGCCGCAGACGACGTCCATTTAGACTGGACGCGTGGATTTCAATCCGTTTGGAAATCCAGAGCTGGACGACGTCCATCCAAATGGAATATTATTTTACCATTCACGGAACGATTTTGGAAGACTACCACTCCATTTGGATTGATGGACGTATCGTCAGTGGGTACCTTTAGATGACGTAACCAGCTACGGCGAACGGCTCGTAGCGAATGCTACGCGCTACGAACTAATTCCAGACGTTGTGATTTCAATTTATTAATTTCACAATCATTTCAAAATCCTTATACGGCAATTACAGGCTTATGGTTTTTCATCGAAATAAGATTTTGTATCAATCTTTGATAACCGCTCATGCAGTAACTTGCAAGTTGGTATGTATTGAAAGGAGAAATATTTAGGTTATGGTTGAGAAAATTTCAGAATAATTGAATCAGGCTTCAGAATTTTTAAGATTAAAATCGGTTTTTTTTTGCATTAATAAATTAATATTTTTTTACATGCGTTGTGTTACTATAATGATATATTCATTAATTATTATTTTTTAATGTAACAATATACATATTAAGTTAAAATTGTCATCTGGAGTTTTCTTATAGAAATTGCAGACATGGAAAATTATACAGTACCTAAGTGCTTTGAAAAATGTAAAATAAATGATTTCACTGAACTAAACTAACACAGAGCAACACTGATACTACACACATGCAACAAAGAAGGCGCAAAAATATAGCTTGGGATAAATAGCGTTGCAGCGGTTGCAGCCGTAGACAGAGGGCACTATAGACAATTTTTTATATCCCCCCTCACTCACACATGAAAAAGCAAAGAACTGCTTATGATTGCGATAGAACAACGCTATTTAACGAACTAATGTATCCCATCGATTTTTTTCATAAACATCTCACTAAGTAAGTGAATTTATTTTTGAGATTACTTATTAAGGATTCGCGGTTAAAAACTTTTTTTTCAAATATATATTTTTTTTGCATTTTTTATGAAAATAGCCGGCAAACAAGCTAACGATCCACCGGATGACAAGTGGCTATCGTCGCCCAAGGACCACAGCAACACCAAAGGCATCACTGATGCGTTGCCGGCCAAGAAATAGAGAAGTCAACTCAAGGGTGGTAGCTATCCAGGCGAATCCCATGGAGAAATAAAAATACTAATAATGGTATTAATTAACAATCAAAATCAATATTAGCAATATAATCCCTCGAGGGGCCCTACCACCAGTGGACCGGATTCAGTCGCCTTTTACGACACCCACCCGACGCCCCAGTACGGCTAAAAAATCATGAGCGACCACTGTACCTAGTTATTTGTCAATGGTATTGTCAGTGTACGGTTGGTGTCGTGGTGTCGTGGTGAGTGTCGGAGGGTGGCAGGCGGCTGGCAGCGCGCCAGCAGACAAGGTGAAGTGGCGGCGCCAGTGAAAGTCGCTCTACACTCCGCCACTCCGCCTCTCCACTCCACATCCTACGCTTTTTAGACATTTTCAAACGCTCACGCAATATAATCACCCCCTACCACACGACGCAATACTCGTAATATATGCGAACCTCTCAAACGATATCCGCTTAGCTTTCTAGATGTTTTTAATGAGCCTGGTTATGTCGGTTATGTCGATTTCTGTATGGTAACAGTCACAGTTTAAGCTCTCAAGAAAATTTACGGTAGCTTACCTTAATTATTTTCAAAAGTCCGGACGGTTGAGCTGTTCTTCCTGTAGAGTCAGCATCGGTCTTCGAAGTTAACATTGAACGACAAGGAAAGCATACATGCAGTACAAAAGCGCGTGTGCAGTTTGATCGGATCCTACTTTTAATTGAAAAAGTTTATAGCTTGTGAAGATTTTGTTTGATTAAACATTAATCTAATGAATTGTAAGTTGTAAAGTTTGCAAAAAAAGTGATAAACGTAACGTATAATAACGTCGATCGTCACAAAGTGTTGTTTCACTGTCGAACTACGCGCAGCACGAATACGTATAATTCGGTTCGGGGTGAGTTAGCGGCGGCGCGGCGGCGCGGGTAGTGTGACGGTGGCGGCGGCGGTACCTACCTCGAGGGCGGCGCGCGGAACACTCGCGGAACGACTGACACTCGCGGCGCACGACGTGCAAACACCAAAAGCAAAATGGACATACCTGAGGGTGGCGGCTGGCACGGGGCGCGCTCGCTACTTGAATGAGCCGCCCGGGCGAGGCGGCGCGCGCAGGGGGCGCGGCCAGCCCGCGTGGCTCCGGCGGCACACCCCCGCGCACCCCGCGCCCCGCCGCCGCCCTCTCGTTCGCCTGCACCGCTCAGCTGAGCCCTGATTAGCCCCGGCCGGGCTATTCAATTAAGGGTTGCTCGGTGTTCGGAGCTCGGTGCATACCGTGGACGAGGCCCGGCAGAGCTGGCGGCTGCCGGCTGGGCCCCCGACGGCTCACGCCCGGGCACCCGGCGGCTCTCCTTTGAGTGCTCTTCATTATGAGCTCTCCGCTGTCGATCCCGTTGTTTAATTCGTTTTCGGCTGCCCAGACAGATACCTACTGAATTATGTTCAAAATTAAAATTTTGTGATACGAATCTCGACTGAGATCCTTTGTCGTTACAGCCATTTTACATTTTCATTACTTCGTAGACAGCGAAAGCATAGTTGAGTGTGTACAAAGGAAAAGTAATAAATAAAAGAAGCAACTACTAATCGGAAACTCCAATTAAAGTTATATTTAAAATGTAAACACGAGAGGTAGCCTGTTGCTTGCAGCTTTTCGTTTAGTTTGCGTCAAATGATTTGAAAATTTTAGGCTTTTATGGTTTCTGATACCCAAGAGGGTGGAGTTAATTTAATGTCGTGTTTTTATGGGTTTTTAATGTAAATAGATCTGTCCTTTGATTTATTGGGGCCTTGGTAAATGAACCCTCAGACAGCCCGTGAGCACTGCCTCAGGCCGTTGCATCTGGCCCATCGCCCTGCACGCCGTCAGTGCATACGAGATTATAGCCGCTACTTTTCCCACATACATACTGTGTAACATACATCCTATTTGAATTTTAAATTAAGCGAAGACGCCGGGGGACGCAAGACAACTTGTTAGCGATTAGTCTGAAGAGTTGCTTACAAAGATATTACGACATTGTTTTGGCACAATGCTCGAAGATAATATTGCAGAACGTTGTCTTTTGTAATTCTTGTCTCTACTTAGTCCATTGCTACTATCTAATTAGTTGCTTTATGTTGCTTTCCTTAGTTCATTAGACCACTCAGCTATTTTATGCTGTCTCGGACCAGGCGAACTCTGCTGATATTTTGAAGGACTTTATTTTCTTTACTTATTCACCCATAGAAATATGAGAGCACATTGCTATTGCCACTTCCATTGTTTAAATTGCATGTTTGTTGGTAATACATACCAATAATGAATAATTTCTCTCGTAGCAAAGCATAGTGTACGATCTATCTAACAGCCTTTTAAAGTCCACTGCTGGACATAGGCCTCCCCTAATTGGCGCCACTCCGACCGGTCCTGAGCCCTCTGAATCCATGTATAGTGTACAAAAGGTTAAAATTGATGAACATGTAAGTGAGGCCTCAGAAATCTCCTTCGGCGTTCCCCAAGGAAGTGTGTCAGGTCCTATCTTATTCCTCATATATGTATATAAATGAACTTGCCAATCTAAATATAGTGGGTGGGAAAGTATTTTGTTAGCCCACGAGTCACGACACTATTTGTTAGTTTTCTAAGATTCTAAATGGTACTCAGTCTTTGATGCAGCACAAGCAGGTAAAAGTAGGGCACATCCTGGGATGTTTTTCAATATTTTATTCTATGATTCTGGAGTTTTAATAAATATGTATTATATCCATGTCAAATTATAGCTTTCTAGTACTAAGGGTCTCGGTGCTTTGCTTCCGACAGACGGACGGACGGACATGACGAAACTAATAAGGGTTCCGATTTTACTTTAGAACCCTAAAAACAGATAAAAATACCGAATACAAAGTTCCAGTGCCCAAAATTCGTTAAAAATATATGCCACATTAATTCGTCTTTAACACAGTGCAAATATGCATCTAACTTGGATAATTAAAACGAGGTGAACTTTACCGTAACGACTTGTTTACGATCCCTTACGGGCGTTCTCGCGCTCCGTTGCTCCTACTGTTAATTTTATTACCTTTTAAGTTTACTCTGTTGACAATTTGAAGCTAGTTGTAGTAGCTTCAAGCGCTAATATGGGTTCTTGAAGCGAAGCCAAAATACTTCTAGTGGACTGTATTGAATAATTGACGAGGCTATATTCTATGGAGGCTGGAGTTTGCTGGATATTTTTTTATAAAACAGTCGGAAAAACAGGCTTATAGCCCATCTGATGGTAAGTGGTCACCGTCACCTATGGACACATGCAATACGAAACGAGCTGCAAGTGCGTTGCTGGCCTAGAAGGAAACTGTAATACTTCTTTTAAAGAACCCCTCCTCGTAGCTTGGAGGGAATACCTCAAATGGAAGATCGTTTCATAGCGCAGATTTGTGGCAGGAAGGAGCGTTTTAAAAGCCTCTGGTGGTATCAGGTTGTATAGTTCCGTGTAAAATTCACCATTGTAGAAACGATAGCGCAAAGTGAGCCTACATCTCTCTGGAGCATCAAGTCCAGACAGCTCTTTGCTACTGGGCACTCTGGGCAAGTGCCCAGGGCCCCGTGATCGATAGGGGCCCCTAGTTCCTGCCAGATCACACAATAACCGATATTTATTACCGAAAAACTTTTTTAATTCGATTAAATCAAACCTAAGTTACTGCCTACAATACCAATTTGCTTATTAGCTTTTGCATAAATCTAGAGGCTTGCTTATCTACTTTCTTTGTTTATTCTCACAAAATAGTGTTCTGTCAAACTCATAGGGGCCCCATTATCCTAATATGTCCAGGGCCTCCAATAGATTAAAGAGGGCCTTGATCAAGACCTTTAACCTTTGCTTGAAATTGGGATCGTTGAGAGTACGTTAGTACGAACAGCACGCCGCGGCCGTTGCACGGGGTCAAGTGGGCTTAGCTGGTAATAAGGACTAAGTATCATACAGTTGATCCAGTTGACCCCTACGGAACTCAAGCTTTGTGTTAGGGTCCCTTACCTGCCAGAATACTGACCTAGTTATCTTCTTTTTAGAATCAACAGTTGAATGATTTAACGTTTTTCGGCTGTAGTGTCGGAGAGCTAATTGAAAAGTTCACTTTCTAGTTGGCAAGGTTTCGGTAGCTTTATTGTTCTGGACTTCAATAAAATATAATAGAATACAAATAACTACATTTAATTTGTACACACATACTAAAATCTAATACCTACAATAAAAACCGGCTCATTGTATAAACACTTCAACACCTCGATATACCGGTAGTCGATCCGGCACCACTGCACTGGAGAGAGTTTAGTACCGCCCAGGTCTCGATAGAATCAAAGGTTTTCTCATAACCCACATAGGCAAAACACAACGGCAGATTATACTCCGGTCTTTTATATAATCTTTAATATACAGAATTACAGTTCATTAATAAAATGCATAATAGAAGAAAATCATAATAGAAGAAGGAAATATTTTTTTTGTGATATATCATTGATTATTATTATTAAAAAATAGCGATCCTCATAAATAATAAAATCATGTTAAAACACAGACCAACAGTAAGCAAACGTTGTTCATTTATACATTTAATAATAATAGCCTTTTATTCAGATCCACTTAAAGTGAAAATTTCAACTTAATCTAGTAACTGATTCCTGCTGATTTTCTGTAGATCTGTTTGCCAATCAGCAAAGGCCTCCTCCAACATTTATACATTTATAGCAACGTAAATAATATGGTAATCATTGTGAGATGTCCTGGCGTCGCGGGTGAAATACTGACACACAATTTGTTGAAAATGAACAACAACCAACCTTGTGTCACGACGATAAAGGTCAGATTTAACCTACATGTGTTCCAACGAACGCGCGTGGATTTAAGTACTCGTAAAAGTTAGCTGGAGCGGTGCCAATGTTTGGAAACGATCATCTTAAAACATTTCACAATAAATACACAGTAGAAAGGAAAAGAAAAGAAACTTCTACGAACCTGCACAATAATTCGCCGTACACTCTCGTAATACCACCGAAGACACAATAGTACTTAAAACAGTAGTCACGAAACGCGGCGATTCGTAAAACTATCCGAAAGAAATTTTCACATCTGAAAGCTTCGAAACTGTCAAAACCGGCGAAGGAGAACGCTAAAGCCGACTGAAATTCCGTGCCCGAGGCTCCGAGCAATCTCTAAGGTGACTAGTTCACTTCCGTTGCAGTTACTTTACAGTCGGATGCAGCCATGTTTAACGAGCATATCCCGGCCCGATGCCCGGGCCGTAGCTCGCGCCGGGTGCTTTGTATGACGGTGGAGCTGATACAAAAGTGATCGTTTCGCATGGTAATAGAGTTCGATGTGGGATGCGCCGGGGTGCAAGAGACTGTTGTAAGTGCATACAGGCGTGTAATATCGGTGTGGGTCGGCTCTCGGCTCGCAGCGGGCAGGTGAGGCTGCGCGCGTGTGGGTGAGAGACAGATGAGTTGGTGCGCGTTGGCCTCCGAGCGACGCCCGGGCGAGCTCGTCGCCATGGCGACAGCCGGGACCTGATACAGATAAAAGTAAAAATAATAACGTTGCCTCCTCTTTGACTATGTATCAAATGAAATATGGCAGCGCTGACATTACTAGGTTTAATTAAATGTGAAGTTACTTTGTGACACTAATTAGAAGGAAATGAAAATGGAATATATCTGTAACTTTACGAAATTTTTGTTTTTTTTCCCTGATACGGGAATACTCTTTCTGTGATGTTGCTGATGTCCATGAGCGTTAGTGACCACTTACCAACAGGTGGCTCGTCAGTTCGGCAGGCAGACATGTAAAAAATACCGAATGGTGGATCTAACTGAGCCAAACTACTTACGTACACTTGTTCAGAAGGGTGTACCTTTCTCGAGTGGGACTTTATAACAAGAAAACTTAGTATCAAGTGTTGTACCTGGGATGATAAAGTTTTATAATGGTTTTAGTGTTAAGTTTTATAGTACCGCCAATTATTGCACCAGTAGCATTCTGTCCGCGCCGAGCCTGGTGATCTTCGCCTTAATTCACACCACGTGGGGCCAACCCAACATCACGTGTAGTGAGTGACAACATGTAGTGACGAGGTTTCACTGCATGTTATGCCTATTCTTTGTACACTTTCATCAGATTTCCTAGGAACATCCATAGGTCGCTGGTTCAAATCCGGCTCGAAGGACCATGTAGGAGATGCTGATTAAAGTCTGATATTTAAATTAATCCACTTTATTGCTGTAATTGATTCCTATATATAATTTGCTAGGTTGAGTACAGACGACGCGGGCGACGATTGCTTAAGTACTAAGTTAATTGCTACAATTTCCCTCGCCTGACAATACAAAAACATTCAGCAATGTACGGTGTTAGCCCGTACATGCAGGACCCTCTGTACCTTCTCTGTACCTGTTCTTCCTTCATAGGTTCACCGCGAGTAGGTTTGAGTGGAGTTTATGAAGGAAGGTTAAGGGATGGTTCTTGTTATACAGTTATGTATTGCGGAATTTGCGGATTCACCCTTGGCTCACTAAAGTCCGGTTTACACGTATTAAGTAGTTATTTAGATAACTAATTTTTAACTAAATTTTTGTAAATTAATACGTGTTTGTAAACAGACAATTTAGTAACCTTTTTAGTTAAAGTTAAAATTTTGTTATCTACTTAATTACTTAATACGTGTAAACCGAACATATGGCTACAAGTTTCAGTCATGAAGAACCAGCATAGACAAAGAGTGGAAGGTTAAGTTGCAAGGTTAAGTACATTTTATTACAAAACTAATAAGCCAGGTCAGCTTATGTAGTTAGTGAATAATATAGTCCGTAGTAGTACTTGTAATAGTAATAGGCCCGATATGCACTTAACCGGTTTTATTCAAAGATAATATTAAACTAGATTACTAGCTGCCCAGACAGACTTCGTTCTGTCAAAAGTTTTTTCTTTTGAGATGTAAGCTATCCTATCTTTGAAGTTGGATCAAACTGCACACGGTGTGCTTTGATTAAAATCGCTTAAGTAGTTTAGGAGTCCATCGCGGACAAACAACGTGACACGTAATTTATATATATGAAGAAGATAATAATTATTCCAAGTTATATAAAAAATAATATTAATTTCTGATGCTTCTATTCTGCTGCCATCTTACTAATATACAGGGTGTCCCGTAAGTAGTGGATCAGCGGAAGGTGGCAGATAGCTTGAAGGATGACCTATCATATGTCAAAAATTTTCCTCAGTAAAAGTGTTACCGTTTTCGAGATATTGACCATTTTTTAAAATTTAGAAAAATCGGCTCCTTTACCCTACTTTTTCCTGTTGAGTCCACAAATGAGCAGATATTTTGATAATTTTTTTTTCCTAGAGCTCTCAGATAGTTGCTTTATAATAATCAGTATGTAATGTTGTTGAAATTTTTAGGAAACGCTGAGAAAATAGCATCTACTTTGGATATTTTTGTTTTTGATTTTCTTCGCCACAACTTTGATGCGAGGTGGTTGAAAAAAAATGTACTGGGCAAGAATGCCCCAGTATGTAAAAAACTTGTCTGTTAAATGCAGATTTTAAAAAGGTACAATACAGGCTACTTTAATAGGGAAAAATTTCAAGTAAAAGCCATTTCAGTGTCAAAGGGGTGAATTTGAATCAAAAGTTATTTTATTGTTTACTGTTATGGGATGAAGTTTTTCAATGGGGTTTGCTTAAAATTACGTTACGTTAAATTAATGCTCTAATAAATAATTAAAATAATGATTATTTTGCGATATTTCAACCTTTTAAAGAAATTTCAAATTACCTCAGAATTACTTGAAAAATATTGTTTATTTCAAAAAGAATGCTATTATTTACTGTTTTTTAATACTTGATGATCAGGAAGCCTTGTAAATTATTGTTTTAAGATTATTTTTGTATGATAAAATAAATAAAAATAAATGTTTTACTTACATTTTTTCTTATTCTTTTTTGTTGAATATTCAAACAAAAATAATCTTAAAGCAATAATTTACAAGGCTTCCTGATCATCAAGTATTAAAAAACAGTAAATAATAGCATTATTTTTGAAATAAACAATATTTTTCAAGTAATTCTGAGGTAATTTGAAATTTCTTTAAAAGGTTGAAATATCGCAAAATAATCATTATTTTAATTATTTATTAGAGCATTAATTTAACGTGACGTAATTTTAAGCAAACATCATTGAAAAACTTCATCCCATAACAGTAAACAATAAAATAACTTTTGATTCAAATTCACCCCTTTGACACTGAAATGGCTTTTACTTGAAATTATTCCGTATTAAAGTAGCCTATATTGTACCTTTTTAAAATCTGCATTTAACAGACAAGTTTTTTACATACTGGGGCATTCTTGCCCAGTACATTTTTTTTCAACCACCTCGCATCAAAGTTGTGTCGAAGAAAATCAAAAACAAAAATATCCAAAGTAGATGCTATTTTCTCAGCGTTTCCTAAAAATTTCAACAACATTACATACTGATTACTATAAAGCAACTATCTGAAAGCTCTAAGAAAAAAAAATTATCAAAATTTCTGCTCATTTGTGGACTCAACAGGAAAAAGTAGGGTAAAGGAGCCGATTTTTCTAATTTTTAAAAAATGGTCAATATCTCGAAAACGGTGACACTTTTACTGAGGTAATTTTTTGACATATGATAGGTCAACCTTCAAGCTATCTGCCACCTTCGGTTGATCCACTACTTACGGGACACCCTGTATAATACTTAGATATATTATATAATTCCAGTAGAAGAGCTCATAGCATCACGTATGGCGGAAGCTAATATAAAACGTGCAGTAAAATCACCTCGCCCCGCCGCCGCCGCCGCGCCGGCGCGGCGCCGGGGACCGATGCTCAATTCTGCTTAATCTTAGTTAGCTTAAGTTACTAGAGAGACATACAAATTAAAAGTTTTAAATGAAAAGTATGGTAAATCATATTAAAAAGCGTGCGCGTTACACCTGGCATCATCATACATACATCTTCATAACTTTTCGTCATGCCTCCTAAATGGGTAATTCGTTTTCATTGTGTGTTCACTTGTTCAGAGAACATACAATTTTTATGTTCTCTGAGATTATTCGCATTCTTAAGGACAGATTGTCATAATTACGAAGTTCCCATAACTGGAAAACCATTATATAAAATTGAACCCTATTATAGGACACATACGCCCCAACTCAGAGTCACTAATGATTACTTAAATCGCTCCTTAGTACAAAATTTGTATGGTGATGGCTTTACTAAGGAGCGATTAAAGTAACGGCCTGTTAAATGTCAGTAACGTTAAATCCAGTTTAGGTAGTGGTGTTTGTTTAACCCAGGACACTGTTTACAGGTACACAAGTACTTATTACAAAGCTGTTTAAGCGGGGTCTAGTGCGCTCTGTCACGTACGCGTTACCTGAGGGGCCGCGTACTGCGCGTAGCTCGCTCCGGCCTTAACGTCGTTACGAGGGTACCTCCAACTACAGCGCATCAGGAATACACAATAGCTAAATAAAATGTGTTGGATAATACGTATTCATGAGTGCTCCGTGCTCCGTGCTCCGTGCTCCGTGCTCCGTGCTCCGGGGATTGCATAAAAACGCTTCTTAATTTTCTAATGTCACCACTCTATAGTTACATAACACTCAGTAATAACTGTAATAGCTTGCGTTATGGAACAAAAGCTGCAGATTTCTCCTCTGTATCTTTTATACTATCCTGCAACTATAATGCTTCTCGTATGGATGGAATCTAATCAAGAGTTTCATTGTTTAGTATAAACTGTTTAGTTTTTGTGATTGATATAGATGCACAATTGCACAAACATTATATAAACTTGAATACCTATGTGTAATCTTAATAAATAAATAAAGTTCATCAGAACATTTTAGAATACTGCCTAATAGTACTTATTATAAGCACTATTATTTCTTCTGTGCTTTAAAGTTTGTAAGGTTTATATTACAACAGCAAAAATAAAATTAGCTTTATTGACATAGTAGATATTATATTATGGGTGTATGTATGAAGAAGGTATTATTTCCTGATAATAATTTTGTAAAATAAAAGTAACAAAATAAAATGTATATTATAGTTATCCTCGAGCTCTACAAACTAAGCTTTCCATCCATCCATCCATCAGCCTTTAGAGGTCCACTGCTGGATATAGCCTTCCCTAATATACGCCACTCAGATCGGTCCTAAGCCTTCTGAATCCAGAGGATACCCGCTGTCTTCTTCAGGTCGTCTAAGTAAGTTTTACTGTAATAGGTACATTATCTATCATTATTATAATATCTATGGGTATAGCTATTCCACTTTGTAGATATTAATAAGAATTCAGGGCGAGCGTGGGTTACAAGAGTGCTACTGAAAGGCTGGCAGCGGCTGGCAGCATACAAAAGTTGACGGACATCCGGCGTGATTGAGTGGAGCCGCTACAGCCTCTAATGGGTTTCTCGATGACGAGGGGCCCGCGCCGCCCGGCTCGCCCGCTTTGCCCGGACACGAGATCAATGAGGTTCTGTAAGGCTTCGCTTCCGATCCACCAGTACCTAAATAAATACCGCCTCGGGACTACGTCACAACATTAACGACTCGTTAAGCTATGCTTGTTTATTGTGTGGTTACCTAGTCGTTTTACTACTATGTTTTAACTTTGGCAATTATTTTAATTTAATTTATGGATTTTGAATGATTTTGAATGAAAATGTTAATTATACCCTACTACGGTTTTAATTAATAACAAAATGTTTTGATCTTTTTTGTGAAATAGACGTAGAAAGAAGCTGCATAGCTTGAAGAGATATTTAACGGCAACGTTGCTAAGTGGAATAGAAAATTCAGTTATTTGAAATCTTCGGCTTGCTTCGACTGCCAAAGATTTAATCTGAATAATACCTAGATCTATTTTCACTACAAAAAAAAAGCAGAAAGGTAACAATGAGATCGTACCAATGAGTTTTTTCTCATCCCAGGTATTCAAATTGTGGGGAATTAAAAAGTAAAAGTAGACGCAGAGACAGCATCGGCAGACATGCTCCTATTGAATCCAATTAATTAGAGTAAAAAGCAATATCGGGGAAGGAGGAGCCAGGGGGGCACAGCATCGCTCTCCGTGGCAGTTTGCATTATGAAATGTATATGAGTACGACGCATGATATATGAGGGACATGATTCGGTCGAAGCTGGTCGCGGTCAGCGGCTTTCCGCTCGGCTCCGGCTCAAAGGAAATCTCATTTTGCGAACTCCCCCTGCGCGCCCTCCCTCCCCGCGACCCCCTGCCTCCTCCCGCTCGCAGGGGACTTCTATTAAAATTATTTGAGAAAAGCCAACACTTGGCTGGGGAGGAGCTCCCATCGGTCGTCACCCCATTTCATGTTTTATATTTTGTCGCTATATCGTACGGCCGATTAATTGGAAAATACCTTTTGAGTTTTTGTATCTTTTGCTCTAATAAAACTCGTCAAAAGAACCACTGAACAATTTTTTTGTATAGCAAAAGCTTTTTAAAATTAAAACTGACATAATAATTTTTTTAGATATAATGTCTGTTCATGCCACCTGCTACATATTACATAAGTAGGATTGCCAATGTGGGGTTACGAGTTTGTTTACTTATTTCATTTCCGTTACTTATTCAAATTTTGGAACCCTTAAGAGGATATAAGCAAATATTAATGTTTTATTGTGTCACATAAGTACCTAACTGAAAAATAATTGATTTCTTGCTAACTATAAATAATGAGTATAGCACAGACAAGTATCTAGAATATAGCATAGTAGTTTACACTACTTTCTTGTAAAAATTAAAATAATGAACCTCTTTTATTTTACAAGTGGCATTATAATAAATTCAAAAGCCAAGCCAACGCAAGTACTGTGAAAGCGTTGTGAACAGCCCGTTAGCACATAGGTAAGTGGCTACGCCGTAGACCCGTCAAGTCAGCGCCGCTTATCGCTCGACGCTC
Source organism: Thymelicus sylvestris (assembly GCA_911387775.1). Lineage (NCBI taxonomy): Eukaryota > Metazoa > Arthropoda > Insecta > Lepidoptera > Hesperiidae > Thymelicus > Thymelicus sylvestris. The sequence continues at coordinate 4,416,943 of OU426888.1, forward strand.
GGGTCGCTCCCAGCCATCTCCCAGCCATCTCCCAGCCATCTCCTAGCCTCCTACCACACGGTTACATTGTAGCTCATTATTTTTAATAATAACACTTTACAAAATTTAATAGTTTTATTACACAGTATATTATTTTTCGCTTCCCGTTACAAAAGCCCCAACATCAAATTTAATATGACCCTTGTGCGCTGTAAAAGGGACAAATTGGGTGTATACTTTAGTATTTTAAAATTAATGTTATTGTTATGTATTTTGGAGTGTAAGGGATTTTATCTTGAGTCTACCTTGTCTAGTTATGATGCATTCTGCTAAATCTTTTGTCCTCTGTACTAAGTTTAATTCCTACGGCATTCTTGAATGCTGGTGGGACTTGAGTCTTGAATTGTGCAAAGTTTAAACGTGTTTCTGTTGAAGTACTGTACACTTATTTAGGAAGAAATTGGCGCGTTCTTTTTGGTTGACAAAGCTTCTAGAACCTCAAGTGTTGCAGATTTCAGGTCTTTATGGCCGACGATGACCATTTACCACAATATTTTCGTTTGTTGGCTGGTACTAAAAAATAGGCGAGTAATTATGATTGTGTTTTATTTATGATCTGGTTGATGTGTTGAAATGACAGACACATTCTCACGGCCTAAGTTTAACTCTCAAATATTCTTAGATTGAAAACAAAATGTATGTGATATCTCCGAAAAATTTATACTTATTATTACGTAAACAGCAGAGGGTTAAGTATAAAATGTTGTCACTAAGAGCGAAGGTTTCCATATCTCCCTTGCGCTCAATCGAGCGACGAAACGCATACATCTAATAAATGACGCTGTTGGGAACCCAACCAAACAATTTATATTCTGTGCTATCCACAGACGAAATTGTAGTGCCAATGTTGGCAACATTTTTTTTCTCTCTTGCTTCCGGCTGTGCTACCGAGTGTGTACGAACTGTGTGCCTTCCATGAAAATAAATTACAATAATTCAAGATCTGCAGTTTTCTTCCTCAAACCAGCTACAAAACATGGTCCATCGAGCCTGCGACGTGGAAGAGATCTGGAATTGACAAGAATCTTGAACATAAAGGTAATTGCAAGAATTATCATTCTCGCGTCAAAAGGAGTTTGTGACGCCATTTTATCGAGTTATCGATCAAGCAGATATATCGCGGTGACGCTGCTGTGGTTGGTACTGCGTTGCTGCAGTCGATTCGACCAATCACGGCACGAGTTCAAGCGTCGCCTGCGTAGCGCTAGCCAATGCTAGCTCGCCGTGTCACTACTCACTCGCTCACTTACGACGACAAGCCAGCCGTGCCGTTCGATTCAAGTCAAGTGAAGCAAGAGTCAAGAAAATTTATTACAATTTATTACAATTTGCAAGCCAAGCCAAGAAGTTGAACTTAATTAATAAGAAAGTATATCGTCGATGTCGGCAAGAACTACGTACCTACGCGTTTCAAAATTTGATTAGATTAATATTGTGCGTCTTCACCCGGACCGGACACGTCACACGCGGTGACCGAATAACCTCACGGACAATGTCAAGCAAGGACGAAGCGAAAGGAGTCTCGTCGGGGAGCCAGACATTGAAGATGGCAGATCCTGTCGCCAGGAGAGGTTACGCAAAAGGCAAATTGACGAAAATGATTAATTCCCTACATGATGAAGAGGCGTTATCACAACTATCAAAGCAGGCGCTTTCAGTCAAGTTGGAGCGTCTTACGTCCCTCTTCGACAGGTACGAGGAACTTTGCATCGAGACAATGGAGGAGCCGTCATCAGAATACGAGGTATGCTACGAGCGGGCCTTGGTAAGGCTACGGGAGCTGATCGCCGGAAAAGAATCCGAGCGGACCCCCGCGCAACATCGCTCGTCAAACAAGTTACCAAGTATCGACATACCCACGTTTAGTGGTAAGTTCAACGAGTACAAGACGTTTATAGGCTTGTTTACATCGTTAATACACAATGATCAATCGTTACAAGACATACAAAAATTATATTATTTGAGGAATTATTTAGTGGGTGAACCACAAACATTGATCAAAAATTTAACATTGGTCGGGGAAAGTTACAATGAGAGTTTGCACATATTAAAAGAACGTTATGACAATAAATTTAGGATTACAAATGAGCACATAAATAATTTGTTAGAATTACAATCTATATCTAAGTCGACTTCTACTAGCATAAGAAATTTTGTATGTAATGTTAGGCAAGAATTAGCTGCATTAAAAAATCTAAATCACCCAGTTGAGATGTGGGACCCAGTAATAGTATGTATTCTGACAAAAAAGCTCGATCCCTACTCCAATAAGGAGTACCAGCTTAGTCGTGCATCTGATAGGGAACCCACTGTTAAAGGTCTTTGCGAATTCTTAGACAAACGGGCCCTAGCCCTGGAGAATGCGGAGCCAGCTGCCCGCGGGCCACTGCAGCAACCGCAGTGTGCTCCGCCTGGGCCACAGCGTGCTCTGCCAGGGCAGCGCTACAAGTCAACTGCGAGCAACGTAGCTACAAGCACCGCCTCTTGCATACTATGTAAGTTGAATCACAAATTATTTAATTGTGTCAAATTTAAAATGATGCATTCTGCTGATCGAATAAAATTTGCAGCAGACAATAATCTATGCAACATTTGTCTTAACAATCATACTAAAAAGTGTAAATTTCACTTTAAGTGTAATATTTGTAAGGCGTCTCACAACAGTCTTCTGCACCCAGAGGGGCAGGTTGCTCCATCTGTAAGCATGGTGTCCAAAGAATCTTCCACACAGGTTTTGCTACCAACGGTGCGAGTCAAACTGATCATGAGCAATGGTACTGAAGTATTTGTGAAGGCACTACTGGATAGTGGCTCACAGAGCTCCTTCACAACAACGGAGCTTGTGAGAGTCCTCAATTTGAAGCCTAGAAAAATAAACACAGGTACAATAGGTATAGGTAACACACACACAAGCATTAATCAGTGTGTTCAGTTGGATGTGTATTCAACAGTGTCGCAGTTCAAAATACCTATAACTTGCTATGTCATTGATCAAATAACATCAAGGCTCCCGCAACAGCAAATCTATAGAAAAGCAATCACAGTGCCTCCCAACATACAGCTGGCTGATCCGCAGTTTGATGTGCCAAGTAATATTCACATTTTATTGGCTGCTGATGTATTTTTCCAGGTGTTGCTGCCTCAGGCTGATCATCTCGGCCATATTGAAGAGCCAGCACCGTTCAGCAGCAGCCAGTCAGCACCAGCAAATAGCCAGCAACCATACTTCTTAAACACAAGGTTTGGTTATGTTGTCGCAGGTACTCTGTCAAACCAATGTCATTATCAACAATTTAAGGTAAATTTATTTTGTAAACAATGTGATTCTGACATCAATAATGCTGTTTCTAATCTTTGGAAGACTGAAAGTGTGCCTGAATTCTTCTCAGAAACTAGTCCTGAGTTTGACCAATGCGAACAAATTTTTCAAAAGTCTGTAGTTTTAAAAGATAAAAAGTTTCAAGTTGCTTTGCCTTTAAAAGTGCCACTAGACAAAGTTAATGAGGCAATAGGCGACTCTTTTAATTTGGCACTGAAAAGATTTTATAATTTAGAAAAAAGATTTAAAAAGGAACCACAGCTGTTTGAACAATATAAAAATTTCATACATCAATATGTGCAGCTGGGTCATGGTTCTTATATAAATATTGACAAATACGATCTCACAAAAGACGCTGTCTTCTTCTTACCACACCATGCTGTGATAAGACAAGACAAGAAGACCAATAAGTGTCGAGTCGTATTCGATGGTTCAATGTCAACACAATTAGGTCGTTCTCTTAATGACCTTTTATTAAATGGTAAAGTAGTACAAAATGAACTGTTCGACATATTAATGTTGTTTCGAATAGGTACTCATACATTCAGTACTGACTTAAAAAATATGTTCCGCTCAATTGGTCTCGATCCTGATTATAGATCATTGCAGCTTATCTTGTGGAGGGACACTCCCGAGGAACATATAAAATGTATTGAATTAAATACGGTCACGTATGGTCTAAAATGCTCTACATTTCTAGCTACCCGATGTTTAATGGAGCTAGCGAAACAATATCAAGTTGAGTTTCCTGCTGCATCATTTATTCTCCTTAATCAGGCTTACTGTGATGACATTTTAGTCTCCAGCAGCTCATTAGAGTCCTTGGTTGAAATGAAAAAACAATTAATTCAACTATTGGACCTGGGAGGATTTGAGGCGCACAAATGGGCTTCCAATAATGCAGAGATTTTACAGGATATACCTCTTGAGAAACAGCATTTTGATGAAGTTGATCTTCAAAAACAAAATTATAGTTTAAAAACTTTAGGTGTTTCATATAACACCAGAACAGATACCATAAACATAACCAGTCCTAGTCCTACAGGTAGTATTCCTAACACTAAGCGAGAAGTACTTAGCCATATAGCCAAATTCTATGACCCCTTAGGTCTGGTAGGTCCTATAATAGTGACTGCAAAATTAATTATACAGAAAATATGGGCGGCTAAATTAGGTTGGAATTCTTGTTTGACTGACGAGTTGAAAATGATCTGGTTTGAATTTTATAATGATTTATGTGTCATGAAACCCATACACATAAATAGAAATGTAATGTCTGACAACAACTGCAAGGTACAACTAATAGGGTGTGCAGATGCCGCTGGCTCAGCTGCGTACGGGTGCTGCTTGTATCTGCGAGTGATCGACGAAACAGGTACTGTGAAACAAACTTTACTCTGTTCAAAATCAAAGGTTAATCCTCTGCAGCAAAGGCTTACCGTACCCAGATTAGAGCTCAATGCTGCACTACTATTGGCAAAATTAGTTACGAAGGTTCATTCAATTTTGAGTCTTAAGTTAACTATTAATGATGTACTTTTATATTCAGACTCTCAAGTAGTTTTGTCATGGCTAAAAATAGATATAACCAAGCTTAACGTGTATGTTGCGAACAGAGTTAGGGTTATTTTACAACATACAGGTAAATATATTTGGTCTTATATCAAATCAAGTGACAACCCTGCCGACTGCCTCAGCAGGGGGCTGAAGCCGCATGAGCTGCATGAGCATCCACTATGGTGGTCTGGCCCTAGCTTTCTGCATGACAACACATATCAACTGCCCAAAGGTAATGAATTTGCTATATCTACGGACTTAACTGAAGTAAAGTCTGCTTGCAGTCGCTCCGCATCCTCCAGTGCTATGGTATGCTCCAATTTTAATGCAAATAAGGCTAATGCTGTTCTATGCTTAGATTTTCTTGATAAATACTCTGATCTCCACAAAATGCAGCGAGTTCTTGCTTACATATTGCGTTTTTATAATAATTTAAAGTCAAACAAAATTAAAAATAATTATTTGCTTACTGAAGAGTTGAATAATGCAATGCTATTGATTGTTAAGTATGAACAACAAAAATACTTTAGTAACGAAATTGACATGTTATTAAATAAGAAACCCTTAAAGGGAAATATTGTATCTTTAAATCCTTTTGTTGATGACAGAGGCATCTTACGCGTAGGTGGGAGGCTGGACCTTGCTACAATTCCATATTCACAAAAGCACCCAGCTATTCTTCCCAATAAGTCTAGAATAACTCAGTTAATTATTCAAAAATTTTGGTTAATTAATGGTGTAAATGAGATTAAGAAGATTATTCATAAATGTCTTGTATGCTTTAGATTAAAGGCTGAAGCAGCCAAACAGCTAATGGGTTCTTTGCCTCATGATCGGGTAAATAAGTGCAGAGTTTTTGAAAAGGTTGGAATTGATTTTGCCGGGCCTATACCCATCAAGCAGTCTAGGATTAGAAGTGCTGTGGTTTCAAAAGGTTACATTTGCGTCTTTGTTTGCTTTGTAACTAAGGCAGTTCATCTGGAGCTGACCTCTGATTTAACTACACCTGCCTTTATAGCTTCGCTAAAACGTTTTATTGCAAGAAGGGGTTTGCCTAGTGATATTTATTGCGATAACGCTTCAACATTTAAAGGTGCAAAGAACCAGTTAGTTGAATTATATAAACTGCAATCCTCTCATGACCACCAACAACAAGTACAATCATATACAGCTCCACAGGGGATACAATTCCATTTCATCCCGAGCTACTCACCGATTTTTGGAGGATTATGGGAGGCTGCAGTCCGATCTACTAAATATCACCTTAAACGTGTTATGTTAAAGGCTTTGCTTACATACGAAGAGTTAAGTACAGTTTTATGTCAAATAGAATCCATATTAAATAGCAGACCGTTAACTCCATTGTCAACAGACATAGACGACTATACTTACCTAACTCCAGGTCATTTCTTGGTAGGTAGGGCTCTAAATAGCTTTCCTGAAAATGATGTAACTAATATACCTGTTAATAGATTAAGGTTCTGGAATGTATGTTGTAATATGTACCAACATTATTGGAAGGTATGGAGTAAAAGTTATCTTAATGTTTTGCAATCTAGACCTAAGTGGAAAACTGCTTTACCTAACATACAAGTTGGTTCTTTGGTAATATTAATAGATAATAATATTCCTCCTTTGCACTGGCCAATGGCTAGAGTCATAAATGTTTTTCCTGGTCATGACAATAAGGTTAGGGCTGTAGAAGTGAAATTACCAAATGGGAAAACTCATACAAGGTCTATAACTAAAATTTGTTTACTTCCTGTTGACATAAATTAATTTCAATTGTATTCATAAATTCATTATTAATTTGTATTAAATAAATTTTGCTCCAGACTTGACAACTATGTTTAATATTGACAATTTATAATATTGACAATTTATAATAAAAATGCTATTAATAATTTAGAATTAATAATTTCATAACAATGTAAATGTAAAATTTATAAGTAAAATGTAAGTGTAAAATGTTTATTTAACAATATCGACCTACAATAAGTTGCTAATACTTGACAATAGAGGGCACTAGGTTCATATTGTTGACAAATAAAACAATGTAATAAAATTGTTCAATGTAATCTTTATTAACAATTTCAATAATTCTATCAATTACTTCAATTGTATTTCAATTTCTTCTCTTGTTTCAATGTTTGTAAACAATTTAGAAAATGTTTATCTAATTCCAAGTCATAATTATGTAATGTGATGACATGGTTTTCTTTCTATGCTTTTTGTGTAAAATTAATTTTTTCCTTGTTGGTGGGAGCATGTTGGGAACCCAACCAAACAATTTATATTCTGTGCTATCCACAGACGAAATTGTAGTGCCAATGTTGGCAACATTTTTTTTCTCTCTTGCTTCCGGCTGTGCTACCGAGTGTGTACGAACTGTGTGCCTTCCATGAAAATAAATTACAATAATTCAAGATCTGCAGTTTTCTTCCTCAAACCAGCTACAAAACAGACGCGTAAACAAAATCACCCGGCTCGAGAGATATGCCAAGGTTTCAGAGCACCCTTCATAAGACGTTGTGAATGGCTGACATTGATGTAAAAATGTTCGGTTATTTTATAAAAAGATAAAACGTACATATACATAAAAAGATAAACGTAAAACTTCGCTATGATTACTTTAGAATAGATACATAGTAAAGATGAATCATTCCTGAAATCTCCACCAGCCTGATTGAATAAGACATAACTTTTTTATGTATGTAAATCGCCGAAAAAAGAGCAGATGATGGTAAGTATTCTTTTCGATCGGCTTTTGTCATCTCTTTCGACACAGGTTTGTCTCCATGGGATCGGGGTCAGTATTCTAGGCCTCCTTTATACGGCTTAGAAAACGCAGGTTAATAATTTTAAGTACGTAAAATATTAGTAACATACTAACAATTTATTAATTTTAATATGATAATATATTCACATACACGGGATATAATTGAAAAAACTAAACATTAAACTGTGTTGTTTAAAAAAAATATTCCTCGTGTGAAACATAGCCTAGCTGAGATGGAGGTATGGAATATTATTTATGACTATCGTAGCATGAAGAAAATTTCCACACAAAAAGTGTGGCACGCTGGCAGTTTGCCAACCTGTTAGTTTTATGTTGCCATAACAATCGTGCGACAAGTATGCTTAGTACATACATACACTACAAAATTATTACTTAAATTGGTTTTTGTACTTCCTAAATTTGTGTTTGTTAATCTAGCTGAATAACTTTTCACCTTTTCACAAACTTGGAAGAACATTAAGACAGGAAAATGTCGAATACAGGGTTTATAAGTCTCGTACCTCGTACATCTTTTTACTGCAATTAACATTTCGAGAAGTTACAATAATCGTCGAATGAACACGTAGTAATTTTTATATCATAGTATTTAATATGTAGGCATTAATATGTATGTGTTAATATTATGTGGGCAAAATAATATATTTTATCAAGGTACAACAGTATACATTTTTGCCGTTTGACAAGGACCATTATCCGAGAGCATAAAACAAATGATTACAAATGAATCGAGCGGCGCGCGGGGCGGGCGGCATGCGTTGCCATGACGACGCGAGACGATCGATGCATCCCTGCCTCCCGCTCGCCTCCAATTAAACAATGATTCACACGTTGGCAATGATGAACATGGTATTTATATACAGCATAAATACCACCTACCAGAGATAATTAATACACGTACATGGATCAGCGAGCATAATGACGACCCTTCAATTTATTACCCTCGATAAATTCGGCTCAAATTATAAAAGTTCCGAACGTTGTGTACACATTAATATTTATTATAAATGAGATAATAAATACTACCGTATCATATATGCTCACCTAGTCTTAGTTCAGCCATTTACTTAGTTCTGATTAACAAACAGTGCAATAACTTCCTGCTTCTTTCTACTAACTATATACTTTATTTGTAATAGACGTCAATAATATCCATTACACAATTAATAAATTACGGGCCCTGTCAGATTCTATTAGTATGAAACGGATATCAAAGAAATGATTAACGAAACAGGTACAAAACGGTAACCGGACGGTGAACCAGTTGAATGTTTATCATTTAATTAGAAGGGTTGGTAAATCGCGGCGCATCCCCGGTCGAGTGAAGGGCGCGCGCGGTGCGCGGCTGAGCGGGTTTTGATGTACCAGAGTACAGTATTTTAATCAAATTCTCATTACAAGAGATAGCGCACGCCGTGAGGCGAACTTTTTAATTTTTCCGGCGGTTTTTTGAACCCTGAAAAATTAAAGCAGGTTTAAAACTTCCAACGAGCCAACACGGTCCCATGATAATGATAATGCTCGCTACACTTGCATTTTAATACAACAGACTCTCATCCTCGGCGTTCCAACCTTGCATTTAATTTTTCGCAGACATTTAAATTTTAATGTGTGTACTAGAAAATCAAATTTAATGTAACATAGAGCGATGCCTGAGCCGAGCGTTGACAAAGAATTTATTAAAAAGCCGTCGGTTGTACGGCGCAGCCATTACTCAATTTGGACGGATTTGTTTCAGTGGAGGGTTCTGAAAAACAATAAATTGTTGTTGGTGTAAACTTTACGTAATTCAATATGAAAACAAAACGTTCTGGAGGTGAACTTCAAAATGGTTTATCACAAAAATCCCTCCAAGAGGGAGAAAAACTACAGGAAAAAGCCCAGTAGGTAGCTAGATAAACAAAACATAGTGAAGATTTTGCTTTTTTTTTCAAAAATCTCCATCAGTGGGGACTGTGATTTTCGGAATAAATCCTCATATTATTCTGAATAGTTTGAGGTCATGAAAATCATGAAATCTTGATTTTCAGGGGCGCACTTTTGCGCCTAGAAACTTAACGATCCACTTAATAATATTATCATTATGGTCACAATCTATTATATTGTCACTGACTTGCCCTCTCCTTGCACAATATGAGCACGCTTTATAACAGATCCAATGACTGTCAGTTTAGGACTCCAATATTAATTTAACAGGTAGATACACATCCCGTCGTCTCGTGTCGAACCTGATAACAGCCCTCCGTAATAGCAGTAAATTAGAATAGTATGTCTCTCGTCATGGCAACGTGGAGATTCGACAATTATGCGAACAATGAGGCGGGCGCCCGGTACGCGCCCGGGCGGCACCCGCGCCCGCGCCGGGAGAGCTCGCCGAACGAGCGTAATGTTCAACTGATGCATGTACTGAGCTTGTAGGTGTTTTATTATTACCATGCAAATTGTGCGATATTTCTTTGTGAATATTTTAGAACCTTATTATTTTAGAGTAATTATTTCCATGCGTGTCTTAATAGTGACCCAGCTCAAATTTAAGTGAGACTACATGACAAGCACCAGCTTTCGATTTAAAAAAAAAATATCAAAATCGGTTCACCCACTCGAAAGTTCTGAGGTAACAAACATAAAAAATACAGTCGAATTGAATACCACCTCCTTTTTTGAAGTCTGTTAAAAATAAATGACTGATATAAATTTCTCTACATCAGCAGACGATAAAGGTTGCGATAGCTCAATATCATTCCATGGTGACATCGCTGACTATACGTACTTAGCCCAACACGTAAGCAATTTTTTTCCGTTTGCCTGGCGATTACTGATTGACTTGGCGAAATAATGGCTATGTTTATTTCACTAAAAAGTATCCGATGATCACTTAACTAGCGTAGGCCGTTGCGTCCTGGTGAAATATGAGTAATATGACTCTAAATAAAGAGCTTTCATCAGTAGCAATGCATCTTCAAACGAATTAACACGCCCGAGCGCCGGTAGCTAGATGAAATATTTTTCTACTGCACAGATTTATTTCAAATCTTATTTCAACTCCCCGCTTGTTTTTTTCAGAAATCCCTAGTCAAAAAAAAAACACCCTGGTAAGAATTTGTAAAAAGATATTATTTAATCATGGGGGAATCTAATAAACATCACAACGATTATAATCAGACGGTAGGAGTTACAATACAATACAACACCAACTTGACATACAAGGAGAAATACTTAAAATTAATGTGGTATACAAAAGGCGGCCTTATCGCTAAAAAGCGATCTCTTCCAGGCATCCTTTGGATATAGGAAACAAAAGAGGAAATAACAATGAGGCGTAGGGTGTATTTAATAATAGCGATCTACAGTTGTTATTTGCTTATAAACTAAATTGTAAATACTAGATACTATTAGCAATTTAGGCATCACTAAGTGATGATAATGAAAAAGGGAAAATATAATATCCTGTTTCAGATAGAATTCTTTCACCTGTGATTTAAAACAATGAAGTGTCTGAGCACGCCGTATGTTTATTGGTAATTAAATTCCAGAGACGAACAGCCTGAACAGAAAAGAACTTAAGAGTAAAAGGATAAAAGATGAGGAGGAGTAAGAAGCGAGAGATTATAGGAAGATCGGAGCATGTGGTCATGTGATTCAAATTTGTAATTAAACCGTAAGACTTTTACTATGGTAATTTTTTGACATAATTATGGTAGGTGTACCTTCAGGCTATCTGCCCTCTACCAACCTGAAAATCTGCTAAAATATTAACATCCCAACTCAGAGTCACTAACGGCTACTTAAATCGCTCCTTAGTACAGAATTTGTACGGTAATTCTTTACTAAGGAGCAATTAAAGCAACCGTTAGTGACTATGAGTTAGGGCGTAAGATCTTTTTCAATCAACATCAGCCCCATATTTTTCAGACTTGCTATACGTAGTAAACCTGAAACCTACTTTCTTCTCCTATTCAATTCCTTTCTAACCCAACATCCCCCTCACACAAAATATTTTGTAATATCATTCAATAGACAAATGTAAGAATTGCCGTTTTCTTTTATGTGGGTAAATATCACGGGGTAAACTTAATGAGAAAACATAAAGGTCGATTCCTCCGGTTTTGTGTCATTGTAAGGCGCTTGTGAAATTTCTTCATTGGATTACGTGGAGTATGTAGTGCGAAGTGTAATAAGAAAGAGCGCGGGCGGCGTGCGGGGCGCAGCGGGGGCGCGGGGCGAGCGGGGGATGCTGCGCGGGGGATGCTGCGCGGGGGCGGCGCGCAGGTCGATATCTCGCGTTGCCCGGCGATGCCATGCCAGACCGAGTGCCTCCCGTAGTACACCCCCGCCCCGCGCCCGCGCCCCTCACACCCGCCGTCGCCTCCCCCACCCCATATCACTCGCTTATTTAATACATGCCGTATCTGGGATGCGAGCTTTTTCATACTAAATAAATGACAGGTCACCGTAATACGGCTGAGCCCCGTCCGCGACCAGCGCCGAATATAAAACGTTTCGCCAGCGCCAGCGGTGACATTGACCCCCTTCGACGAGCCTCCTCCCATGGCGCGGGGGATCATGCCGCGATCGACCCCCTAATAGCACGTATCCGGACTGATGATTTACGCGCTACTTGCCGAGATATTAATCTTCAATTTATCAATTACGTCACACCCACAAACAATAACATACCTACATAACTCACTAAAATTGGCAATGGTTCGCCCAATTCTTTATCGTACTTCTATCCCCGTATTTTTATCAACAACTAACTTGGTTCTACTAGGATTCAGTAAGATTCTAAAAATGAAAGAAAAATAAATTTTAATTCCATCTTTATTAAATAGAAGTAAACATCAAATTATGAACAAATTATTTAAGGTATTTAGTGCTAAATTAACCATTAATAGTACAATACAAAGTACATGATTGTTGGCTCAAATTGACTAGATAATGCTAATGATACAAGCAGGTACGCTACCCGAATAACATTCCAATTGTTATGTGGGTTATTTGTCTCTTAAACATGGGTTTCTACAACAAAATGTCGCGCTACCCAGAACCAAAAGTCTCAACCAGGTCGAAAAAAATTTCTTCGAGATTTTCTCAGCAGCAGTCACCTCCTGGGTGTACGACCCCTCTTCTGAGAGGGGTCGTACACCAAAATAAGGTCAGAAGCTACAGGTTTCTTCAAAAACTATGGAGACAACAGTCACATGTCGTAGCGTACTACAAACAGCGTATGATAACATGTTTGATACAATTTTGATTTCAATATTCCAAAAATATAGCAAAGATATTGACTAGCATAGAAAGTGACTAGCACAGCGAGAAAATTCTTTGCAAGATAAATTAACTCCTTGACACAATAATTACATTGTCATTGATTATTTAACTTTTAGACATTAATTTTGTATAAGTATAATTTAAGATCGAAATTTTAAAACGAAGAAAATCTAACAATTTTTTGTGTAAAGTTACTCAAATATGCACAATTTATTTTAAGTTAATCCAGCTGATTGTATTCATGCTTTGTATAGGTTCAGCTGGAATTGTAAACTAATAGTTCTTGATTGCCTTTTCATGGACCAATTTCACACAGTAATAAAGATTATTTCTTTACTGTGTATGTTGCGTGCAATGAACAGAAAGTCGTGAAGGTCCAAGGATGTTGTAGCATTATATTACGTCGCTATCGCACGTGTGAACAAGACTTACGGTTGACAGGCTTGTCTATCATGTACCTACGCCTGTCAAGTGTTAACTGTCATCTAAGTGCAGTTCACAGAATTTTCTTCGTTTACATGCCCTTTTATTTACATTTATGTTAAGTGCCAGCTATGTTAAGTGCCAACTGCCTGAACATCGATATAAAACATAAGAGAAAATCCAAAGTCCTCACATCCTAGAAGGGCAGCTGCGTGAGGAGCGCTACCCCCCGCATGATCCAGTGGTCGGGCGGGCTGGCCGTGGGCAGCCGCATGAACAGGATGTAGTTGGTGGAGTGGCCCGTGGTGGACAGCACGCCGCGCCGGTCGCCCGTCTTGTACAGCGGGCAGTTGTAGAACACGTCCGTCGGGATGTCCTCGCGCTTCAGCGGGATCAGCCATACCTGCACACACAAAGAGACACTCATACACATATTGCAGACACTGATGTATCGGACTGATCGGTCGGAATGATATTGTATCATCCCGCTCAAACAAATAAATCGTTTGCGCTTGGTACTTTATATTAGGGTTGGCATGGAGATTTTAACATGCTTAAATTAATTTGTCTGGTCGCAAATCGAACTCAGAACCCTTCCAATATTAGGTATATTGAAAGCTAAGTATAATGTGCTAAGTATAATGTGTGTTGCGTATTAAATTTATTTTAAAAGTCTTCTAAATCTAGCTTTTATTTTAAATTAATGGGATAATTCATTAAAGTATTCAGCGCAGTTCAAAGTTACACCAAAATTTAAAGTTACCCGGGTAGATTTCCCTCGAATTACAATAAAATTCCATTTATTACTTACCTTGCAGCAGTACTTAATTTCTTGGTAACGCGAACGTATGAAATTAGCATACATTAGTATGTAAGTGCTCGTGATTTTCCGTACTTCTACGAGGTGCTACGCCGTAGCTCTTTATGGCGTACCAAATGACATTATTATACTTGATAGGATGAGCATTGATCATTAAGCTCATGGAACTAGGAAAGGAAACGTAGTGCAAGCTTTCTATATTGGCTATATATTGCCGACCTTATACTACTTATATTAAAGAATTCATTAACTAAGTTATAACATAATCAAAAACAATACAGTTACTTTCGTCCATCTCTTACAGCTGTTATCACTAAAATTTATCTAGTCACAATTTTAGAAGGTAAAGCGCCTCTTTCACAATCGTCAAGTAAAGTCATAAGTAGTTACTTGATAGATAACGTTAATCGGCAAGTAAAAGTCACAATTAACTTTTATCAGTTTCACATTATAAAATGTAGTTCCGAGTAACAACTTGGCGGTTAGTTGAATGATTTGTCATAATTCGTTCCAACATTCGGTCAGTTTGTGTTTGCCAGATGTCAAACACGTGTCAAATCGGTTAAGTGCCAGTCCGTCCGTCATTACTACAAAGGTTTTGTATAAGTTGGTGTTATTAAAATGCGCAGGTAGTTTTTTAGTTTAGATTTTTGACCGATATTAAATTAGTAAAACATGGATATAATCAAGAGAGAAAGAAGTGCTAACTTTACTCTGTAACAAAGATATATTTTAATATCAATTGTTTAAAATAATAATAATAATAAGAACTACCGAAAGTACATCCTGAAGGATGGTACTACCGACATTTGTCGAGCTTGTCGCCATCCCGGCGAGTCACTCGGGCATGTGCTGTCGGGATGTTCGGCTCTTGCTAACACTGAGTATCTGCACAGACACAACCAAGCGGCCAAAATCCTTCACCAAGAGCTTGCTCTGAAGTACGGTCTCCTGGATGACAGAGTGCCGTATTATAGGTACACACCGATGCCAGTACTCGAGCGTGACGGAGTTCGGCTCTATTGGGACCGGTCCATCATCACAGACAGGACGATTCTGGCGAATAAGCCTGATATCGTGCTGATGGACCGGGCACAGTCCAGGGTGTTTTTAGTGGACATCACCATCCCACATGACGAAAACCTCGTGAATGCGGAGACAGAGAAAAACCGAAAGTATCTATCGTAGATCTGGCTCACGAGGTTTCCAGCATGTGGCATGTGGAGTCCACTAAAACCATCCCAATCGTTATATCTGCGAATGGGCTGATCCCAGTGAGCCTCGCTCACCATATGAGGCGACTGGGGTTCCGCGGCAGTTCGCTCGCAGCCAAGATGCAGAAAGCGGTGCTGCTAGACTCGGCTAAGATAGTCCGTCGGTTTCTCAGCCTGCCGCCCTGACCCCCGGCCGTTTGGTCTCCCCTGCCGGGGCGTAATCCTCCACCCGCTACAAGTATTTATTTATGTAGAGTTTATGTAAGTTTATTTATTGGTATATTTATATATTTATGTTTATTATATAATTTTTTTTGGCTCTGTATGTATATATTTTGTACGCGGGTGTGAGAGTCGAAAATATAATAATAAATAAAAATAACTAGACAAATTCTTGGTGTTTATCTTGCAAATTTTTCGAAATCGTCTATTTGATTATCGATAAATGAAATAAGTAAATGTTTAATAATTGATTGTCAAATAAATATACTTATAAGGTTAGCTATAATAGTTTTTTACTTCACTGCACGTACCGTTACTCGTCTTACTCGTCAGTTAAACAAACTAATCGGCAGATGATGTTAGAAGTAAGTTACTGGCTACTTTACTTGACAGGTAGCGCTATTCGGCGATTGTGAAATGCGTATGCATAGTTACTCGTCACTTTAATCGGCAATTAGCCTACTCGGGACTTTACTTGATGGTGGTGAAAGAGGCCCAAAGTATAACAACTATAAAGTGCTATAATACTGTGATTTTTTGACATTTGCTAGACAACTGAGTTGAAGATGCAATATTAAGAACATAGAACGTCCAAACCACAACTCCACAATCCTGATATCTGACAGAAGGACAAGACTCACCGGCGGAAACTCATCGTAGAGGACTTTGGGGAGCGACTCGTCCACGATGTAGTCGTCCATGTTCCAGCGGGCGCCCTCCATGAACAGCCCGCGGATGTACACGCCCTCCTCTGGTGGCTCCTCCAGCACGAAACTTCTCTGCACCTGCACCACATTGGGAGTATTGGGACCGCAGTTATTATGGCAGTTTATTATGCGCAGTGTCCCATTCTTAAATTGTCATTCCATAGCTACACTTCAACTGAAAAGATTGTCTGTAACTTAGTCGTGGAAAATAAATAAAAACATATTTTTAATCAAACAAATTGTGGTGCACAACGAAAAAATGATGAATTAATGTACCTACATCAAAGCTACCTTTATTAGTATTTTTGAAACATTTTTGATAATTTCGACCTTAAAACACTGCTGTCTCCGCGTAACGCAGCTTCAACCCACAATTTGCAATAACTATCATGATTTATCGTCACCAGTTACAAGTAATGATAGCTGAAGTTTAATGAAACGGCCGGGATTGGTCGGCAACAGTTAAGGTGCCGAAACTTCTGCGGTTGGCGACTCTACGACATCTGCCATTCTAGACAGATTCTCCAGACCTTATGTCCGGTGATGTTAGTACTTAGTTTGAAGTTTGAATAGCTTTATTTAAAGACTCGAAAACAGCCTTTGATTCGCTTTGAAGGTTGTAATATACAACCTACGCATAAAATCATCTTAGCATGGTTTATTAGTCTAATAACAGAACTTTGATGCAAACCATTATTTTTGCCCCGAAACAGCTCCGTTTTGAAAGAAGGTAGATTTGACCCATAATATTATTATAAGTTATTAATATGGTCAGACGTGTTAAAACTTATTGTAGTACACTGTATTTTAACATAATATATGTAGTATTGTGTTCTATCAATTTAAAAACCCTCAACCTATTTACATTTGAAATATCGAGCAAATATTGAATCGTGTTCTGTTTCAATCAAAGCGCGGACGAATTCGCCGTGTATGCAATGTTTTAATATTGAAAAAGCAATTTACTAGTCGATCTAAACACACAATATCGGAGCTGTATTCAAACTCGGCTACAGCAGCGCGCCGCCCGGGCGCCCGTGGGCGTAGCGTTTAATGCATGTTCCATGTCTCGCTTTACAATGTAAAACATCAACCGCTTTCCCTTAAATTCATTAAACTTGCTTAAATGATAAGCACCCCTTTGAAAGAACAAAATATTTGAGCAATTTTGTGGCGAAGATATGAGGACGACTACATTACGTCTATGTCATTTACTTTTTGGCAAACTTTGCATCTCAACGAAGCACAAAGAAAAACGAATTAGACTCATTATTCCATTAAGAAGTTTTATAAAGATCTTAATCTGAACATAGGTATTTTACACCTAATCTAATACAATAATTATTTTAATTGAATTGAAAAAAGCTTTTGCAACAAATAGTTTTCAGAATTCTTATTGTTTGATACTTTTATCTCAACATAAATGTGAAATAAGAGCCAAGTTGAGAGAAAAAAGAATTGAAAGATCTAAATGGGTAATAAGTTCTGTGTAGGAAATCCTAAAATTTTAGTCACAAGAAAAGTTTGAGGTTTTTGATCCTATATCAGTGAGTCAGTCACTAAAATGCAGTTTTTTAAACGTTAATATGTCAATAACTATTTGAGCTATATTTATGTAATTTGGAATGGGTTTTAATAAATGTGCACAAATTTCATATAAAATATGTAGGTTAAATAGGTCTCGAGTTATGAAGGGGTAGTAAAAGTAGCTCCAAATGGTTTGTGTAATATTACAATAGCGCTGCGTTACCAGTTCCCTTTTTTGAACTTTGGCAGGACACACTACCGCGTATCTAGATATTTTACCGTATTGATCATTTTAAAACCTTATCAACCTGCTCATCTGTAAAAAAAACTAGTAACCAACAATACATTGACATACCTCATAGTGGAAGGCGAGCTGGTCGATGGGGATCTTGTACTTGCGCGCGTAGCTCTGCTGCGCGGCCGTGAGGAACGCCTGCGGGAAGTAGAAGCCCGACAGCCAGAACACCACCGGCGGCCCGTACTGGTGCCAGTGCTACACACACACACATACACACATGCACATACAGTCACAATTATAGAATTTTAAACAACGACATGGTTAATGGTTACTATCATCCATGGATATCAATAACACCAATGTCGAGCAAAGTTTTTGACCAAAAAGATGCGGGTGACCCTGCATTATTACTGGATCTCCGACACTGCGACCGACATAATTATTAAGTATATTTACGGTCGGATTTGATGGAAGGTGGTTAGGAGAGCTAGCCAGGCGGGTAAAATATTTTACCACCATGCATATTTGCCATCGGAATCAAACTGCGTGATACACAACCTACCGATCTCCAAAAGGAGAGGCTTAGCAACTCAGTTTCATCCGTAATTCAGTACAGTGCTGGGGAGATGACATGAACTCCAGGACGAATGCAGTACAAGAATTCAATACCTCAAGCGTGAGCATCTAATAGCTATCATATCATTCTAGGCAGTGAAAAATTTCACCCAGGCCTAAATATTTAAAATAGCGATGAAAATTTTGTCCAATGTTAGCCGACACCATCGACGACAGTACGCTTCGCTAGTTCGCTACGGGAATCACAGAGAAAGTTCCCGCGAAACGCGAAACCAATAAAAGTGTAGTTCGCGGACAATGGCCGCTCACAATGCACTGGCCGCGGCGCTGCACGCCACTCGCACCCGTTTTGTCTATTCAAATACGTCCAGTTCGCTATTAAACTTTTCGCAATAAAAAGTTGAGTGCTCGCGATTCAATGACACGACATTTATAGCACTTTTTTATAATTCTCTGTACATTTATGCATTTTTGTAAAGGTTTTAACAGGACTGTAAATCGAAGTGACATATTTTCAAGAAACCTAGATAAAAAGCCTATAACCTATATAAGAAGTTTTCTAAGAATGCTAGAGTTGCTGCTTTCTGATCTTTGTACAGCATGTACAGTGTAATCTTGATACCCATAAAATGATGTTACTGATAAGATTATAAATACACCTACCTCCTCCCCTCTTAAAACCATCGCGATATATTAGCACAAAACAAAAGCATTTCCAGTGAACATTGTCATAAAATTATGATCATCTTTGCTGTGCTGTTTACTTTAACACTGTATAGTTATGTCCAGCTGACCTGCAAAAAGTTGAGTCTCGCGAGTAGATCATTGAAGTAAGCGGCGAGTGGTTTGAGCGAGGGATAGCTCTTGCCCGCCCACAGCGCCGGGATCTTGCCGCGCACCATGCTTGTCAGCACCTCCTCTGTCACGTCCGTCAGCACGCTCACTCCTGTGAAAATACATGATACAGTACGCCATTCCTTCACAGAGATAGACAAACTTGTCTGTGCTTAGTGTACCTACACTACGCTCACTGCCACACACAGCGACAGATCAGGCTACATCACACTTACACGATTATGTTGTATCACACTTGCACGGGAGCGGAGGCGTTTTTTTTTGTATTGTTCCAAATTGTATGAATGACTACACACTGAGGTAGACAGGAGACGGCGCGGTGCAGAGGCGAGCCTCATACAATTTGGAACAATACAAAAAAACATCCTCCGCTCTCGTGCAGTGTGTAAAAACAACTTAAGAGGATTTGGTGGGCCTACTCTGCTACAGAAAGGAGTTAAACAGGTCTGGTTATTTCCCACAAAAAAGAGGATTACGCTAAGCCACGCACGCACACGATTACAAAATCTCACGCAAAGGACGTCTTAAGTAGTTTTGTGTATTACGTGAATTCGCTGAGAAAATCTGAAACTATTCTCCGTAGGCACACAATAACGTATTTTCTTGGTACTCATTTCTGTAGCTCTAGTAATATAATTTGAGATATAAGGCCCGTTCCGATACAACCTCCACTGATCGATGCCTTGTATTACAACCAAAACAGTAGACAAAAATTACACCTACTACACTAATTACAGTTAAAAATAAATAAACAAAGTTTAAAAAGGTGTAGTAAAAAAAGGTTAAAGGTAAGGTATAAAAAATATAGATAATGAACGACTGGTCATAACTAAACGTTTAAAAATTTAAAAATCCCAAACAGTTTTGTTTACACTAAACATAACTAAGAACCATCTCGATCACGTCAGCTTTCAAACAAAAAACCGCATCATAATCGGTCCATTCGTTTAGGTCCTAAACTTTAGGAGCTATGATGTCGCACAAAGACACGTCAATCATATAAGTCATAACACCCCTCTTTTCCGTCGGGGGTAGAAAAGAGGTCGCCCTAACAAACCTTGCACAGCGCCAATGACCGCCCTCGAGCTGGTCCTGACCACAGTGACGAGCCGCTCGTAGCGCGCCGCCTCCTGGATGACGACGATGGACATGGGCGTCATGTCGGCCGGCTTGATGTCGCCCTCGTGCGACGGGCCCGTCAGGATCTTGTTCGGCAGCCGCGCCAGGATGTCCTCCGCGATCGCCATGGCCTGCTGCTCCGGCGTCGCGCCGCCTCCGCCCGCCGCCATTGTGTCCTAATTTAGGATTTAGTTTAAAGCCCAATGCATACGTAACGGGTATTTTCCCGCACGTATGCACTATCGTATACATTTTCTATGAAACGATGATTCCAAAACTTCACGTCCCGTCCCGTACGGGAAAAAAACCGTTACGTATGCATTGGGCTTTTTGTGTAACGTTACACAAATCGTACATCAATTTAAACAAACGATTCATTGACATGCATAACAAGACATAGGTAGGTATAGTGCGACCAAGCTAGAAATGCAGAAAAGTATTAATTCATTATTACACTGCAAAACATAACCTAATTAAGATCCATTTTGCAGTGTTTTATGAATCGACGTTCGACTAGAAAACCACGTCGCTAAACATACCTCAATCAATTTGGGGAAAAATAATCGAATTGCCTAGAAGTGCCTAAACTATATTTTTTCTGGTTGTTTGTCTGTTAGCACGGCTGTTAGAGTGTAAAAGTAACTACTATGTTATTTAACGCAGTCTCAAATCCATCAGATTATAAAGTGATTTTAACAAGTAATATACTAACTTATTTATATTTATTTTATAAATATACAAGCGAGAAAAGGCTTTATTTTTAGGCGATAAGACAACAAAAACTACATTAATGTTTAACTTTCTTTAATTAAATATTGTAGAGAAACGTCACGTAGATATCAAATGTACAAATAAATAAAGCAACAGGACCGCCCAGGTCACGTGCACACGGAAAGTGCCCAAGGAAAAGTTCTCTGATTAGAAGACGCTACGAAACCAATAAAACGACACGAAACAATACACAACTTACCAAGTATTTCTTCAAGAGGTCCTGGGGGCGTGAAAACGATAAAAATACATTACTACGAGTACTAATGAGTAATAAAACAATTTAATGTACTATGTGTGTAATAAAATTAACTCACCTTACGATCCTGACGAATGGTGGCATGGAATTATGAAACAAATACATGGTTACAAATTAATGCTAGCAAAAACAATAACAGCTTATAAGTTTATAATAAACATGATATATTATGTTGCTCTGTATTATTGAATAATGAAATATTATTGTCAATCTACGAGTACATCTACGTTGTTACTTCTTTTACACTTAGTATGAAATGGATTGTAATGTAATTTTACTGCTAGAATAAACTCGATAACGATAATCTATCTTTATCGATTATTCATGATGATCTAAAGATGGTTATTACGAGAAGAAAAATAAAGTTTTGGATGAGGTCACGTCACCTAATCCATATCAAGAGATCAGCCAAATTATGAAAGATATTGAATATCATTTATACAGAAAATATGTAATATATTATAACCATTGATTGTAACTTTTACTTTTAAGTACTTAATGCATGCTAATTGAATATAACTACTTAATTTAAACATTTTCCGTAGATGCCATCTACAAGCTCTCGCTAAACCAAAACCTTGTTACAGTTACCCTCAGACAGTTCCGATCAAACATGAATAGGTTCGATAAAATGGCGCCGCAAATAGCACAATGAAAATGACCGAAATTTAGCGCATAACGTTTCCGCCTTAATACCCTATCTCGAATAAAATGTTAGGGTCCCGTTATTACCTGCGCGGTGCTTCGATGCCGCCCGCAGTACAGTTAAGCTTATACTAGCTACACTATAAATTATTTCACGAGAAAATTAGGTAGCCAGAGGTTACTTGTATGTTTTAATTAAATGCGAACGTGCCTATGGCCACCTATGGCTAACGTTTGTTTTGTTGATACAATACCAATTAAATACGTATGTCATTTTGGCAGTAGTTAATTTGATGTCGTAAAAAGTTAATTTGAATACCCATTTAAGGACCAAAAAATGAGTCGCTTGTAAAAGCTAATTTTTTGGTAATTTTTTGGTTCAGAATTTTTCACAGCAAGGTTTTTCTTGTGGATAAGTATTACAGACTCATATAACTTTATATTAAAAAATCTTCCATAGGTACATACAAACTATTTGGAAACATGTTATCTATGCAAATATTTGTCATACATTACACTACATTCCATACATCGCCAATAGTGCTATCTAATCGTAATTAACGGCTGAAGTTAATTATCGGCTAATAACGTTCCACCAGCGCCAAAATACAAGAGTGAAGTTACGGCGCGTTACATAAATAACCATTACTAAGCTAACTCAGTCATATAACAGTTGTTACATTATGTATTACGTTTTATTTTATCACCAACCTAAAATTGGAGTATTGTTCTGTTATTACGGATATACCTAACTGAACAGCAGTGGCCATCAGTTGGACTGCATGTCAGTGTGGCGACATTTCACTCTTCGTCACACAGTGATATCATGTAAAACCAAATCAACAACAGGATAGGGAGATGGCCGTTCCTTACGCTTGATCACCTAGCCTGGTGGGAGATCTTTTCAGCGAAATCTGTTTTCCAGTAAACTAATTATTGCACAGTTATTGTTTTACTATATCCTAAAGTCTTTCACTCATCATCTCCTTACTTAGCATCACTGGCATAAAATCTCGTAATGTGCTTCAAAATGTTCGATTTGTTCAGAACTAAATCTGCAGAGATGGATAACGTAAATCGCAAAAGCAATTTTTTACATAGAACGTTTCTACTAGAGCACTTTTTCTTATTTGAATCCGCTACAAGGAGATTTAATATGTAGCGGGGGTCGGATTCGCCGGGGCCGCCGCGCCGGGGCAAAGTGCTCGGCGCCAGCAAAGGCTAAGAATGCCTTTTGCCCTATCTCGTGTCTTAATAGAATACTTGAGAAACATTCCACTCGCGCGTCAAGGGTTAGAGCGCGGCTAGTATCACTTGTCGGGTTATAGGAATCCCTTTACAGAGTGTCACTCCCCTCGCTCCAATTATATAGATCCGTCTGGAGAACCTACGTGCAATTATGATATTTCATTATGAACCAGAGAAGGAAATGACGTTCGTAGTACTTTAAGAATTTGATACTTCTATATACGTTTAAATCAAGCCATTCTGTGCAACAAACGGTACTAAATTAATAATTAGGCTAACAATCTATTGATAGGAATAGTACTACCGAACTACAAATGGACATAAAATAATTACGTACCTACATCACACGTACAACGGTGTTGGGAAAGGGGAACAAAGTTTGAATGTTATTTATTACCGAATTAATCGAAGGAAATCATGCCCTGCTAGACTTGTTAAGAAATTATTGAACTTTGGTAAAAATTTTGGCACATAATATTTAGTGCAATCATAAAATAGGTATTTTAAACGCACAACTATAACATGACACGTAACGCAGAGCGCGGACTCGGCGAGCGCTAGAATGTGACAGGTTATTTCGCCTGCAGTCTACACCATAATATCATTTTAGTCACTTTTCGCGCTATTTTCGTCAAGCAAGGAGCGGAGCGTTGCCTCTGCCACGTCCGCGCTAAGGTACGATATTGCTTTGTTACAAGAGAGAAACTTATATTTTATGGCACTTTGTACATTTCTATGAGATTTCACAGTGAAGTAGGTAGCTCGTACCCTACTCCAAGATTTGAGTAGAGTACGAGATAAACCTACGCCTACGCCCACCTGTGTGACGATGGCGGTACCCAGCAGCTCCTCGGCCTCGCGGAAGTGCTTGGTGATGTCGGCGTTGGGGTGGAAGCCGAACACGCTGGGCGGCGTGGCCACCGGCAGCGAACGCGCGAACGCTATGAAGTCCGAGTGCTCGCGCAGGGTCGGGATGTAGTACACGCCTGACCAATAACACGGTACTTGTCAACTTTAAGTCACTAGTAGAGCATGAGCGTACCCAGCTCTTGGCCTAGGATGGGGACAAATCTTTTTACCAGAAGTACGCATATAATCCAGGGAAGCAGCTGACCCTTTGCCACCCTCGGTATGCCCATGAGAAGACTATAAATATGCGCATTACCGTCTCCTTACATATTGAGATACCCTTAGTAGAGTTCTCCGTAGCAAGTTGCGTGTAAAGGGTGATCAAACGGCAAGAAAGAAATAAAATAGAAGAAAGAAAGTACTGACTTTCAAGCCGTTAGACAAAATACGACTAGATATATGGGGACTGACTTAAGCACGAGGGTAGCTAGCCAGACAGGCTTCACATACATAATATGCAATCTAAAATCAATAAAAAAGTAAAATGACAAAATAATTCATGCAATGTATCAACTACAGAATAACTCACCGGTAGGGTCGAGTGGGTATTTATCCTCATCAATAGTCCGTGGGTTGTAGAACTTGTAGAGGATGGTGTTGAGGCAGCGGCGGTCCCAGTCGTCCGTGACGCGTCCGCCGTAGTTGCACTCGCCAGTCAGGTAGCGCAGCGCCACAAATTGCACGTCCTAGCGTACCAAGCAATTCTCCGGTGACATACGGTGACCAAACCAAGATTACGAGTGAATATTTTTTTTTGCCATAGACAAAGTAAAGTTTGGTTAGAAAAATTATTAAAAAGAAAAAATACATGTTTTGGGATGTAAGTGGCCCCATCCATCCAAGCTAACCTACTGGGCTCGTAATGTGGGTCAGCGGATCACCATGTTAATCAACGGACGCATGCTATAACTGACGTTATATCCCTCCTGTTTTTTATGTGACTAGTCGACAAAAGATGAGACAATCCACCTGATGGTAATTGCTAACACCAAAGGCAACACAGATGCATTATCAGCTAAGAAAGAAAAAACAAAGCTTTCTTTGTTTTCTTTGTTCTATAACAAATAAACAACTTTTATTCCCTGATCATAATAACACCCCCAACGCAAATGATCCAAAACATTCCCAACTCACCTCATACTCATTGAGGAACATGTACAACTGCGTGACGCTGATCCTCAGGTCGGTCTCGTTGAACTCGTAGCGGATGTTCCAGCCGAGCGGGCCGAACTGGCGCCGCTCCTGCACCACCGCGTGGAAGAAGCACAGCGCAAACAGCAGCTTCTTGAAGTTGTCCGTCTGCTTGTTGCCCTCGAACCACTCCGCGTCGTTGATCGGGTCGCTTTGGTACGAGCGTGCTATGTTCGCTCGCAGACCTTGGGATAATTTGTAAGTTAATGCATGACTACAACTACACCTAATGGGTTAGTAGTCTTCATAAAACTATTCTTACTATCGATATTGATCAGTCAACCAAATTAAATGTGAAGAACATAAGATATTGTAAACAAATCAAATCGAAATCCGCTGGGAGAAAACAAATAACTAACAATTTCAAACAGATTGACGAAAACATAAAAAGCCTTTTAATACTGAATCAAAACAGCCTTGACCCAATATTTAAATAATCTTCTAACAAGCTTAAAAAAGCTCTAACTGCGTCAACAAGAGAATCTATAAACAAATTTCCAAGTTATAATTCAATAAAAGCTCCGCGCGAGGCTAAATTCTGAACCGATCGGTTTAAATTCGCTTGGCGCGATGTCAGCGCAGTCTGCTGCCGTTAAATATTCACAATCTCATAATGGTCTCATCCCTAAATAAACGGCAAAATAAAGCCTCCCATATTATAGGCAGCTCTCTTGCTTACTGTCACATATTTTGTTCAAATATTGTTTTATTGAGAAATGGTTGACTAAATTAAAGAAGGTTCTCACTCATAAGAATCATAACTCGTACTTGCATTAAAAATAAACACATGTTACGAGTTATCAATAAATTTTATTGTTGTGAGAGTTTCCATCCATCTTTGAATCTAAGCTAACCTCCGCTACTCACGGTGCATTTTATCAAAACGATGAAAATGGTCTTTTTAAAGTCACTGCGTTCTGTACTACTTAGTTTAATTTTAACGGTAACACCTGTCATACATCAGACACTGACCTTGAGGTGGTTCATTCGTCATCTTGACGCCATTTTGAAGAACGTACACGGGGAAATGATCTGCAGGATATGAAGTCAACCAAAGCCTAAAATCTGGGTGAGTTGTGTCTGGTGTTAAACCTTCACAAATCTGAAAACATTGCAAACATTCATATGTTTCAAGTCTTCATATCCTATTTTCATCCGTTACATAACAAATGATTGGACCAGAAGAGAATTGCAGAGACAAAAGTTTGGGAAACATTATTATAGACCTTTAGTCCAAAGCGTAGTGCTTCGCTGTAATACCTTTTCCAACATCGGCATCCAACTTTTGGCCAAATGACAATTTTGTAGTACAACCCAGGTGCCGCTACGAATGCCCTCGTCGATCAGCTTCACGGCTATCGGGCCTTGACCTTGCCCTAAAGATAGTGAAAATAGTCGAGACGATCCGAAACCCTGGAAAGGAACCCAGTTATAATCATCCTTACCAAATTAAAACAATAAAGGAAACAATATTAAATATGGTGTGCAAACAATAAAGAGTTATCTATCTATCTAA
This sequence comes from Thymelicus sylvestris, assembly GCA_911387775.1. Taxonomy (NCBI): domain Eukaryota; kingdom Metazoa; phylum Arthropoda; class Insecta; order Lepidoptera; family Hesperiidae; genus Thymelicus; species Thymelicus sylvestris. The sequence goes on from OU426888.1 coordinate 4,444,163, forward strand.
CAATTTCATAACAATTTATTTATATGTATGTATGTATGTACCTGGTCATCTGCAAATTTGAGCAATGTTCCCATCGGATCTGAGCCCGGTGTTAGAACGAATAGTAATGGGATACAGCAGTGGGAATCTGAATACGAGGACGCGAGATCAAATAGTGGGGGCTCCACGAATATACGTCCCATTTGAGCTGAAAATATTTTAAGTTAGAAATATCGTTGAAGATAATTTATCTTCAAATTACTTTTAATAAAGAAATTCAATAAATACTGACCCTCAACGAAATTTTGTACTGCCGGCACCATCATATCCAAACGCATGCATCGTAGAACCATCATTTTCTAATAGAAAAGGTAATAAGCATGTAATAAATTTCAATGGTGTCACGCATATATGTATAAAAAACTAAAATACATACTTATGAAAATTTTACCTCAAACATGTCACACTTCTTATTCCAGGGTTCTGGCAACGGTTGGTTTTGAGGATCTATCGTATCGCAGTACGCTTCCCATTTGGGTATGTTGGCCGTGAAGTGGTCGACGATGCCATGGAACTTGTCGATTTCATTTAATCTACCGATAATAATAATATTACTTACGGCCGGTCTCAATAACGTACATACTAACAGATGGAAGACTGTGGATAGGGCTACCATTAGTTTACAATTTTTGCGTCTGAAAAATTGACAAATATGACAGATGACATACTAATGGTAACCCTATCCACAGTCTTCCACCTGTTAGTACATTATTGAGACCGGCCGTTAATGATTTTCGGTACTCATGCATGGCGGTAGGATTCTAAGGTTGGCACTTCTCTTCGTTATTCGTGTTCGCATATTTGTGTTTGCTTTAGTCGGCGAAATATTTGCAGAATACGCGAATTAAGCAAAATACGACGATGCAACCATGCACAGCATAAAGCCAAATTAACAAATACCTGAATAGGTACATTGTACGCAATATTATATCGGACGAGTTGGCACTTGCTGCGGGATTTTATTATTTAAACTCTGGTTACTACTTACTATAATATGCTCTGCGTGAAAAAGTATTAAGTTGTTATGAGACCATGGAGAAAAAGCCGCTGGTGAATGCTGACTATGCACAAACTATGAACAAGTAAGTATACGTAATTTTATTTAAAATTATACATCATTATGTAAGCTCGATGCATAGTTAATCTAATCTATACTAATATTATAAAGCTGAAGAGTTTGCTTGTTTGGTTGAACGCGCTAATCTCAGAAACTACTGGACTACTACTGAAATCCGATCTAATTTAATTTGTAACAAATAAAACGCTTTGTACCATCAGACAGCGCAAGACATTCACTTTTCCCGTTTGATTACATCAAATTACTTTTGCCGAAGGTAGGTACGTATTTGTCATGGAGGACAATGACGATATAGGTATACCTTATATTATACAACTTTGTCGCATTGATGGAAGTATTCTTTTGATATACGAGTACTGTGTACATTTTGTTTACTCACAATAGTTTCGGGTTTGCAACTACGACTGGGACATAAAATATTTTAGTCGATTAACCCGGATCGATGGCGTATCGGGCACAATGTATTATTTATTGGCGAGAGCGAACAAGAGACTCATCAATATTTAACGAGGGCGGCCGGTTTTATCTCATAACTCGAGATATTGACCCTGCCAGTGAGGGGTGAACGCATAACGTGAAATATATTTTTATGTTACAGTTCGAACTTCTTTGTCTAATACAGTCTTTGTATAATTCTTAAAATATTAGTAAAGTTGAATTAAGTGCAAATGGAGCGATACATGTGAGCGATACCGTTGGTTTCTTTGTGAACGAAGGAGGTATGGATATTTACTTAAAGTTCACCAATAAAAAAAAACAGGCCAAGTGCGAGTCAGATTCGCGCATCGAGGGTTCCGTAAACTTGCTAAACATTGCTCTCGTATAACCAGAATTGAGTTACAAACTTAACTTTGCCGGAAAACTGTCGTCCCCATACATTAAGAAGTCGCAATCAATTTACCAACTGCAAGTAATAGCTATTTTTCGTGATGTACCCTCGCCTTACCCATTGAACTCTGCCCAGGCCTGCGGGCTGAGGAAGGAGACGGGGTTGGGTGGCACGTGGCGTGGTTGCGCGCCGCCCATGAGGAACAGCACGTGACCCTGCTCCAGCCGCCCCTCCGCCACCATGATTGTGATCGTCAGCAGCAGCGAGAACACCAACTTGTCCTGCCCAACCAACCCACACAACCGTTTCAGTTAAGGTCGCCGGTACCTTGTCGATAGTATCCCTAGTGGCTATGATGTGCTAGAAATCGCTCACAAGGCTGATGTGAACGAAAAATATGACCCCATTTGAATGATCCTATGTTTCTATTAATTTGCGTCTACCCACGCAAAAAAAAAAAATCAACAATGGACTAAATCTCCCCTTAAGACGCCCATACCTTCTCAAAGAGACTCCTGCAGATGTTAGCGTAGAGTGAGTAAGTGAAGTGCGCGCGCAGGATGGCCAGTCGCTCCACGATGTCGTCCACCTTCTCCGTGTTGTCGATGGACGCCGTGAACAGGCCCTCGAACCAGCCCAGCGAATACTGGTACATCGGGTCGATGTTCGCCAGCGACGCTGCAGGGGAAACGTTTACCCACTTAATGGTCTATCGACATGTTCCCAGCCAGAGGCTTGAGACTTTCTTTCTTCTCCCTTCTTGGCCGGCATCACAGTGACCATGGTAATCACTTAAAATCAGGTGGCTCGTCTGCTTGTTTCGTACATTGCATCTGGTGCTAAGTCAAGAATGTCATGCTCCTTACAAGCTTAACTATGAACATGATCCATCGGTGTCGAAAATTAACTTTTAAATTAAATCAACAATATTAAGGTAAATCAAAATAATCTTAATCATACAGATGATAATGACAAGAAGAACGACCAGTTAAATTACCAATAAGGAAGAACAAGTTGGTGGAGTGCACGGCGATGGGCACGTAGTCGTCGCGCGCCACGTCGATCGCCTTCTCCGTCACCATGGCCACTTCCTGCTTCTCCTTGATCTCATTCGACGTGTCTTTAGCGGAGTTCAGGATCTGTGGGGATTATCAGATACGAAACGGAACGATGTAAATATAATTTCGAATGTAAGTAACAGGGACCATCTTTAGTTCAAGCCGAGCTCTCCTCTTCGTCCTGCAAACATGAAGCTTTTTGTAAACGGCTTAGGCCGATTCCACGTCGTCGTAAGTATGAGGAGACCCTTAGCTAAAATAATACAAATGCATACCTGCACGGCCTCCTCGTCTTCCAACAAATGTTCTGAAGTAGACAGAACATTAAGAATCTTCTTCTCAATATCTTGCAATAGCCTCCTATGTTCCGCTCCTTGGGTCGTCAGGTCAGCCTTGGCCTGTTGGAGATCCGGTCGCTCCCTGGCCACCACGCGAGCTAGGAGTTGCGCCTGCAGACCGTCTTTGGCTAGCATGAAGTTGACTAGAGTCACACGGACACCTACTTCGGGTAGGTAATGTGGATTTGCCAGTTTTGTACTTATATACAACCTATGAAATGACAAAATTTTTAAGGATTAGCTTAACGACTTAAATCTTGCTTTGGATTTGTAGCTAAAATGTTATTTTTTTACTTAGAATAAGTGAATGCTTGACCACAATCACACCTGATGGACTGTGTTTTATTTGTTGCATAACTAAAGTTACTTTAAATAATTTTTTGGTAAAACAGTGAGACAAAACACTTGTGTACATATTTTCAACATAATAATTATTATAATTTAGACCAGATTCAAATCTAGGTCGTCGAGCACTGGATACCTAACAGTATTATGATGGTGGGATGGGAAAAAATATGATTATAGTGATCAATCAGTAATGAGATCAATGAACAATATTGCTAATCAATAATATATACTATACAATCGTGTTCCAAATCCCCGAGTCCCGACTCACTTGAAATCCTTGCTGTACTCGACGATGGTGTCGCCGATCTTGATGCAGAGCGCGCCGCCCTGGCGGAAGGTCTGCTGCTGCAGCAGCGGCTCCAGCATCGGATCCAGCTCCTCCAGCACATTCTCCAACAAAACCTACCGGATACTTTAATAACAACTCTCTACTACCCTCAAAACTACCCTCTAGTTAACTATACTATTATATTATTATGTATGTGATGATGAATTGTTCATCATACCATGTTTCATGAAAAAGGATGTGTGCCAGTTTTAATAATTTTTGTATTAGTGGTAAGTAAGTGTACTACTAACGACACAAGTGAAGAACAAACTGCTATTCACATAATTGTGTCATCCACTCTCATCTCATGCAAATCTCATTTAAGCCATAGTCATGCCAATTATTTATTGTTTATCTTTGGGTTTTTTTAATAATACTCGAAAATGTGGATCACTTAAATATGTAGTTACTCGAAAATATTTGATAGGTATTTTACTTATCTAGGCTTGTTGATCTAATTGGATTACAACATTTGATCAAGAAACTCAGTCTTCTCTATGATAAAACTATGAGTATATTAAGTACAGCGATCAGAATAAGGCTTATAGCTCCGTAACGTGTAGTTAAACCCGCGGCCTATAATAGTAACACTATATTCGAGAGAAGCTAGGAACATGTGGCTGAAGCAGAGAAAATCTAAAATTACGAATCAAGATATTCTACAAAATAATAACAAGTCTTTGATATACATTAATGAAGATCTTACACCTGCGTTGCGTCAGTTATTCTGGCTTACAAAAAGTCAATTAAAAACTACATACAAATATATTTGGATTCAAAACTCTAAAATCTTAGTAAGAAAAGATGATGTAGAAAACAAAATTTACAACATAAGATCGGAAACAGACATTGAGGATCGTCGATAACAGAATGGCATTAGGCGCAGTACACACATTCGACACACACATAAATGATATTAAACACGGAAATAATTTTGTAAAATTTGACAGTATTACTAAATGGGGGCAATATTTAATTAATCATAACCAGAATTTTAGCTTCATACATATAAATATAAGATCATTAAGAAAGAATTTCGCAGAATTTCAGTTATTATTAGCAGAGTGCAAAGATAGTGTAAACGTCATTATATTAACAGAAATAAACATCAAGAAGATAGAACTTACCATGTATAAGCTAAGAGGATATAATTTATATGCAAATACACGAGAAGAGAGAAGGGGAGGAGGTATAATTATGTACGTCAAGGAAGCCATTGATGTGGAAATAAATAATATCGTAATGCAAAATATGGAATCACTCTGCGCTCAAATAAACATAAACTCTCAGTACATATATATAGTATCGATATATAGGCCTCCATATACACATAAGATAAAATTTATAGAGGAACTTAAAATAATCCTGGAAAACATACCTACTGGGCGTGAAGTGGTTGTAATAGGGGATACGAACATCAACATCAACGAAATAAATACAAGCAGCGTAACTAGTCAATACATAAATATGATGTGTGAACTCGGCTTTAAGTGTATGGTGAATGATGTGACGCGTGAGGAGGTGGTGAGCGAGAGCGCAGTGTCGTCGTGCATCGATCATCTGTGGGTGCGCGGCGGCCGGCCGGCGCGCGCGCATCTACTCCAATGCAAGTTGTCGGATCATTATCTTATCGGTGGACACATTGAAACGTATGCCAACCAATTAAAGCGTGAGAAGGAGAAATATAAAATTGTATTAAGTAATAAACTGGTAAGAGAACAATTAGATTCGATCGTTTGGAGTGAATATTTGTACATGGATTGTCCAATAGAACTATATAGTAAATTGCGTGCTGACTTCGGAAATATTTATGATAGTTCGTTAATAACAGTGTGTTGTGATAGAAGTACAGGCCACTATTGGGTTAATGATAAAGTGAAAAATATGGTAGAAAGAAAAAATGAACTGTTTCGTAGATGGAAATCATCTCCTAAGAATATGAATTACAGATTAGAATATACTCGCTATAGAAATAAAACTAATAAATACATAAATAGCATTAAAAATAAATATAGTCGTAATGAAATAAAACAATGTAACGGGGATATAAGGAAAGTGTGGGGTCATATAAATAATTGGTTAGGGCGGGAAGCTAACAGTATTGATGAAACAATTAAAAAATATCTAGGTAAACACAATGATATGCAGACCATTTGTAATAATTTTGGCACTACTTTTACTAGAGAAATTAGCAAGATAAGGCATGATTGTAACGTTAAATTACTGAATAGATTTAGCTATGTTCAAGAGAGTGACTCATCCATTCGCTTCAACCCGGTTACATCTATGGAGATTAGTATGATAATTAAAAATTTAAGTGTACATAAATCTCCTGGATTAGATAGGATAAGAGCACAGGATCTTAAATATATAGACAGGGATATAAGCCCTGTTTTGGCAAAATTTATTAATTTATGTATAAAGAAATCTATTTATCCAGATGAGTTAAAGGTAGCTTTAATCAGGCCTATTTACAAACAGGGCTCCCACGTAGACTATACCAATTATCGTCCGATTGCAATCTTATCCGTTATAAATATAATAACAGAAAAAGTTATAGTGTCACGAGTGAGTAAGTATCTCGAGAGTACTAATATTTTGACAGATGCTCAGCACGGCTTTCGCGCAAACAGAAGCACTACCTCGGCACTTGCTTGTTTCTCTGATTATATAAACGAAAATTTACATAATAAAAAGCATATAATTGTATTATATATTGATTTTCGAAAGGCCTTCGATACCTTAGACCATTCTATCTTACTTCAAGCCATGGATGAATGTGGTATACGAGGACCAATCAAGAAATTCTTTGAAAATTATCTATATAATAGACGTTTGAGAGTATCAATTGCTGGAACGGTTGGCGCAGCAGAAAACATAATGTACGGTGTACCAACCGGATCAGTATATGGCCCTATTGGCTATGTGATGCACGTGAATAGCTTGTGTAATGTGGTTAAAAAGTGCAACATATATATGTATGCAGATGACACATGTCTTATGTATGCGGACAGGAATCTGGATAATGCAATACAGAATGTACAAACTGATTTTGATAACATCTGCAAATGGGCACACGATAATGGTTTAATTATAAATATAGACAAGACTAAATGCATGCATATTTGTTCGCCGTATATTAAAAGGTACGATAATAACAGAACGATAAACATAATGGGTCACTCTTTTGAATGTTACCACCAAGACCATCACAAGTGTCAATGCAAGGAGATTGAATGGGTTACCGATTATAAGTACTTAGGCTTAGTTGTGGATAATACCTTGTCTTGGAGACAGCACATAGAAATGGTGTGTTCAAGGTTAAGGTCGGTTTTGTATCAGTTTTATTATTTAAAAAGAAAGCTTGACAGAGGAACCTTGTATTGCGTTTATTATGCTCTCGTTGAATCAATAATAGGTTATGGGCTGAGCAGCTACGGGTGTACATTCAAAAGTTATTTAGAAAAAATAAAAGCATTACAAATAAAATTTCTAAAATACCTCACTGATAAAAAGAATAAGGAAACATGTAAAAAAAATTATAATCAACTTTTTAAAATCTGTAAAATACTGCCAATTGAAAGTAAAATAAAAGTAAGTATAATAAAAGAAAATTATTTCAGGACTAATTTATTAAAAACTATCACCCGTAGGTGCCCACCGCGTAATACAACAAAGCGCATTAAATACCATAAGCCGAAAACAAGCAACTATTATGGCAAGCGTATCCGCGCATACACTGTGCCACATATATGTGACAATATTCCATTTGATGTAAATAATATTAAGTCTCGGCATGTTGTTAAAAAGAAACTACATGATTATTATTTAGAGGCTATAACTTAGTTCATGTATATGGGAAGTTAATTAGGATGTTTGGTTAAGCAATGTAAATATGCATATACGCATGCATTTTTAATATATTATACAATAAATACAGATATATTATATGTATGTTTGCATTTCTTAATTAAATATATATATAACATATAAAAGTATATAGATTAATTCAGTAAATATATATAAGATTTTAAGAGTTACCAAATAAGCCATAAGTTCAATGTAAACGTTTAAGGATATTTAACTCACAATTAAAAATGTTAAGATAAGAGCGATCTTCACCGCCTACAAACTATTTTATGGTTTGGCGGGTTGTTTATAAATGAGTTATGTTTAAAGATTGGTAATTAAATAAATAAAAAAAAAAAAAAAAAAAAAAAAAACGTATATCAACGCACCACAGTGTGCTCCATTCATTGTTTTAGTTTGCTAATATACTATCGTAATATGCGAAACTGTTCAAATAATACTAGCCGTAATTAAGCTTGTCCCACTACATTGTACTCTCACGAGTCTCATACTTGGAATCTATAATGGCTACTATTAAATCCCCTATAGAGAGGTCTCAGCGGAGAACACTGATTGAATTTAGCAAGCCCTCAGTATTACACGGCACAATGCGCTTTTGATAACCGTAAGGATTCAGTTAGGAGGGTGGCTTAATTATGTACTAGTCGTCATGTAAAGACCTTGTCATGTAATGTATTTTCGACGTTGTAATACCTTGCAGTATTAAAATAAATTGAGAGAGGTATGACACATTTTTTATTCAAATATTTTGACAAATTGGAACTGTAATGATTGTATTTGTACTTGTTTATGTATAGTATCTTATAACTATTTTGAATCTATTTACATTTTCCTACATTTAAATTTCTTATAAACCTATTATTATTGTAATTTTATTATTAATATTACCGGTTGACCGAACTGCACAGCATTTTCCAACACTCGGCCGAGGTCAGCCTGCGTCATTCTAACGACGCACAGATTGTTCGGTTTCTCCATATTCTTGATCCACCGGTTGGCCTGGCCTTGCGGGTCGATCATCAGGGGCCACCGCCGAGCCGTCCTGGTTGTCACGAACATTACCGATATTATATTACCGAAGTCTTAAGGTGAAATCTTAAATTTATACTTAGGTATTTAATTATTACCTATTAGTAGCATTATTACATTTAAAAACTCAAAGATTTCACCGTTTTAGTATACACATACAAAACCGAAGCATTATAGACAAACTTGACTCGAGTAAAAATCTGTCATAAATAAAGCCGCAGACGGCAATCAAATTCGACGTTCTCTATTCAGCAGTTACAGTCACTACAAATAGAACAGCGGGGCCATCTGTTAATACCAAATATCTGAAGTAACATACAAAACAAATGAGCTGAAATTACATTAAGTCCATTCTAGTAAATGACTAGAATCTTATTACTGAATTGTATTGCGCAGTTCTCTTGCTCCTGTAAGATACACAACATGTAGAAACAAGTGACATTAAATAATTGAAAATAAGTTAGCTCTACGTCAATCACACCTGATGGTAAGGTTCTTGAATACTCCCACCTCATAAGCAGCCGGGGAGGCGGACGCAGGCAAGGTTTTCCAGTCTTTTGCAGCATGGGCGTAGCCACGGGGGGGTTTCGGGGGTCCAACCCCCCCCCCCCCCCCCCCCGAAAAGTTCAGGACTGAGATTTTTATGTGCTAATAACCCTTAAAAAACATTTTTCTAGACGTCATTCCGAATCGAATAAGCTTTATTTCCATTAAACACGTTTTTGAACTTTTTGACTAAACAGATGTCACTACATACGTCGCGGCGTCGTGAGAAAAAATAAAGTCTCAATTTTCTTTAGGGTTATTTTATGTACTTCTAGTCGTTGTATTTTCTTGAACCCCCCCCCCCCCCCCCCCAAACCAAAACCTAGCTACGCCCATGTGGCCATCCATGCACACTTGGAAAACTCACCCTGTATATATATTTAAGCAAGGACATACATGATAATAATGGCGCTCTCGACGCTGAAGTCGTCGGAGGGCAGCCCATCGATGTTCCACTGCTGGATGGTGACGGGCTCGCCCAGCGACTTGATGAGGCTGAAGTTGAGTGTGCACACGATGCCGCAGTCGTGGCACGCCTGGGCCCACTTCTTCACCTACAAACAATGTAACATCGACTGCATATTTTGCGGTTTTCCCTTGAGCTTACAGCATGTCATTTGTTTGTACGATACAACTCAAAATTTAAATGAATTATTGTCTGTTTGTAGTTTGTACATGCGAACCATTAATATAATATTTTTTACTCACTTTGGCATGATTTAATAAACATAATGTTTTAAGTTCAAAGGATTGTGTCGTTTTGGATTTAGAGGCTGAATTGCTAACTACTGATAATTATATACTCTGTACTGTAATTATGTACTACTTACTGGGATTACTACTGTTGCAATTTTTTTATATATTAAGTTTTTTATTTACATCAAGCTGTCTTCTCTATTGATTAATACCTCCTCGCTGTTTTAACAATAATAGACATGACAAGATAAATATACTTACTTGCTCATTTCTAAAAACTGCTGTAAATGGTCCAAGATAAGCGATGATTCCGGCCGCTATTAAAATATCACCTGAAAAATATTTCAAAATCGTAGTCGTTGTGTCAAAACCATTACAATATATTTCCTTAATTACAAATACCCTACTCAACATTGTGAGCATTTGAACTTCCGAGTGCTTTTATGTAAGTCAGTTTGAGTAAGTCAATTAATTTATAATGTATGGAAAATCCATTAGTGAGCGGCATCAAAATTTCACTTTAAAGATGCGCGTACTTCCGGCAAGTATTGATCTGGAGTAATTGGAACTTTTCTTCCTTTACAAAGTGCAGAGTTCTCAGGCGCTGAAGCCTTATATAAGCAAATTCAATATCCGGCGTACCTCCCGAGATTTTCCGTGATGAAAGAACATTAAATGTAGATACATATATATTTGAAGCCAGGCAAGATGGTATTCACGGAATTTTCACAAAGAAAAATAAAATCGTCTTACATTTTCTGCTCTGAGCGACGATGGTAAATCAAAGAAAACAAATCTGGTAGATGTCAAGTTAACGAAGGACGGATAATACAGCCACAAAGAGTTTAAAAGGAAACACTAAACCTCTTTTTGTCAAAGCTACGAAGATTTTTTTTGAGTGCAATAAGAATTGGTTTAAATAAACCTTCCAAATTTCCAAATCATCGTACATTTACACAAAATATTTGGTAAGACTTGGCAGCAAATTGTCCATACCTAGCGTTCAGGCGATTTAAGAGCCTCAGAAACATAATTCGTGCACATTGTAAGCTCGCATGTCAAGTATAATAAAGTGTGTTTACCAGTAAGTGAATTATATGTATCTCGCAGTGTCTTAGCGATGAAGGTCCACCGGGTTTTCTCCCCGCCGAGCCCCGAGATGAGCATCTCTGCGCGCTTCAGCTTATTGCTGCAGTCCATCACCTCGTCGTCCAGCATCTTTTGCTGGCGACTCTGCTCTGCTAACGCTTCTTCTAATTTTTGCAATTTTTGTTGAACCTGTTTTTATTTAGTGTGGGAATGCAAGGATCGTATTATACAATGACTATATTGCCATCCTGTCTATGTTATTAACATCATTAGGGCTGATATAGAACTACAACATTAACGTTTACCGGAACATTTCCATACTCTATTAAAATTACTAATGACTTTGGGACATGTTCTGTGCTGTATTATATGTTTATTACTGCTTGCATCGTTAAGGAAATAAACAATGAAAATAAATCAATTATTATAAACCTCTTTTAATTGCGCTTGTTTGACCGCGAGAGCTGCCATCGCCTTGTCATATACGGCTTGAGCGGCGGCCAACCTCTGCTTCTTGGGCGCCACCACTTTTGCCACCTTGTCGTATTTCGTCATCGCAATCACCCATTTGCACATACCTGATAAAACCAGTCAGAGCTAAGTGCAATAGGCCCTTAGAACTGCCATATCTTTTTTATCTAGTCGTTGCCATAATTATAAGACTTACCCTCGGCTGCCACAGACACAGCTCTTATTTTTTCTGGCACAAAACCATCGTCTTGCATGACAGTAGTCATTAACTTCTTCATGACCGGTGGAGGAATGTTATCTTTATCGTAATTCTGCAGCGATTCCAGAAACTTGATATCGTTTAGCAGTTTTTTCGAAGGACCCCAGAAGTCCTCTATTGTACCAACTCCTGATGGATTTGGTATTTTATCAGGCTTTACTTCCTAAAATGATAATTTAAATGTAATAAATCAGTCTATAACACCAGTAATCTTTTCTTTTACTGTAACGAGTCAAACATAAGAATTGATATACTCACAGGATCATCCTTTTCGTAGCATTAAAAAAGAGACAGTTCGATTTGATTTAGATTATCATTATGTATAGATGGCCAATTTATAATTACAATTTTAAAACAATTATAAAAATAAAGTCAACAATACCTTTAATATACATATAGCTTCCATAACTAATTTGATGCCTCGTGGCGGACTTTTCATGGTCTTGATGAAGGTGATGTCCTGTGGCGTTAAAGTATCTAGGGCTGCCAACGCCGCATTTAAAATCGGCATCGCTTCAGCCAAGTCTGCGTCGCATTCGTCTTTGATACCTTGCGCTTCTTTAGCCTATTCATTAAAAAATAACGGTTATAAAACTTAAACCTAATTATTTTATATAAAAAAGCCTTTTTTTCTTAACGTCATACCGGTATGGTATGGATGTTATACCTGTTCTTCAGCCGCAGCTTGATCCGCTAATACTTCAGCTTCCACTAATGCTACACCTTCTTTTTCTTTTTCAACTTTGGCAGTAGTCTCTGCAACTGCCGCAGCACCAGCTGCTAATTTCGGTTGCAAAACTTCCAGTGCTTTTTGAAGAGCTGCCACGGATTTTGCAGCCACAGCTAACTGATCCAAGCCAGTTATGTAACGCTTTTCCCCCGTTATTAGCTCCCTAAAAGAATTTTAATAATTTAAAAAATATTCCATGGAGATTAATTTGTTTAATCAATACATAGATCAAATCATATCATATCAAAACATTTGAAGATTCTTACGTTCGCTTTTTACCCAATAGTGACTTAAACATATTAATAAGTTCTAGGTACGCTGTTGGAGTAACATAATTGTATCTTTTGAGGCGAAGTAAAAATTGTCTCGTCAATTCCTGGGTGTCAGTGTGGAATATTTGGCACAATTTGATAGCAGTTTCACGTTCCAGCTCCGTTAATTCGACATCTTTTAGGAACCGTGTAGCCACAGCCAATAAAGCATCTGGTGGCCATTCCTGTAAATTACAGTATTAAGTAGTAGAACTTCCGTAAAAGGTTAACTTCCCTCTTGGAGAAACTCTTAACAAAGATCCAACTTTTCAAAACTTACCTGGAACCAATCTATGGTACAGCAGTTTACTAGCGAAGGAAACTTTCGTATGCGGGTCCTGAGAGATGTTCCGGCCGGTGACATAGCCAGTACGATATGCAACTGATCTCGAACTATCGAAACGAAGTATGCATATAACGCTGTAGGGCTACCGTCAGTTTGTAAGGACTTGTCTCGTTGTCGATCAATCTAGATGATATTTTTAAACGTAAACGAATTAATTCAAGCAATGTAAAAATCTCAAAAAATTTAATTAAAACAGTCTATACTCACCACTCTCATTTTCTCACATAGTTCTGCTTTCTCATCGGCACCAAATATATTAGGTACTTCACCTGAATTGAGCATATTATTCACATCCTCTAAGAATCCTTCTTCTTTGATCTGAAGACACCAAGTAACATTATATTCATTGACAGTAAAATTTCAATGACAGTAAGTAGGTAAGTAGCTATTTAATTTTACCTGCGATTCTATGAACAGGAACACCATATGCAAGTCAGGCGTGCTCGATTTCCTTAATAAGGTTTTAAGATCTTCCCGCCACTCATTCTTTCCGTATGTCCGACTCATTTCAACCTAAGGATAGTAACGATAGTAAACATTTATATTGAAAGCATTGCAACAATCGAGGAAGTAAAAGGGGAATATTACAAATAAAGAAATTTACCACATAATCTTTTTCCAACGTTTATCCCAGGGTAGAATTGTAAACCCAAGAACATACCAAACATAACTTTGTAGGTGAGTTTCACCGCCAAGGAATATCATGCGTATAATCTGCATGTCCATAAAAATAATATAATCATAAAATTATCCGAAATCTTTTATAAACTTATCATTAAAATAATCTTTTAAGTCATAGTATTGTTTACTTTGCAACATATTAAGTAATTCTTTTTTTAAGTTTTTGGTTGTAAGTTTGGTATATTTGTCAGGCAGGTGGTTGAATACGCGGACTGCCATGCAATATGCGTTTTGTTGGAATTGTTTGAGTCGTTGTCTCGGTAGCCATAATTTATTTTTGTGCCTACATCTATTAAGACCAACTTCGCTGTAAGTCTAAAATAATTGTCTATTTAGGTATAACTGATAATAAAATTGTCTATAAACACGTCCACGCCCCATTTAGCGCGCCAATTGATGGCTACCACCTTAACACGTTCACTGCGTCAACACTTTCAAAAAACTTTCAGCCTGTGCTATGGGGACCTCAAAAACCCCTTAACTAAACTTTCCTGTGGTGCGTTAGGGACCTCTTCAGCCCCCTAAAATAGCAGTTTTGAAAATAATTAATATCTTCGTCAAAACCAATGATATATTTATGAATTTTTTGTGGCTTAAACATAGGCTATGACTCTATCTTTTGTTAGGTTCGCACGCAGTTCTGACATTAGGGTAAATCGCTATTACAAAAAGAAAATTAGGGATCTGTTGTATCCCGTTCCGCAACAGATGATAGTTCAATATGTGTAGCTACTAGTGATGGGAATAAAATAAAATCCCAGTTGTCGATAGGTAAAAAAGTTTTATTACAAAAAATGGTTGTCTGTAAAGTCGGTTTACGGACGGTAGTTTAACGTGACAACGTCATGACAAAGTTCCGCTCCGCTCCGCCCCGCTCCGCTCCGCTCCACTCAACTACGATCGCCTATTGCATCGGCTACGATACGCCGATCGTCCGATCGCCCGTCACGTCAAAAAAATTGGTACATATGAATAATTTAATATTTAAAAAAAGTGTTATAAAGAAAAGTTTGTGATGAAGGTTTTTGAAGTTATACTGCTTTAGGCGCGTTGTGAAATAAATGGAAAAAATAATGAGAGTGAAATTTTAAGATTTGTAACACGGACGGTGACACAAAAACGACGGTCACAAAAAACGTCACGTGCGTTTTTAAAAACGCTCGTTTTGAAAAATTATTATTATTATATTGTTTTTTTAATATTGTTAAAATATAATTTTTTAATATTGTTTTTTTTATATTGGTTTTTTGATGCCATAGAAGTATAACTTCGCACGCGCGTACGTAAGTACACGTTTATGTTATTTTTTTCTTACCAGGATGATTAAACATCTCATAATCCGAATCACTATCACTGGCTACTGGCGGGATATTTGTATGTTTTGCAAAACTTTTATTTTAACATCGGATGTATACGTTCCTGTATAATCCGACGTTGACTTATTTACATACTTCCCGCACTTTTTAGGGTTCCGTACGAAAAAACGAAAAACGGAACCCTTATATCACTCGTGCGTTTGGGCGACCGCCGTTCACAGCCAATTTACTCCGATAGAACTGGACCAAATGAGTTGAAATTTGGTACTCATGTACATTTTTGTGACCTAAAGACGAAGGTATAAAGTAAACGACTGAATTTTGAAAAAAAAATTAACAAATCTGTTTTGCGAACCGTATCGCGTTGTAGGTATGTCAAATAAAAGGGCTTGTTGTAATGATCTCATACATATTTTTTTATAGTTTTACAATGGATAGTTTTAAAGTTATTAAAGAAAGAACGAAAATTACTTAAATATTAAATATACTTATACGTATAATATATACTTAAAAATTACAGGAAAACCTATAAGAAGTCTTAAAAAATGACAAAAATTAATAAAACAGAAAAATAACGGTAAATACATAAAATCAACGTACGGAATTCTCTCCAAGCGAGTTTAACTCGCACTTGTCAAGTTTTTTCATTTTAAAATAACTCATTGTTCGTATTTACGAGCGTAATAATTTGATATCGAAGCGCGAACTTAACGATCGATACATGAACATCCCTAAAACAAAACTTGTGGTGCTCGTGCCTCCAACTCTCCCGTCCTTGCGGCTACGGGGCTCACGATTCACGGGTATCAAAGGAAACCCCCAACGCAAGGAGTGAATATATTTTCACTTCTGTGCGGTAGGGACCTCGTCGACCCCTAAAATATTTTATTACACCATTGATTCAAAATTTAAGCGGGAAGCAAATATGTATATTTGTCTTTATCATACACATAGAACTTTAGATGTTATAGCCTCCCGCACAGAGTGAAAGAACACGATTTTTGACGCCGCACAGTATGAAAGTTCTGCACGGGATCTCGTAGAGATCCCTAACGCACCGAACGTGTTAACTCGTCAGGAGGCAGGTATGGCAGCGCCATAGTCTCGACTAACCACTGACCTGGAAGAGGTCATACTCGTTGATGTGTGCGGCGAGGCGCGTGAGCGACTGGCGGCCCGAGCCGCCCAGCCCCACCAGCAGCGCGTGCGAGCGCGGCTGCGTCAGCACGCGGCAGATGCGCGACACGTGCTCGATCGCGAACCTGACCACAACACACCGTGTACACCACACACCATAACATACCTACACTACACTGTGCTTGTGGCCATTCAAACAATTTCGATGTGACAACGTAAATCTTATTTCAGAGTCTTATAAATGCATCTAAAATGTGTATTGTAATAATAATAATATAATCTGCGGTAATTTATATTTTCAAAGACTATTTCGTTGTAGTCGGTTAAATTTGGTTATATGAACATAAAAAGTCAAATATTATAGTTATTTAAAAAAGATATATATAGAACTAAAAATAACGCACCTGAAAAGTACAAGATTCATGGGCTTTTTAGACATGTTGTTAAACTCCACCAAGAAAGCATCGACGGTTGAATTTAAATGTTCCATGTTTGTGGTCTCCATATAAAAACGAGTGTCGACTTTAGGATTGGCAAAATCACAGTAAATTAACTTCCGGAGATGAAGATCAGTTATCTAAAAACAATGTGAAATCTAAAGTTACGTACATAAATACGGTAGACAGATAAGCAATCGTAAGTAAATGTACAAACCTTTTCATTGGGATGTTCAAGAAGACGTGAGAGCATTTTGTCGAAATCGTCATTAAGATGCAACGCAGTAGCTTCACGGAGGCACTGAACTAGCCAATATCTATCGGTGTCTTCTATTAGTCGGTCAGAAAACACTCGCAAGCACTCATGTACCCACAATCTCTTTATTGATTGCAAATCTGGCGTCACTTCGGGTACAGATAATAGTACACCCTAAAAATTGTATGCCAATTAAGACGCTTGATCAACTTTAAAGCAAAACCGAAGAGAAGGTCAAAATAATAACATTAAAAATAAAGATGATTGACTTACCAAAATAACTCTGGAAAAGTCTCGCAAATTAAATGTATAATGAGACTTTGATGGAGTAGGCAGTAAATTAAGCCGACACTGCTTGTACACCTCTAAAGTTCCAGCGACAATTTCATCAATACACGGATCGAAGTCTTTTGAAAATCCTCTGATTGGAAAAATAATTCAAATTCAAATTAATAGAAACATTTTTGTTGCATACAAAGTGAGTACCGTGAGGTAGGGTAAGTATCCCTCAAAAGAACCGAAAGACGTTACCTTGTATCCAAGTGCCATAGCATTATTCTGCCAAATATAACTTGAAGAGTTTCGTCATCAAACTCATCGATGCAAAAGAATGAAAAATGTCGTGAGAAACGTGGTGTTACCAGCTTAGCACCCGGCGTCGGCTTACCCATAGCACACATAAACTAAAAAAATATCAATTCGATTAATATTACTGGGCATTCTCTACATATCATTATTCTTATTTGTTCTTAGTAAAAATCTTACTTGCACATCAATAAGGTGCATCGCTACGTTAGTTTTCCGGTCATACCACAGACCGAGATCGATCCCTTGCCGAAGCACCTCGATAGGAGGCTGGGCGCCATACGTTTCGGCCTGTGGCATGCTTACGTCATCCACAAACACAACACTGTAACAGCCAATGGGCGGCCCGAATACCCCTGAAACATTATGATGAATATTAAGTTGTCTGAGTACAAATATACTTTCTGAATGATGGAAGTATAAAAAAGATGGAAGTATATAAATATCTCGAACCTTTTCGTCTTTTGTCCAATTTTCCCATAATGATATCTTGAGTCTGATTACAATTGGTTTGCGCAGAAAATGCCATTATCAGAGCCTTGTATACTTTAGTATCGACACGTTTCACCAGATAGTCCTTCGGAGAGCCGAAATGTTAGTAAAACAATAGACCGTTATTACGCAATTTATACCAAATCTCTATATTCAATATATAAAAAATAGGTACAATGTTTAACCAATATATTAATTTGTAATTGCAATAAATAAATAAGCCTCGTTAAACAGAATCAAAAGAATAAATTTGTGTCAGCATGAAGAGCTTAATAAAAATTTTGTATGATTTGTAATAATGATTGTTTCTCAAAGCAATGTCAGGATCTAGTTCAAAACATACACTCAATACCTCAAAGTTAATTATGCTTACGATAATATAAGACGACTTCCCCGTGCCAGTCGGACCAACCATCATAACAGCTTTGTGATGCGTTACCAACAGTCTGAACAGGGCCAAATATCGAACGCTATCCAGTGTAGTAACGAGAATTTGGTTCGGTGGTGTATCTCGACTGATTGGTGGCGCCGATACTACGTCATCTTGCCATGGCTTCCATTTACCTTTACCCTGATTAAATGAAAAATTCAACTTAACATAGTTAACCGCTGAAGTGTCTGTGAGTGATAGAGTACTATATATAAGTTGAATGACTTGGCCAATTGAGTACATAATAATAACAATATATTGATTTTGTGGCACTCCTGTTGTTACTTGGTGATGGCAACTACTTTAAGTTATCCCTCTACTCGTTTGTTTTAACGTATGACACCTTCTATTTCAAGCTTACCTCTTTAATAAATCGATAATCATACACCAATCCTTCTTTTGGTATGGTAAATATATACTGCTTATCAGGTTTGGCAATCTCCCGTGGATATTTCAGAGCATCTATCACCGATTCGGGAAATTCTTTCTCCAAAAGACCACGGAATAACATATCAAACTTAGGTCTGCTGTCAGCTTCCAAAGTTGCTCCAATTGACCAAATGGCCGAGAAGAAAAATACACCCTAATTAAACAAAAAAATACTATTAGTTTTTATAAGGCATACAAGGAATAAAACGTACACAAAGTTCTCCTCATTTATTCAATATTTACCTCTAATTGAGCTCTTACATCGAGATCAGATATTTGCTCCACATACTTTTCATCGTAGAAGTCATCCATAAAGGTATCAAACAAGTTCATGCACGCTGTCACCAAATTGCTACGGGATGTCACATACATTTGCTGAAATTACGGAATTTCCGGAGTTTGTTTAGGCCATTAAAAAATATAACACAATCCACATAGTATTGTGTGTTAGGCTAAGTTCATGAATTTCTAAAGCAGTTTACACAAAATTCACTAAAGACCCATTTATTGCTTCCATATCTATAAGCAGTATTTTGATAAAATGCAGTCTATCATACCTTGACCTTCCCGGAGTACTCCACCAGCCAGAGCAGCGGCGACATGAACCGATTAAACAGCGTGCGGATGAGGTTCCGGTTGTGGGCATGCAGCGTCGGTGGCAGCGTGTTCAGCCACGACTCCATCAGGCATTTCCAGCCCAGGCCCTTCGGCTCCATGTAGATCATGCCACAGCGCGATACCTACAGTTACACGCGGGAAACTTAACTCGGAAAGGATGTTTACATGTTTACTTTGCTACTGTTGACTCACCCCCACTTCGCTACAGTAAACTTATGCCTTTGTTCATGCACCCGAATATTGCTATTCATGTATTTCAGACATTAACTTATGTATCTATCAACTATGTAAAATTTATTGATTTTCCTTACAAACACCTTACCCCCTTCATTAAAGAACTTCACAAATAAATGATTGCCACAATTATATTATTTATTACCGTGGCAGGAGAAGCGGCTTCCAAGTCCATAGGCTCAAACACCAGGTTGGTAGTAGGTGCGAGCTGAATGATCTCGCCGCTCATGAGGCACAGCTTTTTATTATCGTCCAATACGGTATTTAGATTCTCTATCCAGATCGCGTCCACTGGTCCATCAAATATCAGCCATTTCCTAAGAAAAAATTTATGTCAAAAATATGGTTGAAATTCACTTTGGTTGAATAAGCTAGCTACATTAGAAGATGTTGCAACGTTTTCAGGATGTTGAATCATTAATATACGTTCTAATTTTTCCGATCCTTATCTCCAAAATAATCCAATAAAGCAACGATTTTTAGTATTTGGTCAAATTTCAATGTGAGAGATTGTTACCTGTTGTCATTAGTGGACACTGCGAACGCTCTGTAGCTAACAGCCAAAATACCGTCCGACCATTCGTGTGACACTGGATCGAACTGCCCGTACAGTTGGCCCATCGTTATGGATTTAGGGTTGATCACCGTCCACTCTACTGCATTCTCGTCCATTAGTTTCTGTATTGACGTTAATAGTTGTAAGGTCAAAATTTTTAAGAAATATTACAGACAAAATGAAAAAGAATATATATATTTTCATATCTCGTGTCCTATGTGTGTACAAAATATATAAAATAAATAAATAAAATAAAGATGTACCTATAATAGAAAAAGCTCGTTATGAAATGAACAAATCCACGAATAATTAAAATCAGAAGCGCTCATAGCCCGGCGGCTTGTGTCGATCCTATGTGATCGACAAAGTTAAGCAACAGCGGGCGCGGTCGGTAGTTGGATGGGTGACCGCTAGTGGCAAAAATTTCTTGAGCGTTTCCGTGCTTCGGAGGGCACGTAAGGGTGTTACCAGACCAATCGATCGATCGTCGATCGACGGCATCGATCGATGGTGGAATCGATTAGTCAACGTCGATCGATAGTTTCTACCAGACCAATCGATCGATAGTCGATCGACGGCATCGATCGATTGTAGAATGGATTAGTCGACGTCGATCGATAGATGCTAACAAACCAATCGATCGACGGCATCGATCGATGGTAGAATGGATATAGCCGGAGTCAAACGATTAACGTCGACCGACGGTCGATCGACTGATTAGTCGAACGGTATCGGTCGATCAATTAAAGCTACCAGACCTATCGATCAACGTCGACCGATGGAATCGATCGATTGGTTAGTCGAACGGTATGCGTCGATCAATTAAAGCTACCAGACCAGTCGATCAACTTCGATCGACGTTAATCGATGCCGTCGATCGACGATCGATCGATTGGTCTGGTAACACCCTAAAGCCGTCGGTCCTGGTTGTTATCATAAGATAACAGTCGTTAAGCCATGTCGGAGGCCCTCGGGCGGTTTGAAAACTTCCGATACTTGGGTTGGCCACTAACCCCTCCACCAGTCCGCACTGGAGCAGCGTGGTGGAGTATGCTCTAGGCCTCCTCAAGAGGAGAGACCCGTGCCCAGTAGTGGGCCATTAATGGGTTGAAACCAATTAAAATCAGGGAATGAATATACGATAATGATCAGCCGCTTGGGATCAAAAAATTCGGTATGATGGTGATGCACATGCTCGAAAAATATTTTCTCAAATATTTGCGCCATACTTTCTAAAACTCATTTGTCAATTATTACGAACAATGATATGCGTACCTTCTCTGATACTAGACCCAAAGCTGCACCTAGAGCATGATAGCATTTGGTCTTGCCGGAGAAAGGAAACCCGACTAACATCAGACCGTGACGGACTAAGATCATCTCATACAACTGTAGGACCTGTGAAAACAAAAGACGGTTTTGTTTCTGTCAAATAATCTTTGAGGAACATTTTATCAGCTACGTCGGAAGTTACCTTTTCAACAAAGAAGTCATTGGCTTGCAAGTTAAGAGGCACACACACTTCTTTGAGGCACGCCACCAAGTGTGGCAACCCGGCTTGCGGCAGAGGCAATCCGGGGAACAAATCTCCAATGATACCCTGGAGCACAACAGTGTTATACAAATGTTAACATTAGAATTCCAGATCTAAATTATATTCTGTAATAGTATTAAAATGTGAGCTTTTATATAAAGACTACAAACAGACCCGACGTAATTCCCTCAGAACAAAATAGCGCTTTGCCATAGCAATGTCCTCGCAACTCTCTTGAGAGTGAGACTTGAAGCTTACAACATGTTGGATATAAATAAAAAACAAGACAAAACTAAATTATAACCAGCCTGCCCAGTGCTCACCATAAACAATGGTACATCGTGCTCGAGGAACTTGGGCAGGTTGACGTCCTTAATGGACCGCAGCAGGATGACATCTTCCACCTCGTCCGGATACCGCAGCTTCAGCGCGCCCGCCGCGCGCAGCACGGACTTGACGGCCCTCATACCTGGGGTTAACAGAGATCGCGTAACGGATAAACGTATTATAATAAGTAATAACATAGTGAAAGTGCAAGGCTTATAGCTGAGCGATCTTTTAGAGAGCTTGCTTCTTGAAACTGAGGGTGAGATCTTTAAACAGTACTTAGACTTTACTCAGGGCTTGTTCACACTGAACTTGCAGGCGCGGGTAAACGCTACATACACCGCGCGCGCGTTTTGGTGTGAACACTTTCATAGTAGCTCATATGTTTGATATTTCGCGACCGCGCTCGCGAGTTCAGTGTGAACAAGCACTCAGACTTAAAATTATCTGAACAAAACTAATGTTCCTAAACCAACATTAATGTTAGCCGTTTTCTATGACTTATAAATTTTGTCTTATTGACATATATCTCAAAAAAAATAACGGACCTAAATCAACTTTAACGTTAGCCATTTTATTATGACATGTGTCAGTCATCAGATACATTTGAATGTTTATTAAATAAAACCAAGTCTAAGTTCGCATCTCACCCTCAGATACGCATGTCATTAAATATGTAAGTGACTGGAAATCTACCGTATACATATTTCGAATTTTGTACTTTTATGTATTTGTTCTGTTTCAGCAGACCACTCATTCACGATCCCCGAAAAGCGTTGAATTATTCAACTAGTGTGAACATGCACAGGTGTTCTCCGGTGGACTGAGACAAACGCCCGTTTCGTAAATCACTGTCCCCAGCTGAACGTACTTCAGCTCCAAACACAAAGTTATGAGACGGGACCTTCAGTGAAGCCAACTACATAGTTGGAATGCATCTATGTATCGGTAATATTTAAATACTAACATCGTTAAGTCTATACATTAAAAATTAAAAATAAAACAAGGGGTCCCGCTATCTTACTGATCCGAAAATCAACTTATTATTCAAAATTGTATGTAGATTTAAGTTTTTGTAGAGTTCACTCTTAAACTACAAAACCAATTTGGCAGTGGTTTTCGTTCGGAATATGGCTTATGGCTCAACTTCAATGTTGCTATAAATTTTAACAGAGTCAGAAGTATCAGAACGGAAATTACTACTGAATATCTCAGTCGAACCGAAATAGGCTATAAAAGTTACTATGGAACTTTTGACTGTAGATAATATGAATAAAACGAGTTTAGATACTATTTTTACACAACAAGTTACATAGAATCTAAAATTCTCGTGTCACGCTTTTTTGAAGTTGAACTCCTCCGAAACCGCTCGACCGATTTTCGTGAATCTTTGCGTGCATATCGGCTAGGGTGGATAATCGGACAACATCTATTTTTCATCCCCTACCCCAAAAATTTTTTGGCAGAACAACGTTTGCCCGGTCAGCTAGTAGGTATAATATAAAAGTTTATTTCCGTCGCCATAGCACAAACGAACAAAGATAATTAAGTTTTTTTATTTTTATTTAACACGTTCGGTGCGTTAGGGATCTGTACGAGATCCCGTGCAGAACTTTCATACTGTGCGGCGTCAAAAATCGTGTTCTTTCACTCTGTGCGGGAGGCTATAACATCTAAAGTTCTATGTGTATGATAAAGACAAATATACATATTTGCTTCCCGCTTAAATTTTGAATCAATGGTGTAATAAAATATTTTAGGGGTCGACGAGGTCCCTACCGCACAGAAGTGAAAATATATTCACTCCTTGCGTTGGAGGTACGAGCACCACAAGTTTTGTTTTAGGGATGTTCATGTATCGATCGTTAAGTTCGCGCTTCGATATCAAATTATTACGCTCGTAAATACGAACAATGAGTTATTTTAAAATGAAAAAACTTGACAAGTGCGAGTTAAACTCGCTTGGAGAGAATTCCGTACGTTGATTTTATGTATTTACCGTTATTTTTCTATTTTATTAATTTTTGTCATTTTTTAAGACTTCTTATAGGTTTTCCTGTAATATTTAAGTATATACATATTATATATATAAGTATATATAATATTTAAGTAATTTTCGTATTTACTATTATTTTTAAATATTAAATTATTCATATGTACCCATTTTTTTGACGTGATAACGTCTATTAAAACTATGAGCGCCGGGCGATCGGACGATCGGCGTATCGTAGCCGATGCCATAGGCGATCGTAGTTGAGTGGAGCGGAGTGGGGCGGAGCGGGGCGGAGCGGAGCGGGGCGGGGCGGAGCGGAGCGGAGCTTTGTCATGACGTTGTCACGTTAAACTACCGTCCGTAAACCGACTTTACAGACAACCATTTTTTGTAATAAAACTTTTTTACCTATCGACAACTGGGATTTTATTTTATTCCCATCACTAGTAGCTACACATATTGAACCATCATCTGTTGCGGAACGGGATACAACAGATCCCTAATTTTTTTTTTGTAATAGCGATTTACCCTAATGTCAGAACTGCGTGCGAACCTACCAAAAGATAGAGTCATAGCCTATGTTTAAGCCACAAAAAACTCATAAATATATCATTGGTTTTGACGAAGATATTAATTATTTTCAAAACTGCTATTTTAGGGGGCTGAAGAGGTCCCTAATGCACCACAGGAATGTTTAGTTAAGGGGTTTTTGAGGTCCCCATAGCACAGGCTGAAAGTTCTTTGAAAGTGTTGACGCAGTGAACGTGTTAAGAGAATTTGTACACAGTGGAGAGTAATATAATAACCATAATCGTAGTGGCTCTGTGACGACAGCTGCTCAGAGCACAGCCGGTAGGTGGCGACGATCTTGACGGCCAGCGGCTTCGCGTTGAGGTACCCGAACGCGTACAGCTCGATCTCCGAGATGAGCACGTAGTCCGGCACCATCATAGCGACTGACCTGAACAGGGCCTGCAGACATCGTTCTGTTACATCTTTACAGGAATTTAGAAACATAACAATAAATGACTTATTGACCATAAGGTGAAATAAGATCTTACCAGATTTGGTGAGGCATGCACTATAGTCTCTCAAGTCTGGATTCTCGATATTAAGCAAATACATCCATAACTTTTCATAACATTACTTTTACTTTTAATTCGCTGTTATATGTTATAACAAGTCAGAAAAATCTTTTTAAGTGAATGTTAAATGAATCAGATTATTTTGCCAATATTACTGAGTTAACTACGACATTGACGGTAATGTAATACCTTCAAATTGTCCGGCAACTCCGATCTCCCAGCATATCCAGGGTTCATGGTTATAAACACCGCGCAGGACTTGTCGAGCTGCAGCAGCGTGCCCTCGAACAGCAGCTCGGTGGCGCCGGAGTTGATGCCGCGCTGGATGGACAGGATCTGCTGCGCCACCACCGACAGCACCTCCAGGTCGATGCGGTTGAACTCGTCGAAGCACGACCAAGCACCGCAAGATGCTAGACCCTAGAAAACAGCTTTATGAAGCGAAACTTCTACAGCGACGCAACGTGCAGCAACAAAAAATGTCACGTTTTCATGTAACGGTTCATCGTCACGGCTGCAGCAGGTCTATGCCGCAAAATTTCGTAACGTTAATAAGGTTGGTTATTAGGAGAAGATCTCTGATTACTATAGGTACATAACAAGTTAAGTACTACGAATAAGTAGTAAGGGTACGTAAACCAAACAAGTGTCCATGACTACCTTGAAGAACTTCCCAAGAGCTAGGTAGTCGAGCCCGTCGGAGCAGTTGAACACGACGCACTGTTTGGCGACGGCCTTCGCTAAGTCCTTGGTCGTCTCTGTCTTGCCCGTGCCAGCTGGACCTTCAGGAGCTCCACCTAATATCAAGGTCACAAGAAAATTCAGAAGAAGCACGATAAGGATAAGGTGTGGTTAACCCTTATTTAAAATAAAGCATTTCGTGTTTGCAGTTTGGAAAGTGACGAACCTAATGGCTGGCTTCAACCCATTAATGCCCAGTTGGCACGGGTCTCTCCTCTTGAGGAGGCCTAGAGCATACTCCACCACGCTGCTCCAGTGCGGATTGGTGGAGGGTTTAGTGGCCAACCCGAGTGTCAGAAGTTTTCAAACCGCCCGAGGGCCTCCGACATGACTTAACGACTGTTATCTTATGATAACAACCGGGACCGACGGCTTAACGTGCCCTCCGAAGCACGGAAACGCTCAAGAAATTTTTGCCACTAGCGGTCACCCATCCAACTACCGACCGCGCCCGCTGTTGCTTAACTTTGTCGATCACATAGGATCGACGCAAGCCGCCGGGCTATGAGCGCTTCGACGAATGACGAATGACGAACCTAATAGGTACTAGTAGGAAAATTTGATCTTCTCATGGTACCTTACAATCTATCTTTTTTATTTTGCAACCAAATTGAAAGGATTTAAAAAAGAAACACTATTTTAATGGTTTCTTACCCAAATTCAAATGCAAAGCTCCGAAAAGTGTTCTGAAACACCTATCAGTTAGAGGAGTCACTACCAGCCGTCCCGTATTGCCGAGATATTCATAGCCGTACATCAGCTGAGAGTTTATCATCCGGGTCGCTATCTGCATTGTGTGGTCCTCCTCTTGTTCCTGTGAGTAATAGTGTGTACTAAGACAGCAATCCGAATAGTAAGTGATCCTTTCAAATGAACTATGAAACGATGAAATATGAAATGCTTAGAATAAGATTTATAAAAGCTTCCTCAGCAAATTGCGTACCCACCTCCCAATAGTATCGTATCTGTGACAACCAGTTGAAGTCATTATCAGTTTGAACATTGAATTCGATGAGCTCCATAAGTACGTCCCTCGCGTGTACATCCAGCACAACCAACGCCCCTAAAACATAAATCGCTCAGGTAAATAGAATCCATCCATGAAATTTCATATTGCTAAGTCTAGAAGGATCCCCTTTAAAATTACCGATGAAATACTTTTATTGCTTATTTCGGTTCTTTTCAGCCTTTAACGCATCGGGAATGCCTACGGTGTAACTAATGCCGATAGACGGGCTTGTTTCACAATCTTCAAGTAAGTCCGAAGTAAGCTATTCGTTGGTTAAGTTGACATTTCGTGTATGTAAAATGTCACTTTAACCTGTGAATAGCTTATTCAGGACTCTATTTGAAGATTGTGAAACCTAATAATAATACACACACAATAATAATAATACAACGCTACACACTCATAGCCCCACAAAAACAATACAAATATTCATCTGTCACATAAATATCTGCCCTGGCCGGAAATCGAACCCGGGACCCCTCGCTTCGCAGGCAGGGTCGCTACCTATTAGGGTACAGAGTCGTCAATATGTAAGAACATTAAGCCTTATCGAAGACTTGAGATCTCTCCGCCAATTTGAATCAGTGAATCGCTTTAGAGTGTCTTTAAGATCTCTTCAATTTGGACACAGCTGCGTCCTGCAACCTGCAATAGACTACAATGTCAGGGCAACAAAATATCCTTTTTGGAAACGTACAAATATATATTTTCATACCCAGCGTGATCCGGTTCTGTAGACTGAGCTCCCCGCGCACCAGGTCCACGATCTTGGAGATCTGGTAGTTGCACTTGTCCCAGTAGCCCCGCATCGCCTTCACGCTCACGTGGATCGCGTCCGTCACCTCCGACGTCCAGAACGTCATCGCTATGCATTGTACCTGATACATTACACATGATCTATGCGAAAACCGAAGCAAAGCGAGGGCGGTTAATACTAGATAAATAAATAAATAAATAAATATAAATGCATTAGGCGTAGTCGGTCCGGTCTATTCATGAAGACGATTTTATTCTTCCCATACAAAAATGTTCCCTAAACAAAATTTATTTCTTTTTCTTTCAAAATTTTTACGACGTGCGGGCATACCGACAGCCAAAAAACGACATGATGAAGTTAACTGATAACTGATTCCTTTTACAAATAAAGAGTTGAAACATACGGGATGGAATCTTCGGCAATTTTTGTTCTGTTACGCCAAAGAAGTATAACTTCTTACGTGCGTACATAAGAACACACACGTTTTAGCTTAGTTCGACATGTCGGGTATCCATTAGTGAAACACACCGCCTGTCCCGGCCACACGAGCACCCAGTTCTCCCGCGGCCGCTCCAGGTAGTCGTCGTACGACAGCGCCACCACGTAGTGAACTGATGACTTCATCGCCTTCTCCAGCTCCAGAAGCCATTTTTCAACCTGATCATCAAAAAAGACCAAATTACAGCGGAACAACATACTGAAATGAATTATATATCACATAATAATTGTATACACATATTATTGTTATTGTTAGAAGCAACCAGCTCACAACATATTTTATCTTATTGGTAAATGTATGAAAATACCAAATTGCAAAATCTGAAGACCAGTTACGGTTTTCTTAAATTTACCTGTCCTCTAGCAGCGGCAGTATTTATCGTCATAGTGAGCATCACGATCTCCCCCTCGGATGACCTCATGTGTGTCACCACCATGTCTTCGGTGAATGATAACTTCGCAATACCCTCGAAACACTTCTTGAGGTGAGGTTGTACACTGGAAACAATTATCATATATATTTATTTTGCATTATCGATTTATCAGGCACAAGTAGTGAAATTTCAATATCTGTGATTGCCAAATTAAATTATTCTTGAACATAATTACTCGTAGAAAACTAGGAATTTTATAGAATTTCCTAATTACTTATTGTGTAACTAGCTTTTGCCCGCAGCTTCGCCCGCGGTAGAGATCGACTCTTTACAAATCCTACTTACTTTTACTTAGTTAGATTTAGTTGCCTATGACTTAAGTAAACATGTATCATTTGATAGCGTGATTCAGAACTTGCAAATTAATTTTACTAACGCCATCTATTAACAACATCCGGAACTAAATATCTAGCAAGTAACAAAATATCGATCTTCCCATGGGGATGTTTTACCGCGGTAAAAAGTAGCCTACGTTACTACCCTACCTCCTCACTATGTCCACATACAAAAACCATACCATATAACAGCTTCGTTGCGACGTGAAAGACGGACAAACAAACAAACACACTTTCACATTTATAATATTAGTAAGTATAGTAAGTACTAGTAAGTATAGTAAGTATGGACTAGTATGGATGTGTATAGTCTACTTAAAATTTTATTTTACTCGAGATATTTGACTATTACCGCATAGGATCTTTAGTCTCAGACAGAATCTCAAGCAGTTCGTCGTTGGAGAGGAAGAAGAAGCGCGGGAAGTACAACCGCTTCTTCTCCAAGTACGCATTGAGTCCTTTCTGCACCATCTCCAGCAGGTTGTTGGACTTCTTCAGCCTGTCCAGCATCTTCTCTATCATGATCACGTCGAGAACTCGCGGCTCGGTATAGGCGGCTTTCATTATTTCACGCCACATCTAGGAAGTCACATCAAATCGTTTAAGAAAATTCTTAACCCTAAAGATAGCAATTTTACTCGCGTATCTTCACTAGGATTCCCTGTGTCGTGGGTGCCATGGACAACACACAACATAGACAAGGACATTCACACCCAGACCGAGAACAGAAATTCAAACTCATCATTTAAATTTCCGCCTCGCTGGGAATCGAACCCAGGACCCTTGGTGCGGCGATCCGGCATGGTAACCATTGCGCCACACGGGTCGTCATCTATCGTCGTATCTAATATTACCTTATCAACAGCACTGAATCGTCGACCCTCTTCGGGAATTTGTTGTTGAATGTCGGGAGACGAAAAAATAGGCTCGAGATACATCCACGTCGCTTGAACTTTCAGCCATTCATCAAGGATCTCTTGTAAGAGAATCAATTTACCTTCCCAGTCGCTACAATGAGACATTTACTAAATCAGTTGTTTTGATTCTGCAATATTACTTTAGAAAAACTATTTCAACCTATTGACAGTATTCAACTGAGTTAATTAAATAACTTTAAATGGCTTACATAATAATTTCTTCGAACGGCTTTATGTACGGTGAATTCTTCATAGTCTGAGTCTTAACGATGTGGTCATCTAGCAGCAGCTGTATCTCGTCCACACCGGATAAAATGTACGTCCCAGTGTCCCTAAATCATGAATATTATATAAAACAAGCACCTTATAAACTCCTTCGCAAAATTTTTATATGCCAATTTAAATAAAACAAATTTTAAAACGGTAACTAACTTGTAAGGCAAAATATCGAAACGAAGATCGGCCCATTCTTTCATCATCTTATCGAGAGCCTTTTCGAGATTGTTCTCTTTAGTGGCTGCCTCTGAAATGCTCTCGAACTTTTCAATATAGTCCACGAGATTGAAATCGATAACTTTAGCCAGGGAAAGTTCATCGTCCACGACAATTGGAAAACCGACAATCTCTGAAATTTTCTCCCAGTGGCGAAGTTTCATTCCCGGATTGCCTAAAGTTTGAATGATTGGCATATTAGTCTTGAACTCGTCCATTCTCTGCCTGGAATATAAAATAAAGTAAGTAAGTAACTTCGAACTTCTCATGGAACAGCGCAAACTTTGTAATCAGAATTAGCACGTTTCTTACCTTACCGATATTGCTAAATTGTACGTATCGGGGTAATCTTGAAAAGATTTTTCCAATTTGTACACGATCTTGTAATAATAACTTACATCGCCTTCGATGTCTTCGGGATCAAAGCTTCCGACCTGTTATAATGCGTGATATCTCATAATATATTTATATAATTAATAAATTATTTAGTATCATTACAATTAAATAAGAAGACATGGCTCAGAATATAAATTAAAAATATATTATCTACGTAATGCTCGCATAGTTGGGCACAAAAAATATTTTATCATCTCATAATATTAATAAAGCCTACTTACTTATATTCCATACTATGTACTTTGCCCCCTTTACAATTGCATTATTAGTAAGTAGATACATAAAAAAGGGATTTTCTAACTTCTAACCTTAGATGTCATCCACGTGTTATGTTTTTCAAGAAAATCAAATCCAGCGTCGAACAGTTTCTTGAAGGGAACCAGTCTGTCGTACACCGTCTTCCTCTTGGGGTACTGCGACAGCTCCCAGCCGAACGACGTCTCCTCCTCGTTGAACTGGTCTATTTTTACTAAAGCGTTGGCTAACCTACGACATTCGTTCACATGTTACTAACAAAACTAATGTTATTTTAAAACCTTACTATTATTATTATGATACCACATAAGTTTTCTTAATAATAAAACAAATGTAAGTAATATTGTTATTATTAAGTTGATGTTAAAAAGTATCAGCTCGAACAACTTTTTTGAAATTTAAGGAGTACTTGCACCATTTCTACTTAACATACACTTTATACTCAACTTAGATTTTTTTATATTTCTGTATATTTTATAGATGATAAAATAACTAGACAAAATAAATTTTTACTTCTCATCCAAATGGCGTGCTCGTGTCACATATTTAGGCAGCTCATTGATGTCGCCCCAGTATTGCAGCTCATTACATTGCGCCTCGTAGATATCCAAATCTTCAATAAATTTAGCGATGCGGACCTGAAAGAAATATGTTTAGTAACGTCTAAAATAACAAATATACGATATACGAAGGTATAAAGTACACCAGAGATAAATATTAATGTTTTGTACCTTCAATAGTTCCTGATATTCTATCTTCTTTTGGTCGCATATGACCTTAGATTCTTCAATAACGCCTGGCAATCGGGCATACCTGAAAGAGGAGTGACAACTTACAAGCGTACTAAACGACAAGTCCTCAATATTAATCATCATAGAATCTTGAATGTCTACTTAGTGAAAGTTACGTTATTTTAACCTTCATAAACATACCGTGACTTGAAGTGATAACGAATATACAAGACAGAAAATTCAACCAGCCATTCTGCTACTTCAAATTACGTATAGTTTCCTCAAAGGCTTTAGAAACATTAACTATATAAAGGGTTAAGGATCTTTGTTCAAATCAGCCTACCATAGATCAGTACGCAAAACACCACTTGAAACCAATCATACCAATGAAACGTCTGATTGTTGGCCTTCATCTCGAGCGGGGTGAAGGTGGTGTAGTCCCCCAGGAACATGATGTAGCGCAAGACATTCCGCAGCTTGTCCTCCATCTCGTCTATCAGTGTGTCCTCGACCTTCTTGCAGTAGGCGATCAGCTCCATCAGCGCCGCCGTGTCTGGAGGCGGAGTCAGCAGCGTGTTCGCTATCGTCGAGTACTCGTCGTAAATCCTGGCCAAGATCGATCACGGAAATATTTGTTATGTTATTGATCCAGGCATTTTCGCATATAAATAGTCCAAAGATAAAATCTTATGAACAATAAATTTGTGATTATAGATACTTTTATCCGAAATCATAGGGTGAAGTTCGTATTATTTTTCTCGGCATCTACTTAACTGTCTGTTGTAATTAAACCATTGTTAAAATAAATAAATAAATTGTTTGATGTACGTGCGTCAAGTGCTTCTACATCATTCAACCAAAAGCAGAAATGAATAGATATATTGACAGTAGGTACCTACATAATAACGTCAAAGCTACTGAATTTACCAAGCAATAAACTTTTTACTATATCCATCTGGAAATTTGCACTTTATAACACTGTACCTATTTGTGGTAATGAGTAATTACTAACGCTCTGATCGTATTTTGATAATCCTCGGTCATTCTCCTGAGCAAGGTGTTGGCAAGTTTAGTGGCGGCCCCCCGCAGCGAGTTGATCAGATCGCCCCTCTGCATCCGGAACATGCCGATCACGATGGTGCCCTCCAGCTTGGACGGTATCTCGCGCGCCAATTCCACGAATTTCACAGACTCCTCGCAATATTCCTCAAAGGTTTTCTCAGGTCGAGAGTTAATGAAATTCTCAACTTTGGATGACGACTATAAGAAAACATTTTAACGCAAACAATTGCATTATATTCATTTTGTTAAGTAAACTAAAATCAGTCATAAAGGAACTCCTTTCTGGTTTTTAATTATTTAGTTAATTTTAACTTTAACAAAAAGGTTTCCATTACCATTAAAACA
Source organism: Thymelicus sylvestris (assembly GCA_911387775.1). Classification (NCBI taxonomy): domain Eukaryota; kingdom Metazoa; phylum Arthropoda; class Insecta; order Lepidoptera; family Hesperiidae; genus Thymelicus; species Thymelicus sylvestris. The sequence goes on from OU426888.1 coordinate 4,477,610, forward strand.
AATTATAAAATAGTATTAATTGGATAAAATAGTATCAACAACTTACTTCACCATTGAGTAAGCAAACATAGTCATCAAAATCTTGAACACGAAGTTCGGGTCCAATTCGTTGCTCGCTAATTAAGTCGGCGACTTTTTTCTTGTAATCTTCAACGAGATCATTGTCAATGACTGGCTGCAATCACATACAAGCATTATGTAGTAAGGAAGTAGTATAGGACTTAGTATAAAGGATATTTTATTTTATATAACAAACATGCAACCACATCACAGATACATATTATGCTCAAACTACTACATAGTGGCAGTTTTCAATATTCTATCCATAAATAATCCTCAAAAAGTTACATCATTATAGTGTTAGCTATTACTAACTAACTCGTCCAGAGATTTTGGACAGATAGAAAATTGAAAACAGCAGCAACAATCATCATCAACATCAACAGCACTATAGAGGTAGTTTTAGATGACGAAGAAGTGAACGTTGCAAAAAACGTTGGTATAGTGAACCACCTTAAGCGTGACCCGCGTGGTGACAACGTAGTCCTGGTAGAGCAGCGTCTCGAGGCGCGGGGACTGACGGCACGCGTCGATGATGAAGTCGTACAGGAGGCACAGCTGGTCGCGGAACTGCTTGAACGACGGCTCGAACTCGATCGCCTCGTTTTGAAACGCCAGGTTTATCACGAACCCTTGGTTCATACCCTGTCCGGTTCGGTTGATGAATGTTTATTTGGTGTGTACAAAGTGAATGGGATTTTTATTTACCAGATATATCTATAACTATGTGGGTTTTGGAAAGGAATATAATATTAATAATAAGTAGAGTTACGAATCGTAATTAACTCATTAAACGAGATAATAGTCAATAAAAAAAGCTTCTAAACAAAATTTTCTAAATGACGTTTAGAGACCATCAAATGAATATTTAAAAGAAAAAATGACTTTGTTTTATACGATTTCTAAAAGACTGCATACAAAGACAATTACCCCGACATCCATAATGTAGTCCGTGAAATCTTTCATGGACTTCAAACAAAGAGTTTGCAGATTGTATGTCATTATGCACGCCAAGCAGTTGTAAAAATGCTTCATCTTCGATACTTGCTTTGGGTCTGGTATTTGCCTCTTTTTGTTTCCCTATAAAAATACATTGTTACAAAAATTGCGTCGATCAAAATCAATGTATGTATATTATTATCATGATTACAAACTCTTGTGTTTTAAAATTAAATTAAATAGGTAACGGAAGGAGGTACCGTAACTAATTTTGAAAAAAACTAAACGAGATTTTTAGTAACAATCGAAATAAACTACTCGATTTTCGGATTTTTTATAAATAGAGCAAAGATCAAAAAGGTGTAAAAATATTTTCTTCCAAGACAAGCCATGTTTTGGCGACTCTTCGAAAGTTGTCCATGCCAATTGGCAACTGTGACTTATAAATAAGGTGGTAAGTGGTAGTGTTATGTTAATACGAAAAAAGTTATTTTTCTTCAAAACCTATAAGGAATTACCTGCAGGAAGACAGCCTGAACGGTCGGTATCCACTGCAGCGTGAGCACGTTCCCAGCTGCCTCAATGTGCCGTTTGCACACAAAACAAAAGTCCTGGAGCTCGTATGCCTCGTTCGTCGTCATTATGTCTTTCATACTGATCAGTCGCAGGTCACTGGGAATGGGAAGAACGAAATATACAATCTATCGTATGTTTTGTATTGTGTTTTCCTAATGATGAGACATCAATGTATGAGCTTAATAAAATCAAAGATGGTCAATGGACAAGAGTCGGACATCATAGTTGAATTAATAGGTACGTATAGTAACTCAGCCAACGAATGGTTCCAAGATAAGATTTTCGGACGCGGCAGACAAAATCAATGACTTTTTTGTGATTTTTTAAGACAAGTATAAAGTTCTCACTTGAATTGTTTCCACCATATTTGCAAAACTTGTGCGATACAAACATTAACGCTATGCAAATTTTTCGTCATATATTTCTTTGCTTCTGCGTAACGGTTCCTCCAGGCGTCATCCTTCTTGGCCAGCTCTTGCTTTAGAGGTGTATCCTCTTCTTCCAGTGACTCTTCCTGCAGTGCATATAATATTAAATCGTTATAACATACTAATAGCAGTTTAATGGAAACGACATGCATAACAATTTAATAAGTAAATATAATTAGCAACCGTGTTTGGATCCTTAAGCACAAAGTCGACGATAGCCTTCTTCATGCTCATCATAAAGTCTTCGCGCATTTCGTCCGTACAGGTGAAAAGAGTGTCCTTCCACTTTTTCAGTTTCATAGATATTAAGCCGTGTACTCTGAAAAATATTCAAAATACATCTGGATTTTAAGAAACACACGTAGCTAAGTAATATTAAATATCGCTACAGCTTTTTTGTTTTCTGTGTTATTGTAAGTATTTACTGGTCCACATTTGACACACCTGATAGTCTATCAGGGTTATTCTGATGATAGATGTCATAAGCTGCATAAATGCAAAAAATATATACTTATGTTGTTCTTTTATCTGTCTGACTAGCACTTAAATAATGTGTTACGTGTCGCATCATGTATGGCACGCCTAACGTATTACTGGTACGCTGGTGTAGTCATACATCATGTGTCTGGGCGGTTGCTCATCATTTTCACTATGTTAGCTATTATAATTAAAAATATACTAATAAATAATAGATCTCGAAAGGATTATATATACGTACCAATCTAACAATGCAATATAAAAATCTTTACCGTAAAATGATTTTATTATCGAGCGGTGCGACATGGATGGTGTCTATCCCGTACCGCAGATAGTAATAATATCTCAACATGTTTTTCTCTTCCCCGGACGGTATACAGTCGCCGTCCTCTCCCGGGGCTGATTGACAAATTAGGTTCATCAGCTTCGCCCTGAACTCCTCTCTCGCCTTTCTCATCGCTGTAAAGCTTTTCATTACTGCAATAAACAAGTTTCTAACTAGTTAAACTAGTTTAAGCAACCTTTTTGCTCCGACTGTAAATAGTTATGCTGCTGGATGTTTTACATTAGCTACATTAGCGGCCCCATTTAGAGGACGCTTCGTCGTTACTAGCTCTCAACACTGATCCATTGCGGAAATGTAGGCGTTTTAATGTCCGAAGTTTTTATTCCACCCGAAATCATCTGGGCTCTGATATAAGGACTCACAATGTTAACAACTGGGCGGATGCTTTGCCCCTCCAAAGTTCCTAGGCATTTAAGATAATAATATCAAGTATTTATTTATTTGCAAACCCACTTGTACTAGATTTTTTTTTCAGTCCTGACTTGGCAGCTTGAAGTTTTGCCGCCTTAGATGTTGGTGGCGGCAATTTTAAAATCTCTTGCGGCAGAGAAAACAACGGCTGAGTCCTGATCTTGAAATCCTCCGGCATCGCAATTTTTGGTAGCTTCGGTAGCTTCACATCAGATGTCGAGGGTGCGGGCTGCGATTTTTTCCGCGTTGGCTTATTTTGTTGCATTTTAACTATAACAGTAACACCTAAGAGAACCAAGATTGAACATTAATAAAATTATGTATGTACCTACCTGTCATTAAAGCAGTAATAGCCTAGCGGTTAGAGCGTTGGTCTCCCGAACGAAGGGGCCCGAGTTCAAATCCTGGCACGCACCTCTAATTTTCAAATACATTATACTATATACTATACTATAATATTATATACTATATATACTTACTTTAATATTATAAATGTGAAAGTGTGTTTGTTTGTTTGTTTGTCCGTCTTTCATGTCGCAACGAAGCTGTTATATGGTATGGTTTTTGTGTATGGAGATAGTGAGGAGGGTGGAGAGTAACGTAGGCTACTTTTTACCGCGGTAAAACATCCCCATGGGAAGATCGATATTTTGTTACTTGCTAGATATTTAGTTCCGGTGTTGTTAATAGATGGCGTTAGTAAAATTCATTTGCATTTCACGCTATCAAATGATACATGTAAATTACTTAAGTCATACGCAACTAAGTCTAACTAAGTAAAAGTAAGTAAGTAGGATTTGTAAAAAATCGATCTCTACCGCGGGCGAAGCTGCAGGCAAAAGCTAGTATTAGATATGTGCGTATTAGAAGTTAATTATCATTTGCTTCGGTGAAGGAAAACATCGTGAGGAACACCTGCACACCGGAGAGTTCTCCATAAAAGTTTTCATAAGTGTGTGAAGTCTACCAATCCGCACTTGGCCAGCGTGGTAAACTATGACCTAATACCCCTCACATTGTGAGAGGAGACCCCGAGCCCAGTAGTGGGACAATTAAGGGTTGTTGCTTTACCTGTCATTTTTAATTCTTCGTACTCACTTGCCCCAATGAAATGAAATACAATATTTCCTACCACATTCTGAGCTTTTAACGTAAAAGAAAATTTATATCGATATTAGGTACGCAGATCACTTCGTCTAATGTGAACTACTAATAAGTACATATTTAAACCACTTCACTGGGAGTCTACCTAAATGTATTTAACTTTCCACTATATAACAATTTCAGTACCTAGCTAATAAGTAAATTCATAAATTATTATAAATTATTATATTATCTGAATATTAATCGTTGCATTGAACCGATCAGAGGTTGAAAATTTAGAATTTATGTAAGATGCAAAAGAAAATACAACTAAAAAAATAGAAAATAAATTTGAATTAAGAATCGTGTAACTGAAATAGCGTGGAGCCACCCCCTAACCCCACCCCTAACGCCGGCTCTGGGTACAGAATCTTATTTTAAAATTTTATTCAAGTTAATGAAATAAAGAAATTGTTGAAGTAATTAATGCGAGAATGTCTCGCTTACGAATTACGGATTTTTCATACGTGTTTATTTTTAAGATTTGTGATATCTTACGCCATCTAGGATAAAATCATAAAACGGTAATACACTAAAATGGAATCGTTTAGATAATGCAATTATAATGCAAGTGAGCTTCAAATTACTATATTTAACATAACGATCATACTACGCATCATACACTTGATATAATGTTTCATTATCAATCATATTTAAATAATAATTTTTGTTACATTTACATTCTGCATAATTATTTTTCAACCTATTTCTAAACTGTAATAATTATGGGTAAACTAAACGTTGTTGTGACATTGACAGGTAACCTATAAATAAATTATACCTATCTAATAGAAAGAAAATTACAATAAAACTTTCTTGTGCAATTGTGTAATCATTAATCAAATATTACTTTGGCATACTTTGGTTTCTGATGGCCCCAACATTATAATTTTATAGTCTTTCATAAGTTTCATATCAAAGTGAAAATATTTGCTTAGAACTAAGAAGGTAATAATAGTATTTGTGAATCGTATTTACCTGTGCACTCTTAATTGGTTAGCCTCTAAAACTAATAAACATTAAAAATTAATTGAATATTGGGTATTTTAACTAAATTAAACTAAATTCTATGTTAAATTATATTCTTATGTTGTTGACAAGATACGTAAAATTGTTATTGATTTTTCCATGGCAACAGAATCGGATTTTTCGTGACCAGTTATATTTATTTAGCTTTTGTATATGGAAACTTGTTTATCCACGTAGTGATTAAGTACTCTGTGTGGTTATCTTATTTAGCTACATTGAAAACATATGGTTTTTAATCTATCTGATAATGTTTAATGATGTTTAGACTGTAATACTTTGTGATGTTTTAAAGGTTAGAAGTTGTAAACATTACATGAAGCAGAAAATAAAAGTCTATTCAAAGGTAAAATAGCCAATAAGGGTTTGAACTCAACTAAAACCACCAACTGCATTACCATTGTATTATTGCTATATGATAAGCTACATGTTTATGTCATGGTTCAATCTGTGTAGGTTTGCCCTTGGTAAACTTTAATAGCCAATGAGTCATAATCCAGGCATAGTATCCATAGTAAACAGTCAAGAGGCCCATGGAGGCTACACAATATACATCTCTCTCATGTGAATCACAATATATTTGATATTTACAAACAAATAGTGTACCATTTAGTAATAAATAATAGTATAATATAACCCATATAGTCTTTTGAGTGTGTGAGTGAATGCCTAATCTTTGTTTACATACAAAATAGTTCAGTGTTCTGCCACTCTTACAATTATCTGATTATTCATTGCTGTTTGTCTGATATCATTGTTGTGTTGGTGTTAATATGTTTCAGTGCAAAAAGTGTTGGAATAAAATGTTGCTTTGCTATATTTTTTCAGATGATCTTCCAGTTGGTACGGAGGCTGCACTCTAGTCCACTGAGCAGAGCAGCGGAGTCGTCCTTGTTGGCCAAACTCAGAAAGAAGACAGGCTACACTATAGCTAATTGCAAGAAAGCTCTTGAAATGCACAATAATGACAGTGATAAGGTAAGATTTGTTCTAACTCCGTATAATATTCTTGAAAATATGCAGTGTTTCTTAATAAAGTCTTCTTTTAGATGTCTTTCACCTCAACTCAGAGTCAGTAACAATTACTTTAATTGCTCCTTAGTAAAGAATCACCATACAAATTCTGTACTAAGGAGCGATTTAAGTAACCGTTAGTGACTCTGAGTTAGGTCTTTTGTGCATTTTACTGCTTAATCTGACTCAAATGACAATGAACCTAAATAGTTGCCAATGTTCTTCTAAAATCAACTAGGACATATATTTGTCATAAGAAGTATATTCTCCAGTACCTTCTCAACTAGTAGTATTGTGTTTATCATACTGGTGTTATAGATTTGCACACACTAAATACATAGGAATGTTTGTTGGCTATTAAAAAAATTCATCACATAACCAGTAAAAGCCATTATAACTTGTTGATAAATTGTTCCAGGCAGAAGCTTGGCTAAATGAGCAGGCTCAGGCCATGGGATGGGCCAAAGCCACAAAATTGGCGGGCAGGTCAGCTGTGCAAGGTCTTGTGGCTGTTAAGTTTGACCAATGCTATGGAGTGATGGTGGAACTCAACTGTGAAACAGATTTTGTCGCTAAGAATGAAAAGTTCCAAAAGATGATAGAAGATGCCACTCTGGCTTGCTACAAATTTGCTCACGGCAGCCTGCAGTCCAAGGGGCCAATCACTAAGGTTATAATTTTTATTTGATATTACAGTGCAAACTCTTAGTAGGTACAAGTAGTTTTAGAGTTATTTTGAAGTCAGTTATTTTTGTCTTGGTAAAAATCAGATTATCATCACCAGGTTTGTTGATATTCAATAATATTTCAAAGGTGACACATAAAAATAAAATTTTATTAACACTTATTATAGTACTTGTGTACTTTACAGATGGAGCTAGACAGTGAACAACTTGGAAATTTATCTGGTGAAGGTGGAAAAAAGCTATCAGAAATCCTGGCATTGTTCATTGGCACAGTTGGTGAAAATGCAATTTTAAGGCGAGCTGAATGCTGGAAATCAAATGCTAAGGATGTTAAGATCTCAGCCTACACCCACCCGGCCCCTCCTGTAGCGGGAGATTACTCTGCTGGGAAATATGGAGCATTACTTGCATACAAGCAAGCAAATGATGTTGAAGATATTGGCAGACAGCTATGCCAACATATTGTAGGACTAGCTCCTAGAAAAATTGGAAACAAGGAACAAGACAAACCAAATAAAAATTTAGATGATGAAACTTGTCTCATCTACCAAGAATACTTATTAGACCCATCATACACCGTAGAAGATGTACTAGAACAAAATAAAGTGGAAATAATTGACTACATCAGGTTCTCATGTGGAGAAGTAGTAGAAGCTAACATGCCTGGAGTAGAGAGGCAGCCCCTGGATACTGTACAAACCTTGCAGTGATGTTATTATGACATCTGTAGAATGCACAGAGATGACACAAGTAGGATATTACAATAGAATCCTAATTTATGAAGTTTAAAGTGATCTTAATATACCTGTTGTGCATTTAAAAAATAAAAAAAATGTTGCAATATGATTGTACTCGTAATTTCCTATATTATTTAATATTTTAATTATCCAAAAAAACTTTAGGTTAACTAAATAAAGTAATATTTATTTTCGTTATGAGAACTTATACTCTTCAGTTTAGACTTCCGTTTCCATAGAAACATTCTACAATCCTTCTTCCAAAACATTGCGATTTGGCTGGGATCGAAGTTGTATCCGTGGTAATGCAGGACTTCAGGGGACACGACATGAAGAGCCAATGTGTTTTGTTCCCTTGTTCTAAACGGGCCAACTATTGCTGGTTTTAAGAGACAGCCGCATGGACACACAGTTGTGATCTTCGGCACCGATATGGGGTTGACTCTGCTGCTGAGATTCATCCTTTGTAAATTATTACAGAACCTCAGTTCCTCTACTGCTCCCGTGAAGGACTGAGTGGCTCGTAACGCCAGCGGACGCACATTTTGGTTTTCGGGGTTGTTTCTGAAGCCCACAGTAGATAAAGATTTCTTTGTAATATTGGGGCTGTCGGTCGGACTCCTGTCCTCATATTCACTCTCTTTGTCAGAAATATCGTCGGTATACATAATTACTCTGAAATTAAATTTCAATTAAAAAACGGATTTTACTAATATAAAATTATACGTTTGAAGTTTTCTGTCAATTTAGAAATGTCAAACTCTTTACTTATTATGGTAATAATTATGCTGCCAGTAACAGGTAGAATTAGGATAGAATAATAATTACTGAGGATAACACGAGATTGTATTATTAAAACATTTGAAAATCGTTGCCTTAGTTCAAGCCTTTCTTGGGTAGGTAAGAGCAAGACTTTCTTAATATACAATAATCCCCGCAGTTATCCAAATGTATAATATAATATTTTATTTCATCTCCACAAATTGTAATTGTATGTTTAATACCTACTTGAAAAGTACCGGTGCCATATGTGCAATATGATAGGCTCATTCCTGAAATAATGGTAGTCCATATTTTCCATTCATAAATTCATCGCTAGACCTGACCCAATGAACTTGTGGGTGTCACCAATATGAGGGTGTGCGTGTTCAGGTGTGACCTGGTAACTCGTATAGTTATGGTGTTCAGGTTTTGTGAGTATGAAGGGAACACACGAATGATGCGCCCAAGATTTGATTTCATACTCCTTTTATTTGTGACATGTACCTAATAATATAATGCAGTTTTGCGAGTTCTGTAACCTCAATTGAATATTTCATAAACAGAGGGCAATGACATTTATTTATGCTACTACAAATTATTATACACTGACCTGACCACGCCCAACTTCCATTTTCCTGAAATATCTAATTGTAAGATGTCCATAGGCAACAGAAGCCAAAACAAAGCAGAATAACCTGTTACTGAACAGTTATATACCTTAACATATGTGACGTTTGTAGTAACACTACCACCTGCTGAGAGTGTCTCGGTCCCGGGTTCGATTCCCAGTAGCGACAGACGTTTGATGACGGTATGTTATGAATAAACCTACATTTGTACTTATCCAAGTCAAGCCACTTGCAACACAGCATTGTAGTAGAAAACTACTGAATACCCTCCACGGTCCGTTATAGATTTCCATAACGAAATGCATGCTTCATTGGCAACCTTGGCCCAATACTAAGTATTTTGCTATAAACCTCTGATTAAAATAGCTAGCGAGTGGTTTGGAACGAATAGTATATTGTTGCCGACAATAGGCGGGGACACTGAAGCTAATTCTATAACATAGATGGGTCGTATTTGTATTATGACTACTCAAACGTATCAAATTGTGTCCTGATACTCGTGACTAGGTACATTTTGGCCTATTAAGCCCTATTGTCAATTCGCAAGGCATACCTACCTACCGATTAAAATACTTACCTATTTAGGTATTATTATTCTAAGCTTACCTATCTGTACATTATCGATACTAGTAGGTAGTTGTCTAGGTACTTATGTAAATTTTTAAAACTCAACTATATTATGTTTATATAAGTACTAAACTTATGTACTACACCTACTACCAGTTGTAAGAGGCCACTATCCAGCAAGACATACCTACCTGAGGCAGACTATTGATGCAGTATGACCAACAGGGTGGATTGTACGATTCTACCTGGCTATCTTACTAATTTAAAATAATGTGAAATTCACACGCAGAACAACGATTGCTTAAAAAGGAATATGTAAATAACGTATCAAGTTCAGAACAAAAGCCTTCAAAATACACATTCGACAATGAAACGTTAATCCACCCTACAATTAGGTATGTCGAAAGTGAATGTTGTGATCAAATGGACAATGTGGGCGTCGGAGCGTAGATCCCGTCCAGCATCTGATGTAGATAGGTCTGCCCAACGAACCCAGTGCTTTCGGTCCGCAGTCCACACGCGGATCGACGGTGAATCGGTGAATCTCTGCAGCGTACAGATGAAGAAACAAGAGCTGATTCGACGGAGAAACGGTGAATCTCTGCAATGTGTACAGCCGAAGTAACAAGTGCCGAGATCGTTATCGGAAGCATTCCACACAGTCGTTACAAGTGATACAGACAGCAACGTTGATGGACGGGTATCAGGTGCTGGATCTATCGTATGCAAAACATGTGGGTACACTCTCGCATTCTTTTAAAGAAACTGGTCTTATTAGAACCTCACTTCAATCACTGTGCTTAATTATTTTGTGCTTTTGCCGTTTCGTAGATCACTTTTATAAAATGGGGTCTCCAATTCCAACATAACACGACCACGATAGTCCTTCTTATGTTCCTACCACACCTGCCTCCTAACACGTTAAGAATGATGTGTAGGGGTAGACCTTGTTAATGCCATCATACGATAAAGTCGATAAAAGCGATAACGCGAGTGGCGGTTTTATTGACACAATCAAAAGATTTTAACGCGTTAAAACTCACTTTCTGTTGGGAACATCTACACACTAACACGCTAAGTAAGACGCATTCCATAAACACTTAGCTTATGTAGCGGTGGACATTAATAAATAGATGGTGCCATTTTATGTGCAACATGTACAACATATTAGAGAAAGTATTTCTACCTTGAAAAATATTAAACGTATATTTTCATTCATTATTATAAAGATAAACAGTTCTAGTTACCCACTTCGTAAAATTATAATACGTACCTAAGTTTTAACAATACAATTTAACTTTTTTATATGACAATAGATGCATTGTTACACTACAAAGTATAAGAAATATGAGGGTACTTGGACTTTACCTGTAATTACGTTTCGACTTGAGATTGGACAACGACAACCGAGATCTATTCGCTCTATAAAACGAATTTCGATTTATTTACAATTACACCGTTGCTGTATCAACAATTATAATCGATGGTTATAATTGAGCTGTTACACTCGCCGCGGCCGATGAAAACGCGATAGACCGACAACCATCAATCGGGAGGCCGACATACGTACCATCAGACTTTCGCGGGAGATAATTTATTCCTCTCTGTTTTATTAAAATATGTAAGTGCATCGAGCGTAAAACAATTTTCTTTTTGTGATCGTTGGCCGGCCGGCTGTTATTACTGGTGGTAGTGTAGTGTTCGATCGGTAGTCTGTCGCCGCGGCCGCCTGGCTGGTAGTGTACCGTCTTGGTCAATACAGTGGTTACAGAGTACTGAGTGGTGACGGTGGAAGCGGAGACACGGTGATGGGACCAGTCCTGCCCTGACTAGAGACACGAAAATGCACATTCTGGAAATAGGCGCCGATCAAGTAAATATTTTTTTGTTTTTATTTTTTATGTGCCAGTTGAAAAAAAAATTGTTGCTTCAAATACAATGGTACTATTTGCGTATTGATGTGAATTGTTTTAAATAGGTGGATTTATCAATAGTCGTCATTGTTAATCATAAAGTGCTGATGTTTTTTGAATATAAAGATGAAAGTAGGCAATATTTAGTGCTTTGTTGTCGGAGTTCTAATTAATGTCCGCTTTTTTTACATGAATGTATCATCTAGATAACTGTGAATGGCAATAAAATATTGATTATTGTTGTTGGCAACATTGTAGAATGAGAAGTAACTATGGTTTTGTAAAATGTGTAATGGCGGGTTGTTATTGTCCTGAATAGAAACTACAAAGCGATTTACGGTGTATTTATTTCAAGTAGAGGTGGGTTATAACAGGTTAAACTTATATCTGTTATCACTGTGACTGTTACACAAAAATAACAGGCACAAATATCTGTTACTAAATAACAGCCTGTTATTTTTCTACGCACTGTACTGAATAACATACGGATTCAATGCTCAGTGAGCATCGCTCACCAGTGTTGCCAAGTCCAAAAACTGGATTACGCTAGATTCTTTCGTGAAACATCGCAGATTCTTAAAAAATACGGCAAATTGTATGGGATTTGAGGTTTTCCCTACTAAAATCTGATTTTTGTGTTGATCAAAAATTAGATTAAATTAGATCAAAAATTTATTTAGATAATTATGTCAACTTAATAAAGCAATGTAAGTGTTTGAATATGCACATTGCCTTTTTCCGTAAAGAAGAGTACTAAAAGAGACAAAATAGTTTTTTATATTAAAAATTTAAAAGAAGCGGTTTTTATCAAGTTTTTTGTTCTAGTGACAACTACCAATTGTATTTCTGGGATAATAATTACTATCTCGTTCTCTTTTTAGTACAGTAAAACTGCGTAAGCGTGAGTGAAAAGCAACGCAAAATACTAGGTGCTTCTCTTTTTAGCAAGGGTCATTACAATGAGATAGACAAAGATATGAAATAGATAAAGTAACAGCCATGCATTTGTATGTGTGTTATTTTACTGTATTGTTCCGTTGTAAGAAACACACAACACTACCTTTTCTACTTACACAAGCCATTATTTACGATTTAAAATTAAATAATGGAATATATTAATTTTAATATAACTATAAAACAAAACCCCTAACTATGATACAAAAACCTAAACTAAAAAACTATACCTAAACCTATATACAAAACGAATACGAACACTTGAACACTTAACCACTATTTACAATGGCACATAATATGAAAAATTATTTCGTAATTTAACTAATATAAACACAGGGTGCACAACTATATAAATTAAGGAACAAAACTAATTACTAAACTTAAAACTTATACGCGGGATTCGTTCAGTGACAAACGGGAGAAAAGACACTGTCGGCGCGATCTAAACTACCGATTTTCGAGGAATCGCGGATACTGATATTACTGATTGCCACCGTGGACGACGATTTCTGTCTCCAGACTGACTCATTTATCATTTCTTGACTTCATCTCACGCAATAGTCTCTTTTAAAAAAGTTGCCGGGAACGGTAAGCGTGGGAAGAATTAGCAGAAATAATCTAAATTTTACTAACAAAAAATAACCGACTTCAAAGTCTCAAAAACTACTTGTCAGATCTCATTCAAATTTATGTGGGACCACATGACAAGTACCTGCTTTCGATTAAAAAAAGAATCATCGAAATCGGTTGGCGTGATATTGAGTTATTCGTCAATTTGTCGCGCACATCTTAACACAAATTTACGACTTATGTGGTTTTGTCGTGGATGCCATTGTCAGATCTCAATAAAATTTATATGGGACCACATGACAGCCACCAGCTTTTGATTAAAAAAAGAATCATCAAAATCGGTTCGCCCAGTCCAAAGTTCTGAGGTAACAAACATAAAAAAAAAAATACAGTCGAATTGAGAACCTCCTCCTTTTTTTGAAGTCGGTTAAAAATACACGTGCTGCAACGTCTGGTTAGAAAGCGTATAGCATTAGTATTGTAAAGATTCTATAACTTTGTTTGGTGTGTAATAAATAAATAAAACGCAGCCCCGAACCGTCGTTACAGCCAAATTTGAATGGGGCGGCGGGTGAGAATATCTGGCGGGCAATTGACGCAATTGTCTATTCCGTTAGGTCCCTATTATAGGGTATTTCACGTTTAAAATAACAACATCGAAAGAAAAATATAAATTTTAAAAATATGTCAACGAAAGAAGCGATCTTGACATTTTTAAAATCATATTATAAAAGTAAAATATTGCAATATCCTTTAAATAAAACTAGATGATAAAAATTGTTAAGAAGAAATCACGGCATAATTCCTACAATGTATCCGAAAATAAAGTCGGGTAACAGATAACACGACTTAATTAAAAAACCACTTTGCAAGCTGTTTCTTCCAGTGACAATTACCAACTGTATTTCAGGGATAATTATTACTATCTCGTTCTCTTTTTAGTACAGTATAACTGCGTAAGCGTGAGTGAAAAGCAACGCAAAATACTAGGTGCTTCTCTTTACTCTTTATAGCAAGGGTCATTACAATGAGATAGACAAGGACGGACATGCCTGTTATTTTACCGTGATGTTACTTGTATTGTTCAGTTGTTACTTGTATGTTAGTTGTTACTTACTACTAGGTTCCTGTTTGTGGAACAGGCGAAACAGGCAGTCACTGTTTTTTCAGTATTGAGATAACTGTTACATGCTGTTACTTTGAAATACCTGTTTGTTTTAACTGTTTCGATAAATACGCCTCACCTCTAATTTCAAGTCCTAACAGGTTATGGGCCCAGTGCTTATAAATCTGTTCTAGGTGAAGAAAAAGGCAAGAAGAAATATAAATCATTGTATGGGGTCGCTACACGGAGTGATTTACATGTAGTGTAATTACCTGTCCACGTGTAGTCGAAAAATTGAGGTTGGTCGGCGAAATAATATTGAAGCGGTGTCTGAAGGAGGTCGTGCGGAGGTTAAGTACGGCATCAGGCTCACGCGGGGATAACGATAACGACGACTGACGTGCTCGGAGAAACATAATGGGAGAATCAACACATACAATGGCGGTGGCGTCGAACGTCATAAGGTTAGAAGGACAAAAGAACTGGAATGTCTGGAAGTTCCAGGTGGCTGTGACATTGAAAGGCGCGGATCTGTTTCTTGTAGTGAATGGAAACGAAAAGAAATCTGAAATAAATACATCGGAGTGGACAAAGAAAGATGTGAAAGCCCAATCAATTATAGTTTCAAGATTAAGTGAAGCGTCAATGGTTCATGTATTGACTTGTGAAACGGCGGCTGAAATGTGGCTTAAGCTTCACAGTATTTATGAAGCTAAGTCAGCTACAAGCACTATGATGCTACAACAACGGTTTCTGCAGTGTAAATTTGAAGACGGTGAACTCTCAGTATTCCTCGCCAAGGTTGGAGAGATGGCTTGTCAATTAAAACAAGCTGGAGAAGAAGTGTCTGAGAAATTCCTAATAACTAAAGTTTTATTGGCATTACCCGAGTCATACAGCCACTTCATTTCTGCGTGGGAGTCGGTGGAAACTTCAAAACAAAAATATGATGACCTGGTAGCAAGGTTGCTTGTTGAAGAAGAGCGAATGAAATCAAAAAGTGATGAAGGAGATAACATGGCATTATTTATGAAGAGGCGAGGTGGATTTATCAAAAAATGCTACAAGTGTGGGAAACCAGGACATCTTTCCAAAGTATGTAAAAATGGAATTGAAAGTAGGAAATGCTTTGGATGTGGAGCAGTAGGACACTTGAAAAATGAGTGCCCTAAGCGTGCAAACTCTGAAAAGTATGGCACTGGACGTACATCAAAAGGATACTCCGGAAACGCATTCACAGTTGCTATGACAACGGATACAGAGAGTAAATTGAAAAGTCTGTCTAACCAATGCTGGTTGATTGACAGTGGTGCGAGTCAACACATGACAGGCAATAGCTCGCTATTTGATAACTATCAAACAGTGTCAAATAGATCTGTAGTTGTCGGAGATGGTAGAAACTTACCTGTTGTTGGCGTTGGAGATGTAAAACTTAACATATTTAATGGGGAAGCCTATACAGAGGCAATATTATATAATGTGCTGCATGTGCCGAGCATCAAAATGAACTTGTTTTCAATACCTAGTGCGACCAAAAGAGGTTATGAGGTGATAATGTCAGATGGACAATGTTTGTTCTACAAAAATAATGTGCTGTGTGCTATTGGTTGCAATGAAGGAAATTATTACATACTGAAGGTGTCAAATGATGTAGGGGTTGCGGCAGTTTGTACTTTAACTGAGTGGCATGAGAGACTTTGTCATCAAAATATTGAACATGTAAAGCAAGTTCTGAACAAAAACAACATTAAATATACAGGAGAAAATTCAAAATGTGTTTCATGCATAGAAGGTAAGATGCACAAGTTACCTTTTTACAGAAGAGAGCAGCATACAAATGCTATATTGGAGCTGGTACATGCTGATCTGTGCGGCCCGATGGAAGTTGAGAGTATAGGGGGTTCTAAATACTTTCTATTGATAAAGGATGATTATTCAAATTTTCGGGTAGTATATTTTGTACAAAAGAAGAGTGAAGTTTTTGGAAAAATTAAGCATTTTGTTACTTGGGCGGAAAGACAGACTGGTCTTAAAGTGAAGGTAATCCGAACAGATAATGGACGTGAATTCGTAAATAGTGACATGCAACGTTTTGTTGAAGATAGAGGAATAAATCATCAGACAACGGTACCCTACACTCCTCAACAGAATGGGAAAGTCGAGAGAGACATGCGAACTATAGTAGAAGCGGCGAGGTCTATGCTCAAAAGTAAAAATTTAACAAAACATTTGTGGGCGGAAGCTGTGAATACCGCTGTGTACATTTTGAATAAAACATCAAAAAGTAGGATTCCAGAAATGACACCTCATGAAACATTCTATAAGCGGGACTTTGACATCCGGAGCCTACGTGGAATATTTGGTGAACAAGTGTATGTTCACATTCCAAAAACGAACAGAAGGAAATGGGATGTGAAGGGAGAAAAAGCAATTTTTGTCGGATATGATGATAGTAAAGGATATAGGGTATATTATGAAGACAAAAAGGAAGTACATATAAAGCGAGATATAGTATTCATGGAAAAGACTAACTGTAAATACCAGGATATTCAGAAAATACAGGAAGAGGAAAAAGTAATATTACTTGATGTACCCTTAGAGAATTTTGAAGAAGAAGTACAAAATGAGAGCGGAGAAGAGTTCTATGATACAGATGTAGGAGAGACTCATGAAAATGAAGTAGGAGAACTGGGTGCAACACCAGAAATAACTCCTGAGCTTCCTGAGCAGAGAAATGAAAATCTAGAGGAAGAAGGAAATCAAGACCAAGAAATTAGACCAAAAAGAAGAATAAAGAAACCCAAATGCCTAGAAAACTATCATTTGTATGTCGCAGAGCCTAAGAGTTATAAGGAAGCCATAATGTCAGAAGAGGCTGAACAGTGGAAACAGGCTATTTCAAAGGAGCTTAGCCAGCTGAAAGAAAATAACACATGGACAGAAGTAGATAAGATACCAGAAGGAAAAGAATTTGTAAGTTCAAAATGGGTTTTAAAAAGAAAGGAAGGCGGTTTCAAGGCCAGGTTGGTAGCCAGGGGCTTTGAACAAGAATATGGTGAGTTACAGGACTTGTATGCCCCAGTGGCAAAGCTAAATACTTTTAGAATATTTGTATCGGTAGCTACTAAGTTAGGGTTAAAAATTAGTCAGATGGATGTTTGTGGAGCTTTTCTTAATGCAAAACTTGATGAGGAATTGTATTTGATTTTACCAGAGGGAACTGATATTAAATATGTCAAACTTTCTAAGTCTATTTACGGTTTAAAGAAATCTCCTAAGTACTGGAATGAAACTTTTAATAATGTAATGTTATCATTAGGGTATAAACAAAGTGATAAGGATATGTGTTTGTATTCAAAGTGTGAAGGGAACGTAAAAACATTTTTGTTATTGTATGTAGACGACATATTATATTTTGGTAACAATAAGGAGACTTTGTATGAATTAACTAATATTTTGTGTAGTTCTTTTAAAATGAAAGTAATGGGGGCTATAACAAAATTTTTAGGAATAGAGGTTAAGCAAGATATAGATAAGGGGATAACTATTATATCACAAAAAGAATACTTGAAAAAGTTGTTAACAGAATATGGAATGTCGGATTGTAAAATTTTACATTTGCCAA
Organism: Thymelicus sylvestris; assembly: GCA_911387775.1. Taxonomy (NCBI): domain Eukaryota; kingdom Metazoa; phylum Arthropoda; class Insecta; order Lepidoptera; family Hesperiidae; genus Thymelicus; species Thymelicus sylvestris. Next base: position 4,495,578 of record OU426888.1, read on the forward strand.
TTGATAAAAATTTTAACTTTCATATATTAAAAAGAGAAGCATCAGAAAGTGTAGAAATCGAAAAGAAATGTAGGAAATTAATAGGAAGTCTTATTTATGCTGCAATGGGGACTCGCCCTGATATTTGTGCAGTAGTAAACATTTTAAGTAGATATCAAAGTTGTGCTTCTGAGCTTTTATATAAACTTTTGTTAAATATTTTAAGATATGTCAAAGGGACTATTGAGCTTTGTTTAATTTATACCAGAGATTGTAATGATGTCGTAGGTTATGTTGACAGTGACTGGGGTGGGTGCAGTGACTTTAAGTCAACTTCAGGATGTATTTTTAAAGTTTTTGGTTGCTCAGTAATGTGGTTCTCTAAGAAGCAGCCAACTGTAGCCCTGTCTTCAACAGAGGCCGAATTTGTGGCTCTGTGCCTAGCCACAAGTGAGGCCTGTTGGCTGAAAGATGTTTTAGCGACATTTGGGTTTAGTGTAAATATAACTATATTTGAGGACAATCAGTCTACAATAAAGATGGCTCAGATGGCTACTGGTAATTCTAGAATAAAACATTTACAAATCAAGCAAGCATTTATTAAGGAGAATTTAGATAAAAAGTTAATTGAATTGAGATATGTAAATACCAGTAACCAACTTGCAGACATGCTAACAAAAGCATTAGGAGGTACTCAGTTTCAAAAATTGAGAGATAAATTGTTTAGCAATTAGTTACTATTAAGGGGAAGTATATTGTTAAGGGGAGGTCTTAATTAATAAAAGTCAAATATTTTTGTTTCAAATATTTTATTGAGGGGAGGTGTGAATGGCAATAAAATATTGATTATTGTTGTTGGCAACATTGTAGAATGAGAAGTAACTATGGTTTTGTAAAATGTGTAATGGCGGGTTGTTATTGTCCTGAATAGAAACTACAAAGCGATTTACGGTGTATTTATTTCAAGTCCTAACAATAACAACATCAATATCAACAGTGCGTTACATTATAAAAAATTATCCACTTCAAGATTGGGGTTACAACAAAACATAACATTGTCTCACTAAACTAACACAATTCTATAAACTAATAAAAACATTCTCAGTCAATCTTAGGATGGTAAAAAAATTATGAAGGTTACCAAAGTCCGAAAACATTAATTTGATAAATAAAATTTCGTAATCGATCTTAAATATTTATTCGAATGCAAAAGTGTTACGAAGTTCTAGAATAAGAAAATCTCATCAAAAACATAAACACTCAAGCTAGGCTCTAGCTAGACAAGATAACTTCTTAGCAGCTTCTTTATAAGCATTTTTAAAATACTTAGATAAAAAATTATTTGACTTGTCTTGCCTGCTTAACTTTGCTTTATTACTTACAATAACAATTTAGCAATAATGTATCTATAGGTCATTTTCATTGTCAACTAGGTACGTCAATTATTTGAAAAAGCCTACCTCCCCACCATCTACATTGATAATAGTCTGGGACTCTGGGTACGCCCTATGCCCCTGCAGCCATATTCCTTATTACATAATAATGTATAATATGATACTATACATTATTAATGTATAGAAGGCCTAGGTAGATTTCTCGATCCGTCGTTGGAGCTTTTTGTTTGAAATATGAAATTAAGAAGATTCAAATGCGATAAAAATTTTCATCCGCGCTCAAACTCTCATTGTTAGGAAACAGAAATATGCAAAACATTACCCAGATTGAAATCATATCCATAAAAATCTCAGACACTTATTCAGAGCAAAATTACAATAGGCATTGTTAGTTATTTTTTTCCCAAAACTAAAACAATTCCACAGTACGTTGACTGAACGCCCGATATGATGGTTTCGTCCGGTAGGTACCTAACCTACCTAGGTACTCATTAGTTTACTCTGAATTTGTTATTCACTTGCTTACCTCGTTATTATGCAAACTAAGGAAAGAGACAGTAATTTGTTTTACTTACCTTTTGTAGGCCACTTTTCAACAAAGAATTTCGAGTATAGAAACGTGAATATTTTCCCTTTTATGTTTGCATAGTGTACCTACCCACTTCCATTTTTAATATAGCCTTGTAGTGAACCTATTGTTTCCTTTCATTACGAATAAAGAAGTAGGAATGCAAGTTATTGCTTCTCCAAAGCTTAACAGCAACGGTGTCAGCTTAGGGAGTACCTACTTAGGTATGAGTATATAGGAATAGATATTGCAAAAAAAAAAACTAAATGCACTCCGGGAGTGCCGACAGAAGTAAAAACTTGAACAAACATGTGGATTTTTGAATCGTCAGGAAATATTGTTTTGTGAGGAAAATACTTTTCAATGAAGTGTTTTTTTATTTATTAATTTTTTTGTGAATGGCTGCCGACGCTTGGTTAAGTAGGTATATATGTAAACTACTATCTTGATATTAATACGAACTGTATATTAAGTAACTATAGTTCTGTACTTCTCTCAGAGATGGCGCTACAGGTAGGTGTCGATTAAAATGATTACGGTGTTGCGAGCTGATTGGTTTTATCACATCTCAAAATGCCCAAAGCGTCTAAAGAAGTTTTCACTTCAAAAATTTCATGTAACATCCGTTACATCCGAGAATAAATAATCAGGTCAGGATACTAGAATAACAGAAATCTAACGACGAAATACAGAATTTTCAGAGTTTTTTGTTATTGATAGTTGTCTTAAGTATGTGCCGAGGGAGCTTACCTATTGTAAGTTTATGTCATTTATATAATTATTATTTTTAATTTTTTAACCGACTTCAAAAAAGGAGGAGGTATTCAATTCGACTGTATTTTTTTAACTTTCGACTGTTTGTACCGATTTTGAGCTTTTTTTTTAATCGCTGGTGCTTGTCATGTGGTCCCGCTTAATCTGACGAGTAGTTTTTGAGTTCCCTAATTTTGAAGTCGGTTATTTTTTGTCAAGAATTATGTTACAAGAATAATGTGTGTTGTTGCAGGAGGAGGATGGGGTCGGACGGACCGCGCCGGTGGACCCCGCGTTCCGGACCGTGCCGCGGGACTACACCGTCTTCCTGGTCTGGAGGGTCACGGTCAGTGCCTGCTTATACATTTATACATACCTATACGTATCTACTATCACAACACTTACACTCTACAGCACTAACAGTAACAGACATACCAAGCAGATGTTTCTTCAACAATCAGAAATTTCTGGTAGGTACAATATCTACCTAGTCAATCTAATTAGATGGAGCCTAAAAAATAAAAACAATGAGGCGAATAATACCTACCTAATATAGAAAGAAAGGACAAACACGAATCGCCAATAAATTCAACATCACAGAAGACAATTATGTACCAAAGGTCAACGGTGAATTTGATGAGAAACCTGTTTGAAATAATGAAATTTGATCAGTAAAAGCTTTCATAATTAAGTTATACAATAGTCTAAATAGTTACAAATGACTCGTAAAATTGTCTACAGCTCGTAAAGTGAGTCCCACGCGAAATGGACATTAGAGAATTAAATGATCACGCAGAGTGCGCGCACGATTTGCCAATTACGATTAAACTCGTGGCGATATGTTGGTGTGGTGAACTATCACGCATGTCATCTCACGTCTGGGCCGCAGTGCCAGACGTCAGTACCTACTGCACTGTTTCACTTCGAGGACAATAGGGATGTTGACTAATTTTAGGATTCATTTTCCTTTTATAGATAGAACCTTAAGATTCACGAAAAAAATATTATAAAAATAATAATCTTCAATTTAAAAATAAAAAATTGATAAATAAAAATCATTCTCAAATTCCCCGCCAAAAACGTCACGTGACGTCACTAGTCGACATTCAATACTATCTGTCGACTGAAGTTAGTTGCACTTTCATATAAAATAGGAACAATGACGTCATAAGCTCCAAACGGCGTTTGGAGTCACGTGACAGTGAGTACTATTTTTAACATTTTAAAATAATTATATTTAATTTATATTGATTGATTTCGACAAAAGAATAATATTTTAGGTGTTTAAATGTTTTCCTTGATACTTTAACCATAAATTTATTTTAATTTATTGATAGTGTCAACATCCCTATTACTTGCACCAACTACAGAGTCGTAAGCGTATTGTGCTTGCCGAATGCATTGGGCAGTATTGGATAAAGACTGAAAAGCTTAAGCTGTATTGCGCTTTTAGAATCACCTTAGTTATTATACTATTGTCTTCTGTTTTTATTACCAGTAACATCAATGCTCTCCATCTCCATTCCGCGCGGTAAGAGTTGGCGTTTCTTTCCAGTTTCTTTTAGTCCTATCCGTTGTAGGTAATAGAACTTGAAACTAAGTATTACGAATCTACTTCTACAGATATCCAGCTGATTTGTGTCAAAATTAAAATTTTATTGTACCTACTTATAATTATTATGAGTACAGTAGTCAAAAGAATTAGGTAGGTATGCAGGGCATAATTTTAATATAAAACCTGTAAATATTGATATTACCTACAGTTTGTGTTAACAATGATAAATGATAATCAAATCTTTGTACTAAGCAGGCAGTTTGTAATATAGATTTTTAATAACAATGGTAATGTAAAAAATTAAAAATGTCTCCTAGATGACAAGGTGGAGCTAGTAAATAATAAGACTTTCTCACGTTGCACTAGTCTTAGAACGGTATTTTTGTCCTTTATCTGTAATCGTTAAGATAAGTACGAATTATTAAGCAATGGTCTCTGACAAACCCGCGTTTTATTTACTGTAATCTGTTGCGTGAGAATTCGGCACCCACAAGGTACAATTTAAGTCATATTACTTATTGTACAAATCTAAAATTGTGAGAATTGTCTATGGAAAGTTATTTACAGGAAACCATTTCGAAATATGTATGTCACTGTACTTTACATTGTTATTGTTAGTAATTCTGTAATTATAGACCAATGTTCTCACTACGGTCACATCCGTGACTTTATTTGTGAGATTGCAATTGCCAAGCAGATGGATGTCCATTGTCACTAATAGGTACATCACACTTGTCACCAGTGTAGCTGAGGCGTTATAAACCAAGCAGGAAACCATGAATATTTGGTATATGTATAGCTCTAATCCACTGCAATTAAAACAGGCCTCCTAGAAGAAGCACATATGGCTGGAGAGCTATTGAACCATTTGACTATCCCACTTCCCACAAAGCTAGAATTTTTTTAAATGATATTTTATTATCAGCCAATTAAGAAAGTACCGTTCTGGCAGGCATCTCGCGGGTGCGTCATGGCCCATTAAAATTTTGAAAATGCAAAAAATATATTTTTTTATCCCACTCCCACAAGGCTACAATTTTAATATGTTGTAATTTATATATGTTTAAGTGTAAAAAAAAATTGCCAGAACATTTTGAGGGTTGCAAGTATGTGCCAGAACAGAGTAAAGTTGTCTTCGGGATTACAATTCTATCTTTCTATGTATAATTTCAGGCTCTAGTCTGATTTGATATCATTCAAATGTATAAGGCGATTGTTGGTTCTCACAGATAGTACATATTGATGGAAATAAATTTCAGTACTGCCATAGAAAAAATAATAATTTTCATACAAATGTATCCATCTATTCATAAATTCAAGCTCTAGCCTGCTTTTGATGCCATTTAAATGTATAGAACTATTGTTGGATCTTACAGATCGTACACTTTGGTGGAAATAAATTTCAGTATTGTCATACAAAAAATAATAATTTTCATACAAATGTATCATTCTATGCATAATTTCAAGCTCTAGCCTGCTTTTGATGTCATTTAAATGTATGGCACTATTCTTGGATCTTACAGATAGTACACTTTAGTGGTAAGAAATTTCGGTATTGCCATACAAAAAATAATAATTTTCATACAAATGTATCCTTCTATGCATAATTTCAAGCTCTAGCCTGCTTTTGATGTCATTTAAATGTATGGCACTATTCTTGGATCTTACAGATAGTACACTTTGGTGGAAAGAAATTTCGGTATTGCCATACAAAAAATAATAATTTTCATACAAATGTATCCTTCTATGCATAATTTCAAGCTCTAGCCTGCTTTTGATGTCATTTAAATGTATAGGACTATCGTTGGATCTTACAGATCGTACACTTTGGTGGAAAAAAAATTCAGTATTGCCATACAAAATATAATAATTTTCATACAAATGTATCCTTCTATGCATAATTTCAAGCTCTAGCCTGTTTTTGATGTCATTTTAATGTATGGGACTATTGTTGGATCTTACAGATAGTACACTTTGGTGGAAAGAAATTTCGGTATTGCCATACAAAATATAATAATTTTCATACAAATGTATCCTTCTATGCATAATTTAAAGCTCTAGCCTGCTTTTGATGTCATTTAAATGTACATAACTATTGTTGGATCTTACACATCGTACATTTTGGTGGAAATAAATTTCAGTATTGCCATACAAAAAATAATAATTTTCATACAAATGTATCCTTCTATGCATAATTTCAAGCCCTAGCCTGCTTTCGATGTCATTTAAATGTATAGGACTATTGTTGGATCATACAGATAGTACACTTTGGTGGAAATAAATTTCAGTATATCCATACAAAAAATTATAATTTTCATACAAATGTATCCTTCTATGCATAATTTAAAGCTCTAGCCTGCTTTTGATGTCATTTAAATGTTCAGGACTATCGTTGGATCTCACAGATTGTACACTTTGGTGGAAAAAAAACAGTGTTACCCTACAAAAAAATTTTTTTTCATGAGGCAAAATCAGCGAGTTCGATTCCTGGCTAATAATATTGATTTTTCAAAAATCTAATTATGCCGTTTTGGTTTTCGTCAAAATCAGCCCTGAGACTCCTTTGACCACTATTCGCTATTCCTCATAGTTTTGAATTTGTCCATCCACGCTCACTTGAAAAATTCACCCTGTATACTCTTCTGGCAGATACTTGCAACCGCTAGAATGTTCTGGCTGTTTACACATATTTTTTAAACAATTGAAAGAATGTTCCCTGAAAATTTCAGCCTTGTGCGAGTAGGTTATGAATTCCTCTCCCGATGACAACTTTGCTCTGTTCTGGCACACACTTGCAACCCTCAAAATGTTCTGGCAATTTTTTTTTACACTTAAACATATGTAAATTACAACATATTAAAATTGTAGCCTTGTGGGAGTGGGATAAAAAAATATATTTTTTGCATTTTCAAAAATTTAAGGGATGATGACGCAACCGCGAGATGCCTGCCAGAACGGTACTTTCTTAATTGACTGATAATAAAATATCATTTAATAAATTTCTAGCTTTGTGGGAAGTGGGATAGTCAAATGGTTCAATAGCTCTAGGGCTAATAATTTTTATTAGAGATTGTTTTCCTTAATAATCTAAATTTTACTAACAAAAAATAACCGACTTCAAATTCTCAAAAACTACATGTCAGATCTCGTTCAAATTTATGTGAGACCACATAACAAGCACCTGCTTTCGATTAAAAAAAGAATCATCGAAATCGGTTGGCGTGATATTGAGTTATTCGTCAATTTGTCGCGCACATCTTAACCCAAATTTACGACTTATGTGGTTTTCTAATGGATGCCATTGTCAGATCTCAATAAAATTTATGTGGGACCAAATGACAGCCACCAGCTTTCGATTAAAAAAAGAATCATTAAAATCGGTTCGCCCAGTCCAAAGTTCTGAGGTAACAAACATAAAAAAAAAATACAGTCGAATTGAGAACCTCCTCCTTTTTTTGAAGTCGGTTAAAAATGTATGAAATTCGACAAATGAATTACCTGTATCTTCAATCATTTACAATTCAATCCAACATCCAACAACCTCTACATAATCAATCTACGAACATGGTCATGTAACATGTAAACAAAGCAATGTCTGCACGATAGGACACGTGCATACTATTATACTTTTATTCTTACTTTACAAACACAAGTACGGAGAAAGTGCACATTTAGATCGGCGCGTGACAGTAAATTGAAGATTCGAAATGCATGTAGATTGTAGACTGCACAGTCGGCAGTCGGCAGGCAGTAGGTACGGTCTGCATTCTCGTCGTAATCTCACAAACCTCACAGCAGTCGCAGCTTATTCCGATCTATCTATATTGGCCAGCACAACAACTAAATCGGTCGATCTACCACAATGTTCGCCGATAATTTATTTGTAACGGAAGATGTGATTCATTCCTCCCGATAGGTACCTGGTACAGTCGGCACAGTTGGTACCGCTAGTTAGTAGAGCACTGAGCGTTGAGCAGGCACGAGCCAACTGACCGAAACCGAGCTGTTTTTAATCGGCTTGCTATTCCATATCCGCTTGAAATTGAGAACAAGAGATTATATTTATTATAACTTCAGGAAAAATAAAATCAATTGATCAATTACGGGAGTATTCAAACAGAGTTGGAACACTTGGCCTACTGTTGTCAAGTTCTCTATACTTAGCCCAAAATTTTCATCTCATAATTTTAGGGAGTGGGAATATTACCTACAATAGGTAAATAGTTTCTATTTAATATTGGTATCTGGGCAAAAAATCCCCAAAACGATGAAATGCCTAAAAAAATAAGAAATGTGTTTACTAACCTAAGTTAAGGGGGTGGCCGACTATTTTCGGAAATGATGAACGTTTAAACATGCAGAACAAAGTCTGACAGCCTAGTTTACTAGAGCCAAGATAAATCAGAGTAGTTAGAGGAAAGCCGGCCGCAAGTCATAAACAGTCTGAAGTGGATATCGCGCTGAACCAATTATTTTTTGTGCCGCTCACGCAACTCTAGGAAATCTTATTTTTATTGTTTGACCGAATGAAACTTGTGCAATACTTACTCTTAAAATCTGCTCTTATGTAACCTTAATCACAGAATGGGTAGTTCTTCACAAAAGCCAGAGAAAGTTTACTTTTCTGTTATCGTTTACAACTGTCATCGTTTGCTGTTTACGATTGCTATCGCATCATTTTTAAATTAACTTTCACATTATCTTTTCTCGCGTTATGTTTAATTAGGTAATTTACAACGCAGCAAAATATTTTAGTAAACAGTGGTTAATTATATTGTAAGAAAATTGTCAGACTTAATGAAGCGTAACAATTAACGGTATACATAATTGTAAATAAATAATCGTAACATTTAAAATTGCAAATATCTTAGATTATTTCATAACATACCAATTCATTCATGCATTATACGTATTGATGCAATTACAATGACGCACGCACGGCGCGCCGCGCCGGCACGAAAACTTCGAATTATACGCACCACACATAGACACTGATATTATGTTATTTACTACTTGGATGGAGAGGTATTCTTATATCTGATCCTCGCTTGTAATTATCGTACACATCATTAGTACAATGCAAAATCTATTTACCATTCTACCGTGATAGTTAATGAGATATTCTTTGGGCTCAAATAGACTTCCTGTGATCCAAATAAGATTCGCGATACGTCTAATATTCAGTTGTCAATTGTCATGTCATGTGCATAATGTGCCTTTTGCATAGTTAATTATGTATTAAAACATAATTAATCCGCAAAGGAAGTTAAAATATTGATATTTACCAATGATATTTTTTACATTATAATATCGTTGATTTTACTTAATAAACTTGTCCAAAATGTTGCCACGCCTACTTATATTTTTTTCTTCCCCTTTGAAAGCTTTTATTTTTTTCATTTAATAAACGTATTTCCTATTATAACTCGAGATTCGAGAAATTCACTTATATTATCACTTGTCACGCCTATGTAGGTGCCTACAACAGAATGCAGCGGTGCTGTGAAAGCAAATAAAATAGCAATTGAGGCCAGTAACCCAAACATGTTGATGCATTTCCTTTAGATAACGGTTAGCCGTGAAACAGGCACAATCCGCATTATCCGCTGCGTCCGCTGTCGGTCTGTCGAGCCAACTGACGTTGACGGAAAATTACTAATGGTTAATTGTATTTTATCACCCATTACTTCTTCAAGCGTCACTTTTTTAACCATACATAGACGTTAAAATAAATACTGAACATTAAAGAAAGTTTTAAATAAAATACTGAACCGCCTTCTAAATGAAAAACCTTAATGGTTAACCACACAGTCTCAATTTTTTTCTTCAGTATCTAACTATCTACATTGACTATATAAAACCGTGTTTTTAGTTTTTTTAACTATTATCTTGTTGTTATCAGGTTTTGCACCGACTTAAACATTTCAATATGTTTTGCTTTTCATTTGAAGGCAGTTCAAATTTTTATTTCAAAGTTTTTATTTTTTAATTTTTAGTGTAAAATTACAAGTTACATTTTGTTTCCAGAATTCAGACCTTGACATGGTTAATGATGGTTTTGGAATATTCATACTAACAACAAAACAAGATATATCTTACAACACTGACCAATTATTCCCATCCGTTGAAGTAATTATGTTTCCAAGACTCATGATCAGACCCTGAGATAGTAAATGATAGCCTAGTTTTGCAAACTTAATGTTACAACAACAAATGGCAATTATGTAAAATACAGTTCGGCAATAATAATTATGGGGCGCAGATATTTATCCAATGTCACGTGATCCGGACCTGCCGATACCGCCCAGGTACTTTTTCAAAGCACACACAGATAAAACGTATGTCAGTATGTACGTATGTTTGCAGGAATCAGCAACAGAGATGCTGCCGCGGACGCACTACGGCACGTTCTACGACGGGGACGCCTACCTGATCTACTCCTCATCGCTGCCCGGCCAGCCGGCTGGACCTGATGTTATTGTAAGTAGCTGAACAACTATGAAGATTTTTTAATGGAAAAAGCTGACAAACGAGCTGGCGACCCATCTGATGGTAAGTGGCTATCGTCGACCATGGACATCAGAAGCATCACTAACACGTTGCCGACCAAAAAAGAGAGAAGGAGAAGAAGAAAAAGAAAGAACTGGCTCTCAAGCCCCCACCCAGCCTATTAACAAATGCTTATTTGCAATTGCTATAATTATCCAAACGGACGATCTACGTACCTAATATTATGCGGAGTATTGAAGGGGTACAAACTTGTCGGGTTGATTTATCAGTTATTTCCTGACTAATAATATTTCTATCACCTCGGATGTCTTAGTTATGGGCCACCACGGTGACTAATGTGAGCACCTTATTGTCGCGTGGCCTACCTAAACTATCCTCAAATTTTTTCCTTGTCAAAATTAAAACTAAATACTATTTACGTACCTAACTTACTATATTTAAGTATTTTTATAGATATTCCACAAGTTATTAGGAAACAGCAATCGATCATTAATATGATTATTATTAGTGCGCTTTACCATCCACGACTTCATTTTCGCTCACCATCAGGTGGTTTTGTGGTCAAGCACTAACTTATACTGCATAAAAAAAGATTACGGAACCCCAAAATCTCAAAAACGTAATAAACAGCTATAGGTAGGTACAGCATTCACTTCACACATGCCTATAGCGAAAGTGCATTTTCAATTTCATTCGTTTCACGATAATACGCGAGTAATGTGACTGCACTACGAACATGATTGATTAAATACACATTACAAATGAGTTACAATATGACTTATATGTAAGGAGAAAATTACGCAGTTGTTTACAATCTGACTTGTAAATTGTAATATTATAGAAAATTACCCAGGTGTAAACATTTGAAAGTTAATCCGTACTTATCTTGTAACTACACAGACGAGATGTCAATCAACGCCGATGCTGTAGCCAATTTGAATGATGAACATTGAAAGTATTTCTAATATTAAAATCGTTTTAAATGAACTTCTGTAACTGTTATTAGCCTACATTTGTAAATCATCTCGCGCGTATCATTTAAATTAAGACGCTAACGTTTCATTGGAATGGCTAACGAATTTTGTCAAAACTATCACAACAGAAAATCCATACGAGCAGAGGAGCTATCTAATGGCAAGTGGATCAATGCGTTGCGAGCCAAAAAGACGCATTCTCGCTAGAACTGCTACCTAACACGCTGCAGTGATATATAAAATCGCGCACCACTATGCATCAGTCTGGTTGGTGATAAACTGGGTGATATAAAAGCCAGTAATCGGTGAACAATAGGGAAATACGGTACCATGCGAGCTGGAAGTTGGCTTCGACTAAGATAGGACCCCCTTACAAGAAAAAACCTAACTCACCTGTTTCTGTTTTCATTGAAATAACCAAAGTATATATTACCTGTACCAGCGAAAAGAAATAAAAGAAAACGGTAGCGGGTCGTGCGCCGAGCGTCACATCCATGCGTGGGCCGGCGAGCGCGCGGGTACGCTGGGCGCGCTGGCCGTACGGCGCGGCCAGCAGCTCGCCGCGCTGCTCGCCACGCCGCTCGCCGCGCCCGCCGCGCTGCACCGCGAGCAGGCCGCTAGGGAGTCGCCGCGCCTGCTCTCCTACTTCAAGGATGGCATAAGGTCTTTTCTTCTTTTAATCTTCAAGTGTTTGTGGTCACATTTATGTATCTTGTAGTTCATAGGAAATGAGTAAAGTTAATTATTTTTCCGTAATTTTTCCATTTTCTTTTAGTGTAATGCCTACGGAATTATTATACGAGAAGTTATAAAGGTAAAAAAAGGCAGAAGGTTTTAACATTGCCTCTTAAACACCGGTACTTGCAGAATCCTCCGCAGCGGCTCTCCGCTGAACGGCGGCGGCGCGCGGCTGTACCGCGTGCGCGGGCGCTGCCCGGTGCTGCTGCAGCTGGAGCCCGTGGCGTGGGCGCAGCTGGCGGCCGACGGCGTGTTCGTGCTGGACACGTCCGCGCTCGTCGTGCTGTGGCTCGGCCGCGCCGCCAGCCTTATCGAGAAGCTGCTGGGGGCCAAGGTATGGAGACCAATGCGATTTTGAAACACCAATTGTTCAGTTTTGAATACAGCATCCCTAAAAATAAACATCTCTTACTTAGGAATTTTATTAGGAACTTTATTAGATTGAATTCGAAATTACAAAAAATATATTACTAACCCATATGAAATAAATGGTATTACAGACAATAAAATTACAACTGAATCCGAAATCTAGATCGCGTACCGCATGGCACGCGGCGCGGACAAGGGCATGTCGGCGCGGCGCATCACGATCGCGCACGACGGGTACGAGCAGACGCTGCCCGCCGCCGAGCGCGCGCTGCTCGACGCGCTGCTGCAGCTGCCGCGCGCCGTGCGCCCCGCCGCGCCCGCGCCGCCCGCGCCGCGCCCTGCACGCCTCTATCGCGTCACGCAGCCGCCGCGCCTATCGCCCGTCACCATCCCCTCGCAGCGACCCGCCGCGCGACTCGAAGAGATCAAACGGGCCCCACTCTTCAGGAAGGATTTGAGCGATGACGTGAGTGAAACAGAATTGTTTGCACATATCCACACAGTAGAAGTGGAACACTTGTGGCTAAATTATCTGCACCTAGCACAGTTGTGGGAAGAGTACTTAATATTTCAGTTACCCCAACCATGTCTGTGACCAATCTCCTTAAGGAGAGGGAGGATCTGTTAAGGGACATTTGTTGGTACATTCCAGGGAGTGTACATAGTGGATGCTGGCTGCCGCGGCGTGTGGGCGTGGGTGGGGTCGTCGGCGGCGGGCGCGGTGGGGCGCGGCGCGATGGCGGCGGCGCGCGGGCTGGCGCGGGCGCGGCGGCACGCGGGCGCCGTGTCCGCCACCGCGGCCGGCCGCGAGCCGCTGGAGTTCGCCGCGCTGTTCCACGGCTGGCGCTGGTGCGACGCGCGCCGTGACGTCACGCTGCGCGCCGCCCGCTCCGCCACCACGCGGCTTGACGCCGTCAGCCTCGCCTCCAATGCCTGGCTCGCGGCTGAGGTTCGTGTTGTCTCAGTTCACTTTACTATTTTCTCTGATCATCATCACCGCCAAATGAACGTTCGAGCTTCTGGAGATTACACTGATTTTACCGAAGAATCCGCTTGACTTTCCAATTATGCAAAAGCGAAACAACTTTGGCTTAGAAAGATCAGTATTAAAAGTGATGGTAAAAAAAGATCGGTGATAAAAATATTGCGTTTTCCTTTGCTGATCGAAGGTTGGCCGTAACTCAATAAGCTATTACTCCCTTCAATATTTCCAATTTTATTTTCTCAATATAATAGAATCATTAGCTAAACCGTAACAACTTAAGAACCTTAACCTTAAGAACGTTAATACCTCAGTAGACGGGACCTCATTTCTAATCAATCCTCCACTCCAACATGTTGCGCAGACGCAGCTGCCGGACGACGGGTCGGGCTCGCTGCGCATGTGGCGCGTGCGGCGCGAGGGGGAGGGCGGCGCGGGGGGCGCACTGCAGGAGCTGGAGCGGCCGCAGCAGGCCGTGTTCTTCACCCGCGACTGCTACCTGGCGCTCTACACCTACCACGCGCCCACGGGAGACCAGACCATTCTTTACTACTGGATGGTGAGTCAGCTGACAGATAGGAGTGCCAACGCAATAACAAACGCAATATTGCTTATTTTCCTACCGGCAGTTGCTCGTTATTAGAATATTAAATTTTTGAAACAGATTTGGTACTATTTATCTTTATTCAATGTGGCATTGGTTTTTGAAATAAGTAGATAGGTCTTGTGATCATTCATGGATATTGTTAAGTAAGGAATATTTTACATTTCAGGGTGGCTCTTCGCCAAATGATTTGAGGAATTTGGGTGCAAAAGAAGCCAAAGACCTCTATGTGAAATTAGGACGTCTTCCAGTTCAGGTATTTCCTAACTTCCAAACACATTTTGATGTCACATATTAATCACAAAATAACCATAATCCTTGTTTTATCTCGTACTTTGTGTTTTAGGCTTGGGTGTATCAAGGCAAAGAACCGGCGCATTTCTTGCAAATATTTAAGGGGCGCATGATTACTTATATCGGCAGCGCTACTGATTACGACCGTAAGTAATACAATTATAACTCCTGTTTCGAAGTACAGAATAAGAAGTGTAATTTATGACGTGCTCAGGAGTTTATTTCGCCTAATCTTCTATTATGTTAAGCAAAACATTTTGTGCATAATTGACCCGATGATTAAAATAATGAAAATATTTACACCTTATTTTTGTTTACAGCGACCGGTCGTCGCGTAGTGGCGCCATCTCGCGCGCTGATCCGCGTATCGGGGCAGTACGCCCGCGAGGCGCGCGGCGTGGAGGTGGACGGGGAGGGGGGTGACGGCGGCGGGGGCGGCGGGGGTGAGGGGGGCGAGGGGCGTGGGTCGTGCTACGTGGTGCGCGAGGGGGCGCGCGTGTGGGTGTGGTGCGCCGCCACCGCCACCGGCGACGAGCGCGAGGTGGCTAAGAACATGGCCGCCGCGGAGCACACGCTCGTCATGCAGGGTACGGAACCATCAACTATGGCCGGTATTCTAAAACAACACTGTGAGGTCCCACTGTGCTTGAGAGCGGCAATCAGCAGTGTCAGTCATTTTACATCGCTCTGAAATCTATGCGCCAGTCGCATGATCTTATCATGTAATAGTAACAGTCAAATGCGGTATAGTATAGCTCAAAAGATTAGCTAGACTTTTCAAGCCACCTTCTACCAAATAACAAAGTGAAATGACAAGGTACCCAACAGAAGTAGAAAAGGATTCGAGACTACTAATTTAAGCTATTAAAAATAAAGATACATTTAAGTACCAGTTGGTTAATTACCAGCAAAAATTTTAGTTCTCCTTTTATTTGCACCTGACAGAAATCTATATTGTACTGTAACCAAAAAACTGAATATACCTACATGGCAACGTAGATAACATAAATATGCTGATATCATGTCATAGGTAAAGAGACAGCAGCGTTCTGGTCGGCGCTGGGCTCACGGCGCGCGTTGCTGTCGACGGCGCCCCCCCGCGGCGTGGAGCGCCCCCTACCACCGCGCCTCTTCTACGTGGCCACTACCGCGCCCGGACATTATACCTGTAGGTTTTATTAACATACTATCAGAATTGTGGTGTTTTAAATAGGCATGGCATTGAAGCTTTTAACAAAGTCACCGGCAAAAGTTATTGCGTGCAGAATATGCTCATCAGTAGCACACAAGCATGATAAAAAACTAAAAAATGATCAAAAATGATAATTTTTTAGTCTTTTCTTCGCGTTGTTCTTATTCCAACTGTCGTTTTGGTGGATATTTATACTTACCAGTACGTACTTATCTACTGTCGTTAACTTCTAAAAACCTTGCCCTACCCCCTAGGCCAAAAAAAATATTTGCCCCCCTGGACCAGAAGCTGGTTTTTATTTTTAACTGTGCCCATGTGTAAGAAAAATACTAGAATGCTGAGATGCGACAATGTATGTGTGTGTGTGTGTGCAGTCGAGGAGATAGTGTCGTTCAGCCAGTACTCGCTGGCGCCGGAGCTGGCGGCCGTGCTGGACGCGCACGGCTCCGTGTCCGTGTGGCTGGGCGCGCACTGCTGCGTGCGGGCCAAGGACGACGCGCGCGCCATCGCCACCGCCTACCTCGAACAAGGTATGTTATATCATTACGACCGGAATAAATCTTCGTGGATACCAGGTAGAGGACAACAGACTAGTTGAGAGCCATTGTGAATATTTATAGCAACAGACAAGCGCGTCAGATGTTCCTTCTCAACATTAAAATTCTCGAGGTAACTAGAACGCACCATTTAATGTTTATTATCGCCTACTGCATTTAACCTGCACCCTGGAACTGGATTGAAGGGTTCCGTTTTACCTTACCTATCACAATCAGATCCTCGTAATCAAATAACACCGCAACACTACGGTCATTTCGAACAGGGGTATCGTTTGATTTTAAAAGACCCACGATACCACCAGGGGTATCGCCAAAGGTATCGTGGGTCCGCAGTGTCAAGTTTAAACTATTATAATGTTGTAGGCATTGCAAATAAAAGTGTTGAATGTTTCAGACCCAGCCTCCCGCGACCCCGAGACACCTATATTCGTGTTGAGTCAAGGACGAGAGCCCCCGAACTTTACCGGCTTCTTCCCGCACTGGAAACACTCACTGTGGAAGGTGTGACATTATCTTTAATTAAAAAAAAAAAAATTTAGTATATTTTCTCCCAGACTGTGAGATACTATAATAAATAAAATATAGGTAAGCGTGCACAATAATAAAAAATAGGTACCTATCGATGTTGTATTGTTTAAAAATAAATAAATAAGTATTTTTTTATGTAACTAATCGACAAACGAGGTGACGATCCACCTGATGGTAAGTAGCCCATGGATATAGGTAACATCAAAAGCATGACTGATGCAATGCACACCAAGAAAGAAGAGAGAGAAGGAAAGAGAGAACTCGTTCATTCTGTCTTTTATTTAATGTTTCGTTACAGAGCCACAAAACATTCAGCGTGATCATCAGCGCGCTGGAGGGCAAGGCGATCGTGCGGGGCGGCAACAGCGCGCTGCAGAGCGGCAACAGCGGCTTCGACCGGCACGAGAAGTACCCGCTGTCCGTGCTGCGCGGCCCGCGCGACCACCTGCCCGCTGACGTCGACCCGCTCACCAAGGAGGTAAAGCCAATTTTTTTATGCTAAAGACGGGCGAATAAGCATATGGCCCACCTGGTGGTAAGTGGTCTCGTCGCTGTACACCTGACAATAGATTATTACTTGACAATTTCACCTATTTACTGAACTATACCGAACCATTACGTCTCCAGCTGTATCTGACGCACGACGACTTCGTGTCGACGTTCAACATGGCGCACAGCGAGTTCCTGGCGCTGCCCTCCTGGAAGCAGAAGGAGCTGAAGAAAGCCGCTGGACTCTTCTAACCATTCCTGATGCACACCGTGCTATCAAAATGTTGCTCCACTTTCAGACTTCCTCCCTTACGTATAAGGTCCACTATTCAGTAGCAAAATTCTGTCCCATCCATAGCTCGCTCGACTTTATAAGTAAAACGGGTAGCTGACGAAATTTCCCTTTTTTCTGGTTCTAAACATCAAGTCATCGACAATAAAATTAGATATTCAACGTTTGCGCATGAACAAGAATTGTACTTTTGCTCTTATTAACCAATCAAACAAGTACAAGAAAACCAAGATCTTTGGAAAGGTGTGAAAGTGTTTTATGCACCTTCGCAAGAAACCTGCCGTTATCAGATAGGTACATTACAGATCTGAAAGTTTGCTACTCACTTAGTAATTCAAATTATTGTCCATTTTAATTAAAATAATGGGATGCTTGTTATCGTCTATTATAATTAAAATAAATGAGGTGCTTTTAAGTTATGCAAATTAATTATATCAACATATTTAATTTCTTGGGTTGTATGTCTAATAAAAAATTAATATCATAAATAATAATATTAATAAAATTATGCGTCCGCTCGGGCAGGCGAAGAGGATGTAGTTGTGAACTTAAATGAAACTTTTCAAACAATTATGTATAATGCATTCACCTGACCAATGTAACTGTTTTATATGTTGGGATCGTGGACTGAGTGATGTTGAGTTGAGTATAAATTACAAAAAAAAACTTAAAGCACATTACGTGGATTCGGATAGTTGATACTTATAAAAAAAGATATTATTGTCTATTATTTAAAAATGTGGTTCTAAAGCCTACAAAAATATATGTTGTGTTAATGAATGAAATTAATATATTTTACTTATGCCTTAAGAGGCATCTCAAAAGGCCGGAAGCCCGGTTCGTTACGTCACGCTGCATTTATATTATTGTAAACAATTTTAATGTAAGAATTAACGCGTATGAATGTTATCATGAAACTTAAAACATTATTTATTGTAACACTATATTTAAGAAGTTTGAAAAATAAAACAATGAGTTTTAAAATGTTATTTATTTTTCACAAATTTAGCACTTAATAGGTAGGCATTAATTTTATGATAAAATTAATAATAATCTATACAATATACAAATTCCTTAAAAATCCATAAAATATTGGTTTATTTGAAAACATATGTACACTATAACTATCGATAGGTATAACGTAGTATGCCTAGATGATATGGGAGTGGCGCGAACTAAGGCACGTGGTATTAGTATTGCAGGACGCTAGGAGGTCCACACGATCGATCAATTCCTAACCAACACTGAACAATAGATTCAGCTCATTCATATCAGCAGTAGCACAACTAAACGATAAGTGGCCGCCGGCACTGGCGACACCGGTGGACAGAGCTACTTAGTTGTAATCTTTACAAGTGAGAAGCTAGCTAGTTAGGAACTTACAATTTTAGATCGATAAATAGAATGTAACCATAATGTAATACGATAATAATAAATAATTTACACGAGGCCGCGAGGGAGCGGCGGGAGTATTCCTGTACCGCCACCAGGCGCCGCCATCCGCTCCCTTCATTGAGAAAAATACTCCCGCGACGCGTCCCTCTCATGACTTTGTAATTATGCAAAGTAAATAACGATAATTAATTATTGTTACACTGGATTAATAATATTAATGACAAGCGGAAATCAACATCGACTATTAACTTCAGAAAATAAACTGCAACCGTATTGTATTACATAAAAATCCAAAATTTCTTTGGCAATCGAAATATAACCAAAAAATTCGTAACAAAAATATTTCACGGTACACGATGGAATGACGTCACGAAAACGAAGCAATAGCTGCCCTAACAAAATATAATTTAAAAAATGCATTTCAAAAATAAGCGTACGACTACGATGAATTGCAATTTGACAAACACTTAAGTACGTAAATTTGAAATTCGTATGTCAGTAACATAAAGAATAGAGATTGGAGCTTATACCTACGAAACGTAAAAAGCGAGAGGATCGAACGTGGGTCACGATATAAACTAAAATAAACAAAACTCAACATAGCTTTGCGTGGAGGAATGTTAACAGTACGTGCTACGTGGAGCAATAATAAACAGCACATTATAATATCTTTAACGAGAACCACGAGTAACAACATTGCGTCGGAGGTGCCGTCCGCTCCGGTAGCACCACGGCGTTGCCCGCTGCGGCCCGCTGCGTCACGGTGCGGCATGCCGGCGCCGCGCACGTCAAATATCACGGTGACGTGCCGTGTCACGGTGTGCCAGACGACTTCACAAAAACACACCTTATATACTCGAACCTTTACCGAACCGAATACGCTCGATAAAGGCGTTCAATTACTTTTAATATTGCTAATAATTGCGAAAATTGTTAATGGAACACTACATCTTTAAATATCCGCACACTTTCCATTCAATATTTCAATTACTTATTTATCATAGAATATTGTCTTGTGTATAAATGTATAATATACTTTACAGGAGCAATATACACGAGCGGCTGCGATGACGTCCAGCTGACGCACTGCGCGTGAAACAGTGTACTTTCACAACTCGATTTGTACTTTTAAATCACTATTAAAATGAAATTTAATATAGTTTCTATCTAAAAGTGCATTATATTACTGGTGTTGCGGAATCGTAAATTACACATTAAACAGTTACTGGTGTTAGTGTACACAACCTTCGAAGCCAAAACGTTAACAAAGTATATAATATTTAATTTAAACGTGAACATGATTTTGGCACCAAGGTGTCCTCCGAGAGCAACGTAACATACACGTCCCGGCGAGAGAGCGTACAACTAAACATTCATTATTGCCATTAAATTACTCTAATAAATTAAAATTAGCGAACTAAATTTACTAACAAGTCAGCAGGTTAACTGGATCGGATTGTCTACGGCATCGAATACGACGCGGAATAAATTCTACAATTGACCAATGCCGTATCGTTAGGAAGCCCGATGGAGTCTCTGTATTAAGTAACGCGCGGAGCAGCCGAGCTACACAAGTTGAGCAACTAGCGGGAACGGTAAACGAAACCTTATGGCACTATACTTCGTTAATTTGCAATTGTTAAAAAGACAGTCAACCGCACTTACTCTAACGTTTAGGTCCCTGAAATTACCAAATTACAATGTGTGTATAATCGATATAATATTAATTCGCGAGCCGTTATAACGGCCGCGGTGTATAGTTGTATAACCAGTGCGAGCCCCTGTTCTCGGGGAGGTACGAGTGCTTCCACTATAAACTGATCTCCACAGTACAAATAAACTGGATATGATGACAGCCTTCATATTGACAGGTTAACACTGAAACTTGCACGAAACTGCGCCACGTAACGCGGCGGCAAGGGGACTAAATTGGTAAAACTTGGTAATCATAATAAAATTTTGAGAAATATGTTGCTATATTTCCCACACGGTCCCCTACTACAAAGTCGCGCAAATGAAATAGACATCAAATAATAACCTTCCTGACACAGTCGGGCAAGATATAGCCAGTGTATTTATGTGTAGAGATCGTCGATTACAAAACATGCAACTTGATATTTAATGTGACATTAAAAACAGTGCTGTAACCGATAACGGACATTCGTTTCCGATCATTTTTGTCAGTGTTACATGCTAAAAACACTGGTCCTACTAGGTATAATGCAAATTGAATATTACATATAGGCCGCTATCTAACAATTGCTCTGGAGATATCACATAATATAGGTATTCTCTAACTATCAGTAACAAACAATGTTTACGAAATTGTCCAATTTCCTATTTCCGACCGACCAATTATTGCTACATAAATATGGCAGACACTATGTTATCATTGTTCCTAATATTGTGTTGTAATGTATTGTAAAACTACTTTAAAAATGCTTATCTGGTTATAAAATTTCAATAGAAAAATAAATTTAAATATCTTGTTAGTATGATAATAACTGATATTCATACGCGAAGCTTGGGCTGGGTGAACCGTCCAACTGTGCGCAAATACTATCTGAATGAAATTGAATTCTCATACAAAACTCATATGGAAATGTCAAGCAATAAATTTATATTTTTTTTTATAAAAAAATTACATGTTCCTAGTAGTAGCAGGTTAAAGGTGATATAAATTCAAAATACTCATACACGCTGTACTCGGACTACATTAATGCGGACAATTGGACAGTCACCAGAAGCAATAATATGTCCTTTGCATAGGACAAAGCCAATTCGCACAAAGTTTAACAACGCATGATATACGCCCATCGTCCTAGGTAAGCGACACAACGATATCCGAAAATAAGCAATACAAAAACATTTTGTAGTCTTTCTCCCAAAATGAAAGAAGTCCTCATTCAGTCGGCAGTAGTATAGGACGAAATATATTATTAATAATATCAATTTCAAACACATTTTAACTACCAATAACTACAATAAACCTGCGCTATACACTTTCATATAGTATATCAGATAGTAAAATAATTTGGTCAATTACATTTCGTTGTCAATTGTCGCTCACGTAGGACATTGGACTATAGACAGTTCGTCTGCCCGTTTACTCACTCACTACAGGCCAGCCGAGCCCGACATACAACAAATTGCTTAGGAGACACTCAGTTGTAGACATTGTAATACATTATTTTTGACACAACGTATAAGAACTCATTGAAATCAATCCGAAACTGGCGCATTTGCCTTAGCCACATGAGACTACTATTTTGTATTCTAATCGTAGGCATTGTTACATGTATGTAAATGTATAAATGAAAAAAATCATTTAAATATTTAGGATAAGGCTCGAAAGGTTTATCCATTATAATTTAGTATTTTAAAGACGTATCCATGATACAGCTTTTTATAAATTTTGATATGACTACTCAATAAGTCTTGTCTTTTTAAAGACTGATAATTAGATAATAAATAATGGTGCCGATTGCCCGTTACATTCTCATGTCTTTACACAACTGAGTGCGATGGACCACGAAGACTTACGTATGCTACAAGCGAAATACAAAACCGTTAAAAATCATATCGACACAACGTAACTTATATTTACATTAACGTAATAGATATCATTCGAACGTAAATATAGAATTTAATAGCATTTAAAGACTTTATACAGATTAAATAACAAGATATTACGTAGCCGCTACAATTAAACATTGCGTTGGTAAAACAAGGTTAGAAGCATAAAGACAAATATTATATTACTATTGATTAAATCGTAGGCCGCAACGTTCTGTCACATCACGTGTCGGTGTGGGGAACGCGGCAGACAAACTTTTACTAGATGGCGTTACTAGACATTTTGACAAGGTGAAATGGCACTTAATTTTGATTTGTTTGTTTTTTTACTTAATTAATTTAGAACGCATATTATTTATTATACACAATACGTTTCACTTGATCATAACACTGTGCTCTTTTGAGTTTTGATCTAACATGAACTAAAAATGCAAAATCTTGCTTTTAAGACTGTGTTTTGAACACTTAAACCTGGGATTTAAAATCGAATGTTTCTCAAACACCAGTAACGCCATCTATTCAGAGCCTGCGCCGCCTTTCACTTTGAACCAACCTGCTACAGTTTACTATAGTTTGTACCTCAATAACATTATATAATAATTATTTGACACGCTGTCTCATATTTCTCAACAACTTATGTAAACGACAAATACCTAAATAAATTTATTGCCACGAAATATTTTCTATCGACGCGATAGATTTAACTCCTTCCATTTTAAGTTACGTCGATTTTTCTCAAAGTCTCAGATCTATCTCGGTAGCCTTGGCATTAGTACCACATAAGACCGCAGTGAAGTCAGTGGGATGGTCCTTCGAGCATTATTAAAACTGCGATCGAAATGCAACACTCAAATTCATGTGAATCATTTGAGCTACCAAGGTGTTCATAACAAGATATATAAGTACATAATTTAACATAAAACAATTATCACAGCTGCGACGCTGATTAATCAATTTAGACAACAATTTGGGCACAGGCCTTCAGACTAGGTTGCACGTAGTCATTTCAACACAACACTTGTCGTCCAGAGCCAACCGCGGTATCCATTCACATGTGTCATTCAACAATCTGATCACTCAACAAGGCCCACGGAAGGTGGCAATTGTAACAATTAACAAGTTCGTGTTGAGTATAAATAAGTATAAAATATAACGTATAAAACATGCACCATTATAACGATAATGAAAAGATGCTCTTTCAAAGATCTCTACCCCCTGGTACAGTACACAATTCAATATATTTGTACAATAAGTCTAACACGGGGAAATTATCCTTAGATATTATTAGATTCAACATTATTGACCCCCACTGAACTACATCAATAAAATGATAGTAGAATTTAAATGATTGATTAATTCATTAATTGCACATAGATCAGAGCGGGCATAAAGTTTTGCATAAACAATACAAATTTCCCTATCCATGTGATCACACAAATCTGATAAGATAATGAATGAAATCAGTTAAGTGAATATCTCTTGTTTATGGTAGTGAAGCGAGAGTGTGTGTGTGTGTGATCACACGGAGGTAATGTAGACGTACTGGTATCACTGGCGCGGCAGACTCGCGTTGGCCGGCAGCGTCGAGCTGCGCTGCGACGCGTTCATATACGCCGCCTTCAGGTTAGACCGCATCGAGTCTCTGCCAACAATTCCAATACACACATTTATAAAGACAACATAACTCACTCGAACCTAACAACTTTTCGTTCGTGTTTAAATAAGAATGATGTTAGATTCGGTTTTAAGTGGCTAAACATATGCGACCTTGGCAGACCCAACTAATATCTTTATAAGAAATCATCAGGTCTTTGATTCATGTGAGACACATCCCCTATCATCATCCAAGTGAATTACGTGAAGCGGTATACATGCAAGTGCGTACGTCAATCCGTATGTTTACCAAATAAAACTCTTCTACAAAGGACTATCCCTAACTGCGTGTGCGTGCCAACGTCCGTGCGTGCACGTATGCGTGTACATATGCATGTGTCATTACCTCGGCGACAGCTTCCCGTGATCGTGGTTGGCGATGTGCGCGAGCGCGGTGTGCGCGGCGCGATACCCGTGGCGCTGCACGCGGCGCGCCAGCCGCGCCACCCAGCGGCGCTGCTCGAGCGCGGCGGGCGCCAGCAGCAGCAGCTCGCGCGCGCGGTCCGCGTGCAGCTTGCACGCCGCCACGCCGCCCGAGCCCGACTCGCCCTCCGACACGTGCTCAGCGTGGATCTTCATGCGGCAGCCTGATAACGCGCAATGCACGTGATTTACACTAATAATGCGCATATACTCGGTGAATGTGTGGATAACAAAATATTAACCCAACTGCGTCCTTTGTTTAAATTTTGTCATGGTAACGACAATATTTTAATTGTGATTTATTTCTGGGTGGCATTTTGTTTTTAGCTAGTTTACAAATATTCATAATCGAAAAATAGTTACTTTGATATAACTTCGTAAATGGGCGAATACACCGTAATTACTGACAACAAAGCATTATTCCATATTATTGTACAGTGTATTAAATATCATCAATATAATGCACGCAATATTTGTGCCTCTGTGTCAAGCTGAAAGCAATAGCAACATTGTGATAGCGATCGTGTTCGTGTCTGTGTGTGTGTGTGTGTGTGTGTGTGCGTGCAATACTAACGGCGGCACTCGTAGGCGTGCGGCGGGCGGAACATGTGCCAGAGCGGGCGCGTGCACACCTCGCACGCGGTCGGGATGTGGTACGTGATGCTCACGAGGTCGTGCCCCTTGTGCTGCACTGTGTTGCCTGCGACACACGGACATACCGCTAGTTACATATACTGGGATTACTTGATCGACTCACACGTCATCTTGGTCATGTACAATTCAATACAAATTATATTATAAAATAAATTTCGCCATTGGGACCTGGTAAGAAGAAAATTAACGCCAATAAGTAACACATGCTGTCCTACAAAAAAGTAAAGGGAAGTCGATTTGTCTTCTGCCGTTTCTATTCCTCTGCAGTAAATATTATAGTATTATTGTAAATGTTTCCGGTTTTGGTCCGTGAGCTAGCGACAGATTTTCATGACCAATTTCCTCTCAAGCGATAACTCGTGAAATACTTCAGAGAGTTGCATTATATAGCATGGTGAACGTCAGCTGCCACTCCAAGGGTGGGTAGGGGAGCGGCAGCCTTTCAATCATGTAAAAAAAAAAATTGTTTTCAGTCATTTCCTCCCGACTGAAAATTTGTTAGATGATAGATAACGTAATTATTTAAAGGTAAAAAAAAGTCAGCTGGCCATACCGTGGTGGATTATACGTCAGCTGGGCACGCGAACATGCAAAAAAAATTTTTTTGTTCAGTGATATCCTCTCACTTGAAAATGCGTCAGATGATACTTTACATGTTATTTTGAGTAAATAAAAACGTCAGCTGGCTGTATGTTGGTGGAAAGGTCGTCAGCTGATGCAGTGAAAGGTGTAGATCGCTTATTTACATTCGTCAGCTGACGGGTTTTCCACCAACTTAGAGCCAGCTGATGTTTTTGTTTATTCAAAATAGCACGTAAACTATCACCTGACACAATTTCAAGTGAGAGGAAATTACGTAACTACAATTATTTTACTTTAGTCTCTGTGCACGCGCTCGCTGATAAACGTAACAAAATTGTACGAAGCTCTCGGAAAGAATACAAGCGCAGCACTTCCAGCATTTCACGCTCTAACGGGATGTGATTTCAACCCGGCATTTTTTAGAAAAGGAAAAAAGCGCCCGTTTTCCATTATGACTCATTCTGGAAATGATTTCACCGCGTGCTTTATACGGATGTCAAAGCCATCAGAGAATCTAGAAGAACTTTTTGGCAAAGCAGAGGAGTTCGTTTGTCATATGTATGGCTTCAAACGATTGAAATACGTCAATGAAGCAAGAACAGCAATGTTTCAAAAAACATATAAACTGCTTTAAAAAAAATGATGTTTTTGTGTTGCAAAAAAAACCATTGATGGCTCGTCTCTACCACCATGCAAATCAGAATTATACCAACACTTTTTGAGAGCATGTTTCATAGCGCAAATTTGGTCGCACGCACATCTGAAGGTTCCAACCAATCATACACCTTCAGACTATGGATGGGAAGAAGTCGACAATAGATATGACTTCAGGTGGTTTTCTGGAAACCAATTACCATCATCGATTACTGAAATAACTATCCAACCAGAAAAAGGTAACATTTTATTTATTCTATTTATATTTATTAAAATACAAATGATATAAATACTTCATTTTTTATCTTTATATAGATGACGATGAAGAAATAGCCACAATGGACAGCTCTGATGACAGTGATAGTGAATCAGAAAAAGATGAGAGTGGCACGAGTCAAAGTGAAAGCGAAGCAGATGAATGATTATTTTTGAAACGAAATTTAAATAAATAAATAAATAAATTTAAATTTCATTTTTTTATTTATATATTTATCAATTTTTATGTAATTGATTCCTATCCAAAATAGATATGAGAGTATTGATTCGATTAGTACATATAAGAGCGCGTGCACAGAGCCTAAAGTAAAATAATTGTAGTTACGTAATTTCCTCTCACTTGAAATTGTGTCAGGTGATAGTTTACGTGCTATTTTGAATAAACAAAAACATCAGCTGGCTCTAAGTTGGTGGAAAACCCGTCAGCTGACGAATGTAAATAAGCGATCTCCACCTTTCACTGCATCAGCTGACGACCTTTCCACCAACATACAGCCAGCTGACGTTTTTATTTACTCAAAATAACATGTAAAGTATCATCTGACGCATTTTCAAGTGAGAGGATATCACTGAACAAAAAAATTTTTTTTGCATGTTCGCGTGCCCAGCTGACGTATAATCCACCACGGTATGGCCAGCTGACTTTTTTTTACCTGTAAATAATTACGTTATCTATCATCTAACAAATTTTCAGACGGGAGGAAATGACTGAAAACAATTTTTTTTTTTACATGATTGAAAGGCTGCCGCCCCCCTACCCACCCTTGGAGCGGCAGCTGACGTTCACCATGCTACATAATGTAACTCTCTGAAGTATTTCACGAGTTATCGCTTGAGAGGAAATGACTGACAAAAAATACTATCTGGCTCACGGACTATTTGTTCGTCGCATATTTTTCCTTAAAATCTTTATTTTTTATAATAGATATACGCCCCAACTGTCACTAACGGTTACTTTAATCGTTCCTTAGTAAAGAATCACCATACAAATTCTGTACTAAGGAGCGATTTAAGTAACCGTTAGTGACTCTGAGTTGGGGCAATAGTGTTATAATAAAATTATCATGCTTAATCGTTATAAAAAATAATTTATTCGATTGATAGTGGAAACAAGCCTACTGCAGATGCTGGTTGATTAAAAAAATGACGTGCATAAGTGTATGAATGATACCTACATGAATAAATGAGTTTGAATTTGATACATACCGGTGTGGTCGGGCGTGTCGGCGGGCGTGTCGGGCTGGTCGCCGGGGCGGCGCGCCTCGCCCTCGCCCGCGTACAGCAGCTGGAAGATGCGCGGGATGTCCTTCGCGTCCGCGCGGATCACGTCGCCCTGCGTCACCGACCGCACGTGGAACACCTTGCTGGAACATGGAACATGGAGCACCACGTACAGACACATTGCAATAACGAGGAACATGGAACACCATCTTCACAGACAGCGCACTAACGAGAACAAGTCTTCAAGAAAACATTGAATATGGTAGGCTTTACTAAGTAAAGGCGCAACATCCAATGCATTACCACTTAAAATCAGGTGAGATTGCAGTCAGGCATCGACTTGTCTTCTTTTGTTCTTTCCCCTTCGTTTTATTTTAAATAGACTTAAACGTGTGATGTCATAACAGACCATATGCCACTAACAAACACTATTGACTCAGTAAGGTCATAATGAACAATACCGTCCCAACACAATATAAAAGCCCACTGACCTCAAATCGAGAATCATGACAGGATCCGTGGTGTTCTGCTTATCGCTTTCGCTGTTGTAGAAGATGATCTTCTTGGAGGACACCACGACGTACTGCTTCTTCCAGCCGTGGCGGCGGATGTTCTGCTTGAAGGGCACCGACAACCAGCCCTCGAGCGTCTGCTCACTCTCGCCGTCTTCCGCGTCAGCTGACGATTGAGATGCTGTCTCGCTCGTCAATGCTGCGAGCTTCTCTTTCAGCTGTTCGATCTCTGCGTCTTTGCTGTCCACCTGCGAGGTGTTAGGGGTTAGTATAGATTTTTTTTCAATATTATTTACATTTACCATGTTTTTTAAACCCGTAAACTAGGTAAAAATATTATGAGATACATATTTTTTTTCTAAATTTAGAAAGTCTTTTTTATGATTTTCA
Source organism: Thymelicus sylvestris (assembly GCA_911387775.1). Lineage (NCBI taxonomy): Eukaryota > Metazoa > Arthropoda > Insecta > Lepidoptera > Hesperiidae > Thymelicus > Thymelicus sylvestris. The sequence goes on from OU426888.1 coordinate 4,524,692, forward strand.
TTTTAAATTCTAAATAACCTTACATACGCCAATAGCCGTCACATGTAGGTATCTCAGAGCTCCGTCATTTATGAATTGATTTGGATATTTTAATTTTAAAGAGGTACAATATTTATCAAAATTCAGTTCTCATGGTTACATGAGGAATTGAAGATACTCTTTAAATATTATAGGTATACATGGCGATTTTATAGGTTTTTCGGAGACTGTTTCAATGTGGATTTTTTTGTAAGTTTACCTCCATAGCGAGCCGCAGCCTCGTCTGCTGCTCCTCCAGCAGCTGCTGCTGCGAGTCCTGCAGGTCGCGCTGCAGCTTGGCGATGTGCTGGTCCGACTTCTCCTTCTCGCGCGTCAGCTCCTGCTGCAGCTTGCGGTAGTCCTTGTCCTTGCGCACCGACATCTTGCTCTTGTTCTTCGTTGTGGCTGGGTTCATGTCCTTCCTGTACGAGTTATATCGACATTTTGTTATTAACAATATTATTATCTAGCACGTTTTGATGTTACCATCGATTCCATACACCAATCTCTTCGCGTCATCTAATACTTAGTGTGAGCAGTCATCATAGCGAGCAATCATCATAGCGAGCAATCATCTACCAGTAAGGCATCGCTAAAGCTACAATAATAAATGTCACGAGAAAGTTTTTATTTCATTGTTATTTTCACAACTAGATCTTTTCTAAAAGTCGACTACTGCGTCAATATTAACAAATGTCAACAATGTTTATGGACAAAGTGTACTGGTCCCCTATTTTAGTTAACTTGTTTGTCGAGATCTTTTACAATTAACGTTGACGTCTTTAAACAAAAACGCCAAACTGTACCGTTATCCACATAGCATTAGATTACATTAAACCTAAAACCTTCAAATAATTTTTAATTCCTGATCGTCTGCTCGTTTTTCGACTAACATACAAAACAAACTTCCACAAATAAACAAAAAAAAAACATAAAAATGTAAAGAAAGAGAGAGTATGCATATACACACCAGCCAAGCAAAATCGAATGAACATCACTTAATAGTGAACCATCACGCGACACCAACCTGTTCATAATCTCAGCGAGCTTGTTGACGGCCTGCTGCTTGAGCATGATCTCGGAGTTGAGCTTCTTGGTGAGCCGCTCCACGTCCTCCTGCAGCCGCTGCAGCGTGGCCACGCGCTCCGCCAGCGCCGTGCCGCTGCGCCGCAGCTCGTCTACCTCCTTCACGTTCATTAATAAAAATTTAATATACACACAATAAAAAAAAAACAGGAAAATTATCACACAGTTAATGATACAATTAATAGCGTATAAGGTTGATTACCGAAAGCTAACACAAATACATTCACATTTTGCGTCTGTGAAATATTTTTGAATGCACACGGTCTGTGTAGACGAGGTATTTATGTACCCGGATAACTAAACAGCCCGTAAAGACTTTTCTCAACAGAATAATGGGGCCATCCCTGAATTTGAAGTGATTAACAACTAGATATTATCTTACGGAATATAGTCTGCTAAAACAACATCCAAAAGGATTTTTCAAATATTATTTCAATTATTTTCGATGATAGCTTTCGATGAGTTATTGTTGTAAGACATTGTGACATTGTAATTGGAACAAAAATTTTCCTTAAATAATGTTATACCGATAAATTAATCAACTATTACGGCGATACGCACGTTTAACTTTACGTTGCGTGTATATGCGCGTGCGCACCTTCCACCCGCGGTCCTAAACAACACTCCCTCGACATGTATGTTTGTGACCATGTGAAGTGTGTGTGTGTGTGTGTGTGTGTGTGTGTGTGTGTGTGTGTGTGTGTGTGTACCTTCCGCTGCAGGTCGATGGTGGCGCGGTTCTCGTGGTCGCGGTCGCGCAGCTGCTGCACCAGCGCGTCGCGCGCGGCCAGCTCCCCGCGGTGCGCGGCCAGCGCGTCGCGCATCTCCAGCTCCTTCATCGTCTTCTCCTTCTCCAGCTCGCCCACCGTCTCCTCCGCTATCGACCTGGAGTTAACACGTTCGATAATGTGGCTCTGATAAAAGGGACTGACGTGTACTGTAACGGAACTTAACCGCGATTTTATCATTGATTGGATTTGAGAGATTGAGTTGACTCGAGTGGTGCTTGAGTTGAGCTTGAGGTGCCTATTATTATTATTATTTTTATTTATTTATTTATTTTACACACATTTTCGTAATTTTTTCCATACAAAAGTCGGATCTTGCAAACCACGCAGGGTTTATATATGCCCGACGAGACGTTCTTGATACATAATAATAATTAACTTGGAGAACAAAATGAAAACAACTTGGAATATAATTACGGCATGAAAATCACTCCCGTAATATTCCTGTAACTCTAACATGAAGCATTTTCTATATTAAAACATAATGTAAAAATGTAAACGAATGTAATATTTTATTTTTAACATATTACCACCAGAGACATAATTAAAGCATTTCAGTCTCTGAAGGTAAAGAATGCGGGTGATTTGTGGGGCATCTCAGTAAAAATAATACAGCACATTATTGATATTACAGCTGCATTTTTATATCTTTCCAGATCTTATGAAATGCAACATAATTAGTAGGACCTTGCGAAATTCGACCTGGTAATAGGTACTGTCCACCGCTATACCGCTACCCTCACCTGGCGATGGCCTCGGAGTCCGCCCTGGCTATAGCGAGCTGCAGCTGGTGCATGAGGCTGGCGCGCTCCTGCTCCAGGTCGCGCGCGGCCCGCGAGCTGTCCTCCAGCGCCGCGCGCGCCTCGCCCGCCTGCGTGCGGTACACCGCGCAGTAGTGCTGCTCGCTCTCCAGCTGCGAGCGCAGCTCCTCGCTCTGACCCAAACAGATCGGGTTACATACGATACGATACAACACTATCCAATTGTATTGGGTGAATGTTAGTCTAGCTTCATAGTGAGGTGACCATCGATTAAATTGAATTAATCACTATCAATAATATTAGACTGACAACTAACATCTTCACATTAATATTATTTATCACATTCAGGAAGTAGGTATACAACAGAACTAACATTTGTCATCTATAATTTACTGTTCGAATTGAGGGAGCTTATAACACCGAGAATATATCACTCGGTGTCGGCGCTGCGGTCACGTTGACAGCACTTGATATGTTCATAACAGGAGTTTAAATAGCTGCAGACCACAACGCAATCTTATAAACATTAGCAAGCATCCCTCGTGCCGGGAAAAAATATCCTAACTCTTTTTACTCTACTGATTTTTATCTTAGTAGGACATTAATTTTCAAGGATATTCGACGATTTTGTCTGCATTTGTTAATTTTTACGATGTCTGGTTTTATTTATTAACAAATACTTTTTAGAAAATTGCATTTGTTCTCCAATAGATGCTTCTTATTTGTTATGCGCGTATTTTTTAATCCGCTTAGTGATTCCAGATAACACCTACATATAAATACAAGCAATTTATTTTACCTCTTATATGATGAGCATAGATTAAATTTTACGACTTAGCCTTAACCTTTTCTATTTTATATCCATTCCAAAGAGCGCTATTCCACGGAAACTTTACTTATATACCCAGCAATATACGTTTGAATAATAGGTATTAATATTTTCGCATTACCAAGGAAAAAGTGGACGATTGGAGCAAAAAATTATGTTTGAGCATTTAATTACGCTCGGAATAAAAAACCTCGCTCCGTCAAAGTGTAACAAACAGGTATCAAATACCTAATTCTCATATTAATGCATACAAACAACAGTTACATTTTTTGCGGCAAGTCGACGTCAGCTCAGCGCTGCGACGGCAGTCATTCCTCAATTAGACGACGACATTAAAACAATGAAGATGTTTCTTCAAATGCTTGTGTAATCTAATAGCAGCTTCTTGCACTTTATTCCGTAAATTGATACCAATGTAAATACTTATGTAAATAAACTCGCATATGCAATAAAATCATAACGAGTCGGAGATGACTAGGAAATAAGTCGACAGCGCGGCATTCCGTTTATTAAAGTGTACAATAATCTAAGTGTTTTATAGGCCTGCTGTCGTTACACTCACGTTGACCTTAATCAGTGTAAACAAATAATTACAATAATCTCTGACTGAAACCAGTACTCAGTTATAGGAATGGTTCAATCGCTATTAAATTGGTATCCCGCGGTGCAAGGATGATTTAACAGATTTGAGAAAATTATTGAATTTCCTAGAGCACTTAGTTATCTTAACAATAATAATAGTTTATATAGGTTAATGAATTAGTATTTGTAGATACGCAATATAATATTTTATCACCAACGAGACGGGGAATAAAATTATCAGGCACATATTGATATAAGGAATAATTTATCAATCACGTTAAGTGTGCTAAGTACCTATGTATGTCGTAGGAAATTCTTCGTCGGATAGTTGTGAGAGTAATTTTATTGTCACAGATGACCACGTGGTTCAATGTTTTGCGCAAACGCACGAACTCTTTAACCACACGTACGTACAATTCAATTTAAATTTTATAGTATTGTGCTGCAAATTTTGTACATAATGCCTAATAGTAATTACTTAAAGAGCCGAAACGTTCTTGTATCTTGGATATAATATTATAATTCTAATCTAATGACTTACTAAGCGTCATGTCAAGAACATAAATAATTATTATAATTGCGATGATTTACATGAAAAAATTATCTCACGTTGGTAGTTGACTTAATAAATAAATAAAGAATTATAACAGTTAAAAATTTTTATTAAACTCATTCCTTTTCCAGGTATTGAATTTTAGATGGATTGTTTGAAAAGGTTAAAATTCCTCGTCCCAGAGGAACGGTAACATTTAAGTTTTACTCTTAGGTTTTACTTATATTTTATAAAATGTTTAGGTAATTATTACACTAGTAGGTGATACTGTGATACTATAATTTTTCGGCTGCCGCATTGTTTTCTGACTGTAATCAGTCAACAAAGTATATCTTCTTTGTAAACTGATTACAGAAAACAATAATCAGAAAAAATGTGAATGTTTCTTAACACCAGTAAAACAAAAAGATCCTCCACCTAACATACATCAGACGAGCTATAAAATCAAATTTATTGATCGGAGTCAGAGGTAAAACGCACGTGATGAAGAATATGCATATTCGCTATATCATTTTTGAGTGCGAGCATCGCGGGCGCGGGCGATGCGTCGATGGACCCGCTCGCATAACTCACAGAGATAAACCGTTACAAATGAATGGTTATTTATTATTGTCGTCATTACTTAACCTGAATCAAGGTCCAGTACAAATTTATTGTTATTGTACGTATGCCTCTTAGCACGTACTTACAATGTTGCTGAGGTACTCGACGTCGAATGAGTACAATTAATTTTGCTAAAACGACTTGCACGTCTGCAAAGTTCCGTGAATAGAGCAATGAATAGACATCTATAATTTTTCAATTACATCAGTATTAGTGACTTAAGTAGCGAACGGCAGAAAAACCGCTGAATACGTAATTCTTGTTTATTTATTTGAGGACAGTGCACACAGGTACGAGTGTATCTTATAAGGCAAATGTTGCGCGCGTAATGTTTGCTATGGACAATGAGTCACTGTGTCGTAATGCCGAAGGACAGTCTATTTCGGCGTGATGAGACTATTATTAATTCACAGAAAAGTAAAAGCGACGTATAATAAGTGGCAATAGCATAGATATCTTCCATCCAGTTGAAAAAAGCTTTGTCTGATAATTTGTTAAATGTTTGCATAGCTACTGCATGATTCATTGCTACTTCACACTCGGCTGTTGGTATTTGTAATCTTTAAAAGCGACACTAAATGTGTCTAGAAGGGTCTCGGAATTAGGACAATTTATGTATCTTAATGCTTCATAAGTTTGAGTTTACCGCTACATGGCCGATATTTCACGTGCAATAAAGAACGCTTAGAGCAATAACTCATTTCCCAGTGCAGCGAAAACCGGACGGCGACGCCACCTTTGACACTTGGAATCATATAGATCGAGGCAACTCATCACTCTTAGCGTCAACTGTTTTCAATAAATAAAAATTCGCAACTGCCAGCGGCGATGATGTCATACGTAAATAAATAAAGTATAGTTCATTCCACATAGGATGGTGCGGATGACACTTGTGTTGTCGGAATCTAGATAACTTACTTATTTTGTACAATGCTAGCTAGCTATACCATAAGACTTTTTTTTTCTTTTACAGCCTGAAGGGCAGACGAATACGGGCCACCTGATGGTAAGTGGTTACCGTCGCCTATGGACATGAGCAATACCAGAGGAATCGCCAATGCAACGCCGGCCCTGAACGAGAACTCTTTTTAGAACATTTTTGAAGAACCCTATGTCATACCGTTCCGGGAATACCTCAGAAGGAAGTTCATCAAAGTCAAAGAAGGAAGTTATATCAAATATAATAAAAGGAATGCATGGGGTCGTGATAGATACTGTAGAGTCCTTGATTAACTAACTCGTATCTAATAATTATGTGAGCATGTTTGTTACGCTTTCACGCAAATCTACTGAACGGATTTTCATTAAATTTAGCAAACGCAGCTTTGTTTTTGTACCTACGATGGCGATCATTAAAATTTCAATTTTACTGTCATACTATTAAGTTTTATTTCTATATAGGATGTAACGTCAAATCGTTTGACTACTACCTTATTATAAACTTACTATTATTTCTTATGTGCTACTACTTAATTTATAGCTTTATTTCTATATCGCGCCACCATAATTACATATTTAATAAGCTATTAATAGAATATTATTTTTTATACAAAAAAACTTTGTTATTGTATGTAAAAATTCTCATGAGGTAAAAATAGACCTTTAATAAAATTATACCTTTATAAAAGGATATATACTCGTAATGCCGTAAATAACTACAATATTCCTGTAAATGATTTAAAAAACCTGTAAAAATGAAGGTCCTCTAATTAGCACTAAAATCTTCTGTAACCCATCAGTTTTCCACCTTTTCAGAGTGTAACTGATCACTTACATCCAAATTCAATAATTTAAGACCAAATTCAAGAAATAGCAACAAAAGAAACAAGAATCTACTATATTTACGCACAAACATACACCTCTTAAAATCAATTTTACTATTACGCAATGTAAAACGTTACAAGTTTAATACGATCAAATTTTTGAGAATGAGGAACAAAGGATGTTTCTCAATTTTTTTTAAAGATGACACCTTTTTCCTATTCTACTTGTACCACAGAAGACATATTAGTACTTATAATCTTATACCTATAACCCAATAAGATCTTCCACCATCATGAAAAAAATATAGTAATATTGTGTACATTTTGTAGCTTTTATCATAAATAATAATTGGCAGGATGTGCAAGTATTCTCTTGATGATGACGTTCTATTTATTTGACCCGCTATAGAACATGAAATTATTTATAGTATCATTATTAATTGCATTATCTAAATATCTCCTTGTGTGGTCCATATTTTACTAGACATATTATATATAAATTATAAAAGTTTGTAATACTCTATGAGAACATAAAAAAGTAAAACTGATAAAAATGAGAAAAAACTATTTGTAAACATAAGGAATAGGTACGTTTCCCGAAGCGAATTAACAGCTGGTCAGTTTACCATAAAACGCTGAAAATTACGTATATAGATAACATTCACTAGACCAGAACCAGTCCAGTACTAAACTGTGTTTCCCTTCACTGTAATGATTATAAAACATTAATAATAATATTATCCAATTTTCTTTATAAAGTCCCCTATAATCAGGATAAAAGTGAAGCTCACCCTAGCATAGTGCATGTCCCGCTCGGCGCTAGCGGCCGCTAGTTTCTCTGCGGTGTCATGCAGTGCGGAGCGCACGGCGTGCAAGTCGCGCGCGCGTGCGTCGCGCTCGGAGGACGCTGCGCGCGCCGCCGCCTCCGCCGCCGCAGCGTCGCTGCCCGCTGCTAGACGCGCCGCGCGCTCCTGCTCCAATGAGGCTTGGAGGCCAGCCACCTGACGGAAAGCATTTCTGATATTACTTCTATAGAGGACCTTTTTTAAACGCGAAAAGCCCACAGGTAGGCGAGTCATCTGATAGTGGTCAGCAACTGGACATCTAATACGTTAAAGTTAATATCAACGGAGTGGCCGGTCAAGAAAGAAAAGCGAAGAAAGAAAAAGAACTGTCTCTCTAGTCCCCAGTTTATAAAACTTGTGTCATTATAAGAAAAATAAATTGTAGTCTTCACAATAAAAATGCACTATAGTATGAAGACATCACAAACATCAGAAAAAAAATCTGTTACACATAATTATGTTAGCCGAGAATCAAACCCGGGACCCTTCGCTCTACAATATTAACTTCAGGGTTTCCTCACCTTTTCGCTCTCCTGCCGGTGTTCGCCCTCTAGCTTCTGGAGCCGCTGCTGCATCTGCCGGTAGTCGACGCTGAGCATGGACATTTGACGGTCCTTCTCTTGGGAACTGGACTCGGCGCGCTGCCGAGCCGTTTTCTCCTCATTCAACTTGCCTTGAAGGGCTGACAGAACAAGGCCATGCTGATCAAAAACCGTGCGCTCTTCCTGATACCGATACTTGCACATCGCGTCAATTTGTACTTTATGCGCACTTATTGACAAACATCCAAGTACCGGCATCAGGTTCGATCATAAGCTGATTTGCTAACTAAAGTGAAATCTTTTTAGTCATCTAACCAGAGAAAAAAAGCTTGTTCCAGAGTTGAATAGTTAAGTATCAGCAATTAAATTACAGTCACAAACATTATCACTTCATATTTATTAGAAATTCTAAGAATTCAGTCATATGGGGTTTACCAACATACATGCACGAAATTATTTGGTTCAACATACAGGAAAAACTATGGATGTGCTATTTAAAGGAACCAATTAAAACTTACATTTGTAACTACATAAAAACAGAAAATCAATTTACCACAAACATAGCGAATTGGACAATACCTTTTAATATTTTTTCCAATGTTCCTGAGGCATGCAAAATAGGAAGTTTCCATATATATAATTTTTCGGGTCTGCTTTATACTTATTGGTATAGCTTATAATATTTGTGGGGAAATGTAGCTGATAATCTACCTTAATAGGGTCACGAGTATAAAAGGTATTTGAAAATATGTATATAACTCACCCTTGACTAGCTCAAGATTGGCTTCCTGCTTGGAAAGTAATTGAGACCTTTGAGTCTCCTGATGAGCGCGGAGCTCTTGTTGATAGAGATGTTGCGCAGTTCGTAGATCGTGAGCGAGGGAAGCGCATTCTTTTTCTAATGAAGATGTACGCTCGGACAGTTGTCTGTTGTCTGTCATGACTTGCCCTAATCTGTTTGATGAACGTTCTAACTCCGCTTGAATAGCATTAAATCTACTTGTAGCCTCGGCAGCCGCGGCCTCGGATCGTTGCTTAGCTGCCTTAGTATTGCCAAGTTCTTCTGATAGAGAGCCGCATTCGCGTTCGAGTGCATCGCATTGCGCTCGCAAGCTGGCCAGCGTTCCGTCGTTCATAGCAGCCGCAGCTGCCTGCGCTGCACTCAGTTCTGCAGCCTGTTTTCTGGACTTAGCTGCCGCCTCACACTCAATTTTTAGTTTCTCACGCATTTCTATCAACTGCTTTTCCAAAGCGTTGATTTTGTCATTGTAAGTTTGCAAATTACTTATTTCTTTAGCCCTCTTACTTTGCTCCTCATCTAGGCGACGTTTGACATCACCGTAATTCAATTCTGCTTTTCTTCTCGAGTCAGCTTCTATTTCTGCTTTGCGCTGTAACTCCTTAAGATCGTGTTTTAATAGAGCTAACTCCTTGTCACTATCAGCTATAATTTTTTTACTTCTAGACTCGCGTTGCAACATTTCTTCAAGTTGAGCGGAGAGCATAACTTGCCTGTCTTCCAGTTTACGCCTACTGTCTCTTTCTCTTTCCAACAGTTTTTCTAACTGCAATATCGCCTCAGATCCAACATTATTTAAATGATTATTTGAGATTGTGTCCACTACATCAGCTGGTTTTATTTTACCACCACAAAGTTGATAATCGCCATTATAGGTAAATCCTACAAATGGTAAATGGTTTCCTACAAAAGCTTTTGGAACTGGGAAAGATTCATCTAAAGCATCTGACTTTTCAATGTCATCAAAATTTCTGGTATCATCATCACTGGACAACTCTGGAACTACTGGTGGTACAGAGTCTCTTAAGTTATCAAAGCTCCATTGGTCATTGATAAAGAAGGGGTGATGTTTTATTTCATCTACACTATTCTTCCCAAGTCTCTTTGTTCTGTCAGTTAGAAGGCCTCGAATCAGGGACTTAGCTTCCTTCGAAATTTCAACATCATCAGGAAATTGTAAAGAGTTCCTGTGATCCATAATTTTTCCATAAGTTCCTACTAAACTATCAGCATAAAAAGGAGGATCACCTATTAACATTTCATATAAAAATATACCCACAGCCCACCAATCACACTCACGCCCATATACACCTTCACCATTTTGAGATTGTAAAACTTCTGGTGATATATAGTCAGGCGTTCCTACAGCATTGCTAGCTCTAACTAGCCCATCAGATCCCATTCTCATACATGTTCCAAAGTCTGCTAATTTCAAATGACCATATTTGTCAATCAACATGTTATCTGGCTTTACATCTCGGTGAACAAAGCCCATTCCGTGAATGACATCTAATGCCAATACTATTTCCATGGTATAAAATTTGGCCCACTTTTCTGGGATATCATAATTAGACATGAGACTAACGAGATCGCCACCTGGCATGTAGTCCATAACCATATAAAGATATTTATGATCTTGAAACGCAAAGTGCAGTTTTAAAATCCATTCAGAATTAGCATGTGCCATTATGTGCCGTTCTTCCCAAAAAAAAGTGGAATCTGATCTCTTTATCATCTCTACTTTACTTAGTAGTTTCATGGCATACACCTGACGAGTAGACTTATATCTGACTAGTTGTACTTCACCAAATGCTCCTCGACCGATTACTTTGATCAAGTCAAAATCTGCTGCTTTCATTCGTAGATTAACAATTTCCGAAGCAAATTCTTCATCTAAAAGAAAAATTGACATTCAATAACAATTTAAATTGCAAATATAACATTCTGAACGAGTTCTGCCACCATGGAATTAAAAAATATTATTAAAAATAAAAATAAATTGTATTATTTTTGGTGAGTAGAAACCTTAAAAGCAGCTGAACTGATTTGGCTGTGTTTTTTTAAATATTTGTGATATTGATGGTAGTTACAGAAAGAAAACTTAAAGTTTTGAATGGTATGTGAAAATTGAAGGACCAAGGTACTTGATGAGGAACACCAAGGTATCAGTTAGAGATACTGAGATATTGTAGTAAATTGTTTTTAATGTCATGAGCTGAAAACTGGTTTGAAGTACCTGACATGAAATACTAAGAGGCCAGATAAATTATTTGACATATTGGAATTCCGAAAGTTTTTCAATGCAGTGATATTTTACTAAGGGGGTCTTTAAATTGAAGGTCTGAAGTACCGGATGTGGAATACTAAGAACCTCTGCACACGAGCATTTGCAGCGCAGAAAATGCGCAGATTCCGTGTGATTCTGTTTTCGTCGGATGCGCTTCAAACACCCACCGTGTGCAAAGGGTCTTAGGCTCCCTGATAAAATGTTACAGACACTGAAATGGCATAATACAAAAAGTAATTCAATGATTAGTATTTACCCTAAGTCGATATTTCAAATTTGTAGGTCTGGTGAACTTAGAAAACATTGTGGATTCAGAAATTCCCTAATTGGAGGAAAATGAGCTGCATGGAATTTAAAAATTATATTAATGAGGTTGTTCCAGGAAAAAATATGTTAAAACACAACCTCTACATCAGCTTATTTATAATATAACAGTTGAACAATCACAAAATAATATTTTTTTACTTCCACAGTATTAGAAGTTAAACAACAGTATTTCATATAAGCAATATTAATATTTGTAAGTTGCATTAGAAGTATATTTCAGTTGAAGCCCATCTTTCCTGATAATGGTGCACCTAGCTAAACAAAGGATGAGCTCAAAGGATAAGTAATAATGCTAAGCTCCTTCTATTAAAGGTTTTGCTGTGGTAAAGCTCAGTTAAATTTCCAAAATTATATACTGTGGTAGTGTTCATTAACTGCCTGGCCAATTTAAGTAAAATACTGTTTTGTTCAAGTCTTATTTTATGTTTTTATGTTCAATTGAAATGTCAAAACTTCATTTAGAAGCAGATTTCTGATTAGATTTACGGATTTTTATAATAAAATTGCTTAACAGTATTGTGTTATACCACTATAAAAAACCATTATTATGTTGTGTTTAATAAATTTCTCAAATTTTATATTTGTTAATGTATGAAGTCAAAATGTGGGAGTATAGAAACAGAATGGACATGTAATTTTAAAATACATCCTATATCTCTATAAATAAACAAATGAACTTAAATATTATGTACTTTATTAATGGCTATTTACAAATATTTTCATTTCAGGAATGGTATAATTTTATCACACATTATTCAGCTAAATTAAAGATATCTTTTAAATTTCTAGTTATGATTGTCATTTTGATAATCAGAATTGCATAATTATTGCAATGAGCTTAATTTAAAAAAATAGGCTAGATTTAAAAAAATAGTTTTGCTCTAACTGATATAAATATTTATCATGTATTTACATTAAGTGGAGGTTGTTTCCTTAATAATTGTCAATAAATTGTTTGATTATGTTGTTTGTTTATGTCAGAGAAGGGTGTAATAAAATCTTGACGCATTATTTTCAATAAATATGATAACTGATAAGAAACAGCTGATTAAGGATTTTTTCACATATTTATTTCTGTTTAGGATAGAGATACGATATGTAAGTGGGGTACTCACATCTGCCGGTGTAGGCCTCGACATTTTTCATGCGACGAATGGCTGGGTGGTCGCAGTCGGAGACGAGGGCCGTGACGGTGTCCAGCAGGCAGTCCACGTTGCCGGTGGAGCGAGGGTCGCAGAGCCTGTCCTCCAGCGCGCGCAATCGGCGCACTCGCTCCTCGTCCTTCACGTTCTCCATTCTGAACCCTGTTTCTGACGTCCTTTGCCACTAAACGCCACCGCACATTCTCCTGATCGATACTCTCAATGAAAACCCCACTCTCATCACGAAACATCAACGATTGGGCGAAGATTTGCTACCCCTGCCCACCGACAGTTGATATCCTAACATTCAACGGGTAACTTTAGTTTCATTATCGAAAAATTGACTTGCTGAAACTCAAAATGACAGCAGATAAAGGTGGTTCTCACAACAAAGCATATGCACGTTTGCAAACATAACCGACTGAATCACAATACGCGTCGCCATCCAATATCTTTAAATTGTTTAATAGCACTGAAGTAGATCAATTATTGGCACAACATTTAAACATTAATGTAAAATTACGAAATAATAAAAACCGCTTGATTGATGAACGATGATCGAACAATATTGTGAAGTTAGCAACAAATTGACGACTCTGCAATGGCGACTATTGGTGTTGCTAGCTAGATTAACATAAGTGCATGTCGGCATTGATTGTCTATGTTTATTTTAACAGATTTTTAGTATTTTACCCCGGTCATTCACATACGCGCAAATGTTTGACATTTTTAGGAATGTTTGCACATATGTGAAGGGCGGTCAGGCAAATGGGTTCGCATATGAGTATACAAGTCCATTTCCGCTTCCTCCTACACTTTGTTCACGAATGTTCAATCTTGCTGTTGTTATTATGTTGTTGTTATTGAAATCCATTTTCAATACAGAAAATAAATGGTAGTACGATTAGACGCCACAAACCACAAAAAATTAAGACTTAAGTCACCTTTTTAGTCGTGTACGCAACTGGTCGCACGAATGTGTGGGAGACTACACGAAGGTTTGAGGTTCGCGCGCTTTGATGTGCGACAGAAAACCGAAACAGTTTGGAAAACCCCGAATGCCTCGAAAACTTCGCATAATCATTCGCGAAGGTCGTCACACACTTGCGGGTTCGCGTATTCGCGCGAATGTGAGTGACCGGCATTAGGTATAAAATAATACAGATTACTATATTTAATCTACTTTATTAACAATGAAACGCATTCATATTTCTAACTTAAAAGACGCTCCATGCGTCTTTTTATATGCTTGTGCATACGAAAAAGGTAAACAGATTTCATTTTAATATTTTAAATAATTAAAATAAGAAATATAAAGAAAACTATTGTCTATAGTCGAAACCATAATAGTGCTGATACCATAGACATAATACTACTAGACTAGAGACTATTAGAAAGAGAAAGAGACCAAGGAGACTCGCGTAACTCGTAAGTAAGACAAGGATAGGTTCACCTCCTGCCTTTCTTCGCAGCGTGACGGTTTCACTTACATATGCTCAGATACCTTGCCTAGTCTAGTAGTATTATGTCTATGGCTGATACACATGCTATAATGCTGGTCACTCACATTCGTGCAAAAACGCAAAATCGCAATATTTGCGAAATTTTCGATGCATTCGTGGTTTTCCAAGCTGTGTCGGTTTTTTGTCACACATCAAATCACGCGAACCTCGAACCTTTACGTAGTCTCCCACACATTCGTGCGACCAGTTGCGCACACGATTAAAAAGGTGACGTATGTCTTAATTTTTCGTGGTTCGTGGCGTCTTATCGTACCATTTTCTGTATTGAAAATGGATTGGAATAACAACAACATAATAACAACAGCAAGATTGAACATTCGTGAACAAAGTGTAGGAGGAAGCGCAAATGGGCTTGCACACTCATATGCGAACCCATTTTCCTGACAGCCCTTCACATACGTGCAAACATTCGTAAAAATGTCAAACATTTGCACGCATGTGAGTTATCGGGGTAAGAAGCAAGCACACAAGCATGCGTATTGCGTAATGCAGTCTTAAAACTGAGGTGTCGGTGGAAAGAAGCAAGTTCTGAGCTTGCGTGTGCTTCTATAAGTATTCAAAAATATATGCATGGATACGTGGCATTAAAATAACTATACGTATTAAAAAGCGGCAAACGTTTTAAAAGATCAGCTCAAAGAATTAACTGAATAAATTACTTTAAGTTAAAAAAACCTTACTTATAGTATAATAAGTTCGTAAGACTGTACGTACTTTAATAATGAACATTCTTAAAAGTGCAAGTTTTAAAGTAATGAATGAGAAACAATTGCTCAGTATTTTTTTTTCTACCACCTAACCATCAACATTATGATTAGCTCTATAATTTGATACTCATATTGCATTAATTGATTTATTCATTTCAGTTATTTAAGAACACTTGGGTTCTCAAGATGAATGTTAATTATATATTATGTCCTTTCAGGGATTTGGAAAATACGAGGTAATAAAGATAATTATAGAAAACGAGTGACCACCCTCACTTTGCTACGGATTTCTTATTTTTTACACCTTAAGTTACATTATTGGAGTTTTATTAAGGATTCCTAATGTTTTGAAAATATAATATAGCCTAAGTCACCCGGGGATAGTGTAGCTTCCCGACAGTGAAAGAATTTTTCAAATTGGTTTAGTTTTTTCGGAGCCTATTCAATGCAAACAAACAATCAATCAGTTTTTTTGTTGATTTAATTTTTTGTTTTAAATTACTTTTTAACAAAAAATAAAACCAACGAAAAAAAAACTGAAAAGCAAAAAATAAAATAAACCTTTTAGTATTATAAATTAAGATCCGAAATTAACAGTAAATAAATAATTTTGTGACCGTGCCAAACAAACAACCAAAATTAATTACACAAAATTCATAATATTAAACACCCAAAATTAATTACACAAAATTCATAATATTATAAGGGCAGCGGCATGCGATGCACACGGCAGCAGCAGCGTGGCGCACATCTTTTCGCCGTTTGTTTTTTCATTGGTTTGGCACCGCCTCAAAATTATTTATTTACTGTTAATTTCGGATCTTAATTTATAATATTAAAAGGTTTATTTTATTTTTTGCTTTTCAGTTTTTTTTTCGTTGGTTTTATTTTTTGTTAAAAAGTAATTATTTTTTAATTTTTAGTTGCTACAATACTTATAATAATTAATAATAAATTATTGATTTTATGAATTATAGATTCAGTTACCAGGTAAAAATGTAGTAGATGAAATATCAATAATCCCCTATTTTCGTACCTATGGGGGTAAAATTTTGTTTCGAAATTTAAACAAGAGTAACCTCAAGGTATACACTATTCAATAAAAAAAGAATCATCGAAATCGGATCATCCAGTACAAAGTTATTGGGGTTAACATGTAAAAATTCCGGGTAAAAAACGGGTGAATAATCAATCATTCCCTATTTTCGTACCTTTAGGGTGGGAATAAAATTTTCAAAAAAATATGGGACCAACTTCAGGATATACCCTATCCAATAAAAAAAGAATCATCCAAATCGGACCACCCTGTGCCGATTTCTGCGTGATCATACATAAAAAAAAATATATACGTGTCGAATTGAGAACCTCCTCCTTTTTTTTCGTCGGTTAAAAAGTAATAATTATTATTATATGTTTAACTGTACCGCATGCCGGTCACTTACATTCGCGCGAATACGCGAACCCACAAGTGTGGGACGATCTTCGCGAATGATTATTACCTATGCGAAGTTTTCGAGACATTCGGGGTTTTCCAAGCTGTGTCGGTTTTTTGTCACACATCAAAGCGCGCGAACCTCGAACCTTCGTGTAGTCTCCCACACATTCGTGCGACCAGTTGCGCACACGACTAAAAAGGTGATGTATCTCTTAATTTTTAACCGACTTCAAAAAAAGGAGGAGGTTCTCAATTCGACTGTATTTTTTTTTTTTTTTTTATGTTTGTTACCTCAGAACTTTGGACTGGGCGAACCGATTTTGACGATTCTTTTTTTAATCGAAAGCTGGTGGCTGTCATGTGGTCCCACATAAATTTTATTGAGATCTGACAATGGCATCCATTAGAAAACCACATAAGTCGTAAATTTGTGTTAAGATGTGCGCGACAAATTGACGAATAACTCAATATCACGCCAACCGATTTCGATGATTCTTTTTTTAATCGAAAGCAGGTGCTTGTCATGTGGTCCCACATAAATTTGAACGAGATCTGACAAGTAGTTTTTGAGAATTTGAAGTCGGTTATTTTTTGTTAGTAAAATTTAGATTATTCGTGGTTCGTGGCGTCTAATCGTACTACCATTTATTTTCTGTATTGAAAATGGATTTGAATGACAACAACGTAATAACAACAGCAAGATTGAACATTCGTGAACAAAGTGTAGGAGGAAGCGGAAATGGGCTTGTATACTCTTGCGAACCCATTTGCCTGACCGCCCTTCACATATGTGCAAACATTCGTAAAAATGTCAATAGTCCATTGAAAAGTTACATTTGGGGTTGCGTTTTTTAGAGGACGCAATTTTATTTTTTTGATGTGTAGGGGGGGTCAGTGTAAAGCTAAAACCAAGTTTGTGGGGTCGCCACCCTTGTCCCACGGCCGCCATCTTGAAAATAGGGGTTGAAATGGTTTTTACGATATATCTCTTAAACTATTTATTTGATAAAAAAATTTGTTAACATTTTTTGTTGCAAATTAAATTCTCTACAACTTTGGTTTAGTAACTTTTTATCGTAAAACTATAAATAAAAAAGTTATAAGCGAAAATGAGAATTATCTATAATTGTATGAAAATTATTATTTTTTGTATGGCAATACTAAAATTCATTTCCACCAAAGTGTGAGATCTGTAAGATCCAACAATAGTCCTGTACATTTAAATAACATCAAAAACAGGCTAGAGCTTGAAATTATGCATAGAAGGATACATTTGTATGAAAATTATTATTTTTTGTATGGCAATACTGAAATTTATTTCCACCAAAGTGTGCGATCTGTAAGATCCAACAATAGTCCTGTACATTTAAATGACATCTAAAGCAGACTAGAGCTTGAAATTATGCATAGAAGGATACATTTGTATGAAAATTATTATTTTTTGTATAGCAATACTGAAATTTATTTCAACCAAAGTGTGCGATCTATAAGATCCAACAATAGTCCTATACATTTAAATGACATCAAAAGCAGGCTAGTGCTTGAATTTATGCATAGAAGGATACATTTGTAAGAAAATTATTATTTTTTGTATGGCAATACTGAAATTTATTTCCACCAAAGTGTGCGATCTATAAGATCCAACAATAGTCCTGTACATTTAAATGACATCAAAAGCAGGCTAGTGCTTGAATTTATGCATAGAAGGATACATTTGTAAGAAAATTATTATTTTTTGTATGGCAATACTGAAATTTATTTCCACCAAAGTGTACGATCTGTAAGATCCAACAATAGTTCTATACATTTAAATGACATCAAAAGCAGGCAAGAGCTTGAAATAATGCATAGAAGGATACATTTTTTTTCTGAACATTTTCGCTTATAACTTTTTTATTTATAGTTTTACGATAAAAAGTTACTGGACCAAAGTTGTAGAGAATTTAATGTGCAACAAAAAATGTTAACAATTTTTTTTATCAAATAAATAGTTTAAGAGATATATCGTAAAAACCATTTCAACCCCTATTTTCAAGATGGCGGCCGTGGGACAAGGGTGGCGACCCCACAAACTTGGTTTTAGCTTTACACTGACCCCCCCTACACATCAAAAAAATAAAATTGCGTCCTCTAAAAAACGCAAGGTTAGGCCTAAAAAATGTAACATTTCAATGGACTACAAACATTTGCGCGCATATGAGTGACCGGGGTTAAGGCCGAGTTCCATAGACCATTATCTATATCTATACTATAATATCTATACTATAATAAAATTCAAAGGGCAAATTTTCTGTACATTGAATATTTTTTAAAAATTTTGATTAGGGGGCACTTCAATAACGTGTTAGAGCACAAAAATATATTTTTTAGAATTATTGTCTGTCTGTCTGTCTGTCTGTCTGTTTGTCTGTCCGGGCATCACATGAAAACCCTTGAACGGATTTCGATGAAAATTGGTAAAGTTATTACTTATACTTCGGGTCATATTTTAGAATACTTTTTATCCCGGAAAATTAAAAGGTTTCCCCGGGAAACGGGATGAAAGTTTGTATGGAATATTTTTAAAACATCAACCGATTTGCTTCAAATTTGCAACAAATGTTCCTTGCTTAAATTTATGGAATACGTATTTTTCAGTTTTTCAAAATTTTGCAAAAAAAAGAAAAAAAATACAAATTAATGTGAATATTTCTTATTTTGCAAAACCCGCTCCTGGAGGAATCCTTTGTGATTTTATCGTTGGTTTCAGTATATAAAGTACTAAATATATATACTTCAATATAAATTCACCGTTTTTTAAATTTCCTTCTGCAAGAGGTACAAATAAGGTAAAACATAATTTCCGTATGCGAAGCTGCGGGCAACAGCTAGTACTATAATAAAACTCAAAGGGCAAATTTACTGTACATTGAATATTTTTTAAAAATTTTGATTAGGGGGCACTTCAGTAACGTGTTAGAGCACAAAAATATTTTTTTTAGAATTATTGTCTGTCTGTCTGTCTGTTTGTCTGTCCGGGCATCACATGAAAACCCTTGAACGGATTTCGATGAAAATTGGTAAAGTTGTTACTAATACTCCGGGTCATATTTTAGGATACTTTTTATCCCGGAAAATTAAAAGGTTTCCCCGGGAAACGGGATGAAATTTTGTATGGAATATTTTTAAAACATCAACCGATTTGCTTCAAATTTGCATCAAATGTTCCTTGCTTAAATTTATGGAACATGTATTTTTCAGTTTTCCAAAATTTTGCAAAAAAAAAGAAAAAAATACAAATTAATGTGAATATTGCTTATTTTTCAAAACCCGCTCCTGGAGGAATTCTTTGTGGTTTTATCGTGGGTTTCAGTATATAAATTACTAAATATAAGTACTTCAATGTAAATTCACCGTTTTTGAAATTTCCTTCTGCAAGAGGTACAAATAAGGTAAAACATAATTTCCGTATGCGAAGCTGCGGGCAACAGCTAGTCCTAGTCTATTATTAATAATTTCTGTAATTCTCTATGATTCCTTTTGATAAATCATAGTCTATGCATAGAGTCAAAAATCTATGATTTTGTTGAATCGAACTTTTTGTTCATTCGTCATTCCATTTCAATTTCAGTTCACTGTTCATCTTCATTCCACTTCCATTCGGTCGATTAGAACATGGCGGTGCTAGGCAGGATGTGCAGTAACTTATAATTTTTGCAATAACGAATTGCAATATTGGCTGCTTTTCATAAAACATATGACTATATTTTTTTGTGGATTTAAATTGTTAGTTTTAACTGTGCCCCTTCAAGTTGTGATCCATTCGTTTAGTTTTTGAACCAAATTGCAATGAAAACCATTACTTCATTGGTGGTGTAAAAATAATTGTGACAAATATAGCACATTATTTCAGGTAAATTTTGTTTCACTATATACTGTATTTTAAGAATAATGTATGTTTATTCAATTCAAAATTTTATGACAGTATTCCAAGTTTGTCAATTCAGATTTTTAGTGTTCCTTGTCCCATTTTGTTTATTAATCTCGTTATTTTTCTCGCCAGTATCCCACATTTCAAAATAATTTGTTATCCGAAGCTATGATTAATATTCAAATGTAATAAGTCATGACAGGAAACGTTTAACTAAATGTAACATTGTCTTTGTGCTCCCGAATCACGTGTGGTTTTGGTCGTTAAAGGGGTCAATAACTGCAAGCAGCAACCACTGCCTATTTCGGTTTTAATCCCCTCACAAAGGTCATAAAGGTGTACCTAAAGCGCTGTTTAAATTTCAATTAAGCTCATCGCATATTTTATTCATTCATTGTCAAGGTAAAGGAATGTAAATTTCTGGAACATATAAATTTAGATTTGAAATGGCGTTTGTAAATGCAAGTGCAGCTTTTGTTTTTAACTTATTACCTGGCGGTCTGTGGCGAGACACGAGCGGCCGTAGAGGGTCGCGGCATGGGCGGGGGCGGGGGTGCGGGGCGGGGTCCCGTCGGGCAGTCAGCTGTGCGAGTGTCATGTTGTCGCACCGCGGTCGGCCTGCTCCGTGGGAAGTGCCCTAAATTTATTGCCCCTCCATTGATTCTTCGCGAAATTTAACTCTATATGGAGAGCGTTGACCGACTTTATCTTAAATTAATTAAAAAATGAGTGTGATAACACGTTTTGTTGTATTTTATGTGATCTCTTGACCAACCAAAAGTATTGCCTGTTTTATATCTTATCACTTTTGATCTATCATTCCATTGTTCATATCTATGAGTATTTATCCATTATAAGAAAAATCTTTGAATCAATCATAAGTTGACAAGTAGGTATTACAAATGTGAAAGTTTATAACATATTTGGATGTTAAAAAATTTGTTGTTCCATAACTTGTATGGAATAAGATGAAACTTGTCACACACACAATGTTCAGAATTATAAAATAATAGCATACCTAGATATTATGGCAGTTGTGTGGTCAGTGGGATGATTTAGGCTTTTATAGATTTGTAATTTCATTGTTTTAAATCAGATATCCAGAGGTGATACCTCATGCGGAAACTAGTAGACATAAAATAAGATTCAATATTGTGATTCCTATGTCATTTACAAATATATAAATGCACTTCATCTATAAATGATACAATGATCACTTCATAGATGTGAAAATTATGATTAATTTTCTACTTAAATAATTAGGCAGGTTGACTAGAAAGGCATTCGTGTTAAAGGTGTACTTTAAATTAATTATATTGTATCTATTTATAGCCAGATCATAAGCATCAACAATTTGTTCATTACATAGGTTACTAAAAGGTGTGGTTATGGTTACCATATTTGAACAGGTGAGCTCTAAATAAACTCTCATGCTCTTGTGAATAACATTAATGCATAGCAATTTAAAAGCAGAGTCATAATTTTAGTAGTGCACCCATATTCATAGAATCTACAGCATCAAGGCATGCGAGTTCAAAATTTAGGTTGATATGCCACTCGGCATGTTATATAAATGAAAATTTTTAATTACATATTTACTATTTGTATTTGTGTGAATCTAAATTCCACCCAGCCGAGTAAGAGATCTGGAACCCAGGAACATCCTACTGTTCGTCCGAGCAGTAGGACTTGAAGACCAGATCTAACTCAGAAACGGGTACGGCTACAATAGATCAAATCTGGTCGCAGTGGCCCCTGGGACAACTGCCCCAGGCCCGAAACTTCAAATAATAATAATAATTTGTGTGAATTAGGGATAGTAATTAAAAAATTTGGCTTAGCCTAATACCAATTTATAATGTCGGAAATTATTACTATGGTCTAATTTGAGTAATCAATTAAAACAAAGTGTTATGAAGCTTGCATTACAGTGAAATAAGTAACTTGAGTCAGAGTAATGTATTCAAGAGAAAATAATAGTGTAGATTGTTGCATAATGACATAAGTTTTGTTGAACATGCATGCACACTGTTACGTGTGAGTTTGGCATTGGCCATTGTTGTGCAATGTGCAATCAAAAATTTTCAATAAAGTTCTCTTTTATTGTTTTTTGCTTGAATTACTTAGCTGATAACCATTTTAGTTTAGTTCTTACATTCTATATAATCAATTTGATTACAACTGTGATTCATTTTTTCTGTAAGTGCTTTGGATAGAATCCTAATTATTATAATTGTATGTCAATGAATTTTGATAACCTTTATGTGAAGGAAGAAGTTGCTATAAAACAAAATTTCATTGACATGTTAATATTGTTGTTGCTTAATGATAAAGTAATCAGTAGTAACAATGAATAGATGCCAGGATCGTATTGGGTGTTATCTTAAAAGCTACAAATTGAAATAAATTATGACAGGTATAATACAATTAATCGACGACCCGTGTGGCGCAATGGTTACCATGCCGGATCACCGGACCAAGGGTCCTGGGCTCGATTCCCAGCGAGGCAGAAATTTGAATGATGAGTTTGAATTTCTGTTCTCGGTCTGGGTGTGAATGTCATTGTCTAGTGTGTTGTCCAAGGGACCCACGACACAGGGAATCCTAGTGTGGGGCTATGAGTGTGATGCGTTATTTATTTATTTATATTTAATTGACTCACATGAAAATATTCATTTCATTTAATTATTTTATTATCAAATAAAATTTACTTAATCATGCCCTACAATCTGATATTATTAGTTATCATATTTTGTTAAAAATGGACCAAAACCATGATTAGTAGCAAAGTAAAGCAACAACCCTTAATTGTCCCACTGCTGGGCTCTGGGTCTCCTCTCACAATGTGAGGGATACAGACCAATAGTCTACCACACTGATCAAGTGCAGATTGGTAGACTTCGCACACCTTTGAGAACTTTATGGAGAACTGTTTCCTCAAGATGGTTTCCTTTACCTAAGCAAGTGATAGTAACACACATAATATTTGAAAATTAGAGGTGCGTGCCAGGATTCGATTTCGGGCCCATGCCTTCGGGATACCACGTTTTAAGCGCTAGGCTATCACTGCTCACAATTAGTAGAGCCCTATTAAACTACCTAGGCACAATACTATTTTACCTTAATGTGGATTGGTGGAATGATACATTCAACATATACGTGAACTAAGAGTAGCTTATTGAATTTTCCAGAGAGCCGTGGTGGCCATGGCTACGCTCATCCAGGAGAACGGTATCACAGGCACTCATGGAGTGGTGGCAAACCACGGCATAACCCACAGCGTTCCTAGCCACATGGTGCCAGACCATGAGTACTGCGAGACCAATCCGGTGCAAGCGCCGCCGCCGACCAACGAGGCGGGCGACGCGGCTGCCACGCAAGCGCCCGCGGAGGAGGAGACGCCCGAAATAGACATCACGATAAACAATGTTGTGTGCAGTTTTAGTGTTAAGTGCCACCTGAACTTGAGACAGATAGCTTTGAACGGTGTTAACGTTGAGTACCGCCGCGAGAACGGAATGGTGACAATGAAGTTGCGGCGGCCGTACACGACGGCGTCCATCTGGTCGTCGGGGCGCATCACGTGCACGGGCGCCACCAGCGAGGACCAGGCCAAGGTGGCGGCGCGCCGCTACGCCCGTGCTTTAGAAAAATTAGGGTTCCACGTCCGGTTCCAGAATTTCCGCGTAGTCAATGTTCTGGGGACGTGTCGAATGCCCTTCGGTATAGGAATAACGGCCTTCTCAAGCAGATATAGGGAAGCCGAGTGAGTATTTTTTTTTATCTAATATAAAATTCTCGTGTCACGCTTTTTTGAAGCTGAACTCCTCCGAAACGGCTCGACCGATTTTCGTGAATCTTTGCGAGCATATCGGCTAGGGTGGAGAAACGGACAACATCTATTTTTCATCCCCCTACCCCTAAATTTTTTTTGGCAGAACAACGTTTGCCTGGTCAGCTAGTTTTTTTTTAATATTTTATTATTGATTTTATAATTGAGGAGGATCATTAAGTGGAGTTTGTGTGATGTACCCATGCAAAATAGTGAATGTCATATGATAAAAATGGAGAAAAATAAAATACCTCATAGCTTTTAAAAATAGGTACGTAAACAAAGCAAATGATAGCAATAATTACCAGAACCAATCTTTTGTGGCATACGTTAATATAGGGCTAAATCTATCACTAAGCTTTTCGATTGAGTGGGTGATTGGGTGGGGTATTTGGGTGGTGTGAAAAAAAACCACTTATAAGAAAATAAGTTTCAGCCATATTGGGGCATCATAAAATACTAACCCATATCCCATGCTGGATTGAGAGTCGTAAGACAACTAAATCCAGCCCGCTGGTGGTAGGGCCCCTCGAAGGGATTATATTGGTAGTATTGATTTTAATAGTTCATGAATACCATTATTAGTATAATTATTTCTCCGTGAAGTCCGCCTGGATAGCTACCATCCTCTTGCTCGAGTCGGCCTCCAAACAACTCATCGTATTCCGGCTGCGGGCTGAGAGCCAGTTCTTTCCTTCTTTTTTTCTCTCTTTCTTGCCCACAGTGCTTTAGTGATGCCTTTGGTATCGCTGATGTGCATGACCGACGTTAGTCACTTATCATCAGCTTGTTTGTCGGCTATTTCCGTGGAAAAAAATATTTTTCTCACAACTTTTGGGATTTGCATTTACTGTTAAACTTATTTCTTTATTGTGGACTGTGGCTATTAGTTGTCATTATCCTATTTTCCATTTTTGGCAGAATAGCTAGCTATACATGTTTGAAAATATGCTTACACCATCGCGAGTTTCTAGATTGACATATCTTGAACGTCTGCCAAATAATAAAATTCATAAATAGTTCCAATGTGGAATAATAAAAAAGGTACCTAAGTGTGGTAATGGAATATGTATTAGTGCTCCAGAATATTTTAGGATTGGATGAGTTTCAGTGTCTTGTGAAACGCAAGAGCAGATTCAGATTCACTACATTATCCTATTGTATCCTATCCGATACATTACCCTCATTGTTGTTTTGTTATGTGTAATAATTATTTTGCCTTTATGTTATATGGCTTTAATTTAAAACTGGTCTGACAAATTTGTAGAAGGCAAACATGCTCATCATACAGCAATGTGTTCAGGAGTCAATGGGTTGAAGCCAACTGAGAACGGTTCTCTCTTGAGGAGGACTAGAGTATACTCCACCACGCTGCTCCAGTGCGGACTGCGGATAGTCTTCCGTCTCTTCCGACAAGGTTTTATAACGACTCTTACGATAACAACCGGGACATGGCGATGGCGACATAACAATGTCGTTATGTGCCCTCAGAAACACGCAAACGCTCACGGATCCGGATGACATATTATGCGTCGGATCCGGCTCTCATATGTTTTAATACAAATGCGATGCGTACGGCGCGGACAGTGCGTTCACTATAAAACTTCTTTTAGAGATGACTTTGTTAGGAGTAAAATTTTACAAGCTACGTACAATACTGTTGCATAGCAACTGTGCTACAGCCTGCGCGTCCAATCTGTTAATTTTGTTTTTGTATGCCGATCAATTTTCTTGCCAGTATATTTTTTGGAATAGAAATCAGATCGCCGTTAAAAGTTAAATCTAAATTCAGATGGTTAGTTTAATCAGACCAATTTATTTTGTAGAAAAAACTTGTAGGAAAAAACCCGTTACATATGCATTGGCCTTTATTCTTAGATTTTTTACTCAGTGGCATTTATGTATTACTAGCTGTTGCCCGCGGCTTCGCACGCGGAAATTATGCTTATTTATCATATTTAAACGCCTTACAGAAGAAAATTTAAAAACAGGTTCATTTATATTGAAGTACTTATATTTAGGAATTTACATACTGAAACCTACGTGTATACTACGAATAAGTTCAAGGGTTTTCATGTGATGCCCGGACAGACAAACAGATAGACAGGCAGACAATAATTTTAAACAGTAAAAAATATCTTCAAAACGGTTCTGTTGTTTCCATCCGTTCAAGAGTTACATATACTCTCTCTCTCCCTCCCCTCTCCCACTCCCTCTTCCTGTCCCACTCTGTCTCCTTTTCCCGCTCCCTGTCCCTCTCCCTTTCCCACTCGAGGTCCTTATCCCGCTTCATGTCCCTCTCTCTCCCACTCTCAGTCCCTCTCCCGCCCGCACCCGGTCCCTCTCCTGCTTTCTGTCCCGCTCTCACTCCCTCTCCCGCTCCCTGCCCCTCTCCCTCTTCCGCACCCTCTCCTGCTTCCTCTCCCGATATCAGTCCCTCTCTCGCTTCCTGTCACTCTCCCATCCCCCTCCCATCCGTAAAGTTCTCTACATTAAATTTTTTTCTCACTATAAGCTTAATTAATATTTTCACATTACTGAGTTCAAAATTGACGTAGTTTCTTAAATATTTACAACCCCTTTGTTTAACACCTTATGGGGATGAATTTCGAGAAAATCGTGATACAGTTAGGTAATTTTTGTGTCTAACTATAAGCTTAATATACAAATTTTCACCCTTCTTAGTTCAAAACTGACGAAGTTGCAATACTAACTTACGGACACTTATTTAACTGTTTAGGGGTTGATTTTCCAAAAAAACACAACTTTTATATTTTAATCTGGCGCTAATATATAAATTTTCATGTTTTTAACTTCAAAAATGACGAAGTTGCGTACTAAGTTCCATTCTCTAAATTAACCCTTTAAGGGATGATTTTCCAAAAAAACTTGTTAAAATTAACTTTTTTTCACAACTATAAACTTACATAAAAAAATCATATTTATAAATCTAAAACTGACGAAGCTGATTTGTACGTAAATGACTTCCAACCCCTATTTTTAGGGGATGAATTTCGAGAAAACAGCGATACAGTTATTTTTTGTGTCTAACTATAAGCTTATATAAAAATTTTCACCCTTCTTACTTTAAAACTGACGAAGTTGCCATACTAACTTCCACACGCTTATTTAACCCTTTAGGGGTTGATTTTCCAAAAAAACCACATAACTTTTGAATTTTGCTTCTAATCTGGAGCTAATATGTAAATTTTCATGTTTTTAACTTCAAAAATGACGAAGTTGCCTACTAAGTACCGTCAATTAAATTAACCCTTTAAGGGACGATTTTCCAAAAAAATGTGTTAAAGTTAACTTTTGTTTATTACTATAAACTTACATAAAAAAATTCATATTTATAACTCTAAAACTGGCGAAGTTGATTTGTATGTAAATGATCTCCAACCCCTATTTTTAGGGGATGAATTTCGAGAAAACAGTGATGCAGTTATTTTTTGTGTCTAACTATAAGCTTATATACAAATTTTCACCCTTCTTACTTCAAAACTGACGAAGTTGCCATACTAAATTGCGCCCTATGAATTAACCCTTTAGGGGATGATTTTCCAAACAACCATAATACTTACAAATTTTGTTTCTAGTCTGGAGCTAGTATGTAAATTTTCATGTTTTTAACTTCAAAAATGACGAAGTTGCCTACTACGTACCATCCATTAAATTAACCCTTTAAGGGATGATTTTCTAAAAAAAATTGTTAAATTTAACTTTTGTTTATTACTATTAACTTAGATAAAAAAAATCATATTTATAACTCTAAAACTGACGAAGTTGGTTTGTATGAAAATGACCTCTATCCCGTATTTTTACCCCTTAGGGGATGAATTTCCAAAAATCCGTTCTTAGCTGACGTCTCCTTGGCATAAGCTATCTCCCTGCCAAATTTCATCATAATCGGTTCGGTAGTTTCTGAGATTTTTTGTTTAATCAGTGTATCTCTTTTCAATTTTATATATATAGATTATTCCAAACATATAGTTATTACATTCTGTTAAAACAAAGAAAATAGACTTTTATACTGGAGTTTCGTGAAAGGGGATTAATAGGGATAAAGGCCATAGTCAACCAATTTCGCCATGCTATTGCTCCAGTCAACGAATTCCGCTATGCCAGCTAACCGTGGATATTGACTGTTTTCAGACATCTCAATCTCCATTGTAGAACTCTTAAGTGTTGAAGATTTCCACGTTATTTTCCTTCATCAATATTATAATACCCACATTTGAACCTGACCTCGCGTGGGAGATCCATATTCACACTATTGTCACTGTTATCAATATGTAGGATATAGAGCGGATCTACCGTCGGAAGTAATGTGGAGTTTACGCGGAAGTTGGCTTACAATTAGATTTCAACGGAATACTGGCGCACTCCCAGTAGTGTAGTTATAGTTAACTAAAATGTAGTTAGTTTTAAATCGGATGTCATTACAATGTCCTCACCCACACATAGGTTTCCGCCCGATATGTAGGTATAAACCGTCGTATTTGAGTTCGGTAATAGCTGAGATGAGTCATTACATTACTATAGTTTTCATTCCAAAGTTTTTAACAGACTGGCTAGAAGTTGGAAGACTATTCTGAATCTAGATTTATAAAATACTAGCTGCCCGGACAGACTTTGTTCTGTCAAAAGTTTTTTATTTTGAGATGTAAACTATCCTATCTTTCAAGTTGGATCAAACTGCACACGGTGTGCAAATTTGATTAAAATCTGTTCAGTAATTTAGGAGTCCATCGCGGACAAACAACGTGACACGTAATTTATATATATTAAGATTTGAATTGAAATTAGCGAATGAGAATCTACTTGATGAACTTAGTTGTTAGGAGGATAAACCGAATAGATGTCAGGTACTAAAAGCATAATTCTTAAAAAAGCTTATAGTCTACTCGATAAGTTCAAAATGGTTGAAATTAGAGATACTGCTCTTAAAAATACGTGCGATAGCTCATTCTGTTCGGAATGATGTCTAGAAAAATGTTTCGGAAGCGTTTACCAGCACGTAAAAAATTGCAAAAGTTATTGACAAAATAAAGTTGAAAAAAAAAAGTATTTTGTTTTTGGTAATCACTCCGAAACTATTAATATTTAAGAAATTTTAAAACAAGATTCTTAAAGTAGAGGAAATTTCCAAACAATGACTCGCGACTCTCGGAACTCTATCTCCATTATTTATAACTTTAATTTAACGCTGAAAATGGGTCTGCACGCTGCATTTTTAGGTTGCGCGTGCGGCGTCAAAACCGAGTTCGTCACACTCAATATTTTTTTAAGGTATTAATTATTAATTAAAAAAAATTAAAAAAATATGGTGTATTCGAAACACTTCAAAGAATTTGCTCCCGTAGGAAATTTTGCTTAAAGTTAATTTTTCAACAAGTTAGACGATTGTTAATTAACTAAATTTTCTCGAACTTCCATTTTCATTGTACATTAAAAAAAATGTTTAAGTAATTGTCCTATAAATTTTTCGCTTCGTGGAGCCCTTCTTATATACATGCTTAACGAGATCACGTCATAAAAGTTTAAAAAGTTTTAATACTTTGTGTATAATAATTTTATAAGTTGAACAAACAATTTTTTCGTTTTTTTATCGAATCGAAATTAAAAAATTGAAAAATGTTTTTATCTGTACTTTGTTATACATCGTTGTTTTTTTTTATTTTTAGGTGTTTCAGAAAAAATATATAAAAAAGTTGAGAATTTGTTTATAAAAAATTGTTAAGTTAAAAAACAATGAAATTGTTGATAAAAAAAATATTTTTTTACATTTCTATTAAAGATGGTTAATTATAATTTTTAAGAAAAAAAAATTATTAACTAATTATTCAAACAATAGAAATATTAAAAAACAATTATAAACAATTAAATATCATTATTAAGAAAAAATTTTTTTTTTCAAAAATCATAATGTTTTGTAAAGAATAAGATATTAAGAAATGTTTTCTTGAAAGCATTGAAATAGTCTATTTGTTTATAAAAAAAAAATATAAAAAAATGAGGGAATTTTTTTTTTCAAGTCATTAAATGTCTTTTATGAATGCCAAAACGATTATGTAATAATAAATTGAGAAAAAAATATTTTCAATAATATTATTTGGATTTTTCATTTTTTGTTCAAGTTATAAAATTATTATACACAAAGTATTAAAACTTTTTAAACTTTTATGACGTGATCTCGTTAAGCATGTATATAAGAAGGGCTCCACGAAGCGAAAAATTTATAGGACAATTACTTAAACATTTTTTTTAATGTACAATGAAAATGGAAGTTCGAGAAAATTTAGTTAATTAACAATCGTCTAACTTGTTGAAAAATTAACTTTAAGCAAAATTTCCTACGGGTGCAAATTCTTTGAAGTGTTTCGAATACACCATATTTTTTTTATTTTTTTAAATTTATAATTAATACCTTAAAAAATTATTGAGTGTGACGAACTCGGTTTTGACGCCGCACGCGCAACCTAAAAATGCAGCGTGGAGACCCATTTTCAGCGTTAAATTAAAGTTATTAATAATGGAGATAGAGTTCCGAGAGTCGCGAGTTATTGTTTGGAAATTTCCTCTACTTTAAGAATCTTTTTTTAAAATTTCTTAAATATTAATAGTTTCGGAGTGATTACCAAAAACAAAATACTTTTTTTTTTTCAACTTTATTTTGTCAATAACTTTTGCAATTTTTTACGTGCTGGTAAACGCTTCCGAAACATTTTTCTAGACATCATTCCGAACAGAATGAGCTATCGCACGTATTTTTAAGAGCAGTATCTCTAATTTCAACCATTTTGAACTTATCGAGTAGACTATTATCGGACATCGTCTCAAAGCAAATTAATTGCTGCATTTGCAATGCTCGGATCTCCTCCTATATGAAGGATATAGTTCATCACAATGACCAAGTTCAGATTGGCAGACTTAACCTTAATTTAAGAATATAGAGATTTTCATGTATGCAGGATTCTTTGCGATATTTTGCATCACATCTGATTTCTATGAAGCATGCATTTGTACATCTTTAAACATGTGTTATGTGTAATGTTTACACAGGTAAAGGAAAGACCTTGAGGGGAAATTAATGTCAAAACAACCCCACAAGTATCGAAAATGTGGCTGACCCTATGTACCGCACTTATCACAAAATAAAACGTTATCAATTATCATACAAATTACTTAATTCTTTTGTATGCACTTGCATATATCTTTAATAAGTGGCGTCGTGTTTGGATACTTACATACATAATTATATAGGTAATCACCGCACTAGGTACAAACGGGTGTGGTGACAGTCTCAAATATCTAGTTATAAATAGTTGGCTCATGGCCAATTGACTCCTGTTATACTTTAAACAGAAACGCCAGCTATTAAATGTCACCTATATTAAAGTAACATTGTTACATTGTTATGGTAGTAACTTAGGGCCCTCGCCGACGACGAGTTTTTGTAGCGATGCTGTCGCGCGTTTCATGAACGCGCAACAGCATCGCTACTAACGCTTGTTAGTCGCATTTGCAACGCGCTACAGAAGCGATGCCAACGCGCTACTAACGCGCTACAACATCGCGACTGTATCGATTCAACGCGCGACCGTGTCGGACGACTCGGACGACATCGGTATCTTGCAACTGTAGCGATCGCAGTTACCATGGTGCCGTTACTGAATCGCGTTTGCATCGCGACAGAAGCGCGTTTGTATCGCGACTGAATCTGAGCCCGTGGGCGAGGGCACACAGCTAGCGACCGCTTCGCCACTGTATCGATGCGGACGCGCGACAGCATCGCTAATGCATCGCTACAAAAAGTCGTCGTCGGCGAGGGCCCTTAGTTAGTTCGCATACGAGATACCATTGCAATTAAAATGGTCATAAAATCACTGACTGAGTTGGGCTGTTATAGTTCTGTACATAGTTCATATCATCTTTCACAAAACTATACATAGTTGTTACGAAATACTATCTTAACCCGGCCACGCTTCGCTTTGGGTCTAAATTACCGTAGCAACGCTTACTATAGCAACGCAAGTAGCAACTAAGCCAAATTATAAATTAAATTCGGCAACAATCTTTTAAATACATACATAGTACCTACTATCTTCTAAAAAATTAAGTTAGTTTTTGATTGACTAATCTATTTTTTTTTAATATAAAACACAAAAAATGTATGGCGATTCTTTACTAAGGAGCGATTAAAATAACCGTTAGTGACTCTGAGTTGGGGCGTTATCTCCGACATTACAGAACCTAAACTCGAATTAAATATAGACTACATGTTGATAATATTCTCCTATAGTTTAATGGAAAAGAAATCTTGAAAGTCCGTAAATTTTACAAGGAACATTATCCGCATATATCCAATATAAAAATGTATGTGAAACTAGAAAGGTATATTTTCAAGCAGCTGATGGCTTAACGTTGTCCACCGAAGCACACATAAAGTAAGCTGGAAAAACTTTGCTTCTAGCGTCACCCATCAAATGGCCCGCATCCGAAGTTCTCCAACAGTGTAGATCCCAAAAGTGAAGATTTGCTTTCACCCGATGTCAGGAATTTTCTGACATGTCTGGAATTTTGGCTCTCAGTCACAGAGCGCCTGGGAATTTGAAATAGTTAGGAATTTTAAATAGAGATGAGGAATTTAATAAGAAATGAGAATTAATTAATAATATTATTATCGATGGACGATGTGACCGTTTATCACCAGGTAGCGTATCTCTACTTGTTAGTCGGATATTTATGTAAAACAATTTATTCACAGAAATGATTAGGAGTTTTTGCTGCCTCCAAGAAAATTGTAACTTGATACAAAATGCGTTATTGCTATGTCAGATATTGCCAGAAAAATTCATTTTAGGATTTGGTAACCCTACTTACGATTGACACAAACCGGCTATATCGATAATAAAAAGTATATTTTATGAAATAATAAAAACATATTTCCTTCTTTTCAACCAAATATTAATGTTGATCCGTATTATGTTTAGTCCATTTGGATATCACTGTAGGTTATTTTTAACTATTAACAATCCAAACGGATCGATGAACTGTATGACATTCCCTGACATTTCCAGACATCGTCGCCTGCATTCATTTTTAGTAGATTTTCAACAAATGTACAATGTACATGCGGAATAATTTGGAAGTCTGTTTGCAGACTATTTTAGTCTTAAAATAACATAAAGTCTTGAACGAAATCGATGACATTCCTAGACTTTTCGAACGTTCCTCGGATCATCTCGGCCGATTTGAATTTTAAATCATTATAAAGTGGAATAGATGCCTCAAGGATATTGGAGCAGGCATAGGATTGTGATATAAACAAAGACCTTTGACTTAAGGCCAGCTCCTAATTATTCAATGACTCTTTTCTTTTTTTACGGTATTTCATTCATTCCCTTTTGTGTCGTATTCGACTGGATTTTAGAGCTGTAGGTAAAATGTATATAAATATCGGGCCAGCGAAAAATTTTGTTAAATGTTTTACCTCATCTAAAAATGAAGCTGTATATTATACTATGTGTGGTGGTAGGGTTGCCAGATGGTCGGGATTGTCCCGATATTTCACATAATGTCCAGACAAGTCCCGACAAAATACAAGTACAAGGCCCTACAAAATACAAAATGTCCTGACAAATCCCGACTTTTTGAAATTTTGTCCAGATATTTCAGTCTTGCCAGCTGGCATTCCTAGTGTGTGGGTATACTGTGCAAAGATTCGTTATGCAAGGTGTTCGTGTCTACTTGCCATCTGACGTGTGACAGCTGCTGGTCTTAGTTCATCTTTTTTTTTTCAAAAACTAGTATGGAACTTCTATCAAGAGGTGAATAAATGAAGTTTTAAATGATTTTCGGTTGCCATTTCAATAAATGAATAGGTTTTTAATTCTTAGGTTAGCTGCAATTCTTAAAACAATAAGATGAATCAGCTCCTGATAAAAAAAATCCATATGGTAACATATTTTTGTAAAAGTACAAACATTATAATCATAGGAAACAATCAATAAAAAGGTTTACATACTCGTTCGTTTTCATTGATTGCGTTTCTTTGTAAGATTTAACTTTCGGCATGTACTGCAAGATTATGATACTTGCAAAATAGTAAAAAAAAATCAGATAAAAAATGTACAGGTACTACGTCAGTTTATTTTATAAATCTGGTTTTATTTTTTATGTAGTATAGTCATACTTATTATTTAATTTATCAACGCAAATCATTGAACAGTTTTCCGTTTTTGTCAAAAACTTTGGTATAACAATTACAAGAGTTTAAATATGTGTCTAGTAGAAACGGCTTT
The DNA here is from genome assembly GCA_911387775.1 of Thymelicus sylvestris. Lineage (NCBI taxonomy): Eukaryota > Metazoa > Arthropoda > Insecta > Lepidoptera > Hesperiidae > Thymelicus > Thymelicus sylvestris. Next base: position 4,559,331 of record OU426888.1, read on the forward strand.
CAAATTACGTATTAATAGCAGGATTAAAATCCTTCGATAAAAGCAGTTGAGGTCGTTCTTGTTTACCGTTCGTGACAGATGCCGTGTAACGTTACGTTACATCGAAGCATCTTGAAATTAAAATTAGCAACGACATATGAACCCAAACTAGTTTTGATGCTGGTGATACATTTTTTTACTTTTACAAAAGGCGACGAGATGACTGGTTTGTCAGAGAAAACGTCGCGTTGGTGCTTTATTTTAAATTGTGTTGTTGAAGTGTTTGTAACTATAGTCCCCGTGAACTAAGATGCCCAATTTGTCGTTTGCAATCACAGTGACACTAGAGATGTACAAAAAAATCGGTTCACGAAAGAAACCAATTTTTGTAACAAATCGATTCAAAATTGTAAGACCTTCTAATCGATTCGATAATTAAATTGTAAACTAAAAACCGTAACATTTAGGTACCTCCCAACTACCTCAATTGAGCTACATATCTCGTACCACGTATTCTCAATATTATGTATTTACGACTCCAATAAAATATTCTTTTGTTTCTTCCTAACAACTCATGCTGCTAGATATGCATGGAAATATCCGAGCCAGCAAACAAGCTGACTGACTGTCGTCGCTCATGAACATCAGCAACACCAAAAGCATCACTGTGCGTTGCCGGCTAAGAAAGAGAAGAAAAAGAAAGAAAGATAGATCATGATAGAATGAACTCATCCGCTCAGTTTCATAATAATATTTTGAGGTAATATTATGAGCGTCAGGGAAAAAACTACAGTGAATAAATTCTTGTTTATTTCGTAACACACGTTCATGTATACATAATTATTATTTTGTCGAAAAAAAAAGAATACCGCAAAAAGCTAAGCTACATAATTACATATAATATATTATCTGCAGTTTACTGTTCATGGAAGGCGAAGTGCCCATACATAATGGAAAATGTCCTTTGTTAGCATCCAATTCGTCGTGGTATTCTTGGGTACGTAATTTTAAATTCAAATGCAAGTAAATCATTTTTAACAAAGTAATTAAATTAATCAATTTTCATTTTTAAATTCCGATTATAGTAATATATCGATTATGATTGGTTTTAGAAACGGTTTCAGGCCGTCACATCACTTTGCGTCAGTTTTGTTTTAGGCCTCTTCATCTATCATTGTTTCGACGTCAAATATTTTTAATAAATTTTGCATAAATTATGATGTGAAGGGATTTTTACTAGATTATAACGTTTACTATGATTTATAATCAACGCCAATGAAAGTGAGTAAGGATTTTTAACAAATTTTGGAAAAATCCTTCGTCCGTAAGTATTCGACTATTCATGTCAAGTAAATGATTATTCCATTTCGCTCGAAGACGCCCATACAATGTTAGTTCATATTAATAAATGGCAGCTATCATTATGGGCATCTTAGATAATTTTGACTATAGTCTGGATAGCACACAAATCTTGAAGTTATATTAGTTTAAAATCGGGTGTACTTATATCGCTTCTTTGGCTTGTAACGCGTCGTTGACTCTCCTGGTGTGAAGATTTCTTATACTATACACAATATAAAAATAATAATGAAAAATATTGTTTTGCTTTTAATGATCCAATATAATATGACCTAAATTTTATTGTCTGTGGCTATAACTAGTAACCCGAGTTGCTATTAAGTACTGTAAGGCCAACATAGACCTACATATACATTTGCTTTTAGGATAACATTTTAAAACTACTCATTGCATAAATTTTGAAGTAGAATTCGCGGTCGACTCGCGTACAATTTAAATAATCGCCAAATATGCATGGCGAAAGTAAAAGTAACGCGGAATTTTAAAGTATCGACACCTTTAAATTGACACCGTAATATAAATTATGATAGCTGATAGCTTTGCCTTATGCATGACTCTTCTCGTAATTGGATATCGCACTGGGCCACGCTGCTCCATTGACGGTTTTACGGGTTACTGGCTAATCCACGTGTCATTTCGACCCCAGTTAGGATTGCCAACCATATAAAGTCGAAAGATTACAGTTACACTAAACGCAAAAATTAATTAGTCATAATGTTATAATAACTTTAATTATTGTAGGAAAAAAATACGTTTTGATAATAATAATTCTTGCTTGAGTCAGTCGCCAAGCGACTCGTGTACCGGCTGGGGCCTTGAGTTGAGAGCCTCTTCTTTCTTTCTTTCTTCTCTTGTTTGGCCGGCAACACATGGGTGATGTCTATCATATGGGCGTCAGTTGGTTTGTCCGGCTATTTCCATAATAAAATAACGAATTTATTTTCTCGTAAAATATTTATTTTTTTAATTGTACCTACTGTATTTCTTTTTAAAAATCATGATAAATGGATGGAAATGGACAAAATCTTGGCATCTCTTGCCTCAATTTATTATTGTTATAGCTATTTAGCAACCGTTGGTACTTAATAATAATTGTCAATTTAATCATAACATTCTTGCCTCTCCATTGATATATTAATATGAGATCTTTCTCTATTTCAGCTATGAACCAGAGCTACATCCGGGTGTTACGTATAAGCTATATAATCCTAGAGCCACATTAAAAATATTTTCTACGGGAGGTATTACAATAACAGGTTGGTTTTTTAAATTATTTTATGTATAAAGTATGTATTAAGATTTGTAAAGTAGGATTTTATTATTCAGATTTGACCACATAGCACGCTATATCAGAGTAACTACCCCAGAGAATAATTTTTCACTTTGGCTTTAATGTCAAATAACTTCATTCATTAATTTGCCTTGATCCATTTTATACGTAAAGTAATAGTAACTATATATAGATATTTGAATGATGAATAAACATGTAAAACACCTAAAAATAAGTGTTAATGAAGTTCAACCATAATTTATAAGCACTAAATTTTGCCGGGTTATATTAAAATTTATGGCCACTGTGGTTTCCAAGACAAAGGGGTTCGAACATTTTTGTATGGAACCTGGCATACCTACAAGTTTGCCATTTTGAAAAATATACCTCGTTTCGGCGGCCAGTGATGAAACATAATGTGCCAATAGACGGAATAAGTGATTACAATCAAAAAGTATTCAGTGATGAAGTGTCATAAATGATATACATTCTGAGATACAGTGCCACCAAGTTATCTGTGAAATGGCGAAAATGGGAACTAATGCCGCGCTATTCATAAGCTCTTTGTGCTCATTCATTTGACATTTATTACCTCTCGAATTTCGTCCAATGATTGGTCCAATGCGTCCGACAGCGCCCTCCTCCAATTCACAGATAATTTAAAGTTGGTGGCACTGTTCAAAAATAAAAATAATTATTAATAAACTCAAATATCTCAGAAAGAATCACTTACGATATTTCATCACTGAATACTTTTTGATCGGAATCACTTACAGCCTTACTTATAAACGTTACTTAAAATTTAAGAAACACTTAACAGCCATTTAGGGATATCTGTTACTTATAAACGTTGATTAGCTCTAATCAGTTGCTTAGAGGCGTTTTAAAGTAGCTGTCAAATTAATCAATAGCCCAGTACCGATAGCTCTAAAAACGGTAAAAAGTGGAAGAAAATTATAGTAGAATGAAACCTATTGCAAAAGGAAGAGAATATAACGAAGATTATAGGAAAAATAAATTACGGGCGATCTGAGGTCGGGAAGGGGGGGGGGGGGAGGGGGGGGGTTAAGGGAAAAAAATGGTTTATCTCGATTTCCGGAAAAACTACAAGTCCTATTGAAAAAAGTTGAATGGCAAAGTTGTAGGTAATAAAAAGATCTACAACTTTTGTATTTACACTTTTTTACATAACCTCAAAATTTATGTGAAAAATTCAAAAAACCACGTTTTTGGTTTTTTATTTTTATCTTTTACAAAAAATATTTTTTTTTCACGAAATTTGGTGAAAACTTACCTTTGTATGTCCTTAACATACTGTAATTTTTTTGATTCAAATAAATATTTTTTTCCACCTTATTTTGACCTTAAATCAAAAAAACAACCTTATTTTCAGTCGAAAAATCTCACGTCAAAATATCTGATTTTTTTTAAAAGTCGATAGTCCTCTTGTTCGTTGGAATCTCTACTTTCTAATGGTATATAAAAACTTATACACTACTATGGTAAATGTTCTCAGAAAATGCAATGAAACGACAACTATTTTCGCAAAAAAAATTCGGATTCCATTGATTGCATATAAGATTGCAAAAAACATGCGAAAATAGTAGTCTTTTCATTGCATTTTCTGAGAACATTTACCATATTAGTGTATAGGTTTTTATATACCATTAGAAAGTAGAGATTTTCGCAAAAAAAATTCGGATTTCATTGATTGCATATGAGATGGCAAAAAACATGCGAAAATAGTAGTCGTTTCATTGCATTTTCTGAGAACATTTACCATAGTAGTGTATAGGTTTTTATATACCATTAGAAAGTAGAGATTTCAACGAACAAGAGGACTACCGACTTTAAAAAAAAATCAGATATTTTGACGTGAGATTTTTCGACTGAAAATAAGGTTGTTTTTTTGATTTAAGGTCAAAATAAGGTGGAAAAAAAATATTTTTTTGAAACAAAAACATTACAGTATGTTAAGGACATACAAAGGTAAGTTTTCACCAATTTTCGTGAAAAAAAAATATTTTTTGTAAAAGATAAAAATAAAAAACCAAAAACGTGGTTTTTTGAATTTTTCACATAAATTTTGAGGTTATGTAAAAAAGTGTAAATACAAAAGTTGTAGATCTTTTTATTACCTACAACTTTGCCATTCAACTTTTTTCAATAGGACTTGTAGTTTTTCCGGAAATCGAGATAAACCATTTTTTTCCCTTAAACCCCCCCTCCTCCCCCCTTCCCGACCTCAGATCGCCCGTAATTTATTTTTCCTATAATCTTCGTTATATTCTCTTCCTTTTGCAATAGGTTTCATTCTACTATAATTTTTTTTCGTTTCAAAAATTATCGGCACTGGACTACAATGGCGAACCCTTGTTTAGGGCGCTAAGTAACACAATGGCGGCTTAAATATTGTCAGCTGCATCTGTTGTACCGTATCTACCTAGGACTGAAGTCAACAATGTTTTTTACTAATTGTAAGCTAGTTTATTATTTTGTCGTTTGTCATTTGAGTTCTTTGTGTTATGGATTGAAAATAATTTAATAACATGGACATTTTTGAAGACTCTAATAGGTAATAATTAGGTATAATATTATGTACTTTTCGTAATGAAATAGAAGAAATAAGGATTAGTAGTAGTTTTCTTGTTCGTCCCAATTAGCAGATCGCAATAATTTTTTTAGTAGAATTTTCCATTTTAAACACCGACATTCCGACAATCACAATCACAATAGAAACTCTTCAAACAAAACTTCACCAAAACACCACGTTCTACTAAGACAGCTGACTTTGTTTTTAACCGACGAACAAAAAGGAGGAGGTTCTCAATTCGACACGTATATATTTTTTTTATGTATGATCACGCAGCATTCGGCACAGGGTGGTCCGATTTTGATGATTCTTTTTTTAATGGGTATGTCTTGAAATTGGTCCCATATTTTTTTTTAAATTTTATTCCCACCCTAAAGGTACGAAAATAGGGGATGATTGATTATTCACCCACGGAATTTTTGCCCGTTAACCCCAATAACTTTGTACTGGATGATCAAATTTCGATGATTCTTTTTTTATTGAATAGTGTATTGAAGTTACTCTTGTTTAAATTTTGAAACAAAATTTTACCCCTAAAGGTACGAAAATAGGGGATGATTGATATTTCAACTACTACATTTTTACCTGGTAACTGAAACTACCACCAATAATTTATTATTAATAATAAGTATTATAGCAACTAAAAGTAAAAAAATAATTACCTACTTTTTAACAAAAAATAAAACCAACGAAAAAAAAACTGAAAAGCAAAAAATTAAATAAACCATTTAGTATTATAAATTAAGATCCAAAATTAACAGTAAATAAATAATTTTGAAGCGGTGCCAAACCAATGAAAAAACAAACGGCGAAAAGATGTGCGCCGCGCTGCTGCTGCCGCCATGTGCATTGCATGCCGCTGCCCCTCATAAAATGAACTTTATGTAATTAATTTTGGTTGTTTGGCACGGTCTCAAAATTATTTATTTACTGTTAATTTTGGATCTTAATTTATAATACTAAATGGTTTATTTTATTTTTTGCTTTTCAGTTTTTTTTCGTTGGTTTTATTTTTTGTTACAAAGTAATTATTATTGATGAAATGTTGCTATTATGAGGCTTATGTTCGATATTTGCAGCAAAAAAATGTTTTTGTGCTGTCAACATGTGGCAGTGCCCACAGAGTAAAATATTTTTTGGGTAGTTAAACGTTAATTAGCTAAGTCAAGCTTAATTAACGTTTTTAAGTAGAAAATATTTAGTTATTGCTTAAGGCGTTAAGAAGTGAATAACTAATCAGTCTATCGACTGACACATGTTGTATCAATGTCCGCTGAAACTAAGATTTTGTTTTATTTTTTACTTTTTTTTTACTTAGAATATGTTAATGTTATGGTTTTGAAATCAAATATCTTAGAAAGTATATCACTTACGACATTTTATCACTAAATACTTATTGATTGTAATCCCTTATTTCGTCGATTGACACATGTTTCATCACTGGCCACCGAAACGATTTTTTTTCAAAATGGCGGTAGATACCTGTAGTTATGCCAACTAGGTTTAATGCCGTTTAATACAAATAATAATTATTATAATCGGCTCTTAAAATGTAAGTACTATTATGTCTTCTGGTATGTAAGAGAAGTTTGGTCGAATCTGCCGTAAGATGCTTATTGTTAGATTAGATTAAAATAAAATAAAAACAGCCGTCTTATTATTATTTCTTTATAGCTAATCTTTTAAATATTTAAATTATTATTTTATTACTAAGCAATTAGTGTTATTACTGCTATTATAATCTTTCTGTGAAGCCTGCCTGGTAAACTGCAATCCTTTTGTTTTCCTTCAGAATTAGCCCATTGTTACGGCGGCATTGTTACGGCCAGGTAGATCGGCACGCTGTAGTTCAAAGTATTTTTTTGGTTTAAAAACAAGCTTTCTTTCTGTTTCCGTTGAGCTATGAGATTAAAGTAATTTTACGGGTGATCCAGATTCTACTTTATCGTTCAAAAGGTCATTTCTTATGTTTGGGAGCTTTTGGCATCTTCGGAAGTTAATACCGATTCCCCGAAGATCTAATGCTTGCTCTTGGTACTGAATCTCTCATTAAAGTCAAAGAACAACAACCTAATTAAAAGAACCGTATGTTTGAATAGATAGATTAATAGAGGGAATAAACGTGCAATTCATGAAACGCCTGATACAAATTAATAGCAATGTGGATGCGAGAAGTAATATTTGTAAATCCATATTATTATGTTTTCTGAATCGGCCGAGGGTATGAAGGGGAATTGCTCCTAAATTTGTACGCTAAAGTTGCCGCGCGCCTAAGATTGTTTTGTAGGTTTGTTATGCGATTATAACATGAAATTTAAAAAAAAAACCGGTTCCGGATACAAAACTATTCTTGCAAGCGCATATTTATTACAAATTTTTAATTTTTAAAGATATTTTAATGATTCTTTGACATTTTATAACTAATCAAATAATAAAAATTATAAACTTCTCTATACAGACAATGTACTATTCTACACAGGCAGGTAGTCACATAACATAACACTTATTTTTCGTAAGGTTTAAACACTGAATTACTGTAATTTTGTTAACAAATTGTATTAATGTTCCAGCTCGAAGCGTGAGCGACGTGCAGTCGGCGGTGGAGCGGATCTTCCCGCTGGTGTACGAGTTCCGCAAGATCCGGTCGGCGGCGGACGAGGAGCTGCTGCGGCAGAGGCGAGCGGCGCGCAACCCGCCGCCGCCCGCGCCCGCCGCGCCGCGCATCGACCCCATGCAACTCGTCACGCTCTCCGACGACGACGACGGCGACGGCGACGCCTGGGAATGACGCCGCCGCCCCCGCCCCCTCCGCCCCCCGCGCGCCGCGACCCAACCCAACTGAAACTCCGTTTGGCATACGGCTCCAGCCGTCGGTTGTAACTTTAGTGCGATCGCGTGTGAATTGTCGGCGAGCTCCTTTCGGTTCATGCCAAAGATATTTATTAGAGGAGGTGCTTCGCGCTTGTCGACCGAGCGACGCCCGACGGGCGCTGCGCTTGCTGCGACTCGTTCTACGAATGTATCGATTTCGTGACGCTCCTGTGACCTCGTATGCGTAGGTGACGGCGATTCGTTTGTCGATACCGAATTGTCGTGAATGGAAGATAAGTTGAGAATAAATCTCGATACCGATACTCAGTCTCGTTTTTCATTTGCCGTTATGATTGATGAATATGTAGTGATAATAGTGTTCACAATAATGATTTGTTCTAAGAAAATGATGACTGAATGTTTAGTTAGATGTTAGAGATTGTAAATACGAAAGCTTAGACATTATACGTTTCATTAAAACACGTTTGTTTCATTGAATATTTTAATAATGTTTTAAGTTAAAAATATGTATCAAAGTGCTTTAGAGGGGAAAAAAGATGTGGAATAATTAGTAAACATTACGAAATTATCATAGCATTGGCTATTACCCATGTGTAATTACTGCTCACGCACGTTCTATTGAACACAGTTATTTGTATAACAAACACATTTCCATTAGGTTTAGGCGCAAAATGTCCAGCGTGCACAAAATGCTTAATAAGCATAATACATATATTATTGCACTTACTATATTATATTTATCTGTAACAAAATATTCAAATTAATTTTTACATTTTGATAATTAATTGGACCATTGGACATTTTGCGAATTGGACATTCAGCGCCTCAACCTATTCTAATAAATTGACCGTTATTACCCGACAAAACCTAAGAGGCAGGGTTAGGATTCCAGACTGATTGTGTGATGTTTACCTTCAATTCAACATGGCGCCCTCCAGAGATTATAAAGTCAGAAACTCTGATTAAACACTTTAATCTGAGGTCGGAAATTAGAAGATGACAATAGTCTCACTTTTCACAGCACATTTTTTACGTAGACGTGTTTTCGATTATAACTGAGTATTATAATTATTATATCTCGTAAATTTTTTGAATTCATGATTAATTAATCTTGGTTTTAATCTCTTGGCCAGTAAACACAAACTCCTTGAGCACTACTGAGCACGGGTCTCCTCTTGACGAGGCCTAGAGGCACACTCCATGCTGCTACATGCTGTTGATGGGAAATATACAATAAGGTGGCTACTAAAGAAACTATTCTTTCAATAAGACTTGCATTTCAATACATATGTAGAAAGAATCAAATATAGAGATTAAAGAGATAGAAGAGTTTTAAATAGTAAAATGGAAGCGCAAAATTGACACAATTTGAATCCCATTTGTTGTGAAGTTATGTGTCGGAGTCGTGGGTGTCGTATTCATCGCTGGTGTAGCGCGGGTGGGGCGCTCGGCGCAGGAGGGGCGGCGCCCTGGGCGGGGGGCGCTTGGCGGGCGGCGAGCGGATGTACGCACTGAGGTCCACCACAGCCAGCCTGGGCGTTCGAACTGCTGTTGTACCTGCACATTTACAGTATAGATACAGAAATATACCTACTATCTAGTCTACTGTATGTTAGTATATGATAATTATAGGCAACTGGGTTGTGAGTGGATAGAATAAATTCATACATTTTAGTAACACTTATTTGCTAACTCCAAAGCTAAATTACTTAAATTGTATATTTCTCATTTTCTGCTTAATGCATCGGGTGTAACGTACCTACCCGTCGCATACATTGTGAAAGGACCCGAACCGATCAGACCCGAGTGAGACCGCGATGAATTTCGTATATAAATAAATAACGCTTACACTCATACCCTCGCAGTAGGTTTGCCTGTGTCGCGGGTGGCATGGACTACACAAATTAGACATCACTATTATCACCCATGACCCGAGTAAAAAATATTTATCTGTCACAAAAATACCTGTTCCGACCGGGATCGAACCCGAGACCATTCGCTTTGCAGGAAGGGTTTTTTGGAATGGATAGTTGCTGTTGGATTTTACAGCTTCACGCGGATAGGTGCAGGCAACGTAGTGATTAAGTACTCTGTGGTGCAGGCAGGGTCGCTACCAACTAGGCCACATGGTCGTCAAATCGTATAGGTTATAGGAACCGTAAATACCTTTAATAACAGGCAAGAGATTGTCAGCGGGCTGCACGGTGTTGGGCCGCGGCCGCAGCACGCCGCGTGCTCTGTGTGGCGCGGTGCGCGGGGGGAGCGCGCGGCACAGCGGCGGCGGGGAGGCCGGCAGCTGCGGCTCCACCACGCGCGCCGCCAGCACGCGCCGCTCGGGAGACGAGCTCGGGGATCTGCAGATGAGAAAACAGTTATTATTAGATTTGTAGGACTACAAATCAATAAACCCTTAATTTACCCTTATAGCTCTATGTGACCTATGTCATTGCAATCAATGTTGCAATTCTCGGTAGTTCAAGTTACGATTTAACTGTAGAAAGGATTATTATTACATTAGAGTAGGCAAAATCTCTAAGGTATCAGGTATATCTACTTATTGTATATAATTATCCTGATGTCAGAGAAAGTACATGGGGGTACCGGGTAGGTACCTATAAGAAGCGATGATCTTGTGTTTGGGACTTGACACTACTGCACTAAATAAAGAGAGTACCTACTATCCATTTTGTAGCTATTACGTCATTGATTAGCAGGTTGAGGGTGTACCTATTCAACATGAGCAGAAGTTTGCTTTGATTCAAGGAAGAACGTAGATCCCTTCCGTTTTTGCAGTACCTACCTACCTGGTTATAAATAATTCATAATAAATATTAAATATATAAATAAATAAAACTACGTAGGTTACAAAATACAAAACATTCTAACCTCTCCCTTTCATAGACCGGGCGCCTGCGGCGTCTCCTTCCCCGTGCATCTTTTTTTTTGCTGGTGCTGATTCGCGGCGGGATCACGCCTATATGCCGGTAATAGTCGCAGAGTGCTTTAGCTAGAGATCTTCCGATTTTAGCGTCTATATATTTTGGGTTATAGAAATTATTTATTCAATAACATATATGTACCTACCTACAGCTATGTTACACACTAGCCACTAGGAGGAATTGATCCACTTGCGACATACTATCCAACCAGGAAATATGAACAATAAATTTAAATAGGATACAGGCTTCCTCAGTGTAATGCAGGTAAGGTCCCTTGGTGGTGAGTCGTCGGCCGCCCATGGAGACGAGCAGACTGTAGCCGTCGACGGCGCCGGTGGGCAGGGCGCGCCGCGCCGCCCCGGCCAGCAGGCTGTCCGCGTTGTACAGGCACGAGTCCGCCTGCCACGCCTCGATACGTGCACCGAGGAACTTCGGCAGCACTGCGTGACGCTCGAACCTAATAGACGACGTTAAAAAAATAAAAAGAGCCATAATTTGACAAGAAAGGATAGACCCGTCGCCGTCACGGGTCGCCATCGGTACATTTCACGCAAAAAAAGAAATATAATTGCGCCATCTCATTTGATGCAAGCGTAGATGTGTGCATTTTTTACTATGTAGGTACCTAATTAATTGAGTATATACTCATATTTACGTACTTTAGTTAAGTAATTTATAAGTATTTACTAACCGGTATACATCATCGTATGAATTTCCTCGTACAAATACTCCTTCATGACTTATGTCTGCGTGGAGGTCAATAATGAAATCCAACTGTAGCGTCTGTAACATTATTAATCTATAGTAGTTTCATGAATCCTATTCAGTTCAGGATCCTATACGAAAATGGAGATGAAACCTAATCAGTTATTCGCGCTGAATTTATAATGATTGAATTGAGACATTAAGATTAGGTATGAATTGGTTGTACTTACCTATCCTATCCCTAGTAATGAAGAATAATTATAACTAGGGGTGTAGCCATGGGCGTAGCCAGGGGGGGGGTTTCGGGGGTTCAAACCCCCCCCGAAAAGTTAAGTACTGAAATTTTTATGTGCTAATAAACCCTTAAAAAACATTTTTCTCGACGTCATTCCGAATCGAATGAGCTATCGCACATATTTTTAGGAGCTTTATTTATATTAAACACGTTTTTGAACTTTTTGACTAAACTAATAAGAGATGCCACTACATACGTCGTGAGAAAAAATAAAGTCTCAATTTTCTTTAGGGTTATTTTATGTACTTTTAGTCGTTGTATTTTCTTGAAACCCCCCCCCCCCCCCCCGCGAAACTTGAACCCCCCCCGAAACTAAAACCTGGCTACGCCCATGGGTGTAGCTATCGCCATATCAACCGTATCTATTATACGGGGCCCCTAGCGTATAGGGCCCCCCACTAACACTCCCAAAAAAGCTCGCCAGTGGCCTATGACCTCTACAGTTGGCACTCTTTTTACAATATATTTGACAGCTAACGTTGAGGGGCCCCTACAACACATTGATATGGGGCCTCCTTAGGGCTAGCTACGCCACTGATGATAACGATAATATAATTATTTCATTACAATAATCTTACGACACTTACCTTTTCAGATGTAAGTTTGGTGACATGATCATTAATAGCAACTAGTGCGGGGTGGGCGAAGCTGGTCGCTCTGTTCCAGCTGCGGTTGGGGTCCGAGCCCAACAGGTCTGACCGATAGTTGCCCAGAAATACTCCGTCAGGGTTCACCATGGGCACCACCTGTTAGGTTTATACTTATACTTTATATTATGACATAATATTTGTGTCTTGTGTTAATATTGGTGATGATGATAGGTAATAATGATGCTAAGTTGATAATGGTTCTGTCTGTGTATGTCCTTATCTGATAAAAAATAGAAATGGAATGTTGCGTAAGTTAAAAAAGCTCATTCATGAAAATTGTTGAACATTAGGCGGACCTTCATAAGTTCTGCTTGAAAAACAAAGGAAACATAAAATAACATTATCAAATAATATGATTTATGGGCCCCGTCCAGGACATTCTCAGTAGTATTTAAAAACTAACGCAATTTTCCTTACTTGTATAACGATCCCATTTCGCAATGCACATGCTTTCTCTGAAGAACTTCCAAGATAATCGAGGAAACCTAAAAGAGCACGGGGTAATTTAATTCTTCTTACCTAATTAGTTAGCTGGTACATACTGATAAATAACTGCGGAGCTTTTTACAACCATTTATTTAACTTGCTTTGATCGTGAGTTCGTTAGCATATACAGGTCAAAACATGCAAGCTGAATTTGAAGAAATTCTCCTCCAACTTTGTGCCCAAAACATTAAAAGCTTGTTTTTAAATTATTTTAAAATATTAATAGTAGGTATCCTTACAAACCTTGGCAGACAAAGGATGCGGGAGGCTGGCCTCCGTGAGCCCGCGCCAGTATCAATACCACTCGTTTCTTAACCTCCTCTCCTTTCCCCTTCGTACAGTTATGTTCATCCTTATTTTCCTTATCTTTAAAACTTAAGTCCCCAATTGTTATCAGATCTATACGACGTTTTTGCTAAAACGAGAGGACATAGTGAACAAATTATTTCGGTGATTTTTTTTGTTTTTGAATCGACCTGTATTACAGTTAGTACTGTCCCTGCCGAATGAGAGATTGAGGATTCAATTGTTTCATTTTATACCCGCAATGTGAGAATTAGAAATCAGACAGTCTCATAAACTTACATACATACATTTGGAAGCCAAATGAGCTCTACTGCAAAGCAACAAGGGAATCTTTTTTATATCACTGCGGCCTGAGTTAGTAATTGGATTCAAATCTAGTAAGATATTGCTGGGTTTTTGTATGTACCAAAGAAAATTTTCAATAATATATTTTAAATGTACGGTAAATAGCGGAAGGTTCGCCCACTTATCATATTAATATTAATATTACAAATGTGAACGTTTGTGAAGATGTTTGGATGTTTGATCCGATATCCAAGCGCGGGAAGCCACGGGTATACTTAAATCTAAATTAATTAAAAATTTCGTTTCGAAACCACTCTACCGCGGGCAAAAGCTAATGACTTAATAAAGCTCATGCAAACCTAGTGTAAGTACTTAGAGCAGTTTTCTTTAGCTCTTCGCTGAAAATAATTATTGCATAATCTTTTAATACAAACTGCGTGACTTACCGTAGTTTTAGCAATTTCTTCTCTAGTGGCAAAGGCCATCGATCGTTTCTCCCACAACGCCAGATATTTCTGAAGTCTCGAATAGGAGTACGGAGCAGCAGCCGCGAACTGATATACATCCTCTTCACGATCGAACCCGAACGCGAAAGTGAGGATCTTGCGACCACGATGGACCAGCGAGCGATGGTAGAAGAGCAGGCGTCTCGGAATTCGCTGCCTGAGTTAATGTTAAGTAACATGATATAACTATTATGTACTCAAAGCTAAAAAAAGAGACTATGGTACAACTAGCTGAACGACGCTGTTGGACCATGAACACAACACAACTAACTGAAATGTTGAAAGAGGTTGTTGCTGAACATATTTTTATAACTTATTTATATATTTGTTTAACGCATATTTCGTGTGATCAATGCTTTTGTGGTATTCCAGTAGGAGTGGACAAGTAGAAGTAGAGTTGACATCAAATTATAGTAATATGCGAAGACCTTAAAACGGTTAAGATTGAACAGATTTTTACAAATATTTATTGTATGTGTTAGATTTTTTAAAATTGGTTGATAAAAATCACCCTCAGTCTTATGGAATAAGGTCAATTGACGACATAACATTATTGTTATTCTTGGCTTTCACGTATTACAAAATTATAACTTAATGGAAGCAGCCAGCCACTTATGTGTAATTAAAAACCGACGTGAACTTCCTGAAGGTGATGTTTGAATAATCAACGTGTAGCAAGAACCAGAGGATAATAATATGAAGCACACACGCACTTAGAATGCAATGCTCAAGTACCTGTGAGAGTTGGGCCACGAAACATACGCAGTGTTTATTCACTTTTACGGCGAACAACCTGCGACGCCAAAATTCGTGCGAAACGACGTTTCTGATGCTCGAGAGCGTGACGTAAGCTCTACCGATACACATTTTTGTTTTTGTCGCGTCGCAGATGGTAACGCCGGTTTCGTGGCTTTAGCTCTACATTTCTATACAATTTTGTTTTAGTCGCAAGACGCGTTGCAGTCGCATCGCGGTTTTCTTGGCATGAACGCAAGCGTTATTTCTGAGCCGATTTTTACAACAGCTTGAATGTACCTATGTTAGATAAGTTTTTGCTATGTTACTTACCATTTTTGTCGCGATGTGGAGCGCACCAGAGGTGTCATCTCTCCATTATATAGTGTGAATTCTTTGCCCAGGTTTACTATGTTAAATATTACTCGCTGAAATAAAAAATAAATGAACAGACCCATTTTCCTGAACTTGAAAGAAATGACTTAAATTAGGAGCATGAGGTTTCATACAATTTTTTTATGAAAACTAGGAAAACTTATCGCCAGAGTTCTAAAGTTATGTCAAGTAGGCGGTTATCTACGAAAAAGTTTTTGGAAATAGCAATAGATAAAAATTAGGCATCAGTATCAGGCAAATGAAGGCATCAATATCTATGACGCAAGTAAAATCTACTTAGGTACCTGGTCCTGTTTCACATTCTCCACGGTGAAGTTGAACCAGAACCGTGACCGCGGGCGGCAGGTGTCCGGCCGCACGTACAGGTCGTACTCCAGCTCCGTGACGTGGTCGGCGCGGCCCAGGTTGCCACACTCGAAGGCCGCGTCGAAGCACAGGTGACCGCGCTTCGCCTTGCCGCTGTGACCCGGCGGCCGCACGATCAACCGGTTCAAGTTACCCAACCCGCCTTCTCCATCGCTCTCCTCGCTGTCTGTTTAAAAATAATTCAGTCAGTCAGTTGTTTTTTGACGGTCATGGTTGGTAGTCAACTCCTTAATTTAAATACCATTAGGATTCCGAACATAAATAGTTGTGTGCTCAAGCTCGTCCACATTGGCGGCCATCGCCAATATCGGATTGCACTCGGAATGTGAAACAAAGACCCTACACCTCCAGGCTATACAAACACAAATAGATTAAGAGTTAAAAGTCGGTTCGGCAATGCCTTAGTAATTCACGATACGTAGGCGTCTAAGGAAAACAGTTTACCTCACACGCTATCAGTTGAAGCTATTTGCTAGTCAATTGAAAATTTACACATAACGCGACGCCGGGTAACTAGAGTGAACTGGTAAATTGTGTGCAACTGTCTCCGAATAAATTGATCCAAGTAGGTAAGCTAATTATCAAACTTTATTATGGAAATAGCCGGCAAACCAGCTGACGGTCCACCTGATAGTAAGATTATCCGGTAATTACTTACCCATGTTTCGCTTCAGGGATTTAGCCTTTTATTAACAGAGAGTATACCTAGTTGCACTGTAAATATTGTTACTTGTTTATTATCCATACTTCCATACTTACTATACTTACTAATATTATAAATGTGAAAGTGTGTTTGTTTGTTTGTTTGTCCGTCTTTCACGTCGCAACAAAGCTGTTATATGGTATGGTTTTTATGTGTGGAGATAGTGAGGAGGGTGGAGAGTAACGTAGGCTACTTTTTACCACGATAAAACATCCCCATGGTAAGATCGATATTCTGTTAGTTGCTAGATATTTAGTGTCGGGTGTTGTTAATAGATGGCGTTATTAAAATTCATTTGCAAGTTCTGAATCACGCTATCAAATGATACATGTTTATATAAGTCATAGGCAACTAAATCTAACTAAGTAAAAGTAAGTAGGATTTGTAAAAAAACGATCTCTACCGCGGGCGAAGCTGCGGGCAAAAGCTAGTATTTTTATAAAATACGTTTCAATCTTTTTTTTTATTTGTAACCCCATACAGTTAAACCTTACCTATAAGTCACTTTATTTACTTAGGTACTTACTGGAAAAAATCGTGTACGCCACTCTATCACATTTTCCGTCCACTGGTCAATTTTGACCACTAAATATTGGCTTTGTCAACAAGATTCGAAGAGAAAATTCGAGGAGAAAATTGAATAAGTAAACAATTAAAAGCACCAACTCTTGTTTCGAGTTTCAAAGCCCGAAACGGAGCACCATGAGGGTAAATTGACTCTATCTCTATGATGGCTAGTCGCAAAAACAAAAAGTCCGTTGCCCTGACCGGCAGTGTTTGTGAACTCGCAGTAATTCTGGTTTTCCGACCGAAACACGTAAAAAAAATGCTATGGTTAATATTAGAAGAAAGGTAGCACGTAATAGCTAGATAACCACCCAAAAAATAATTCGGACAAGTGCGAGGTCCCGTATGTTGATTATGTATTTACTGTTTTTTTTTGTTGTTTTCTTTAAGACCATTTCTTATAGGTTTTTCTGTAATGTATAAGAAAAGAATTATTTTTTGTATTTTTAAAATTCTAGCCTAATTAGTTACGGAGAGGGGAGGCGGTAATGATCAATTTTCGTTCTTTCTTGAATAATAATATTAATACATACTATCCATCTTAGAACTATAACAAAAACATATTTAAGATTGTTACAACAAGCCCTTTCATTTGATATGCCATACGATACGGTTTGCAAGACAGTTTTATTTTTTTTCAAAATTCAGTTGTTTACTTTATACCTTCGTCTATGGGGTTCCATTTTTCGTTGTTTTTTTTTTTTTTTGTTTATAAAGACACTTAAACGTTACGCATATAATGCATTTACTTACACAAAAAGACAAATAAATAATTATTCAACTAATTTTTCTGTCATATCTCTTGAACTCTATAAAATTATATATCCATTTACTAAACTGGAATTGGATACATACAAATTCAATCTATTTAATGTAAAAGAAAAATAAGGAAATGATAAAAGCAATAGGTTTCGATCATGGTTGTGTTTCACAATTGCAGTGGCTACAGTCACGCGAACTATATAAACCAAGATAGTAAAGTTGAAACATTTAAAGTACCTTTTTCTAACAATCATAAAAAAATATTAGGTAGGTACCTAATATACCTAAAAATAAATTTTGTCCATTTATTAATTGATTAATATTAACATAAAAATGTTTGTTTTTGATGTGACCTAAATATATTAATTTGTGTTCCGATGTCTACTATGTACCTACCTATACCTAATACGAATTACCATTTAGGTTGTTGGTGACTTGGTGTCGCATAGTGTTATTATTACTTAATATTATTACAATACTATTATAATATCTTACCTGACATTATTATTTACTTTATCATGGTGTTACTTCTTCGTGGACTCCGTTCTTTCCTTCTAAATAAGACACCACTAAGGATCGATGAGACGGATATTCGATAACCAAATACTCTCTTTATCCTCACAAAGGACATCCCTTGTTGCCACGATACGACACCAAAGGACATTTTGCTCCTTAATAATATCAAAATCTTAATATTGTTATGACTAACCTTCCATGTGTTAGTTGCTAAGCAACTAATTTCTTGAGGTTTCTCCTGATTAATCACAAATCGGTGATAGTGTTTTCATGTTTTAATCTAATATTAAGAATTAAAACAATTTTGTATAGACGATGTAATTTTCTATCATAGATATCCCAGTAAAATTTTTGTAATGACGCAGTCATTTGAATGAATGAAAATATGGGCAAGTAGCCAAAAAATTGCAATAAGGAATGGTATAGCGATGCAGTAGGTGTGTTGTCGGTTGTCGGCAATCCCATTACACTAATGGTTCTATGAGCCATACACGTTGCTAAGCATTAATGTTCGCTCACAAAATCATTTAGTACCTACTCAGCATTTATTGCATATGTAAGGAAGTAGTCACGTTTCACCATCCTAGATTTTACTAAATATAATAAGTAAAATAAGTAGGTAAATATTTATTTATTTGTTGTTATAAATCGGCTGTATTTTTAACCGACTCCAAAAAGACGGAGGTTTTCAATTCGATTGTATTTTTTTAATGTTTGTTACCTCAGAACAGATTTTGATGATTCTTTTTTATCGAAAGCTGGTGCTTGTCATGTAGTCGCACTTAAAATTTGAGCGAGATCTGACGAGTAGTTTTTGAATTATCCTTAATTTTGTAGTCGGTTATTTTTTGTCAGGCTGAGATTTGTGATTCCACCAGACTTGTGTGACTCTGTGCTTTTAGCTATAATGCATGTACTAGTGCAGTAGTAAGTAATAACGTACTGTAAATTAGAAAATATTATCAATTAAACTTAAGATTCCATCGGAGATTTGCGAGGTAGCAAAGTGGTGCGTGAAGAAAAACTACCTGTAGAGTTATGTCATGTTCGTAGCCGCGCGTAGCTCCGTAGCGTCGGGTAACTTCAGTTCTATAATGTTTAATTTGAGGCCCAGAATGGAGCTCTGTGAGTGGAATCCTAGCAATATTATAAATGTTAAAATTTGGTTTATGAGAATGTATGGACGTTTGACTCTTCCATACAAAAAGTACTAAACGGATTTTTATGAAATTCAGCAACCCATGTAAACAAACCAATCCAGGTAAACCATGATATACTATTAAACTCGCGCTAATAATTTTATATTTATCTACTTAGAAATAAAAAAAAATCTATTCTATTCTACTTCATTTCTTGATGGGTTACACCCGACCCTAGTTACGTTAGGTACGTACGGTTAGTGGAAAATTAAACGCTGTACGATATGAACATTGTTATTTAATTAAATATTATTCTTATAATACCTTACAGTAGTACGAGTAATATCTAGCCATCACAACGTCTCGCGCACCGCAAACATGGAACAAAGCCCAAAGTTACTACAATATTGAACAGATGTGGGTTACCCACACATACAAAATGTTTTACCACTAAACCTACTATTTACAGTTCCCATTTTATTCATATTTATGTTTTTGTTACATTGCCATTATACATAACAGTAGAGAATCATTACTTTTTAAATATAATGTAAAGAATAAAGTTAAACATAACAGTGCATTATAGTTATTTTATTTGACCTAACAACAAATATACATATATTCAATACAATACAATACAAATTATCTTTATTGTACACAAAAATTACAAATGAAAACATACAAAGAACAATACATCAATACACATAAAGAACACCATTGAAAGATTTTTTATACTAGAATTGCCTCCTTTTGCTAGTAAAATTATATTATCATCACAAATATTAAATAAAATATTTTTTGTTAAAACATATTAAATTTACTGTAGATATCATACGCAATAGGCTTTTATCAAAGACATTATGCAAAAGTTTATATAAATGAACTAAAAAACCTTCTTTACATCATCGTAAGTTGATCGGAAATAAGATTTTATACAAATATTCAGACTTAGATATAGCAGTAGCAGTTTCAAGTTCAGCGCGCTTCTTACAAAATAGTTTTTCATGGCCCGATTAGAATAAATACATCAATGAACTAACAATACAAATTACAGTACAGTCCCATCTATTGATAAAACTGAAAAGTGTTTTATTTTATAAAAGATATCCAAATCTAAATAGCTATGGAATTTTACAATTTATAATATCGTAGCTAAGAATTCACATCTGAAAGATTTTATAAGACAATTTTATAAAGGTGTCGACGTGTAAAACCTACAGTAAATGACATTAATAAAATTGGTATATTGGAGAATATCAGCATTTTTTAATTTTGATCTTGTGGTAAAAAGAAACTTAAATTTTATTTTGATCCGACGAATTAAAATAATGATAATGCTATAAATTTTTCAAAATTATCAAGCGAATCAATTATTATCAATCAAGTTTAATTGTTATAACTGCCTTAATTTAAATAAATAATGGCTTTATTCATGTAATAATTTTATTTTATTCGTGTAATACTTTTAATTTTATTATCTACCTATAACAGCTCGACGAAAATGACAAGAAATATAATTGTCATAAAAAATATCATTAAAAAAAATATCTAATAATACAGACGTGCATTCTAGTAGACACAGAGAAATTACAGTAGGTTTTAGGTAATTCCTACATACTTCTTAAGTGAGTAGATACGTATAACAACTATAGACTTCGTCGAGTAGCTTCGGGGACATGATTAAGTACTTATAACATTAATGCTGGGACGCTAACAACATTTTTATAAAATATACGCATTAATAGTGTAATATCGAAAGAAGAAATATGAAAATACGAAGAACAACAACGACATCAACAACAATTTATGATATAGACGAAAACACTGATATATTATATTGTCTCTGAGAAAATCGAAAAATTCCATTAGACTAATAATACTTTATGAAATAATAGTTAGGTACGCTCCCAAATGTGTGCGACCTATTTTTAGTTACTAACACAATAACTCAAGCTGCGGATATGCAATAGAGAATAGCAAGTGTTTCTTTTTAGATTTACTTTTTAGACTTTGTATCTGTTTGACTGAGAAATTGTAATTTATAAATTTAAAAATGAATAAAGTTTTTAAACAGTATCAAACAAATTGTTGTTAAAAGTACAGTAGTTTTTTAACAAATAAGTATCGAAACAGATACCCGTTTTGTAAAAGTACAAGAAATTTAATATCACTATCCAGAATTAGAATTTTGAATATGTGCATGCCTGCGATGAATACATGCTTAATCTCTATTGCATCTGTAGCATATCTATAGGAATAGAAAAAATCGTTTCATTATGACACAACATAAATAGTATTTGGGCAAGTCCGTCGACTATGTGCACTTTGCCGATAAAGAACTAATCAGTCAATCAATTAGTCATGTAACTAAAGCAATTCACCGGCCGTGGGCATTGGCGATTGCCCTAGAACAAATCCTTGTTACAAGGCTGTCCCAGGATGTAGTCCTCTGACGCACAAGGAGTTCTCGTATCAGGGTTGCTCGGCATCGGTGTAGTGCGAGGGTCCTTCCACGGAGCACACGGAGTCTTCTGGCGTGCGCGAGGCGTCTCCCGCCTCGCTCGCCTCTACCACACTAGTGCTGCCACCTTTGTTCTTGCCCCCGCGTCGCGCTTGCAAAGCCTGGCCCAAAATAATCATCAATTATTTTATTTTTTTTCGTTTGAGTCATGGAACGTTTGCGTGGTATTAAAACTCTACGATTATGGAATAAATGAAACGAAATGAAATAATATAAATGAAACTAATAACATCTACTATAGGGTTGTAGTGAAGTAAACTTTTTGGAAGCTTTAAGCTTCCTTTTAACGATCGGTTATTTATTAACAATGAAAATAATTCCATAAGGATTTGAAAATTAGGTATATATTTATATTTAATATCAGAGAAATACTAAATTATTAAAATATAAAGACTGACTGTTACATAAAACGAAGCACGCTGGAAGAATAGAAAGCCTAAATTTACTGAAAACATAACAATAAGCAGTTATGAGGCGCATCACTCAAATTTCGGATTTTCAGAAGTAGCTTTGGCATTAATAATGCACAATGTACAGTACAATAATGAGTACTTTCCGATACCCAATATTGCAAAGAAGAGTCCTGAATCCAATCATTCTGCCAATTGTTTTCCGAATTACACAGAAAGCGGTCATCTGGATCGTTGCAGACAGACAGAGAGGTGCAGATCAAACCAGTCGGCAACGTGGACATGGGTCTGTGCGGGGGAGGGGGGAGGGGGGGGGGGGGGGCGCGGGGCAGGCGCCGTGGGGACATGCGGGTGCTCCATTTCAGTGCACATGCTATATACTTCACATTCCTTACCTTTTCACGACTGCCCTTTTTCTAAAGTTGGAGTGGGATGGAATACGAAACATCGATTAATGACAATGATGATACAATAAAATTCACATGATAGAAAAGGGGGTTTACGTTTATATAAACTATTCGACATACTATCACATATTTATGCAATAAAATGTGATAACTATTCAGTTTCTTGTTGAAACATAGTTTAAACTGTAACCTACGTATTATAAGAAAGAAGGAAACAGGCTTGGCATTGTATTTTACCTACAGTATGAGTTAAAGGTTCACAAATACCCACGGACTTTCTTCACTAAAACAACACAGAACATGATACGGGTAGGTACCTACATCGAATCCTTCTACTGTTTAAGACAAATACATTATCTAAAGTAGGTATACAGTAGCTAAGAAGAGAGAAAGATAAATACAATACAACTAATCTATGTAGTTAAGAGTTGCTGAAAGTAACACACATTACCTACTTTAAGAATGTTACCTAATACTACTTATAAGTATATTCTATATTAATAATCCATAAGATTGTAGAAATCAAATAATATTTTATTAATAATTTTTCCGTTGCTATCATTAAATAGTAGCAAGAAGCTAAGTTGTGATCACGTGGCATTAGATGAACTTTTTCGACCAATCATAGGCTTGATTGACGTTGACCTTCGTAGCCACGTAGCCACTCGTAGGTAGGTCACTTCGACCAATGATAGGACGCAGATATTCATCCAAGGATCAACTCCTCCACGTACTTACAGATGAATGGGTCATACAAATAGGCCAAGAGAGCCAAAACACCCTTACTACGTTTTTTACTATTCCAAGTTTATTTTAATAGTTAAAATTGATTATTTTAATACAACCAGGTTACCCTAATATCGGTGACGTCGACTTTATTCACATGAGTTAATTCACCCAGGTGTCTTAAGTCTACTTTTAGTGTACTTTATTCACCTATGCACCCAGGTGATTTAAATTTACTGGCCGCAGGTGAATTAAGTATACTAAATCGGTAGACCTAAATTCACCTAGTCTAGTGTTATTCCACCTTATTTTTATCAAAATCATAAATTTTAACTTTTTCGAAAGAAATACACGATACTGTAAGAATGTGCTAAGGCTGTTTTGGCTGTCACGACCTGAAATGTGCTGCGTCCACATACTTGCAGCGAGAACCGTCGGTGCGGCGGCTTGCGTCCCCCGCGCCGCTTGCTGATGTGCGGGTTGTCGCGGCGCAGCGTCTTGTTGCGCAGCAGCTCCAGCTGCACGTACAGCCGCTTGAGCTCGGCGCGCACCTCCTCCGACGTGGGCTCCTCCTCGCCGCCCTCCGCGCCGAACCCCTCCGCCGGCCCGCGACGAGACACCTGCCAAGTGACACGTGATGAGCGTACACTGAGAAAACTATAAGCGATTTTCTTTTGCCTCACAGAAGAAAACAGTTTCATAATTTTTTGCATAAAATGCATGAAACAGTAAATATTGGTTTTCTGTTCTCTGTTAGTCTGTTTCAGTAACGTCGTTGTTTTGAAATTACTAAATAACGAGGTTATTATTTAGTTGTGATTAATTCTGACGTTTTAGATTTGATAACACTACAAACTAGTAGAGTATACAATTACTAACAATTAACTAATATAATAACGTACATTAACTAACTTGTAAGAGTTATTTGTAATTGATTAGAAAGCTACACAGCTACGCCGTAGGCCGTAGCTTCAACGTAGCCGCGGCTGTTTGACCGTTTATGGTAATGGTATGGTTTTTGTAAATTAGGTACCTTAAAAAATTACTTTGACTGTGAACAATTATGTGATATTATGATTCTAATTTGATTTTTTTATAACAAAAAAATGTATTTTTATTTCGTTTTTTTACTCCCACTTAAAGTAGAAACAAAACTTGTTTACAGCTGGTGCAACGTAACGTACTTCTTGTGCAAGCGAACGTGCGCGGTATCCGTGCCAGAGGCGCGGCGCGAGCACGCACGCGAGCGCGGCGCCGGCCGAGAGGTGCGCGCGCGCCGCGGCGGCCAGCGGCGCGCGCTCGGGGGCCGCGCCCGCCAGCGCCGCCGCGCGCCACGCCACGCCGCACACGCTCTCCGACCACAGCGCCGCCGCCAGCCAGCCACGCTCCTGGACATTATAATGACAGACTTCTACTACTTAAATATAGTAAATATGCCATTTAGGTGTACAGTTGTACACTTCAACACAACGCATAATCAAGGGACATCACTGCTGAGCTCAGGTCTCCTCTTACATTCTGAGATTCACGGACAGACCACCATGCTGGTCAAGTGCAGATTGGCAGTTTTGGTACACTTTTGAGAGCATCATCGCGAATTCTCGGGTGACTCTTAGGTGTTAGTTCGCACATCTAGGGGTGTGCCCCTAACGTAGGCGTTAGGGAGACCAAAGCTACATTCAAAAAACTACCAAAATTATTTTTATTACACTATTTTTATCATTTATTTATGAAAAATTAATAAAAAATTGCAGAAAGACTACCTGGAAAGGAACATTAGCGTTTCTAGCGAGGTAAGCGATGCGCAGGCCCGCCATGAGCAGCAGCAGCTCGCAGGCGGCGGTGACGTCATGCCAGGCGGCGCGCGCGCAGCCGCCGCCCGCCTCGCACGCGGAGGTCGCGGTGAACGCCGCCAGATAGCACGCCGCGCCCACCATCATTGAACACAGTACGCGCAATACCTGTGAAATGACGGCTTCACAGTGAAAAATAATTCATCTATATAGTTTAATTAGTATAATTATGGATAATGTGAGCCTCACCACCAAGCGGGCCGGCTTCTAGGTATTGCCTTACCACACCCTAGAATTCCGGACCTATTCAGTATACTAAGCCGCCTAATATGGCAAATCTGTATCAGCATGTATACTACAATGTAAGAGGTAGCTACCTCTGCATCCCTGGGCGTCCACCGATGCGCCTTCCTGGTGCGGAACTCGGCGAGCAGCACCCAGAGCCGCAGCACGACGGAGCCGAAGCACGCCACGAAGCCCAGCTCCCGCAGCCACGCGCCCGCCAGGCACCGCCAGCGCGCCTCCGACATGTACTGAGCAGCTGCCTGGAATACGAATTTTGACTAACTGTTAATTTATGTTTGAATAGCGCACTTCCCGCAGATTTGTTCGCATTTTCCGGGATCATAAGAACCCCATATATTATTTCAGGTCATGTTCTGCCTACACCTACCTTCTGCACTACAGAAGTATCAAGTAGTGCGTGAAAGAGTAACAAACATTCATACAAACTTTCGCATTTATAATAATAGTAGGATTGTTAAGGATTAGAGTTTGTTTTGTTTTTGAGAATTACAATATTCATGAAATAACTTACAGAAGCGTACATCAACATAGCGCCGAAGAGAACTACTTCTAGCACCGTCCACATCCCCATCGCTACGGCCTGCAAATATAAAATAACAAGTACAATTACAATTTTTACACTTATGCATGACTTTAACACTTAAGTATGTGATCTCTCCTGATTTATCAAACAAGTTGACGACCCGTGTGGCGCAATGGTTACCATGCCATGGTTACCATGCCGGACCCAGGGTCCTGGGTTCGATTGCCAGCGAGGCGGAAATTTGAATGATGAGTTTGAATTTCTGTTCTCGGTCTGGGTGTGAATTTCCTTGTCTTGTGTGTTGTCCATGGCACCGACGACACAGGGAATCCAAGTGTGGGGCTATGAGTGTGAAGCGTTATTATTATTATTGTAAGTCAAAATTCACCTACAAAGTCTAAATACTCAAACTAAAAAAAACCTAACCTAACCCAACTTAACCTAACATTACACATTGACACCACTGTCGGAGTTATAGGCTTCACCTTAACATAGAGTACTAAGAAGTAGGAGAGTAGCGGAACTACAACACAAAGAAGATTAACATTCAAGGAAAAAATAATGTTGAACCCATTTCCACGCACCAGCACAAGGATGTAGCCTCGCTGACTAACAATGTCCTCATCGTGGAGTCTTTTGACTTATAATATGCAACGACGACGACATCCAACTAACCGAAATGAAGATTGACTTCAGGGAACATGGCATTAGGGTGATACAGAGAAGGATAGATAAGTCCATGTGGTGATTAGATCAGCCGGTGCAACTACCATGACAACTGTAGCGAATGAAGGTTCCAAGTTGGAACTTCCTACTAAAATTTATGGGGGTGATAGCCGACGTAACAAATGTGAAAATATAAAGTTCTCGTCACTCAATGGCTATCGGTATAGGGCACAACCCAGACGCAAGTTTAAAGTCCTGAGGCAAACGAAAGCAGAACGACTGCCATGAGTCATTGCCCATGACCACTTCTATTGTGGAAGTCTCACTGTAAGGTTTAGCAAACTTCGAAAGGACAGGAACTCCGACTATCAGTTAAATACCGCTATAAATCTACAGTAGTACAGTCGCCTACAATGTTACAAATACATAAGAATTTGGACGCCGTACAGTTACTGCAAGAACGCCATTACGTGCGGATATTGCTGCGGGGAGACGCATACAGAGCAAAAGCCCATACAACGATTTAAATCAAGGGTGAATAATTGGTTTAAATGTTACATACTTTACATTTCCTCTTCTTAAATATGATGATTCCGATGATGAGACAGAGCAGCATTCCGGAGAGGTTAGCGGCGAGCAGCGCGGCGCGGTAGGCGTCGGCGAGGCACGCGGGCCCGGCGCCGCCGCCGCCGCCGGTGCCCCCGCGCTCCTCGCCGCACGGCGTGCAGGCCAGCCGCGCCCCATCCTCTGCCAGCCGCGCGCCGGACACCCACCCGCTGCCGCCCGGGTGCCAGTGATCCGACCGACACTTGCAACGGTACTGAAACATAAGCAATGCAATATACGTGGGCATTACTTTCTCTATGTTTTGCAGTATTACTCTACATTTTAGATGATCGTTCACCTCATCCAATTTAAACAGCCAAAAAAGTCATTACCTCGATCCTCCGGCTAGCAGTTTCAGATGGACTGGGTATGGCCTCACAATCCGTAGAGTTGGGATCACACAGCGGGGGTCCCCCCAGCCAGTCGTACATGGCCTCCTCGCAGGCGAGCGCCGGCAACCGCCTGAAGAGCGCGGCGGCGGCCCGCGCCGGCCCCGCGCCCCGCGCCGCCGCCGTGCCGCTCCACCAGCCGCGCCCGCCACGCTCACACGCGAACCACGCGCTCGACCACACCACCGCCGTGGCGTTCCACGCGGAGGCTAGCGTCCGCCAGAACTGCTGGAGAGAGGCGGAGTTGTTCTGCTGGAAGACGATGAGATGCGGCGGGTCGGCGACGTACAGCACGCCGAGGTGGAGCTGCGGCGCGCCGAGGGCGACGGCGGCGGGCGCGGGCTGCAGCGGCGCGAGTGCGGCGGCGCGGGCCAGGGCGGCGGCGCGCGGCTCGTTGGCCTCGCCCGCCTCCACCAGCTCGGCCAGGGCGCGCGCGGTCTGCGCGGTCGCTGCTTCATACTCGCGGATGTTCTGTGGAATCATTGGTTACAGATGTCACTAATATTTACTAGTTAATCTATTCTAGCAGTTCTAACTTCCACGGTCCTCTTAGTAAAGTATTACAACTAAATGATATTCTTGTTAACACAGGAACAGGATAGGAGCGATTATTTATTTATTTATTACTATTAGTGGTATGTAGTATGTAACAGAAGTGTATGGAAGGCAGAGGATGGTGGTGCCGCTAGCTCGCTCGCTAGTCGCTATACTTGCTTAATTAAAAAAAATACTTTTAACTACCTAGTTGGAATTTACTGTGTTTTTATCCATTCGTTAGTATCAGTTGAACGTCATCGTTGTAGGATTTCTGATGCTTTCTTCAGAAGATACCTATATATAGATGCTTTCGAATTGCGTAAAGACTTCCAACTCAAGACTTACCACCCGTCACCAATCTTCACTAAAGATGCGTAGTGAAGTAAGTTCTAGAGCTACAATCAAACGGAAAAAATTGATCTAATGATTTTTTTATGGAAATACGTTACCCGGCAATCGAGCTGACAATCCACCTAATGGTAAGTGGCTATCGTTGACCATGTATCGACACCAAAAGCATCACTGATGCGTTGCCGGCCAAGAAAAAAAATAAAGAAGAATAATTTAAGTAGAGTTTTACAGTTCATATAGCCTACTAGATCGCATTTAAAGTCTTTTTTATACTATACATAAAAACAAGTCAGGTACCTGATTCCCTTACAGGTGTAAGTCTAAAGGTATACAATGTGCTCACAGATTGTTGCAAAGTAGATTAAACTAATTTAATAAAACTTTCAGTCGGTAAATAACAAAACAACTTGGCTCATAAACCGGCAATTTTCATTTAGCAGGGTCGGATTAAGCACGTTCCAGCGTTAGGAACTTGAGTAAAGCCGGTAAACAAATTGTTCTAAGAGAGGGAAGTCGTTGACAACGTACCAAACTTGAGCTTGCCGACTGCTCGGAATTAATTTCTTCCGCTTAACTACGACATAACGACCATTGCTATTGTTCATGCGCTATTTTAACGTTTTAATTTAAGCTACTCGTATTTTATTCTTTTCAGAAACGTAAACGGGCAAGCGCATATTTATAGACAGTCTTAGTAAGTAATGTATTTCAATCCTGTTACAGTATCAGTAACAAGATTCGAATACATTTTTAGAAGATTCCATCGATAACAGCTCCCCTAGAGTCGACAATCAATTAAACCAAAATATTTTTAGAAGATTCCATCGATAACAGCTCCCCTAGAGTCGACAATCAATTAAACCAAAATATTTTTAGAAGATTCCATCGATAACAGCTCCCCTAGAGTCGACAATCAATTAAACCAAAATATTTTTAGAAGATTCCATCGATAACAGCTCCCCTAGAGTCGACAATCAATTAAACCAAAATATTTTTAGAAGATTCCATCGATAACAGCTCCCCTAGAGTCGACAATCAATTAAACCAAAATATTTTTAGAAGATTCCATCGATAACAGCTCCCCTAGAGTCGACAATCAATTAAACCAAAATATTTTTAGAAGATTCCATCGATAACAGCTCCCCTAGAGTCGACAATCAATTAACCAAAATATTTTATTTAGTTTCTTCCAAAGTCAAATTGTGTCTGCTCCTGAAAAGCGAGGTCAGCATCATCAGAGAGTTGCTAGTCTCATCGTAACAAAGTCAGGACACATTCACTGGTGAAAGTAGAGTTCCAAACATGTAAAATCGGAATCCGCCAACTCCCCGGGCATAATAAACTTAGCTAAGTGTGCGATTTCTGTTTACTGAGATGCTGACCCCGACTCTGCGACGTGAGTCCCTCTGTAGACGTGAAGCTAAGAGTACGATTCGAGTCTATTACATAATGTAAATGTCACTACAGTGACAATTGTTTATCTTTTTAAGTGAGCAATTTTTTATATAAATAAATAGACAAACGAGCAGATGAGCCTCATCAGTCATCACCCAAGGACCATAACACCATAGTCATCATCCTTACGGTGCCAAACAAAAAGGAAAAGAAAGAAAGTATAGTGGAGTGTCATGAAATAGGCAAGGTATTACCGGTGGCAGCGGTGGGGGCCTCTTGAGCAGCAGCGGGTCGCAGGCGAGCGGGGTGTGGTGGGAGGGCGGCGAGGGCGGGGGCGGCGGGCCGGCGGGCGCGGCGGCGGCGCACGCGCACCACGCTAGCACCAGCGCCAGCGCCGCCCGCCGCGGCATGCCTCACCGCACCCGTGCTACCTGCGAACAATGGAGAAGACACAATGAAATAAAAATATAGACCAATAAAAACTTGAGAGGTGTCAAGGGACACCCGGATGGAACGAAGTTCCTGGCAGTCAGTACTAGGATAGCAAAAACATGCAGCAAGTGTGCCAAAACAAATCTGGGGTATTAAATTTCTCATCGGCTTTGGTCACCTAGTAGCAATTGCTACTATTGCACTCGCTTGCATGTTTTTTCTATCCTAGTAGCAATTACTACTAGGTGAACAAAGCCGATGAGAAATTTAATACCCCAGATTTGTTTTAGTACACTTGCTTGCATGTTTTTGCTATCCTAGTACTGACTGCAAGAAACGAAAATATCTGGCTCGCTTTCTATGTAAAAAAAACTACGACGGCAAAAAGTGTCGTTACAACTTTTCGTCCCAAAATTTTCCGCCTAGCCCCCTTTCGCAACGCACGTTAAGGAACTTCGTTCCAAAACTATTAATAACCGAAAAAATAGGAATTCCATCAATAATAGGTTACAATATCCTATATGATTAAAGTTTAGTGAAGTGATTGCTCCAATCCGAGATCTTCGCACCTATTATTATTCAATTTCTCCATTCTCCAAAATCACTTGATTAATAAATCTGTCTTTCTGTGTTCTCTAGATGCACTTATTTCATTCTACTCTATGCTCTCGCCTGTTATTTTAAATGAAGAAGATGGAACTGCAGGGAGGGTGAACAGCGGAACTGACATACTGCAATACTGATATTGAAATGTCGTGATAGCAAAAGTTATTCAATTAAATTTGACCGACAACATCACTTTGTTATATACCTATTGAAACATCGGTCGGGTCAACTACATTACAATAACAAGGAAGCGTTATGAAGTTACACATATTATGGTGAGTCTTCATTTAAATAGTTTAAACATAAAATCGTATCTATCGTATCTTCATCAAGAAGATTTTTCTAAACAAGTTTATGCGCTTAGTACCTTCAGATTAAAGTTAGTACCTAGTACCTACCCTAGACTTCATTCCCACTTAGGAAGACCGCACTATAAAAATATTGTCGAGCATTTACTCACTTAAGTAAAAGAAACAGTAATTTACAATCAAAATACAAAACTGAGTGAAGAGAAGCCATGGCTACTCTTTTGGCTACCTTCTGACGCCAACGGTAGCCATGGCAACTACGCCGGCAACGTCGCCTTGGCGTCCCGGTGAGTTACCGGCCTTACTTAGCGGTGTAATCTGCTCCCCCGCGCGGTGATGCAGATTACGACGGCTTAAACTCATATGTTCACCGCGCGATCTGTCATATCCCGCGGCACGCCCCGCACTCCCGCGCAGATTGGCAGAAACTACGAGTGGGCGCCTTCTCGCGCATTTCCGCGTCGGCAGTGTGTTGTGCTATAGTCCGTTCGCTGTAGCATGGTGCGGGTGACAGTTTCAATAACGTTTCGTTTCAATCTTGAAAGTTACCGCGATTTACAAATTATGACTTAGCATTTCACCTGTACCACATCCGTAATATATTAAATCATTAATTATTGAAGTAAATTAAATTAAACCCAACCAGAATATTCTAATCTACAAATAAAACCTATTGGAAAGAAAAATTAAGCAAAGTTTTATGCGTATAACGTAACGTCACAGACGTATTTACTATAGGTACTGACAGATCTCAACATCATATTGGCAACTGTCACCCGCACCATGCTACAGCGCACGGACTATAGGCGTGATTTCTATATGTATAAATTAAGATACTTGCATACAATGATAAAATCTGCCATCCTGCGCTACGCGACGCGACGGGGCGCGGTGCAGTGGGTGGAGCGCCTAATTTTATACGACGACGGTAGTTTAACGTGACAACGTCATGACTCATGACCGCTCCACTCAACTACGATCGCCTACGGCTCGCCGATGCCGTAGGCGATCCGTAGCTCCCTACGCCGCTCGCTACGCTACGATACGCCGATCGTAGCATATAGTGCCTCTCTCTCGCTTTTGCCGCTCTCTCGCTCGCGGAACGCTACATTTTTTCAAAGATGCGCGCGGCTCATCCTTTTAATAGAAGTTATCACGCAAAAAAAAGAACCCGAAGCAAAGCGAGGGCGGTTACTCGTTTACAATATATTCATCAATATTCATTTAATGTTTCCGTAGATGTCATTGAAGCGATATCATCAAGTAGTAAAATAATGAGTTGATTATAAGAGTGCTCTCAAGATCTGGGTTGATACTGCAGTTCAAGTGTCATTCCAGAAATAATTAGTGTCCAAGGAAAAATTTGTAATGCCGGAAAAATATATTATGTGGACCAATGAGTAAGCTCCATTTAAAATATCTTATCTTATCCAGAATCTCTTCACAAAGATACCGATTCTATTGATCGATCCAAAATGGACATCTGGCAGATTCAAGTAGGTACCTACATGTTACTTGTAATTAGGGTTAAAATAAGTAATTCAGTTAGGTGTCCGTATTTAAAGGTACTAATTCGATATTTGTGTGAAGAAACAACAGGCTATCTTTTACTGGAAACTCTTTGTTCGGAATGACAGTTCTACTAGACTATTATGGTGGCCACTCACGGTCAGTCCATCGCGTCAAATGGCGTGATATACAGCCAAAATTTGATCGTGAATGTGAAAAACTGATGGCGTGATTTAAAAAAATTGTATGTCCAATCGCGCCATTTTGACATACCTATGTCGTTTGGCGTGGCTCCAAAAATGACGCGATGGAATGACCGTGAGTGACCACCATTACGGCTTCGTCCATGCTTACAGCAAAAAGCACTGATGTTTGTAGACACTGGTTGTTTCCAAAGCCGGGTCTATGAATATTATTGAGCGAATCACCTTTCAGTCAGAGATCTTGCTCGATGATATATTAAAACCCCGGATTGGATTTGTTTTATTCTGTGCCTGACGTATTTCGCAGAACTGCCAATAAACACAGTAGCGTCTACATAAACATTCGAATTCCAGTTATATAAAGCTACTAATAAGTAATTTTATGATAGTTTTTGTCACTTTTCAATTTCAACAAGTAGTTATATCCACGCGTTATTTTCTAAGATACAATATTTGATTTCCCAAAATTGATTCTTTTTTTGATTTTCAGATATATTAAATAAGAGCATCTTCATCAACTTCAACAACATAATGATTCTGCCGGACAAGAAGGTAATAAAATAAAGTGAAAAAGTGAGTTTATTAAATATATCAACAGATCGTTTACAAGATGCAGGATCAATGTCCTTCGTCGATGGTCATGAGCGTGGTGTCGGGCTGGTAGTGCATGTCGAGCGCGCGCGACCTGATGATCTGCTTGTACACGAAGGCGGACTTGCGCGGCGTGCGCGTGCGCTCCTCGCTCGTGTAGTCCACCTCGTACAGACCGTATCGTTCCCTGATTAAGAATTACCCATTCATTAAACAATGTAATATTTTATGTCTATTTATTAGACAAACGAGAAGACGAGTAACCTAATGTTAAGTGATCAATCACTCCCTCCATAGAAATAGCAATATCAATAACGAAGATTATCTAAATTCTAAAGCATCTTTCCTTAAAAGGATTCCATCCATACTTTGAAGGCCCACAAGAGCGAGTGCAGCTGGTAGTTGGATGGGCTGATGAGCGCTAGTGTCAAAAATTTCTTCAGCATTTCCGTGCTTCGGAGGGCACGTAAAGCCGTCGATCTTCGTTGTTATCGTAAGATCGTCAATAAACCATGTCGGACACCTCCGGGCGGTAATGAAAACTCGTGCTCAGTAGTGAGCCGTTAATGGGCTGAAGCTATAATATATGCTTGTCAGCTCATCAATTTCCCTGGACGTCCTCTACCATGATCACCAATTAAGAAGCTTTCATACCGAACAGTTATGGATCATTTGAAATATCTAATATCGCTCCATCAGCCGGCTAACTACTCGGTAAACCCACTTCGTGAACGAATTCATCATAGTAGGTATATTCAGTAAAATAACAGCGTTTTACTTACGTGTATCCTTGCATCCACTCAAAGTTATCCATCAAGCTCCACGCTGTGTAGACCCTGATGTCAGATCCTTCATCAATGGCATCCAACATGGCGTCAATGTAGTTGAGATAGTAAGAGATCCGATCGTCGTCTTGAAGTCCACCGTGAGTTGAGAAACCATTCTCCGTTACGTACACAATAGGATTGTCATAATCTTCCCTTATTTTTTTCAGTAATTTATAAAATCCCCATGGAACATTCTACGAACAAAGGAGGGAATATATTTTTTTAATCTCATTGTACTCATATATTCCATAATTATCATCTTTACATATACTGGCATCGACCAGTTACCATTTTATACCTGTCTGTACGTAGATTTACTAAAGTAGATATTATTTAGGAGGAAAGAGAGAAAACATATTTATTCCGTCACACTAACATGATACCAACAATAAAATAAATAATATTACCTTTGTGTACCTGGATTCACTTATTGACCATTCGTTGAGATTGTATGTCATTACTCCAATATCATCATTGAACGAAGGTACCTGATATTGTCCAACCACTGACTCATTCCTGTATACGTACCGAGTAGAATAGTGATTGAGTCCGAAGAAATCGGACGTTCCCCGGACGTATTCTATCTCCTCAGGAGTAAACTCTGGCAATCGAGACCTGGGGAATCCTTGACTACTACTTTTAGCTGCAATTTTTTCTTTCATGATCAGAGGGAAATCCCCAGTCTTTGAAAATATTGGATGAGAATATTGTGCCCACTAAAATAAAACAATATTTAAGAGTTGATACACTTTGCCAAACGCAGACAATATATAACTGATTCATATTGTCTTAATCATACTTAGTTATGGGTTTTTATATAACTGACTGACAGACGAGCTAACGATCCAGCTGATGGTAAGTGGCCACCGTGGCCCATAGGCATCAGTAACACCAAAGGTATCACCGATGCCTTGCCCACCAAGGAAGAAGGAGAAGAACCCAAACACGAGTTGTTTGGCGGCTGACTCAAGCAACAAGGTGGTAGCCAGCCAGGTAGACTTCACGGAAAGATAATACCATAATTACCATAAATTGGTTAGTTTCCTCTGCAGCCTCAATTTCTTTCTCACTCTCTGGTTCATACCACTGTGCGCTCAATGAAATAAATATCGAACCACCTTGAGTTGGTCTAAACTCATCATTGTAGATGTGATAGGCTTTTGCATGTGCTACCAGCAAATTCTTCGCGCACATGTACTCGGCTACGCCATGAATATTTAAAGCAGGAGCTAAAGCACTTTCACCATATCCAAAATTACATATTTGATAAGGTTCATTAATTGTAATCCAGAGTTTGACTCTGTCTCCAAACAACCCATAAACGATACGGGCGTAATCACCGAACCAATCGACTATGTGAGGATTTGTCCATCCTCCCAACTCCTGCAGTTTCTGTGGTAGATCCCAATGGAACAAAGTAACCATGGGTTGGATGTTATATTTCAACATTTCATCAATTAAATTGTTGTAGTAATCGACACCGGCCTGATTTATTTTATCCGGGAAGCTGGTCGGTAAGATTCTCGTCCATGATATTGAGAACCTGTGAAAATCGAGACCAAGTTCTCTCATCATTTCCACGTCTCTCTTATACAAATGATAAGAGTTGTCAGCAATATCTCCATTTGAACAGTCCAATACCATGCACGGTTTCGTGTGAGTCAAGTGGTCCCAAATATTTTCTGTCTTTCCTGCGAATATATCGTGAGTTTATCTAAATAATGTACTTAGAACGCTATTAACTTACTTACTTATTGCGTTATTAACTTAGAACTTGCCTCTACGGAAATACTTAATATCATAATCCTAGGTATATGTTGTGTACTTATTTACTACTGTACTTATGTACTGTAGGTGTACTTATTTACAGATCACTAAATCTAGCCAATATACACAGTTTTTTATCTGTTGAAAAAATAATTCATAGGTAGAAGAAGTCGATTGGAATGTGGAAAATGTTTTAGTTAGTTTCATTATTGTTCCAAAGTCGAATTGTGAGATTTTAATTATTTTAACATTAAAGCTAAAAATAATCGTGTTTCGATTGACGTGTTCGATAATGTATTAAAATTATAGACAGGTATAATATGAATCATATAATACCATCTTCATCCCAGGCGCCTTCTACTTGATAAGAAGCCGTAGCCGTTCCAAACAAGAAGCCTTCAGGGAAATTCCTCACTTCATGACGCTCCGTATACTTGCAATCCGTATTCAGGATGTATGAAGAAATTATCAAACTGAAAATACGATATTAGGTAGGTATATACAAATTTTAAGTAAAATGAAAATGCCCCCATTTTAAAAGCGCTCAGGTAGTCAGATTAATATTGTACTTGATTTATCCTTCACGACTGCCATTAAATTAAGATAATTAAAAATAATTATTTTTATTTAAAATACTCACAATGAGCTTATTACTCGAAACATCTTGAACCATGATTCCAGAAATAATAACACAGAAGCCTGTATATATACCATCAAATAGAAGGTACTTCACTATTTGCTATCATTGCGATAATAAGCTTACATGCTATAGCTAAAAAATACTGTTTTATCTGTCTACACTCTACATATTATGACAAAATGATCCTCTAGATATTTTATCGTAAAATTCAACTAATGATCCCAGTGGGGTCAATAACGTGGCATGCCGAAGTGGAAGTAAGAGTAAAAAATATGAGAGAGAATTCAGCAACTTTTTCTTGTATAGTCAAAGATTAAGATACTTGCTCCCTTTCTCTTTAATTCCCTCTTCCCGAGTAGAAAGTAGAGGTGCAACTATCAGAAATCTAAAATTCGACAGAAGAATAATATACTCGTAGAACAATGTAGAGTATCAGGAGAAGGATATGTAGGGTTTATTTATAATAGTAAAACCGGGTTTAGTGTCCACCAAAGTTAATTCACTAGAGAAATTAAAGAATCGAAATATGAATACGAATATGAACTCTGTTTTTCCTTATGGTTAGATTAGGTTAGTTAGGTATCCCCCCCCGGGGGTTGTCCGCCTTGTCGTGGCGGGGGGGCTTAGTAACCGTGGACTGGTCACCCACGGTGAAGCTAAGAGGCAACCAGGGCCGGCCTGTTTGGGCCGCCGGCTGGCCCGAGGAGGGCGCGCTCCCAGCGGGCTGAAAAAGTCCGCTTCGGACGCGCGTGGAGGTGGGACCGCAGAAGAAGAGGAGTGCCGGTATTGCGGTGCGCCGTTCTCCCTATCTTCTGCGGCCGTGGAGGGATCGCAGGGGGAGAGGCGTGTTGGTATTACGGTGCGCCACTCTCCCTACCCCCTGCGAGCTGGCGGGGCCGTTCCGTCGAAACGGCACTGGTGGGGCCGCAGAGGAAGAGGCATGTCGGTATTGCGGTGCGCCGCTTGCCCTATCCTCTGCGGCCGAGGTGTGGTCGGTGGAAGAACCACAGACCTGATCTTCCACCGGGTACCAGTTATCTGGTACCCATGGCCTCCTAGTAGCAGACTCAGGGGGAGTCTGCTACGGTACTGGTGGAGGCCGAGGAGGAAGGCGCACCTTACCATCTGGTGCGCCCATCGTGGAGGGCCTTCGGGCTTTCGCGATGGAGCCGCTTGTGGGCGGCTGCAGCCGACGGGGTCGCGGATGTGTGCGTTAGCGTTCCCGTAACCCCGTCATAATAAGGCGGCGAGGTGGAAGATGGGGGGGTTTTTAGTGGGTATACCGTGGGTCTCATTAGCCTATACGGGAGTCCCACATAACCACTCGGGTGCCCCCTGCGCCCGGGTGGTATGCGTAATGCATTTTCCCCCCCGAAAAAAAAAAAAAAAAAAAAAAAAAGGTTAGTTAGGTAATAGATAGATAATTGGTTTAGGTATCTTATATTGAAATCAATCGATATTACTACGATTTAAAATTGTTTTTCTTTTATTACCACATGCAAGGCAAGATTCCGGATACTTATCTAAAAACCTGTTTCGTCCGACCAACAAGAATTTTTTTTGGTCCATAGTGAAATCAATTTTTTTAGATTTTATTTTATCACATCTCGGCAGGAATGAATGGTGGAAGAACGCAGTTACAAACATATTGACATGGTTACATTTTCTTCTATATAAGTACCTACTCTTAATCCTTAGCATTAGATTTTAATGATAAAATCTGTCAACACGATCTGTTATTAAAGTGTTTGGCAAACACTGTCAGATAAATAGGTAAATACTTCTTAACAACAGTGCAGATACGTCTATCAAATTGATCATTGATCATTTTAAATAGTATGATAAGCCACTCAACATTTTGGATATATTTGAGCACCCAAAAGATATTCAATACAGATCTCACACTGATCGCAATGTCACGTTCAGTGCAGATTACGTAAGTCCCACTATAATTTTATTTATATATTTTGTATGTTATAATATACCTACTACGTGTTATTTCATAAATGATTTTTGATTATTTAAATAATATCAGGCATTATATAAATTTAATTTTTTCATACTGTTTCAAGCTTCAAGGTTTTATTATTCCATAAATGTTAAACATACTTTTTTAAAGGAAATACACATTAACAGCAATCAAAACAATATTCACTAACCTTTTAACATGACTTTATCTCATAACCCGTGGGAAAAGATACATTTCCTGAGGTTAAAAGTATGCCAGATAAATCAGATAATACCCCGTAATATACAAAAAAAAATTCCACGTGATAAATTCGCGCAGCCAGACAGACGGACCAATGAAAAATATTTTGATATTAAAGTATTAAAAAATTCAAATTTTAATTTGGCCCCGTTTAAGTTTCATTAAAAACACATTAATAGAATAAAATGTAAAATATGATAAGGCGAATAAAACAAGACAAACAAAAAATCTGATAAAATCACAATATCAGAATAGGTATAAAGGAAACTCGAGAATAAAAAAAGTATTCACTGTCGTAATTAGTCAAATTGTTAATGTTGCAGGTTGTTGTTCCTATGTTACATTGCAATTTCGGAATGCAAATCTGCAGGTAGCCGCCATGAGGTTAGACAATTTCCAGATGGGTTCCTATTCGGTGCAGCTACAGCCTCGTATCAAATTGAAGGCGCTTGGGATGAAGATGGTTTGTGTAATAATAAAACTATTTACTATGATGTCCTAAATAGTCCTTTTGTCGTATATTTTAATACCCAAGCATTGTGCTTTCTGCAGGAAAATCTGAAAATATATGGGATACCCTAACTCACAGAGAACCTTGCGCAATTAAAAACTGCGACACTGGCGATGTGGCGGCTGATTCGTATCATCAGTACAAGCGCGACGTGGAGATGATGCGCGAGCTCGGACTCGACTTCTATCGGTTCTCCCTATCCTGGACGCGGATCCTGCCCACAAGCTTCCCGGACAAGATCAACCAAGCCGGAGTAGACTACTACAACAATCTCATCAACGAAATGCTCAAATACAACATCGAGCCCATGATTACCCTGTATCACTGGGACTTGCCTCAAAAACTTCAGGACTTGGGAGGATGGTCAAATCCTTACATCGTCGACTGGTTCACCGATTACGCCAGAACGGTTTTTGAATTATTTGGCGACAGGGTAAAGTACTGGATTACTATCAATGAACCTCGCGAAGTTTGCTTCCAAGGTTATGCTGCGAAAACAAAGGCACCATTATTCGATATCACAGGATATGCAGAATATATTTGCGCTAAAAATCTATTACTGGTCCATGCAAAAACATATCATTTGTACAATAACGAGTTCAAACCAAAATATGGTGGTGTTGTTGGCATAACATTGAGTGCCAATTGGTATGAACCTGAAAGTGAAGATGACGCTGAAGCTGCAGAAGATACCCATCAATTTGAGGTAAACAACAACTTTAGCTTTAGCCCATGAAACCCTTCTATAGGGCTCAAAACTCTTCCTGTCATTGTGGACACTAAGAGTGTATTCAACGGTCAATCGTTGCAGAATTTTAATGTGTATAACATTTGGCAATGTTCTTTATAACTATCTACTACAGGTATAACTTTATAAATTTTCTTAATAAGTTTTGGCACTGACAATACTTTTAATACTATCAAAAAAAAATTCACTATTTAACTATCTACTTTAGGAACAAGAATGAATTATTAAACTAATGGAAAAAATATGCGATCTATAATTTTAAAAATTATGTGTTATTTTTAGTGGGGACAGTACGCACATCCAATTTTCTCAGAGACTGGTGATTTTCCTCCTGCTATGAAAGCAAAGATCGCATCCAAAAGTGCAGAACAAGGTTTTCCTAGGTCCAGATTACCAGAATTTACACCTGAAGAATTGAAATTAGTGAAAGGGAGCAGCGACTTTTTTGGCCTTAACACCTATACTACTAATATAGTTTACAGAAATGAAAGCGTGTATGGTTTTTATCCATCTCCATCATATTACGATGATATCGAAAGATTATCTTATCAACCTAGTGATTGGGAAGGTGCCGCATCTACCTGGTTAAAGGTTAGCAATTCTTCTATTTTTACGAACCAACCAACTTAAACTGTAGACTATGTCCAGCCAGGTTTTGTTACATTTTTATATTGAGGTTCATCTCCATATCTATATCACCTTGTACGTTCTTTAGGTTGTCCCTTGGGGTTTCTACAAGCTTCTGACTAAGATCAAGAACGACTACAACAATCCGCCCGTGTTTGTGACCGAGAACGGAATGTCCACGTTTGGCGGTCTCGAGGATGATGACCGCGTCAACTACTACCGCAAGTACCTTGACGCCATGTTGGACGCCATCGACGAGGGCTGCGACGTTCGCGTCTACGCCGCCTGGAGCTTAATGGACAACTTCGAATGGATGTCAGGTTACAGGTTAGTTACTTAAATATTGTCTACCTTTATAAAACATACCGACATTTTGAAGCTTAGTAGGTACTACGAGAGCGGGTAACACTGCCATACTTATAGTATGCTGTCGGCTTGTTTTACTCGTATCATAAGAAAATCAGTAATGGTTTTATATTCATAAATCATAAATGATACAATTTGTTTACAGCGAACGATTCGGTCTGTACGAGGTGGACTACACGAGCGAGGAGCGCACGCGCACGCCGCGCAAGTCCGCCTTCGTGTACAAGCAGATCATCAGGTCGCGCGCGCTTGACATGCACTACCAGCCCGACACCACGCTCATGACCATCGACGAAGGACATTAAATTATATGATTAAAAATACTGTCTATCATTTATTTTAATTAAGTGATTACTTCAATCTATATATTGACTTTGTATAAAACTAATGAAATGAAATGAATGTTTCCCGAGTTTTACGAATTACAAACATTTCCATACGAAAAATATTTTTCCGCGGAAGTACCTAATCTGTATAAAAAGTTGACACAGACAAACATATTATAGTTTTAAAGAAAAGAATAATTTGGAAGCGGAAACTACAGCGCAGAATAAACATATAAGTACCATTGAACTTACGTACTTTAATGGTAAGTACCAAATTATTTTTAATTGTCTTGAATACTACCTCGTTTGCATACATTTTACCAGCAAAAGCACCAGTAACAACATCTTGAACAATAATCGAAACGACATTTTGATAAACGATTGAATTTAGTTACTTGTAGTTTTCATACTTAGTACATACATACATACATAATAGGTATGTATTTGCAGTTAAGTCGATGTATGATGATCGACATTTTTGGACCACAGTTTTCCAACGGCAAAGTTAAGTTTGTTCAGTCCAGTTTATATATTTTGAGCAATGTTCGGTTCTACAAGATCGTACGGTACCCTCGGTGTGCGAGTCCGACTCGCACCGGAGCGGTTTTTAGGGTTCCGTAGCCAAATGGCAAAAAACGGAACCCTTATAGATTCGTCATGTCTGTCTGTCTGTCTGTCTGTCTGTCTGTCTGTCTGTCTGTCTGTCTGTCTGTCTGTCTGTCTGTCTGTCCGTCCGTATGTCACAGCCACTTTTCTCCTAAACTATAAGAACTACACTGTTGAAACTTGGTAAGTAGATGTATTCTGTGAACCGCATTAAGATTTTCATACAAAAATAAAAAAAAAAACAATAAATTTTGGGGGTTCCCCATACTTAGAACTGAAACTCAAACATTTTTTTTTCATCAAACCCATACATGTGGGGTATCTATGAAAAGGTCTTCAAAAATGATATTGAGGTTTCTAATATCATTTTTTTCTAAACTGAATAATTTGCGCGAGAGACACTTCCAAAGTGGAAAAATGTGTGTCCCCCCCCCCCCCCCCCCCGTAACTTCTAAAATAAGAGAATGATAAAACTAAAAAAAATATATGATGTATATTACCATGCAAACTTCCAACGAAAATTGGTTTGAACGAGATCTAGTAAGTAGTTTTTTTTTAATACGTCATAAGTCGTAAACCGCAATTTACCTCGATCAAATTTACAACGAACTTCAAGAACTTTTATATTATGTTACTTGCTGCTACGGAACGGAACCCTTCATAGGCGAGTCCGACTCGCACTTGGCCGCTTTTTTATTGAATTTAGCATAACAACACCACGCAACGAAATTTAAGATATCATAAAAATGTATTGTAAAATTAGAACTCCTGAGTATAGGAGGAAGTATAGGTGTACCAGAATCTCATGGCATTTTTGACAAGCAGAAAAAAGGGTTTTTAATATGGCAATGTAAATTTTTAAAACTATATCAATTATTGTCAAGTCAAAACTAAGAGTTGTATGGAATTTTTTTCTTTTTCTAAAATGATGATTATTTTCGATTTAATACCGAAAAAACCTTTACAATCACAAACCATAAATATTATTTTCAATGTTTATCGAAAAACATGTGAGAAAAAAGGTGTATTTAAACGACAATCTACAATATTAATATTATCCATCTCGTAGGATTGACTCATTTTGATACTTATATAGTTTTCTTGATTTTCTTAGTAATTAATCTAATTATGATTTATTTATATGTTATTATAAAATAAATGAAATGATGAATACAAACATTGTTACAAATTAAAGCTTGCAAAAAATGTTGTGTATATGACATGAAAATTTACATCATGCAAGTTCACTGAAATGTTGGAGGAGTAATTCATTATTATTATCTATTTATTCTCTTCATCAAAAATATCCATATACCTATACAGATGGAATTTAAATTGTAGCTGCATAAATTACTTAGTCTCTCTTATAATCAATTATAATATTAAAAATGTGCTTATTGTAACATTGTCTTTTATATATTTTCATCCGAAGGTAATAAACCAGACTTACAATGTTTAGTAACCTATTATGAAACTAACACTATGATAAAAATATCAATGATCAACAAGTTTTATTCCAATTTCCCCAAGGCTGGGGAGTGTTGCGTCTCCAATTTTAATTACCCCTTTTTGCCATCAGATTCTGGTATACCTATAGTTGAAATGAAATGAAATGAAATGAAATGAAATGAAATGTAATGAAAATGAAATGAAATGAAATGAAATGATTTATTAGAAAAATGAGTTTCACAAATTATTGCGTTGTTGGGACATCCTTTTAAGTAAGAAATTTTACCTGTGCCAGGATGTCATATAGTTCATGCAAGATTTGACCATACATGATATAAAACTAAGATAGATTAGATTTAGATTAAAACTATATCACACAGGGGATATTCATTGCTATGCTGATGACAGCACGGGTGACGCCCGTTATACAGGCCGAGCAAACCTTTCTCGGGTGCAGATTGAGGAGAAGAGGATGAAACTTGTGTCTGAAGTCGAGACATCTCTGGAGCGGGTCTCAGAATGGGGCAGACTAAATTTAGTCCAGTTCAACCCCGAGAAGACACAAGTTTGCGCGTTAACCGCTAAAAAAACCCCATTTATCATAGCACCAAAGTTCCAGAACATTCCTCTTAACATCTCTAAAAGCATTGGGATCCTTGGTGTCGACATTTCGAATGAAGTTCAGTTTCGGGACCACTTGATTAGTAAGGCCAAACTAGCTGCAAAGAAATTGGGAGTGCTCAACAGAGCTAAGCAGTACTTCACGCCTAAGCACAGGTTGATGCTTTATAAGGCGCAAATTCGACCACACATTGAGTACTGCTCCCACCTTTGGGCTGGAGCCCCAGCTAGCCAAGTGAATCCGTTCAATCGAATTCAACGGCGAGCTAGACGGACTAGAATCACTCGAGTTGAGGAGAGATGTAGGCTCTCTCTGCGTATTCTACCGTCTGTACAATGGGGAATGTTCTGAAAAACTGTTTGGCTTGATACCTGCAGTTGGTTTTCGACACCGCACCTCACGGGGTACCAGGTTCCACCAACATCACCTGGATACCTGGCATTCGTCCACAGTTCGGTTCTCACGTAATTTTCTACCTCGTACGTGTAAACTGTGGAACAAACTTCCTGCGTCGGTATTCCCTCTAAGCTATGACATGGGGTCCTTCAAGAAGCGGGTCTATCGTCATTTTCTTGGCCGGCAACGCGTTGGTGACGCCCAAAGTGTTGCTAATGTCCATGGGCGGCG
The DNA here is from genome assembly GCA_911387775.1 of Thymelicus sylvestris. Classification (NCBI taxonomy): domain Eukaryota; kingdom Metazoa; phylum Arthropoda; class Insecta; order Lepidoptera; family Hesperiidae; genus Thymelicus; species Thymelicus sylvestris. Next base: position 4,604,324 of record OU426888.1, read on the forward strand.
GTGATCACTTACCATCAGGTGTCCCGTCTGCTCGTTTGCCTGCTAAAAGCATAAAAAAAACACAGACAGGTATTTATTCAAGTATTTTATGTAACAACCAAAATAAGAAGCCTTTTGCTTTTTATCAGATAATTTGCACTTCAGTGTCGATCAAATTGGAGTTGAAAATGAGTGTGATAAGTCGACGACTATAAAAATGGTTACAAAAACGTACTTACCGCTATTCTCAAACCGATAGTAAATGATGTTACGAGCAGTACTAATTACGTAAGTGTGAAAACTGTATAATTATCTTACGGAAATATGTTTGAAAACCCTCAAGAGATTATCGGAACGCTACAGCATGCGATCCAAACTATGAAAACTAGGATTCACTAAGTCTTCTTTTATTACCATTGTTTTTAATTGTAAATTTCACAGGTTGTTCCTATGTTACATTGCATTATCGGACTGCAAATATTATGCAGTCCGTCGCCATGAAGCTAGAAAATTTCCAGATGGGTTCTTATTTGGAACGGCTACAGCGTCGTATCAAATTGAAGGGGCCTGGAATGAAGATGGTTTGTATTCCAACATTTATTAGCTAACCACCTATAGATAATAGATCTTTACCGTATATTTCAAACCAAAACAATGTGATTTCTGCAGGAAAGTCGGAAAATATATGGGATACCCTAACTCACAGAGAACCCTGCGCAATTAAAAACTGCGACACTGGCGATGTGGCGGCTGATTCGTATCATCAGTACAAGCGCGACGTGGAGATGATGCGCGAGCTCGGACTCGACTTCTATCGGTTCTCCCTATCCTGGACGCGGATCCTGCCCACAAGCTTCCCGGACAAGATCAACCAAGCCGGAGTTGACTACTACAACAATCTCATCAACGAAATGCTCAAATACAACATCGAGCCCATGATTACCCTGTATCACTGGGACTTGCCTCAAAAACTTCAGGACTTGGGAGGATGGTCAAATCCACACATTGTAGACTGGTTTACTGACTATGCCAGATCGGCGTTTGAATTATTTGGTGATAGAGTAAAGTACTGGATTACTATAAATGAACCTCGCGAAGTTTGCTTCCAAGGTTATGCTGGAAAATCTATGGCACCTTTGTTAGATATCACAGGATATGCAGAATACCTTTGCGCTAAAAACCTTTTGGTGGCTCACGCAAAAGCGTACCACTTATACAATGATGAGTTTAAAGAAAAGTATGGTGGCGTTATTGGTATTACATTAAGTGCCGGATGGATGGAACCTGAAAGCGAAGACCACCTTGAAGCTGCAGCAGAAAGTGCTCTTTTTGAGGTTTGAGAAGTTAACAATAATGCAACTTACGTCTGATATAGGTATTTTGTTTTTCAATTACGAAGTAGAAGTTCCGAGAAAAGAGTAAAAAATATGGTCAGCGTGGTCTCTGGTAAAACATATACTTGAACATTTAAAATAGTTTTAAACCTAGCAAAAGGAAAGATATGGAAAGTTTCCGTAATAATGTAATGTAATCCACACATTTACAAATCGCCTATCTGCCAATTGCTATCAGTAAATTTTGTTTCTTTATTTTCAGTGGGGCCAATACGCTTATCCTATTTTCTCAGAGACTGGTGATTTTCCTCCTGTGATGAAAACAAGGATAGCAGCTAAGAGCGCCGAGCAAGGTTTCCCCAGATCAAGATTACCTGAGTTTACACCTGAGGAGGTGGAATTAGTGCGAGGAAGCAGCGACTTTTTCGGTCTCAATGCTTACACTAGTAGTATTGTTTACAGAAACGCATCTGTGTATGGCGTGCATCCTTCTCCCTCTTACTTTGATGACATCAGCGTTGGGTCATACCAATCTAGCGAGTGGGAAAGCGGTGCTTCAACTTGGTTAAAGGTTTGTAGTCCTATTCATGTGTCAGTTGTCTTATGATGTTAATTAATGTGTAAAAGACATTTTACTAGAAGTAAAATATCTTAAAAGCCAAATTATGATATTAAGCAAATCTGCGAACTTCTTAAACACGACTTAATATTGCTTAGGTTTTTTATAAAAAAAAATAAGAGACTAAAATTAGTTAAATACAACAAACAGCACAAAATATTGTTACAATTGGTCTTTAATAAACAATATCCATTATTTTTTTGAATAGTACTTTTATCAAAAATATTTGAACCGAAAAAGAAATAAAAAGCGGCCAAGTGCGAGTCGGACTCGCCCAAGAAGGGTTCCGTAGCAGCAAGTAACATAATATAAAAGATCTTGTAGTTCGTTGTAACTTTGATCAATGTTTTTTTGCGGTTTACGATTTATGACGTATTAAAAAAAACTACTAACTAGATCTCATTCAAACCAATTTTTGTTTGAAGTTTGCTTAGTAATGTACATCATATATTTTTTTCAGTTTTATCATTTCCTTATTTTTGAAGTTACGGGGGGGCTAAAAAATAAATAAAAGTGGCTGTGACATACGGACGGACAGACAGACAGACAGACAGACAATCAGACATGACGAATCCATAAGGATTCCGTTTTTTGCCATTCGGCTACGGAACCCTAAAAACACGCACAAATAAAACACGAAACAAAATCAACACGCACGAACACGAATTTAACAACCAAGAAACAATTTTCTGGACAAAAGGATTTCTTTCTTTCTTTCTGGATTAATCAGAACTAATCATAAAACGATTTTAATGACTCCTTGGCCACATATGAATATGCTGACTCTTAAGTTTTTATTTCTGAATGATAGAGTATGATCATTAATAAAATTTATGTTTACACTAAATAATATTAACATTTTTGATCAGTAGAGTATATCCTTAGGTTGTACCATGGGGTTTCTACAAGCTTCTGACTAAGATCAAGAACGACTACAACAATCCGCCCGTGTTTGTAACCGAGAACGGTATGTCCACGTTCGGCGGTCTCGAGGATGACGACCGCGTCAACTACTACCGCACGTACCTTGACGCCATGTTGGACGCCATCGACGAGGGCTGCGACGTCCGCGTCTACACCGCCTGGAGCTTAATGGACAACTTCGAATGGTTGCAGGGTTACCGGTAAGTTATAAGATTTTCATTTTATTTAAAACTAGCAACTAATTGTACTTAAGTGAACAACTAAACAGACATTTTTGTGATTTATAATATGGGTCAATCTGGGATAGTTTTTAACCTGAGAAATGGATTAATTCTCTTAGAATTCGAGATAATACTTAGTCAATGAGGATGTAGTTTATAAAATACATGTTTCCAGCGAACGATTCGGTCTGTACGAGGTGGACTACACGAGCGAGGAGCGCACGCGCACGCCGCGCAAGTCCGCCTTCGTGTACAAGCAGATCATCAGGTCGCGCGCGCTCGACATGCACCACCAGCCCGACACCACGCTCATGGCCATCGACGAAGGACATTAAATTATATGATTACAAATACTGTCTTTCATTTATTTTAATTAAGTGATTACTTCAATCTATTTATTGACTTTGTATAAAACTAATGAAATGAAATGAAAGTAATGTTTCCCGAGTTTTACGAATTACAAACATTTCTATACGAAAAACATTTTTCCGCAGAAGTACCTAATCTGTAGGTATAAACAGTTGACACAGACAAACATATTATAGTTTTAAAGAAAAGAATAATTTGGAAGCGGAAACTACAGCGCAGAATAAACATGTAAGTACCATTGAACTTACTTACGTAAGTACTATAATGGTAAGTACCAAATTATTTTTAATTGTCTTGAATACTACCTCGTTTACGTAGGGGAATGTGGGGGGAAACCGGACAGGGGGTAAAAACAGATAGTTGCTATTTTACTAGTAGGCATATAGCTATCTCGTTCTAAATAGTCAACAGTTATTTGGGAACACTCGCACAGTTTGCTTGCAAATGGCGGACACGATAGAATTTCATCGCGTGCTTGTACTCTACAAAATATAAAAAATTGGTAAGTTATCTAATATTTTGTAATTTTTGACGTAATCTCATTTGTTTTGGCCATGTACAATCATAATGTAACATTTTTTTTATAATATCTTGGTTATTTATGCTAAAAAAACTGCATTAATTGTTGCTGTGAGTCTAAGAATAAAATTTTTGCAAGTAGTATTTTAAAAGTGGCATCTGTGGGGTACGACCGGACGGGGTGATATCGGATATCCGGTGTCATACCCTAGTTATTGAATAGGTTATTTCTGTGTATTTACCTAAAATCTTAAACCTTTCCTGCATCGGTGTTCCTACTAAGCTTTGACATGGAGTCCTTCAAGAAGCGGGTCTATTGTTTTCTTCGAGGCCGGCAACGCATTAGTAACGCCCTTAGTGCTGCTAATGTCCATGGACGGCGGTGATCACTTAACATCAGGTGACCCGTCTGCTTGTTTGCCTGTTTACTAAGGCATAAAAAAATCCTTATTCACCCCGTTGACTAAAATTACTACGTTACTATGGGTATCCGGTTTTACCCATACATATGGGGTGAATCCGGATTTATGTTTTTTTATTAAAATAAATTTCTACTTCTTTTTATCTTCATTGATTTCGGATATTTTTTGGTAAAGTAATCTCATACTTATGTTCTTGGAGAAGTGTTGTTGATTTTTGAAATATATAACATTTTAACGAATTTATGGTGTTTCTTTCTTAACTATCCGGTGTCCCCCCACATTCCCCTACATTTTATCAGCAAAAGCACCAGTAACAACATCTTGAGCAATAATCGAAACGACATTTGATAAACAAAACGATTGCATTTAGTTACTTCTAGTTTTCAATCTTAATATATTATAAACTAGCAGTTTCCCTCGCTTCGCTTCGGCAAAAATAGTAGGTACTTTAGTTAACTTACAGAACATACTCTTAAAGCAGCATGATTGATCATTAGAACCACATTACAATGAAAGGTCAATACACCACATAACGTCTGTTTGTCAAAACCTTTTTTCGTAGGAACGCGTGAAGGTAACAAATTAAAATTAATATCCAATACTCAGGTCTGCAATCCCTAGGAGCTGTGAAAAGATCAATATTCTGTGTCGTCAACGCAATCAAAAGACACTCGGCTAGAAGAAAAATGTCTTAGGTATAACATAGGTTAAAGAAAAAATCTGAAAACTGTTTTGTAAGTAGGTATCACAAAGAATATGATTTTACACCTATTTGCAGAACTTGGTAATTTGATCAGTGCCTATGTCGATGTATGGGGACGACAGTTTTTCAACGGTAAAGTTATGTTTGTTTCTTTATTCCATTTATCTTTTCGTTACACAGCTACGTTAGGTTTCACTAAATAGTTAAGTTAACAACCCTAGCTCGCACTTGGCCGGTTGCTTTTACTTATTATTATTATTTCATGATATTATTTTCTAATGTTTATGTTTCCTGCTTAACCCATGGTAAATTACACTGAATAAATAGTTTGTATGATGCCGTATGGCTAAGCCATCAGTATTTCACATTACATACATAGGTACCCAGACTTTAAAAAAAGAAGTAATCCTTCTCCAACGTACAATCTATGTCTATACCCAAACACATCAAAATTGGTTCAGCGGTGCGAGAGAGTTAAGGTTAATTAGATGAATTATGTGTGAATGGTAATAAAGGAGGCAACACATTTTCGCATTTATTATATTGTAGTTTTGGCAAACTAATAATTCGGCAAAGGGGAGATATTGCTTCACATAAAATGACAAAATTCAGCACTCAGCACTCTCAACACGATGTTTCTAAGGATATTATGCATTATAATTGTTAATTAATACCATTATTACTATTATTATTTCTCCATGGGCTTCTCCTGGATAGCTACCACCCTTGAGCATGAGTCAGCCGCCAAACAATTCGTCGTGTTCCGGTTGAGTGCTTGAGAGCCAGTTCTTTCTTTCATTTTCTTCCCTCTTTCTTGGCCGGCAACTCATACAACGATAACCACTTACCATCAGGTAGAACGTCAGCTCGTTTGTCGGCTATTTCCATAAAAAAATCACGAAACAATTATTTCAAATAACAATCCTAAGCTTAATTTAACACGTCGCAATACGCTTTACGTCTGTGGAGTTATGCATTTTATTATCAATGAAGAAAAAGGTTTTGTAAGTTTAAAACAAATCGACTCATATTTTATTTTCTCGCTTTGTTATGGAACCCAAAAAAATATCCTACAATTTAAGTTGAAGACTCGATATCGTAGTAGAGTCCTGTTGAAATCCTTTCAGTGGTTTCAGATATAAGTGGCGACAAAGAAACAGACAAACAAAAATTATCAAAAACTCATTTTTCAGTTTTGATATCGTGCAAGTTACTATTTACAATATGAAAAATGCAGTTATTTCGGAATCACAGACGGACTCTTCAATTTTAAAAGTAAAAAAGAGGTTTGTATATTGTACTAAAATCGTTGGCGTGAATGAACAAATACAGCGACATCTAGTGGCCAAGATATTAATCGATCGGTTACTCATACAGAATTAATTTGCGTTTTTCCACCACTTCTAAGGTGAAATTAGTAAAACGCTGAAATTATATTGGAGTACATAGATAGGCAAAAAATATGATCTCGAAAACAAAATAAGAAAACAGATATCCATTCAGTAATAGGGTTGTGAATTAATGAACAAAATAACCTTTAAAGGCGTTTTATGGTCTTTCCATGTCATATAAGTAAAAACTAAGATATGCATGTATTACTCTTTTTGTACGGAGAAAACGTTTTTTATTATTTCAAACAAATCAGCTGAAATTTTTTTATTTTTCCATACAAAATATCCCTAAGGAACCCTTTGGTTTGGAACCATAAAAAATAGCTTAAATGCTAAGTTGAAGTCTTTTCAATATCTTAGTGAAAGTCGTGTTAAAATTCGTTCAGTGGTTTCAGAGATTTGCAAAGCCAAACAAACAGACAGACAGACAAAAATTTTAAAAACTCATTTTTCGGTGTTGGTATCGTGCAAGTAACGATTTGCACTTGAAAAATTCATTTATCAAAATCACAGTTTGACTCTTCAATTTTATTATTAGTATAGAATATAGATATAGATTACGTGTCACGTTGTTTGTCCGCGATGGACTCCTAAACTACTTAACCGATTTTAATCAAATTTGCACACCGTGTGCAGTTTGATCCAACTTGAAAGATAGGATAGCTTAAATCTCAAAAAAAAAAAATTGACAGAACGAAGTCTGTCCGGGTAGCTAGTATATGATATTTTTTTACATTAATCGGATTTAGTGTAAGTGCATTTTTAGAAATTTAATTTTATTTGAAGGGGATTCTGTCTGATGTTCACGAGCATCCCCTGGAGGATCAGGCAAGGGAGTCCTGGTGGCCGAGATTTAAATTTGTCACCATTCATTCATGAATTCTGTTGCGGATATTCGAGCATCATTTAAAATGAGTTATCATACATATTTGAAAATCTTATTGCTAAAGCAGTTTACTCAGTGAACGAATGTAAGTTAGTATATTAGTTCATTGAGTTTAGTACTTAATATGACATTTTGAGTTGGTTGCCTGTAAGCCTGTATCGAGAACTGAATTGAGTCAATGAAAAATTTAGTTTAGTGTTCAAATTAACACTATGCGTACTATTGCGTACCGTAACTACCGTATTGCCGTGCTGGGGCGACTTAACATAAGCACTGACCAAAGTCCCTTGCTATACTACTATCCTATCCTATACTAGGATGTCGTAAGAGGCGACAGCAGCCGGCATGCTTAGTGGCTTCACAAAAATTTATAGTTGACTGTTAAAAATTTTTCTGCCAAAAAATTCTGAATTAGGACACCCTAATTACTTAGCGGTATGAAATATACTTCACGACCTATTCTCATAATAATAATTATATAACAAATATACACAAAAAATCCATTAAAATCTATCGAGCCGTTTCGGAGGAGTGCGGCCACAAACACTGTGACACTACATTTTTAGGATACCGAAGTAAAATCGGAACCCTTATAGTTTCGTCATGTCCGTGGCGTCCGTCCGTCTGTCCGTCTGTCCGTCTGTCTGTCTGTCTGTCTGTCTGTCTGTCTGTCTGTCTATCTGTCTGTCTGTCTGTCTGTCTGTCTGTCCGTTTGTCCATCTGTTCATCTGTCCGTCTGTCCATCCATCCATCCGTCCGCCCGTTCGTCCGTCCGTCCGCCCATCCGTCCGTCCGACCGTCTGTCCAAAGCAAAGCGCCGAGACTCTTAGTGCTAGAAAGCTGTAATTTGGTATGGTTACCTATACATATTTATTAAACCTCCAGAATGGTAGAATAAAATAATAATTTTGCATTTAGCATTTAGCAGTTTGGAGTCCTCAGTACGCCATACATTCACAGCGCATTGAGAGCATTCAACGTTCTTATGACAATCGATACTTTAAAAGATGTTCTTTATTGAAGACATAACATTAAAATTTGACAGTGTATTAATCAACAAAACTTAACTTCTTAATTAGTCAACATAATTAATATAAAATATTTATATAATTGGCAATACTTGTAAGACTGCCTGTAATGCCTGCTTTTTAACCGACGAAAAAAAAGGAGGAAGTTCTCAATTCGACACGTATATTTTTTTTTATTTTAAACTTTTTAGATTATAGATTTTTAATCTTTTTAGATTGCTACTGCATAGTTTTCCGCATAAAAATTATCGAGTGCTTTACGTACGGCCAGCAGTAACACAAACTAAGATGCCGCGCGGATGCATGCAGTGAGGCGCGGGGTTGGGGGGGGTACGGCAAGATGGTTGCCGTACCGCACTGAATAAAAATATTTAACCTACTGTGCGTTACGGCAACTATTTTGCCGTATAGTATTAGTGCATAATATTATTATATTAAAAGCTACAATATCGAAATTATCACTGTCTCTTATCTACACGTAAAGGAACATAGTTAGATCACCCCCGCACCGTGGGCAAAACTAGGACAACAAGCTGCCGCACTGGCGGAATGTCAAATACGGCAAAATACTTGCCGTAACGCAGCGAACGTGTTAAGCAACTTTATTTAGCCTAATAGCACGAATCGAGGCTTGTTTGCGACAATTTTAACATTTTTAACTATTTTGTTTAGAGACAAAGGTACCTAATAATTATTTTAAAACGCTATCCGGTTAAAACTGTCGCAAACAGTTTCAAGTCTTGAGTTTCTGCTCTTGTTGATAAATATAGTAAAGAATGTTGTTCACGCCTGTAATTGGCACTCACACTAGTCCAGTTTCTATAGAACTTATATTTGTAATGTAATGTGTGTACTGCTGTTGGTGTGCTAATAAAATAAAATAAATAAATAAATAAATTTATGTGGGAACATAATGACCACATGACAGGCTCCCGCTTTCGATTAAAAAAAGAATAGTCAAAATCGGTTCGCCCAGTCAAAAGTTCTGAGGTAACAAACATAAATAAAAAATACAGTCGAATTGAGAAACTCCTCCTTTTTTTAAAGTCGGTTAAATACATTTTTTTCAGTGTGGGTTATCGTTGAAAAGGTCTTTCAAAAAGAATGGGTCTTCTAAGACCATTTTTGGAATTAGGGGTCCGTTTGTGAAATATTTCGCTTTAAAGTGCTGATTTCGGTTAGAATCAAGTGTTCCCCTGCTGGCTGAACGGTTGAAGTTGGACAAGTGAAAAAATTCTCAAAAATAGGTTATAATATGATGAATTTACAAGGAAAACTATTACGGCTATATTAGCATAAGTTCTTAATGAGTAGTCGATAACAGCAACCAAAAACCAAATTTTAGAAGAGTAACATAAGTCATCAACCTAACAGATTTAACGAAGATAATTATACAAATATAATATAGCCTAAGTAGGTACGTGAAAACTAACCAAATCAAATGTGGAGCTTGAATTACATGTTATTGTGACTAAAATTTTAGGCTTTTCTACACAGAACTTGGCACCCATTTAGATCTCAATTCTTTTTGTTTTTTGAAATTGACTCTCACTTTACATTTATGTTTTTGATGGGACACTTGATTAAATGCCTCTGTGTGATATAGTTTTAATCTAATTATAAATATATTTTTGCTTATATCTAGGTTATGATAATCCTGTCATCGTCGCAGAATGAATGAATTGAATGACTGCGTGGTGACTCTGCGTGACAACAATTTTCTGAAGAGCATTATCCACAGACATATGAGACATAGTATACCGAGGATGTACCTTTTTAATATACGTAATAATATGGTTTTCTTTAAAACGATGTATAGGTACCTATATATCTTACGATTTATCTTAAATTAAAATTTAAAAATCCCCGACAGTTTGATTTATACTAAAAACAGAAGAATAGAAGATAAGAAGTAAGAACACTCTGTCAGTGACAAACCAATCTCGTTGCGATAAGGACGTGTTATCGCCACACCGTGTACTTGGAATTTATACAATACCTGCGTTCGCACCGGTCGCTATTGTGCCCTTTGTCTACGAGTTGTAGCGGTTTGCGAGTATAAGCGTTAATGACAATGGCTGAAGATTCAATTTTCAATGTAAGCGAGCTAGGAGTTATAACTGAGGACATACAATTATTGGAGGTAGAAATTGTATTATACTTGAGCCATTACAAACATGCGAACTGAGTCATAAAACATTACGTCAAAGGAATGTGACAATGCTGCGCAACTCGTTATCGATAAAGGGATCCCATCAAAAACATAAATGTAAAGTGAGAGTAAATTTCAAAAAGAAAAGAATTGAGATCTAAATGGGTGCCAAGTTCTGTGTAGAAAAGCCTAGTTTCAGATGTGTTTATGAAATTTGGAACACATATGTATTTCGCAAGTCTCAATAAATAAGCCAAAGACAGGTTTATGTTGAATAGTTTTTTAGTTATGAGGTGGTCAAAAGTGGCTCCAAATGGTTAGTGTAATATTACACACGGTGCTGCTCGCCAATTCTGTTAGCTTGAAATTGACTTGACATGCTACCGCGTGGCTAGGTGTGTAGATTTTATGTAACAACCATAATGAAAAACCTTTTGTTTATTATCAGATAATTTGCACTTCAGTGTCGATCAAAATGGAGTTGAAAATGAGTGTGATAAGTCGACGACTATATAAATGGTTACAAAAACGTAGTTACTGCTATTCATAAACCGATAGCAAACGATGTTACGGGCAGTACTGATTACGTAAGTGTGAAAACTGTATAATTATCTTACGGAAATATTATGTGTAAAAACCCTCAAGAGATTATCGGAACGCTATCAATTTTTTTTATGGAAATAGCCGGCAAACTGACGATCCACCTGATGGTAAGTGGCTATCGCGCGTCGCCCATGAACATCAGCAACACCAAAGGCATCACTGATGCGTTGCCGGCCAAGAAAGAGAGAAGAAAAAGAAAGAAAGAACTGACTCTTAAGCCTTTTTTCTCACGAAATTTAATACCTTAGATTTGTTTTGGCCCACTCGCTGGCATGTTTTTGCTATCCTAGTACTCTGGCTTGCTTTCTATGTAAAAAAAACTACGACGGCAAAAAGTGCGTTACCGGCAAAAAGTGTCGTTAACAAAGGAGAACCCCGGTTTCCGGCCACGAATTATATGTAATCTGTGCTAGCACATAAGACTGGACAAGAGTAAACTATATACATAAAAATTCGTCTTATTTACTAAATAAACATATTTAAATCTTAGCCTCATTTGCAATCGCCAAATGAACAAAATACAGAAAGAAGTTCTCATTGTATTTACCTCATTACAAACGATTTTATAATCGATTGATTAAGGAACATATGTATTAAATTAACTATTTATTAATTATAAAAAAAAATATTTATTCCTTTCTGATATGTTTTCATGTTCTATATAAAGCTAAACTATTTAATATATAATAATTACCATTAAATCCTTTAACGACATCGTTACGCTTATTAAAAGACATTTTGATTTTAACTTATCTGTGTAAAAAAAGTAAAAGAATATTATGATGACATTTATGACAATTCAATTTTATATTGCACAGAGTACTTAATCACTATGTTCTATTGCATTCGCTTTTCGTTTCGTGCGTTGGTGAATGTGTTTTTGATACAATTGCTAGATTTGCTTTTCTTACTACCACTGCCTGAATATTGGAAATAGGAGTATAGCGCCTCCTGCACAATTTCTTGACGAAATATTGATATATTTTGATGATAATGAATAAAATATCTTTAAAAAATTAAAATGCCTTTATTACACAACCTTTTTGACATTTTTTTGGGTAAAACCCATTAAAGTGGGTAGGTAGTAGGTAGTATTATACCCACCTACTCAGTTTTAACCATTATGGTTTAAGTAGTATTTATTTATTTATGGTCTTCATTATATTCCTGACATTGTCTATATACTCGTAGGTGTTTGAGGTAGTAAGTGCCTAGTAAAACGCATATTCAGTAGATAGGTACTCACCAACCGGTGACCAACCGACCTTACGTTACCCATAATAAACGAGAACTTTATCAAAAACATATTTTTTTCATCAGCACTGTGACACGAGTGTGACATAATCATAACCCATATTTAAGGTGATTCATTAGGATTTCATTAGTTGGCCATTGCTAGCAGACGTGAAAATTGGAGAAATTAAAGCTTTTACAATGATCTAATTGACCACCAATTTTCATTCTTGTCTATTCTGGGCCGGTGTCTCTATGGAAGATGGGGTTCTCCTTTCCGCCTAGCCCCCTTTCGCAACGCGCGATAAGGAACTTCGTTCCAAAATTATTAACTAATCACAGTTTTATGAAGATTAAGATTCGTTAAGTCTTATTATTACTATTTGACGTCCCTTTAGCCTAGTTGGTAGCGACCCTGCCTGCGAAGCGAGGGGTCTCGGGTACGATTCCCAGCCGGGGCAGATATTTATGTGACAGATAAATACCTATTTGTGTTCGGGTCATGGGTGTGAGTGTGTTAGCTTTTTTTTCACAGGTTGTTCGTATGTTACATTGCATTATCGGACTGCAAATATTATGCTGTCCGTCGCCATGGAGCTAGAAAATTTCCAGATGGGTTCTTATTTGGAACGTCTACAGCGTCATATCAAGTTGAAGGCGCCTGGAACGAAGATGGTTTGTATTTAACGCTAGCTGACCCGGCGAATTTCGTATCGAAAGAAAGAAAGAAACATTTATTCCGTCATGAATAAACACGGTACAAAGTTACAACAACAAATAAAAAGCAGCCAAGTGCGAGTCGGACTCGCCCATGAAGGGTTCCGTAGCAGCAAGTAAAATAATATAAAAGTTCTTGAAGTTCGTTGTAACTTTGATCGAGGTAAATTGCGGTTTACGATTTATGACGTATTAAAAAAAAATCACTTACTAGATCTCGTTCAAACCAATTTTCGTTGGAAGTTTGCATGATAATGTACATCATATATTTTTTTTAGTTTAATCATTCTCTTATTTTAGAAGTTACGGGGGGGGGGGGGGGGGGGACACACACATTTTACCACTTTCTAAGTGTGTCTCGCGCAAACTATTCAGTTTAGAAAAAAATTATATTAGAAACCTCAATATCATTTTTGAAGACCTATTCATAGATACCCCATACGTATGGGTTTGATGAAAAAAAATTTTTTGAGTTTCAGTTCTAAGTATGGGGAACCCCCAAAATTTATTGTTTTTTTTCTATTTTTGTGTGAAAATCTTAATGCGGTTCACAGAATACATCTACTTACCAAGTTTCAACAGTATAGTTCCTATAGTTTCGGAAAAAAGTGGCTGTGACATACGGACGGACAGACAGACAGACAGACAGACAGACAGACATACAGACATGACGAATCTATAAGGGTTCCGTTTTTTGCCATTTGGCTACGGAACCCTAAAAACGAACAATATGTAGTTAGCCATAATAAAATTATTGCGTGAACGAAACAGAAAACATTTTTATGTGGGTACCATGTTACCTGACGAAAAAGGACTACCCTCAGCCTGTGCCATGGAACGGCTAGAAACCACGGCTGCTGGTTTTCAGGGTAGTCCCGTTTTTCGCGTATCGCGCCAAACTATTTTTTTTTCTAAAATAAAAGTAGCCTAAGTTACTCCTTGCTACAACAGCTATCTGCCAGTGAAAGTCCCGTCAAAATCGGTCCAACCATTTCAGAGATTAGCCGGAACAAACAGACAAAAATTGTGAAAAATGTTGTTTTGGTATATGTACCGTGTATACATCCAAATGCACTTGGTAAAAAGCGGTTATTTTAATATTACAAACAGACACTCCAATTTTATTTATTTGTATAGATGTATAGATTTATTAAGTAAACACCTATAGATAATCTTATATGTACATATATCTTTACCGTATACTTCAAAACAAAACAATGTGCTTTCTGCAGGAAAATCGGAAAATATATGGGATACCCTAACTCACAGAGAACCTTGCGCAGTTAAAAACTGCGACACTGGCGATGTGGCGACTGATTCGTATCATCAGTACAAGCGCGACGTGGAGATGATGCGCGAGCTCGGACTCGACTTCTATCGGTTCTCCCTATCCTGGACGCGGATCCTGCCCACAAGCTTCCCGGACAAGATCAACCAAGCCGGAGTAGACTACTACAACAATCTCATCAACGAAATGCTCAAATACAACATCGAGCCCATGATCACCCTGTATCACTGGGACTTGCCTCAAAAACTTCAGGACTTGGGAGGATGGTCAAATCCACACATCGTCGACTGGTTTACTGACTATGCCAGAACGGCGTTTGAATTATTTGGTGACAGAGTAAAGTACTGGATTACTATGAATGAACCTCGTGAAGTTTGCTTCCTAGGTTATGCTGTAAAAGCTATGGCACCAGCGATAGATATCACAGGATATGCAGAATACCTTTGCGCTAAGAACCTTTTGGTGGCTCACGCAAAAGCGTACCACCTATACAATGATGAGTTTAAAGAAAAGTATGGTGGCATTATTGGTATTACATTAAGTGCCGGATGGATGGAACCTGAAAGCGAAGACCACCTTGAAGCTGCAGCAGAAAGTGCTCTTTTTGAGGTTAGGGAAGTTATTAATAATGCAACTAACGTCTGCTATAGGTATTTTCATATTTTGTTTTTCAATTACGAAGTACAAGTTCCGAGAAAAGAGTAAAAAATATGGTCAGCGTGGTCTCTGGTAAAACATACTTCCTTCAATATTGAAAATAATTTTAAAACCTAGCAAAAGGAAAAATATGGAAAGTTTCCGTAATAATACAATGTAATCCATACATTTACAAATCGATATTAACTGCAAATTGCTATCAGTAAATTTTGTTTCTTTATTTTCAGTGGGGCCAGTACGCTTATCCTATTTTCTCAGAGACTGGTGATTTTCCTCCTGTGATGAAAACAAGGATAGCAGCTAAGAGCGCCGAGCAAGGTTTCCCCAGATCAAGATTACCTGAGTTTACACCTGAGGAGGTGGAATTAGTGCGAGGAAGCAGCGACTTTTTCGGTCTCAATACCTACACTACTAATATTGTTTACAGAAACGCATCTGTGTATGGCGTGCATCCTTCTCCCTCTTACTATGATGACATCAGCGTTGGGTCATACCAATCTAGCGAGTGGGAAAGCGGTGCTTCAACTTGGTTAAAGGTTTGTAGTCCTATTCATGTGTCAGTTGTCTTGTCTTATACATACATACATACATATCACGCCTCTTTCCCGTAGGGGTAGGCAGAGACCACTTCTTTCCACTTGCTACGATACTTACATACTTGTTTCGCTTCGTCCACTTTCATATGATGTCTTGTCTTATGATGTTAATAATATAAACGAGAAGCCAAATTACGATATGAAGCAAATCTGCGAACTTCTTAAACATGACATAATATTGTGTAGGTTTTTTATAAAAATAAGACTAAAATTTGTTATACAACACACAGCACAAAATATTGTTAGAAAAAGCAAAGCAACAACCCATAATTGTCCCACTGCTGGGCTCGGGGTCTCCTCTCACAATGTGAGGGGTATTAGGCCATAGTCTACCACGCTGGCCAAGTGCGGATTGGTAGACTTCACACACCTTCGAGAACTTTTATGGAGAACTCTCCGGTGTGCAGGTTTCCTCACGATGTTTTCCTTCACCGAAGCAAGTGATAATTAACTTCTAATACGCACATAATATTTGAAAATTAGAGGTGCGTGCGTGAAACATAGCAAAGTTGTCATCGGGAGAGCAATTCATAACCTACTCGCACAAGGCTAAAATTTTCAGGGAACATTCTTTCAATTGTTTAAAAAATATATGTAAACAGCCAGAACATTCTAGCGGTTGCAAGTATCTGCCAGAAGAGTATACAGGGTGAATTTTTCAAGTGAGCGTGGATGGACAAATTCAAAACTATGAGGAATAGCGAAAAGTGGTCAAAGGAATCTCAGGGCTGATTTTGACGAAAACCAAAACGGCATAATTAGATTTTTGAAAAATCAATATTATTAGCCAGGAATCAAATTCGCTGATTTTGCCTCATGATTTTTTTTTGTAGGGTAACACTGCTTTCTTCCACCAAAGTGTACAATCTGTGAAATCCATCGATAGTCCTGTACATTTAAATGACATCAAAAGCAGGCTAGAGCTTGAAATTATGCATAGAAAGATACATTTGTATGAAAATTATTATTTTTTGTATGGCAATATTGAAATTTATTTCCACCAAAGTGTACGATCTGTAAGATCCAACAATAGTCCTATACATTTAAATGACATCAGAAGCAGGCTAGAGCTTGAAATTATGCATAGAAGGATACATTTGTATGAAAATTATTATTTTTTGTATGGCAATACTGAAATTTCTTTCCACCAAATTGTACTATCTGTAAGATCCAAGAATAGTCCTATACATTTAAATGACATCAAAAGCAGGCTAGAGCTTGAAATTATGCATAGAAGGATAAATTTGTATGAAAATTATTATTTTTTGTATGGCAATACTGAAATTTATTTCCACCAAAGTGTACGATCTGTAAGATCCAACAATAGTCCTGTACATTTAAATGACATCAGAAGCAGGCTAGAGCTTGAAATTATGCATAGAAGGATACATTTGTATGAAAATTATTATTTTTTGTATGACAGTACTGAAATTTATTTCCACTAATATGTACTATCTGTGAGAACCAACAATCGCCTTATACATTTGAATGATATCAAATCAGAGTAGAGCCTGAAATTATACATAGAAAGATAGAATTTGTGGGAGTGGGATAAAAAAAATATTTTTTGCATTTTCAAAAATTTAATGGGCCATGACGCACCCGCGAGATGCCTGCCAGAACGATACTGTCTGAATTGGCTGATAATAAAATATCATTTAAGGGGGTCTTATCCCAAAAATGGTATTTTTGAAGGTGTTTTGCTCATAAATGGTACATAATACAACTCTAAAAAAAATATATGTTATTTTACAGTCTTTGTTCTTTCTTTTTATCAAACTTGATACACGATAGTCGTTACTTCATTAGATAGAAATAAATCACAAAGTTGGGTCTAATCTGGCATAAAAATGGCGTTTTATTCGCGATTTAATCGCTTCCAGATAATAAAAAATATACCACAGTATAGGTCCTATAGATACCAATATTGTTATCGCATCATAATATGAAATTTTGAAAAACATCCCTTTCAATTCCAATTTTTTCCCTTTCCACAAGCTACGAAACGCCCGACGCGTTCATTTACTCAATTTTACTCTCGCGCCAGTCGCCTTCGAGGTAGGACCTGTGTCGATCCGTATCGCAGCCGCACGACGTCGAATTTCCGATACTTATTTTAATTTCGAATTTGGCGCGCGCGCCTTTGGACTTATATTACCCAGTCAAAAGTATCCACACTGCTGTAATTTGAAATAATAAAAATTGTTCGTTTTTAAACTTTAGTTACTGTTTATAGTAATTAGGTATTGGTATAAGTCAAGTCCTAATTACACAATTATTCTTGCCGTATTAGGGCGGCTTAGAATACTAACCCCAATCCCAAGCCGGATGGGTGTCGTAAAAGGCGACTAAATCCGGCCCGCTGGTGGTAGGGCCCCTCGAGGGATAATATTGGTAATATTGATTTTAAATATTAATTAATACCATTATTACTATTATTATTTCTCCATGGGGTTCGCATGGATAGCTACCACCCTTGAGCATGTGTCAGCCGCCAAACGACTCGTCGTGACGGCTGGGAGCTTGAGAGCCAGTTTTCTTTGTTGAAGTTATACCTACTTTTTTAGGCGTGTTATGAAATAAATGGAAAATCGTTTTGAAAAAATGATTATTATTATATTGTTTTTTGAAGTGAAAACTTTGTTTAGTACGGGGATGATTTGAAATTCAATAAAACGAATGAGTTGAGGGGAGTTGAGTGGAGTTGAGGGGAGTTGAGTGGAGTTGAGTGGAGACTGGAGTTGAGTGGAGACTGGAGTACAAATAAGACATTACTATAATTTCCATGACCATGTTATATGTGTAGTCCATGCTACCCGCGACACGGGTAAATACTTGTAACCTATTGCGGGGATATGAGTGTGGAAGGGTTTTATTATTATTATTATTAGTAACCGTTAGTGGCTCTGAGTTGGGGTGTAAGTATACTTTATTTTGATTTATTAACTGGAATTTTAGGTGCTATAAAATAAGTGATGATATTTTTAGCTTATTTTTGTTTTTATTGAAGTGAAAACTTCTTTAGTACGGGGGTGACTTAAAATTTTATGAAGCGAAACTGTCGGTGGAGACTAAAGATGAGTGGAGACTGACTTGACTTGAGTTGAAGTCAAGTCAAGTGAAGTCAAAAGTCAAACAAAAGTCAAAAGTCAAAAAAGTCAAAAAAGTAAAAAAAAGTCAAAAAAGTCAAACAGTAAAAAAAGTCAGTCAAAAGTCAAAAAAGTCAAAAATGTCAAAAACGTCAAAAAAGTCAAAAACGTCAAAAAAGTCAAAAAAAGTCAAAAGTCAAAAAAGTCAAAACTAAAAAAAGTCAAAGTCAAAGTCAAAAGTCAAAAATGACAAAAAAGTCAAAAACGTCAAAAAAGTCAAAAACGTCAAAAAAGTCAAAAAAGTAAAAAAAAAAGTGAAAAAGTCAAAACAGTAAAAAAAGTCAAAAGTCAAAGTCAAAAGTCAAAAAAGTCAAAAACATCAAAAAAGTCAAAAACGTCAAAAAAGTCAAAAAAAAGTGAAAAAGTCAAAAAAGTCAAAACAGTAAAAAAAAAAGTCAAAAGTCAAAAAAAGTCAAAAAAGTCAAAAAGTCAAAAAAGTCAAAAAAGTCAAAATAGTCAAAAAGTCAAATAAGTCAAAAGTCAAAATTTGTGGAGTGGAGTGGAGTGAAGTGGAGTGGAGTAGTAAAACCTACAATTATCATCTTCCCGAAATTTTACATTCGTCTCATTATCTTGAAAACAAAATTTTTCAAGGTTTCACTTCTAACACGTGTGAATTGCAAACATTTTAATTTATTTATTACGTATCTTTAGGTATTTTATTTTAATATTAAATTATTCTTATACTTTTTATCATTCTCAACATACTTGTAAAATATCTTATCCAAAGGGTTTGAACATTTTTGTACGGAACCTGGCATATAACCTACAAGTCCGCCATTTTGAAAATAAAAACTCGTTTTGATTTTGAAGTTGGATAATTTTTGTTAGTATTTAGATGATATTAGTCAATTTTGTATGTAAGTACCTACTTATTTGTGGGTGAACCGATTTTGATGATTCTTTTTTTTATAGAAAGCTGGTGCGTATCATGTGGTTCCACATAAATTTGAGCGAGATCTGACAAGTAGTTTTCGAGTTATTTTGAAGTTGGTTATTTTTTGTTAGTATTTAGATGATATTAGACAATTTTGTATGTAAGTACCTACTTATATGTGGGTGAACCGATTTTGATGATTCTTTTTTTGTTACTTACATACAAAATAGGTACTTACATACAAAATTGACTAATATCTGAATACTAACAAAAAACAACCAAGTTCAAAATAACTTGAAAATTATTTGTCAGATCTCGCTCAAATCTATGTGGAACCACATGATAAGCACCAGCTTTCGACCAAAAAAAGAATCATCAAAATCGGTTGACCCACAAATAAGTAGGTACTTACATAAAAAATTGACTAATATCATCTGAATACTAACAAAAAATAACCAACTTCAAAATAACTCAAAAACTACTTGTCAGATTTCGCTCAAATTTATGTGGAACCACAATAATGATAAGCACCAGCTTTCGACCAAAAAAAGAATCATCAAAATCGGATGACCCACAAATAAGTAGGTACTTACATACGAAATTGACTCATATCATCTGAATACTAACAAAAAATAACCAACTTCAAAATAACTCAAAAACTACTTGTCAAATCTCGCTCAAATTTATGTGGAACCACATGATAAGAAAAGATAAAAAGAATCATCAAAATCAGTTCACCCACAAATAAGTAGGTACTTACATACAAAATTGACTAAATTTAATATCGTCTAAATACTAACCAACTTCAAAATAACTCAAAAACTACTTGTCAGATCTCGCTCAAATTTATGTGGAACCACATGATAAGCACCAGCCTTCGACCAAAAAAAGAATCATGAAAATCGGTTCACCCACAAATAAGTAGGTACTTACATACAAAATTGACTAAATTTAATATCGTCTAAATACTAACAAAAAATAACCAACTTCAAAATAACTCAAAAACTACTTGTCAAATCTCGCTCAAATTTTTGTGGAACCACATGATAAGCACCAGCTTTCGACCAAAAAAGAATCATCAAAATCGGTTCACCCACAAATAAGTAGTACTTACATACAAAATTGACTAAATTTAATATCGTCTAAATACTAACAAAAAATAACCAACTTCAAAATAAATCAAAAACTACTTGTCAGATCTCGCTCAAATTTATGTGGAACCACATGATAAGCACCAGCTTTTGACCAAAAAAAGAATCATGAAAATCGGTTCACCCACAAATAAGTAGGTACTTATATACAAAATTGACTAAATTTAATATCATCTAAATACTAACAAAAAATAACCAACTTCAAAATAACTCAAAAACTACTTGTCAGATCTCGCTCAAATTTATGTGGAACCACATGATAAGCACCAGCTTTCGACCAAAAAAAGAATCATCAAAATCGGTTGACCCACAAATAAGTAGGTACTTACATACAAAATTTACTAAAATATCTGAATACTTACAAAAAATAACCAAATTCAAAATAACTCAAAAACTACTTGTCAAATCTCGCTCAAATTTATGTTGAACCACATGATAAGCACCAGCCTTCGACCAAAAAAAGAATCATCAAAATCGGTTGACTCACAAATAAGTAGGTACTTACATACGAAATTGACTAATATCATCTGAATACGAACAAAAAATAACCATCTTCAAAATAACTCAAAAACTACTTGTCAGATCTCGCTCAAATTTATGTGGAACCACATGATAAGCACCAGCTTTCGACCAAAAAAAGAATCATCAAAATCGGTTGACCCACAAATAAGTAGGTACTTACATACAAAATTGACTAATATCTGAATACTAACAAAAAACAACCAAGTTCAAAATAACTTGAAAATTATGTGTCAGATCTCGCTCAAATCTATGTGGAACCACATGATAAGCACCAGCTTTCGACCAAAAAAATAATCATCAAAATCGGTTGACCCACATATAAGTAGGTACTTACGTACAAAATTGACTAATATCATCTGAATACTAACAAAAAATAACCAACTTCAAAATAAATCAAAAACTACTTGTCAGATCTCGCTCAAATTTATGTGGAACCACATGATAAGCACCAGCTTTCAACCAAAAAAAGAATCATGAAAATCGGTTCACCCACAAATAAGTAGGTACTTACATACAAAATTGACTAAATTTAATATCGTCTAAATACTAACAAAAAATAACCAACTTCAAAATAACTCAAAAACTACTTGTCAAATCTCGCTCAAATTTTTGTGGAACCACATGATAAGCACCAGCTTTCGACCAAAAAAGAATCATCAAAATCGGTTCACCCACAAATAAGTAGTACTTACATACAAAATTGACTAAATTTAATATCGTCTAAATACTAACAAAAAATAACCAACTTCAAAATAAATCAAAAACTACTTGTCAGATCTCGCTCAAATTTATGTGGAACCACATGATAAGCACCAGCTTTTGACCAAAAAAAGAATCATGAAAATCGGTTCACCCACAAATAAGTAGGTACTTATATACAAAATTGACTAAATTTAATATCATCTAAATACTAACAAAAAATAACCAACTTCAAAATAACTCAAAAACTACTTGTCAGATCTCGCTCAAATTTATGTGGAACCACATGATAAGCACCAGCTTTCGACCAAAAAAAGAATCATCAAAATCGGTTGACCCACAAATAAGTAGGTACTTACATACAAAATTTACTAAAATATCTGAATACTTACAAAAAATAACCAAATTCAAAATAACTCAAAAACTACTTGTCAAATCTCGCTCAAATTTATGTTGAACCACATGATAAGCACCAGCCTTCGACCAAAAAAAGAATCATCAAAATCGGTTGACTCACAAATAAGTAGGTACTTACATACGAAATTGACTAATATCATCTGAATACGAACAAAAAATAACCATCTTCAAAATAACTCAAAAACTACGTGTCAGATCTCGCTCAAATTTATGTGGAACCACATGATAAGCACCAGCTTTCGACCAAAAAAAGAATCATCAAAATCGGTTGACCCACAAATAAGTAGGTACTTACGTACAAAATTGACTAATATCATCTGAATACTAACAAAAAATAACCAACTTCAAAATAACTCAAAAACTACTTGTCAAATCTCGCTCAAATTTATGTGGAACAACATGATAAGCACCAGCTTTCGACCAAAAAAAGAATCATCAAAATCGGTTCACCCACACATAAGTAGGTACATACAAAATTGACTAAATTTAATATCATCTAAATACAAACAAAAAATAACCAACTTCAAAATCGAAACGAGTTTTTATTTTCAAAATGGCGGACTTGTAGGTATGCCAGGTTCCGTACAAAAATGTTCAAACCCTTTGGATAAGACATTTTACAAGTATATTGAGAATGATAAAAAGTATAAGAATAATTTAAAATAAAATACCTAAAGATACATAAAAAATAATAAAAACAAAAATAAGCTAAAATTATCATCACTCTTATTTTAAAGCACCTAAAATTCCAGTTAATAAATCAAAATAAAGTATACTTACACCCCAACTCAGAGCCACTAACGGTTACTAATAATAATAATAATAATAAAACCCTTCCACACTCATATCCCCGCAGTAGGTTACAAGTATTTACCTGTGTCGCGGGTGGCATGGACTACACATAAGTATAACACATCACAATAACAGCCATGACACGAGTACAAATATTTATCTTTCACATAAATGTACTTATAAAATAATTTAAATTTGTACGATAAAAGTAGTGCCGTGCTCCTACTGTACTGTGGTCAGTCACCGGGATCATACGAGTTCAGGCTCTCGGCGCGTTAGCGGTATTTAATTCAGCCGGTCTCGGAACGTCAGAAATACCTACTTCGTTGGAAGAAGAGGGCCTTAATACATTTCTAGCTTTGTGGGAAATGGGTTAGTCAAATGGTTCAATAGCTCTCCAGCTATTAAGTTTTCACTGCTGAATGATAGAATATGCTCATTAATATATGTTTACACTAAACATGTTAACATTTTTGATCAGTATAGTATCTCCTTAGGTTGTACCATGGGGTTTCTACAAGCTTCTGACTAAGATCAAGAACGACTACAACAATCCGCCCGTGTTTGTAACCGAGAACGGTATGTCCACGTTCGGCGGTCTCGAGGATGACGACCGCGTCAACTACTACCGCACGTACCTCGACGCCATGTTGGACGCCATCGACGAGGGCTGCGACGTCCGCGTCTACACCGCCTGGAGCTTAATGGACAACTTCGAATGGTTGCAGGGTTACCGGTAAGTTATAAGATTTTCATTTTATTTAAAACTAGCAACTAATTGTACTTAAGTGAACAACTAAACAGACATTTTTGTGATTTATAATATGGGTCAATCTGGGATAGTTTTTAACCTGAGAAATGGATTAATTCTCTTAGAATTCGAGATAATACTTAGTCAATGAGGATGCACTACCATAATGGGAATTTTATAATGCAAATTGTAGTTTATAAAATACATGTTTCCAGCGAACGATTCGGTCTGTACGAGGTGGACTACACGAGCGAGGAGCGCACGCGCACGCCGCGCAAGTCCGCCTTCGTGTACAAGCAGATCATCAGGTCGCGCGCGCTCGACATGCACTACCAGCCAGACACCACGCTCATGACCATCGACGAAGGACATTAAATTATATCATTACTAGGGTTGCAACGAAGGGTTTCTCTGAAGCTGGGATGGTCTATGAGAAAAAAGAAGTAAACTACTTCCTAAAAATGCAGAAAAAATTGTCTTTCTGCACCATAACCTTCCCCTTCTAAATTTTAATTATGAAAATAATTCAAATGCATAGAAAAATTCTTAACTTTTTTTTTTAATTTATTTATTTCCAACGAATGAGTACATTTTCTACATTTCCATGTCTGCCAAACTGTAAGCCAGTTTGTCGGCAACAATACCTACCCTAGGCCTACAACTTTGCCATTCAACTTTTTTCAATAGGACTTGTAGTTTTTCCGGAAATCGAGATAAACCATTTTTTTCCCTTAAACCCCCCTCCCCCCCCCCCCCTTCCCGACCTCAGATCGCCCGTAATTTATTTTTCCTATAATCTTCGTTATATTCTCTTCCTTTTGCAATAGGTTTCATTCTACTATAATTTTTTTTCGTTTCAAAAATTATCGGCACTGGACTATAGGCATTATGATAAGAGATAAGTTAAAGAGTTAAAGTTAAGATAAAGTTGAAAATTTTGTTAGGCTGAACGAATTGAAAAAATCATTTTGTGTTGGATTGTGTATTTATCGAGTATATAAGGTTATATAGGCTACTAGCTGTCCGGACAGACTTCGTTCTGTCAAAAGTTTTTTTTTTTATTTTCAGATGTAAGCTATCCTATCTTTCAAGTTGGATCAAACGGCACACGTTGTGCAAATTTGATTAAAATCGGTTAAAAGTAGTTTAGGAGTCCATCGCGGACAAACAACGTGACACGTAATTTATATATATTTTTTTTAACATATATTATCACGCTTCGATCAAAAGGAGCTGAGCCACAGAATACTTAATAGTACCTATTGCGGAGCATCAATGAAAAATGTTGCAAAAACGGAAAAATTACCGAAGTGTTCGTAAAAGGTGTCATTAAAAAGACAGATTTTCGTTTGATTTCATTTAAACGTTTGCTTAGCAGTGAGAAAGAACATACAAATAACTTGTTACCTTTAAATTTGTCAGTTTTTCGGCAAAAACGGTAATTAGCGTTTTCTTTTTTGTTGATGTTCTTGCTAGGAAGAGCCCTCATCATCGCGTTTTAATGTTGTTTTTAATTAATGGGTCCCAAAATTAATATAAGATTTAAAGTTACAAACTTCTCCAATATTTTGAAAAGGCTTTATACACATTTGGCTTTGTACATTATATAAAGTAGTCTTGTTATGTTGTGTGTATAATGAAGGTAATTTTATTTCATATAATCAGAATTTATTATTGTAGATCAGTGAAAACTTTTCCCAAAACTGAGAAAAAAATCTGTTTTATCTGTAACCACCAACGAGTAACTTCAAAATGAACTATCGGTAACTACAACTTAACTACCTACTGAAAATCTTCTAAGCCCCGTTTTATGTTCTCACATTGGCCAGATTGCAGTCGCTAAGCGTCGTCGGAAGCCTTAATAAATCTTGAACCAATATGTAGGTATTGAATCTGAAGAAAATCAGTCTTCAGATTATATCACAGGGTGATCCTGTGCAGTTTTGTACCGATCGTATCTACTTTTAATTTCGAATGGACAGTTGCTATAAGCCCTGCGACTCTGATACTTTCATGTGGACGGAGGGACGAGTTTTGTTTTCTCAGACGAGAAAATGATTTTAGCGAAGAAAGAGGTCTAGTCTGATCAATCTGAGAACTGGTCGGATCAATATATTTTTTTTGGCATCCCAACATTCCTCGCATTTGAGTTCCGAGCAAAAGCTATATTAGTTCGTAAACAGCTTCTTGCGCTATCTAGATAATGAAATGATTCTGAGGTGAAATGAAGAAAGCTATATACATAATGACCACTAACATAAAGCCAGCCTTTAAGTGTAAACTATATGTACAAACATTACATCAATAATAACCGAATGTTCTTGAAAGCATTATAGAAGATGTAAAATAACTAGGTATAGTATTGTTTGCAGGAGGCTCTCTCTCTACAGGTATAATATGAAGTCATGCAATCATCTCTCTGCTGCTCGTGATTTTTTGGAGATCTCTGTAGCCTACCACCCAGTGTATTGCTGTATTTTTCCGTGATTTGGTTGCAATGAGTAGCACTCATTAGTATCAGGATGACGTAGTACAGGGACTATCGCTTCGTCTATGGTCGGCAAACGTTTGGTTTAAGTCTCTTAAATGACTTCTGCTGGTTTGTGAGTTACAAATCTATTCTATTTGTGATTATTTTACAAGGTACCTTGTGAATATTGCAAGATTGTAAGTCGACTGAAGAAGAAGACGAAAGCAAACGAATCAATGCAAAGGTGGTAACGGTAACACGTAGCTATGTCTAACAACGATGCTATGTACAACGATTCTGTATCCTAGTTTCTAGACTTTCTAGTGACCCTTTCTGATGAAGGGTTTCATGTTGTGTGATATGATTTGAGCAAGATCTGAAATTTTTGAGTTAGTAATGCGTATTTAACGGACTTCAACTACGTTGATGATGTTCTCATTTATTATTCAAGTCATTGTCAAGTGTCATTGAAGTCGGTATTTTTTTTGTAAGTTATTTATGATCTCTATCAAAAAAATTATACATAAAATCATTTTACGATCCAACATACTTTGATGACCGGCGTGACTTATTGGTTAGCATGCCATTTCGAACCGCCGTTCGAAGGTCCTGGATTCGATTCCGAGCGAGGCAGAAATTTGAATGATACTACGGATATGAATGTGAATGTGGTTAAACTACTCACAACACTAACGGTGGCTATTGGCGGCAAGCCAGACTTGATACTTACATAAATTGAGATAAGATACACATTGACATCGCCACTTTAGTAAGATCAACCTCGTAAATAAAGGATTAAATGTCGTCTTTTGTCTTCAAAATGACGCGTTTTGTTATTATTTTCGGAATCAAAGACATGAAATTATGATATTATTACGACCTCACTTTTTTGTGTACGTTACCGAGGAAGGCCATTCCTAGATGTTTTCATGTATTTTATTCAAAATAGTTTTTACTATACAATGTGTATTTATTAGAAGTTCTTTACCTACAGCGGCTACAGCTGCTCAAAAAATGGATGTATAACGCCCTAACTCAGAGTCTTTAATAACGGTTACTTTAATCGCGCCTTAGTAAAGAATCATTATACAAATTTTACATTATACATTTACATTATACAAACTAAGGAGCGATTTAAGTAACCGTTAGTGACTCTGAGTAATGGAAGGATGTAACTTATTTACTTTTGGATATATGTAGGTTTTGTGTTATTAATTAAAAATGTATAAAAACCCACCTGCTATCAAAAAAGCTATCATGATTTACCTTTTTGAAATCGCAATCAAAATAGCAATAATAACTATTAAGTTACGATGTGCATGATCGTAATAGAGACATCACTGTTGTGCCTTATGGTATACCGAAGAGTAAATAAGATCGCACCATACTATGGCGTGTACAGTATCACTGATGTCGCATCCTCGAAGACTTCTGTGCGCCTAGTACTTACTCGCTGTTAATAGCAACAAATGCTATGCAATAGCTTTACCGCGGCAGTCCCCGGGTGCCATACGTTTTTTTATGTTTGTTACCTCAGAATTTCGACTGGGTGAACCGATTTTGAAGATTCTTTTTTTAATCGAAAGCTTGGGTCTGTCATGTGGCCCACATAAATTTTATTGAGATCTGACAATTGCATCCATGAGAAAACCAGAAGAAAGGTTCTAGCACTAAGGGTCTCGGTGTTTTGATTCGGACAGACAGACGAACAGACGGACGGAGAGATGGACGAACAGACGGACGGACATACGGACGAACAGACGGACGGACGGACATTAAGAAAATATAAGGGTTCTGATTTTACTTCGGAACCCTATAAACAACAGCATTTAGCTTATCTTGGAAACCCAAGAACATTATAATCGGTTCGTCTGATTGAGAGATCGTTGTAGAGTTTAGTGCCACATTATGGACAGATTGTAAATTCCTCTGCCGTAAAAGTTTCCTGACCGGGAACACACGAATTAATGGCTTTACTCGCCTCTCCTTCAGAAGTTATTACCTTGCAAACGTTTGAATAGGATTATAGCCTTACTTGAAATTTGTGGGATTGGAATCGGATGGACATTAGATGACGGATCAATTACCGTTGGTTACATTATATTATGCTACATATATATTTAAAGTCCAAATAAACCATCTTGGTCTGTTGAAGGATCATCTGAAATTCACATTTTTGAGCCGAATGTTTTTAAGTCGTGTGTGTCCCGTACTCCGTATCACAAAATTAGAATGATTTTAGTGTCTTTGTCAAATTACACTTATTAAAATAAATGCTATAGACTCTGTGTCTAAATTTGTCGGGACAATAATCAAAGACAGTCATAAGTTACCTGAGTACAGTAATTTTTATCTGGTTTCGTAGGACACACTATTAGGTATTATACCTACGGGTTAAATAAAGGAATTAGTGAAACGACGTGCGGGTATATTATAGAACGTGATAAGTATTTATTTTGCCCCGACCTCATGAAGCTGGAGTGATTTATTTTCATCGATGTGAAGTATGTGGTGCTCTACATTTAGGTCTGCATGTTGTACGAAAACATCGAGATGAAATCGACCTTCAGTGAAGAATAACTATTTTGAAATGTTGCGCGGATGAATCAGAAAATGTAAATCATATTTTCAGTGTTTTCATTCATAACATATTAGAGGACGAAAATACGGAACTTTCATTCAGAATAGTTTATAACAGGACAAAGCAAAACAAGTCCAATTCATATAAACTAATATCGATTATCCTAAGTCACACTTAGCTACTTCCAAAATAATGCGCAAGATTTTAACATGAGACATACTCAAGACCCAAAACGTAACATTTGAAGATGTTTACCGTCACTTGTAGGAACACTTTGCTGGAGCTTCGAGGCAAAAGCACATACTCGTGAAGAGCTTTATTTCGATAGAATGTTTGCAATACGGCTTAAACACTGACGTAAGATGTGGCAATTTGGGACAGATTTTGATGTACAAATTGTATAAGAATTTTATTGTAATATAATTTCGTTTAAGTTTGGCAATTTATTTTAGGGTTCTGATAAGAAAATAAGATATTCGATAAGAAAATGAAGCAGTTATTGTTTTTATCTGTCCCTTCGTCACACTCAATTTTGTCTGGAAAATATGTGGCTATGAAATCTCATAGGTACTGATATAGGTAATCACCTATACCTGTGCTTCCATACCCTCTGCAAGAATGCATACGATAGAAAATCACATATTTTTTTCGAAAATACCTACTATGAAAGGTAAGGTATTTTTTTCGCCAACTGTGGCGTGGCGCCACAGCTCTCCGCCCATCGCTGTTCTTTTTGCTTTGGTGGTGGAAACCTGCCCTTAAAGCATTACGTCTCGTAGCTGCATGTGATCACCGACAACACCTTCAGGCTCTGAAGTGTTTTGAGAAACGATGAAAAAAAATAACTGATCATAATTATCAATTTGACAGAAAGGAAAAAATAATTTTCTTGTTTCTTGTCTTGTCTTATTTAGTAAGAAATTTAAATATAAACTAAACTTTAAAGAAACCCCGACAATTTTATTTACACTAAACATAGAACACTGTCGCTTAAGTCAAACAAAAAAACGATGTCAAATTTGGTTAATCCGTTTGGGCACTACAATGCCACAGACAGACATAGATACACTTACTCGTATAACACCCCTCTTTTTTCGTCGGGGGTTAACAAAAATAATTATCGATCGATGCGCAAGAACATAAAATTACTTTCATTAAAATTCATGGCCATGGTTTCGTAGAGCGAGCGCATCAGATTACTTCTCACCGCCACCGTTTAACGACACATTTCTCGAGATATTCATCATCGAGCGTTTATGTTACGTCACAGCATGACGCAGAGGACGATTACCTCCAACACTTATCTCGTCAAGACGTCCATCGAGACGTCTGGCTCATTGTAGAGCCGTTCGTCAGTAATGGTCTATGTCTACGTCTACCTATTTACAATAGCCTCTGAACCATTCAATGGACATAGAGGCCGAGGCTCGCGTCGGCGTCGCTCCATTTAACATTCTTGCATGCCCCACTATGTGGCAGCCCGACGGCCAAGAATTTATTTAAATCTATCGACTACAATGACTCTTTTACACTCGGATAATTATCGATAAAATGAATAATAATCGTTGCCTTTCTAGCTTCTTCATAATAGGAACAATTGGGTTAATATTGTTGATAATTACCATGCACATTTAACATAATACCCTTATTATACCTAATCCTCTCAATCTCCCAGCGGTTGACGCGGTATCTGCAAAAGCTTTGTATATGGCATGAATTATGAAAATGGCAATACATGGTGCTTGAACGTTAAGCCAAGCGATGTAATATTGAAATGTATGCCAGTTGTCTGTCATAGATCCTACAAAACCAAAATTCAAACTATATCCCATTACTGGACTCAAATCGCATCATAGAATCAAAGAAATTTAGTCATAGTCCATTAGTCCACGTAACGCTACGTAAGTCATTTGCGGGTTAGCAAGTGCCGCCCTTAGAAATATCGTAGGTAATCTATCAACAAAGTTTTTTTATGGAAATAACCGGCAAACGAGCAGGCGATCCACCTGATGGTAAGTGGTTAACGTTGCCCATGAACATCAGCAACACCAATGGCGTCACTGATGCGGTGCCGGCCAAGAAAGAGTATTTTTGTGTTCAACAGTACTTTACTAAATTACGAGCTAATCTGAACAACGGGAAAAAAAATTCCCGTTGGCCAGACTAGTCTGACCATCAATCTGACCACTGGGAATAACCCAGAATAACTGGCTCACAAACCCCCAGCCGGAATACGAGGAGTCGTTTGGCGGCTGACTCATGCTCAAGGGTGGTAGCTATCCAGCCAGGCTAACCCCGTGGAGTAATAATAATAGTAACAATGGTATTATTAACAATTCAAATCAATATTACCTATATACATAATCCTTCGAGGGGCTCTACCACCAGCGGGCCGGATTTAGTCGCCTCTTACGACACCCATCCGGCGTGGGATTGGGGTTAGTAGTATAAGCCGCCTCAATACGGCTAAAAAAGTTACCTACAAAATAATTTTCTTCGGCAAAGCAAGTGTTAAAGAATAACAAAATTATCAATAACCTCAGGGAGGCCTACGACTGTCCCTGCTTTGTTATTTTGAACCTTTCGTCTTCGTCTACCATCATCTATATTCATCTTTACCTGAAACCAGGGGCTTCCTTCGACTGACCAACTCGTTAGCGGTCGAAAAGAGTCGTTACCCGCGAGAACCGCTTGGTAACTGCTTCTCAAATCTCAAACTTTCGACAGATACATCAGAAAATTCTGAATATCCAGGCTTGCGTAAGTAGAAACCACCATACCGTCCATTTACCACCATACATTCGTATTTAGCTGTATCGTAACAGTTAGTTGCTAGAAGCCACGAACAACTTCCACAAAAGAAACCTATAAGGTTAGCTTGGAGATAAAGCCGCTTATACAATTCTTATACATCCCCCATATGAACAAATCATGAAAATTAAATACCAATCCGAACGCTTAGTAAACCAAACCAAATGTAATGTGAACCTTTTTCTGCAATCCCGTGCCGAATTACCCTTCTAATCCATTTTTTTAACTCGGGACGTTACCCAAATACCAATAGGCCATGACCTGACAAAAAATACATGAATATAAATGAAAACCTAAGCCGAATTACTCTTTGTCCATTTGGCCATCGCATTGTTTTTAGAAACGTTTTTGACACCAAACTTGGTATGTTGGGTATGGCAACGATATCTGTAGCTAAAAAATATTTTGAAAATGAGTTACGGATACCTACACCGAAAATAAGCACTTTACGACTTTGCAGACAAATTGCTTATTCAGCTTTATCAGATTTCAGGGTGTGAAATGGGCTCGAAGATTAATTTAATTTTCATGAATTCATTCGCACAAGCCAAAATGTGTTTTTGATGGAAATTTTGATGTAGATAAATATATTTACATTATACAACAGCATAGATTATTCTAATAATGTAGAATGTAATAGAAGTATCGTTCGGTGTTGCATGACACAGTAGGTAATCACAGCATGTATGCTGCTGCACAACCGTTACATTGGAAATTAGGAAGATAACTATATTTGTGTAGGAGCCACACATTGTATTCTGTTGTTAAACTAAAAGGAAATGTTCTTGTGAGCCAAATAAATTGTATAACTTTGTTTTGCATTATCGGACTGTCGGATTGATAAATAGTCTTCTTGGGCCAAGAACGCCGGTAGCACTCAAGACATTACCGACTTATTGCCAGCTAAAACCAGGCTTTGCTTTTAGACTGTTTCTTCGACTCTGCATTCGAACCATATAAAATGGGGTTATTCAAAAAGATCGTCGCATGCATTAGCATGAGCTAATGCGACGGAAGAAACATAATTATGATGTTGCCTTAGCCTTCTTTGCTTTAGACGAGTAGAGTGACCACACAGGTGACCCGTCTGTTAGTATTTAATTATTTATTTAATCTTTATTGACCACAATACAGGATTACGGTACAAATGGCGAGCTTAATGCATAATGCATTCTCTGCCAGCTAACCATTAGGCCAAACAGAAACACACGAAGAGCGGTATCATATGCAGAAGAAAAAATATAAATAATATTATCCCTACAAGCTAAAAATTAAAGAGACCAATAGACAGATATAAAGTGTGGTTAATCCTGATTTGAGATGAAAAGTCCGATCGTTGGTCGCAACACCCTCCAGTCCTTACCAAAACATTTGGAAACATTTTCATAGCAAAATTAGGTGGATAGGTAGGTACGGTACCTGATTTTGGTATTGACTCACTCATTATGTATTGTGGTTATACTTTCATATCAAGAAACAATGCACAATGTGATTGATGTTGACATAATACAATTGTAACTACAATTATTAGTTTCGAAACAATCAATAAGTTCTTACAACGATTTCTGGGGAGGTACTTACAAATTTTTCTATGAATGGTCATAGAACTTTAGGTTTCTCAAAAAAGTTATTTTGAAAATCGGTTGTAAATGATGTGATAGACAATAAAATTAGGTATTTGGCCTCAATAGAGATTACGAAGAAGCCGTGGTGAAGAGAGGCCATCGTGGAACGTATGAATCTCACAATTCAGGTTGTGTCTGAGTTGATGCCAATCTTGTGAGATTCAACGCACGCATACAACTAAAACACAGACTTGTCTATTCATCGTCATAAGAAGCCCCCTCATCTTGGCTCCTACTTTTCAAAATGTGTCCATAGAATATAGCGACTGCCTTCAGTTGTTGGGAGTTGATGTATCCTTAAACCTCAACTTTGGACGGTTCCTGGAATCTAAGGATAAAGCTGCTACAAGAAGGTCAACACGTAGAGTTGTCTGCCTCTCAGTTTTTTAAAGAACAAATTTTGGAGATAGTGGGCATGAATTTTTTGAATTAATTCTCCCATCCCCGTTTCTCCATTGAACGACAAAACGCACGGCATGTTTCCATCCTTTTGTCGTGAATAACCGGCGACACGATCGACGCGGTTTGCCTTGTCATTCGTTACGCGTACCGCTAAGGACTAGAATAGCTTGCCTGTGACCACGTTCCTATTACATGAGTCTTCAAAAAGTGTGAATAGGCTTTTACTAAGTCTGCTCACAACGTTGGACTGCACCTTCATCTAGGTACCATCAGCTGGGATTTTGGTCAAGTATAATTAAAGTAAATAAAAAAAAAAAAAATTTGTAGTCTTCATCATTATGTGCCAATCGTGATCGATGTTTAAGTAGATGCAAAAAGATCTGTATTAATAACCAGAATATGTATTGCGGCAATAAATGCAACAAGTGTATTTGCACGGCAAAAAAGTAACTCACCTTTTGCGATTTCAGTTCATGTTGCATTTTGGCTCCTCCTTGTAACAGAATCCGCCAGTCATTGGCACATCAATAGTAGATAGGTACACAAATCGTCTTCCAGCGAATGTAACTATACTATTGTTTAGTACTGTTTAGATAACAAAATCTACCATTTTCTGATATAGAGTAGCAAGAAATCGGTAGACGAACAAAATTATCCACACAATTAGTTTTGATCCGTCTTTTTTTTATGGAAATTCCCGTCTCAAAGCAAATTACTAAATCAACCCGAACTTCCGCGTTACGACCTTTATTGCGATAACACTTGACACGATCCCTCCATATACATGTATCCCGTTACACTGTCATCGAATGTCATAAAATCACGAATAAATATTATTAAAATTCAACAGATCCTACGTCGCTACCTGTTGGCTGGAGCGCCTTTCTAATGTCACGGAAGGTCACGGACGCGAGGAAACTGCGGCAATTAAAGGGAAACGGAATAGTTTTCGAAGATGAGGTTTACGGTTGGTTAGGTTTCAAGATTTGAGTGTTTACGCGCCCCCCTGAAGGGCCTGGAATCGACCAGGCGTCCCGCCGCGCCACTGAGCGACGGAGCGAGCCCCCGGCCGCGGCGCCGCGCGCATGCGTGCTGCGCGCACCGACACCCGCGCTTATCTCTATCCTATCCTGAGACACCCGCCTTTACATCACATCACCCGCTTCCTCCATCGCACCTTCGTCGACTCATTTAACGCGAACGGGATTACGTACGCCTCTAACTATTCGAGCTACGCGCGCACTCCTTGCCGCGTTCATTGCAGTCCGACACGCGACCGCTTCAATGAACGCATTACTAAAGTTTTATCACGAGACTGCCACACATTCTACGTGCTGAGACAACCTTTGGCTTGTTATTATTTGCCCTTGTAATAGAGGATAACTCGATAAGATGCCACCAAACTTTTTTTGTATATAATTGTTTTCAATCATTTGACGCATGTTTGACGCATCTTGTTTTTGCATCTCGGGGAATGGAATTAGGAAGAGCGTTTTTAATTTATACTGATACTTTAGAAAAATGTACAACCTTGTGCATCAAGTAGATACCTGCTTAATCATGATCTGGTAGAGCTCAAGAGATTTGGTTGATTTAACATTAGATAGAGCTGATCAACTACACACATTTGTTATAAAGAATTATTCCGGTTGAGTATGTGCCCCATGTGTAATACTGTGATACAATGGGAAAAATCCCTGAATAACAGATGCATAGGTACATTACAACGAGATAGCACAACTTAGATTTGAAAATCAACTGGACTCATTTGAGTGGCACCTGTCAGTGATGCTTTTGGTGACGCTGATGCCCATGGGTGACGCGGCGAGGGTACCACTTACCATCAGCTGGATCGTCAGTTCGTTTGTCGGTAATTTCAATAAATAAAAGACAATTAGTGTGAAGGGGACTCAATTCATTGCAACATGTTGCAAGGGGTGCAAGATTCCTTTTGTTGGAGGGTGTTGAGCTCTGTGCGACTAAGTTTAGTCTCGATGGTAGATACTCGTGAACACCGGTAGAGCGATCAGCGATGTCTAGGGACGGCGTAATCAGTTACCGTCGAGTGGCCAGTCAGCTCATTCAGCGACTATTGACATTGGCGGCTGGACCATTCCTCATAAAACTAATTGATCTGTTTGGGCAGACTCTCAAGGACGAATAAATGAAACGAAGTTCTTGTAATATTCTCAAGTATATTTTAGCATCTTTGTATAAAATTTACATAAAAACAACAATGATAGCGGTAAGCGAAATTATATTCGCTAATAATATTTAATGATCGCCAGTTGCCGCTAAATTAAATTGTACTTAATTATCTTATAGAAGTTAACATAAAAATTCTAGGGAATAAATCGTGACCTAGAAATGCATAAGCGTGAATGCGTTTCGCTTTTAACGTTTCGTATGTTATGACAGATGAACAAATTGAAGTTGACGATTTATTGGAGTTTAAATCCAACGGCATTGCAGACGTATTTCCCAGAGGAGGAAGTTTTGAGTTTCATTTGAGGGCAGCTCGTTGGTCGCAATATGTTATGTTAATAGAACGTTTCATCTACACGCCTCGTCGCGATTCATTCGCTAGCTATGTGCGAGAGAAAGTATTGAATATGACAGAGTACGCCAGATTCAGACCGTACGATATTTTACTTTGTCAACAAAACGCAATTTATAACCATTATACTTAAAACATTTCAAGTTCTTGGAATCGAATTAATTAACCTCCCCCTAACTATATCTTGAACACATAAACTTATAATTACAAACTTGGTAAAGAATATTATTCCATAATAAGCATTTTTATATTACCTATCGCAATTACGTATTCATCTGACACGAGTAACTTCGTGTCCATTCAAAATGATAGCTTAGTCTTTACATGTACCTACGTACTCAAAGTGGATTAGAACAAATTCTGCACTGCTCCAGTGTAGGATGGTGGAAATTTGCAGATGTAGGAAATTTTTACCGCTCAAAAGCCTCCAATAAGGAATAAATGACAATAGTAATCGACCGCTCAACGTACCCTACAGAGAACGTTAGTCCTCATGTATACCAATATTCAACCACCCACCTTATAAGTAGATATTTTTAATATATTTTATCATGGTGAATTTATGTGACGTGTACGCTGGAACTTATTGCAGAGACCGAAGAAAATCGTCAAAAACTGTTATTTGATCTGGTATAAAAACTACCTCAAGGTATATCCATTTAACAAGACAACAATTCTGTGTTTAAATACCTACTTTCTGACTTATGTAGACCATCAATATGATAATCAAACGGGTCGTGAGAATTGGATAACAACAATAATTATCCTAGTAACAAGTTATTCGCAGGTAATTAACAATATTATATACCTATCAGACAATAACAATAAATAGTCCCGAAACTAGCGATTCTACACTCGTTCTAATTGCGCACCCACACTAATTGAATGACGAGGACAACAATTCCGTCAACAGCGTACTTAGACATCATGAAAAACAAATTTCCAATTCAATAAAATTGTTTTATAAGGTTTATATGCCATATTTCACGAAGAAACGATTATGTAAGCACCAACTTATGACATGGAAAACCCACTTCAATAAAACATTTCTGTCCTATTTATATCCTAAAACTTAACCACATAAATTAATAATAGAAATGGAAGCAGCTTCAAAGTTTGATAATACGGTTCCGCAATTGACATGGTGTTGTTTGCTTACGCGCTACATAAAGACCATTCCATTTATCTATAAGTATTTTAAGAGCAAGCTTAAAAATATTAAAATTTAAAGTAAGATAATAACTCACTTAATTATAATATATTTAATTATTTACAAGAACAATTCCATAAAACTGATTTTGGGCCATTATATACAGTCGTAAGACTTTCATATGTAGTATATTTTCTAGTGAACACTACAAACAAACTATTCGTTCTGTGAACGCTCCAATAATTGTCATGTCAGTGGACAGAGCTGCGCGCATCACTTGCGGAGCCACCGCGTCTTTGACTTTCAATGTGAATTCCCGCCGACTGGGAGCGGGCAGCGCGCCCCCCATGCTGTTAAGGACTCTCGTTCGTCCCGCTACATCTAAAGGTTTCCCCTCCTCACTGTTTCCTAGCACTTTACGCACGCACGCCGATTTGCTCGCCTCCTTCTCTGCCTCGTATAGCTCCCGAGCCGCGATCTCATAAGTTCGCCTCTTATCCACGCCTCCGATTGACGAATTGTTGCCAGGAACCTTTTCCGAAATGGCTTTCGCCGCTCCCGCTTTTAATATAGCTGGCAATAAAAGATCTGCTACGGCACTGATTGTTCTAGAGCGCAAAAAATGCAAAACCTGTTCGGCTTCCCTCGTTCCGTCGAAGAGTCTCCGCTGCCGCGCCGCTGGGACCGGCCTCGCTACGCTCCAAGCCTCCATCCAAGGGTTGCCTGTCAGAAGCATTCGATCACTTAAGGCCCCACCGCCATCCGGTTTCCAGTCTCGAGGAGAGTACCACTGAACAAAGTCACACAACTCCGCCCCGGGATTAGCGGCTTTAAACGCCTCCATATCAGAAAGGAGCGGAGCGCTCATCATTCTTGCCCAAAGTTCGGAGGCCTTTGCGTTTTCACTTTGCTGAGCCATTAACTCAGCGTCTTCTTCTAGTTGATCTTCGGTTTTAGGTGCTGGATCCTGAATAAAATATACAATTTCATTATGTAATACAGGATTTCTCTGAGTAGTGCTTGTCATACATTTACCAAAAGATATTATTTAAGATAAATGTAATAAAGTTATTTTTATATAATAAAGCGTCAGTAACGACAATTTATAGTGATAGCACATAATTATCATTATGTCGAAAGACATTAACATTATCCAGAACTACTTAACACTCTATTTGAAGTGAAATCTGCATACGAGAGCCTTGTTTTTATCGTGTTTTTTCTGCAATCGCAGCACATATTATAAACCTTTCTTATGTCAAGTCTGTTTTAATCTTAGAAACTAGACGTCATGTACCTATTATGTTGAGTATTGAAGCGTATTGAACAAAATATAGAAAATATTCAAGTACCCAAAGTGAATCAAAGAAAACTGAACTGAGCATACCTGTGTCCGCGGTATATAAAGAGGAGCACCATTCTTTAGAGTAGCATTCTCAAGTCGGCTAAGGCGGCCTACAGGCCGATCCCAAGGGAGCTGATCTTCTCCATTCTCCTCGTCAGAGCAGTCAAAGAATTCATCATCGGAAGAATTCGTAACTGCACTACCCTTGCTGTCCAGGGCTCGCGTGATGCAGCAATTGAGGAGTTGCAGTTTCTGATGCAGGAGACAGGTGCGGGCATTCGGAGCACCACCTGACACTCTGAAAAAAAAATTGGTCACGTGTTAAAGGTCAATAATTAGTTAAGAACATTGTTACTTTTGTCTGTGACAAATAACTTACAAAAATAATAAAGTTTCGACCAAAGAAGATAATAAGTACCTATAGATAGTATTATGATTAGGGTATGGAACCAATACAAATGTAAAATAGTAAAAAAGCCGTCCATGAAACTTATAGTACGGTATAGTGGGCCTTAGAGCTTAAATCCAAAAAAAATTAAGTCATATAATGGGATTTCGCCATAGGTATGGAACGAATTTCATAATGATGGTAAATTCGATTCGGTGTAAACGCTCGAATTTTCAACAAATTGAGGCACTATTAAGTTGTACGCAAATACCGACACATTAATAAAAAAAGCAAGTGTCACGTATAAACAACTTCGTTTTAACTTTCACTTACAAGGCAATTTTGAAGACAAATACATGACCTCGAAAAGAAAGCAAACAAATCAAGAGAAGGCGCTATGACTAACGCAATGTGCGAAACGTTTTCTCTTTCATGTATGCAAATTCGACTTTAACATAAATGTGGCACATATGAGCAAAACTTTTCAAGCACTGACCGCTGACACCGAGGTGGCCGGATGACACACGAGTGGATCTCACCAGCGCACCTGATGCCGCCGCGACAGCCCCAAATATTTCTCTCGGATTCCACGCGCTTCGTCGCGTCGTGACCTACAATTGCCGCAAGCTAACGCAAACGCAAACGCGCGTTCAGAACCGTTATCATATTGAATTACAAATGTGTAGCGAGACGACCATGAGGCATCCGAGAAGCTTCGTACGATGCTTAAGAACTAATCGGTCGGTGAACCGTTTGTTTACCGGAGTCGGTGCGCCTCCTCCGGGTGTAGGTCAGGGCGCTCTGGCGGGGCCTGCGCGCGCGCAGCGCAGTCCGCCGCCGACGAGAGCCGCGAGCGCATCCACCGCGCAGACATGGGGTCTCGCCAGACCTAAACTTACGCAGTTTCCTAATCGCCGAACGAAAGTGACCCCTTTCCCGCTGTTGTGACCCAATGATGAAAAACTAATTGTAATCAATCGATAATATTGCGTGACAGTGTATGTCGAAAGTGGCCAATTTCAAAGGATTTATAAAGACTACACCAGGATTTATCGCGAAATGGTAAGCCACAAAAAAGTATAAATGTTTGTAAAACTCTACATAATTCGAAAATTCTTCTCATAGTACATAGACCTCAAAAGTACATTGCATCGTTATCATCATTATACGATCGTTATCATCATTATACGATGATATTTTTTTCTTTTTCTACTTCCGCGGCATCCAACGCATCTATAGAAGGAAAAAAAAGAAGAAAATAAAATACAACCGGCTTTAGGAAAGGTATACAGAAAATAAATCTATTATTTATTTTTTTGATTTCATAAGTCTGTAATGATTGCTTTGAATTACATTTTAGGTAACCGATTTTTTTGTTTATTGTTGAGCATAGGTTTTTTATTGCCTGAAAGGCTGAAACGTACAGTTGTTATTTTATAACTGGGTATTTTTTTGTTACTCACTCTTTTCTAACTTGACAATCTTATTAAAAAAACACGAATAAGGTAGAAATTACAACTATATCCATCATAAATAAGTGCATCTAATATGCATTTGTCGGGTAGTATAGGTAGGTACTAA
Organism: Thymelicus sylvestris; assembly: GCA_911387775.1. NCBI lineage: Eukaryota > Metazoa > Arthropoda > Insecta > Lepidoptera > Hesperiidae > Thymelicus > Thymelicus sylvestris. Next base: position 4,645,233 of record OU426888.1, read on the forward strand.
CATCGCGGATCTTTAATGCAAGATGGCATTAGTTTCCCTGCTATATTGCAAAACATAGGTTAATCTTTTTTTATTTTAGCTTTTTTAATTTTAGCTTTCTATAAAAATATTCTTTAGTGTACTGCTACCAAAATTTATGATACGCAGCAACATAAAAAAAACTATTTGATAAATTGACCACAGTAGAAGACTGTCTCATTGCTAAAAGTGACTATTTAGACTGAATTCATTTAGTTGCGCGTGTTCCCAAACATTTAGAGACATCATTAGTTAAATGATAGTCGTGGTAATATTCTTTGGACGTTATTTAGTAAAGAAGCTAGTAGATACATTATCATTGTGCAGAAGGCCACTCAACTAAAACGAGCATTGCCCCAAGTTGTAGCACTCCGATTAAGCTGATGTTTCACTTCTAGTAAGCTAATATTCCCCGGTGTATCCAATAAATTATTACATGTTAATTATCTTGAAGTTTATTCTACAAATGAAATATGTTTTATAAATTATTTTATAAACTACACATACTGGCATGCTAATATTATATTCTCAAAAACGACAATAACTAAACCTATCATAGGAACTTAAAATATTTTATCGTATAAAATCTATTAATAAATAATTATAAAAAATATAAAATAACTAGCTGTTGCCCGCAGCTTCGCACGCGGAAATTATGCTTATCATATTATTTAGTATCCCTTACAAAAGAAAATTTAAAAACAGGTTTATTTATATTGAAGTACTTATATTTAGGAATTTACATACTGAAACTTACGATACAATCACAGATCATTCCTCCGGGAGCGGGTTTGGAATAGTAAACAACATTAACATTTTTTTTCCTTTCCCTGTCCCTCTCCCTCTCCATCTCCTTCTCTCCCCTTGCCCTCTTCCTCTCCCGCTCCCTGTCCCTTTTCCTCTCCCGCTCCCTGTCTCACTTCCCCTCGCTCTCCCTCTTCCTGTCCCACTCCCTCTCCCTTTCCCGCTCGAGGACCTTCTCCCACCACATATCCCACTCCCTCTTCCTCTATCGCTCCCAGTCCCTCTCCCGCCCGCACCCGCGCCCTCTTCCGATTTCTGTCCCGCTCCCACTCCCTCTCCGGCTCCCTGTCCCTCTCCTGCTCCCTGTCCATTTTTAACTTAAAAAATGACGAAGTTGCTTACTAAGTTCATTCCCCTAAATAAACTCTTTAAGGGATGATTTTCCGAAAAAAAAATCTAAGTTAACTTTTGTTTATTACTATAAACTTACATTAAAAAATTCATATATTTTATAACTCTAAAACTGGCGAAGTTGATTTGTATGTAGTTGACTACCAACCCCTATTTTTAGGGGATGAATTTCGAGAAAACAGTGGTACAGTTATTTTTTGTGTCTAACTATAAGCTTATATACAAAATTTCACCCTTCTTACTTCAAAACTGACGAAGTTGGCATACTAACTTTCACACTCTTATTTAACCCTTTAGGGGATGACTTTCCAAAAATCGTAATATGTACTTCCAAATTTTGTTTCTAATCTGCAGCTAATAAGTATATAAATTGTCATGTTTTTAACTTTAAAAATGACGAAGTTGCGTACTAAATGAAATCCTCTAAATTAACCCTTTAAGGGATGATTTTCCAAAAAACCGTGTTAAAATTAACTTTTGTTCACAACTATAAACTTACATAAAAATTTCATATTTATAAGTCTAAAACTGACGATGTTGATTTATACGTAAATGGCTTCTTACCCCTATTTTTAGGGGATGAATTTCGAGAAAACAGTGATACAGTTATTTTTTGTGTCTAACTATAAGCTTATATACAAAATTTCACCCTTCTTACTTTAAAAATGACGAAGTTGCATACTAAATTAAATTCACTAAATTAACCCTTTAAGGGATGATTTTCCGAAAAAAATTGTTAAAGTTAACTTTTGTTTATTACTATAAACTTACATAAAAAATTTCATATTTATAAGTCTAAAACTGACGATGTTGATTTATACGTAAATGGCTTCTTACCCCTATTTTTAGGGGATGAATTTCGAGAAAACAATGATACAGTTATTTTTTGTGTCTAACTATAGGCTTATATACAAATTTTCGCCCTTCGTACTTCAAAACTGACGAAGTTGCCATACTAACTTTCGCACTCTTAATTAACCCTTTAGGGGATGATTTTCCAAAAAAACATAATACTTACAAATTTTGTTTCTAGTCTGGAGCTCATATGTAAATTTTCATGTTTTTAACTTCAAAAATGACGAAGTTGCCTACTAAGTTCAATTCAGTAAATTAACCCTTTAAGGGATGATTTTCCAAAAAAATATATTAAAGTTAACTTTTGCTTATTACTATAAACCTACATAAAAATTTTCAAATTTATAAATCTAAAACTAAGAAAGTTGGTTTGTATGAAAGTGTCTTCTAACCCTTATTTGTACCCCTTAGGGGATGAATTTCCAAAAATCCGTTCTTAGTGGACGTCTCCTTAGCATAAACTATCTCCCTGCCAAATTTCATCTTAATCGGTTCGGCAGTTTCTGAGATTTTTTGTTTAATCAGCGGTGTGTCGCTTTTCAATTTTATATATATAGATGTATCAAAGACCCGTATACGTAGATGTAAATTTTCTCTAAATGATGGCAGCATTAACTCATTATATTATGGCGATGCTTTTACGTTTTGCGAAAAAGCTGTTAACTCTCCCGTGATCCCGTCGCTGATCAATCGGAATCTATCTTTGAATACTTATAATTATTATATAATTTCTTTGTATTCTTGAATGTATAATGTGTAATGAGTTTCTTAAATATCTATGACCAGTCTATGAAAACTCGTGCTTTTTTTTACAAAAACCGGCCGTTTTTAGCCGGCAACGCGACGGTAATGACTTTGGCATTATCCATGGGCGACGGTGCAGACTGTGGTCACTTATCATCAGGTGGTTCGTCTGCTCAAATTGCAGAAATAAAAAATAATAAGTGCCACAAAGCCCGATTCGTCTGGTCTAAGTCAAGTTCTAGTGTGATTAATCTTTTGCAAAATAATAATATTAAAATTATTAAATTATACATAATATATACAACTATCTTTGACAACAGGTCCCGGAATCACGTCAAAATCCGCTCGGATCCATAATTCTGATACCGTATAACATCTTTTAAAATTATTTCCTCATATCGACTGGAATAACCCGTGTCAAAAATTATTTTTCAATCACAGGACTCACTTTCAAATTATGAACGAAAGCTCCTTCTTAAAAAGTAAACGTTGATTAAACTCAGCATCGGCAGCTATGACAGTGGATTTCCAATTTAATTTCAAAGCCGACCGTCAACAGATCACTAACAGCGAAAGTTATTTCTTGGTCTCGTCATTGGAACGAAATGATTCTCGAGTAATTACCTATCTCCGATATAATAAATTTCACGTTTAATATTTAAATTTTCGTTTAAATTTAAATTCGTTCGTCGTTTAAATTTTCTTACGTTTCTACAAATTAACGAAAACAAATTAATATTCTATCTTTTAAACTACGAATTATAGAAGCACCTACAAGCTTTTATTTAATTTGCATTCATTAGTAACATGTAATATGTATGAGTCAAATCTTGCAAGCTTATTTAGAACTACTTCCTCCCATCCTACGGAGTCGAAATTGTACAAATTGTTTTGATTGCGATAACAATGCATTTTTATATTAATTTAATAGTGACTTGTTACTGATGGCGTTGAGTGACTTTCGAAAAGTGTTTGTAACAAACCTACTTCGAATAAAACTAATTTCATTTCATTTCATTTCATTTCATTTCATTTCTACGCTCAGGGTTGGGAACTCCTCAGCAGCTGCGGCCAATATCACAAACACAACATTTTATTTTATTCTTATTTTACTTTATTCTTCATTTACTCTCTCTTAAAATAAAAATTAGTTTATTTGAGGTACGTTCATTGAAAACCGACCATTGACTGAATCAATTTTAAACTTTAGTCGTCTATTAGGTACACAAACAAATAGACAGACACATTTATGGTCTGAAAGGGTTATAAGTGTTCCGTATTACCATCGAAAGTCAACCCTAAAACATTAATTATCTTCAGCAAGCTATTTCAAGCTATAGTTAGGGTTTTTTGCTTCTAGAACTTCGTGAAAGTTTTGTATGAATCTTTGTCTATCGTATTAAAAGCATTTTGTTACACGGAACATATTTGAGTGGACAAAAAATCCCCGAGTAACAAGTTGGAACAATGGGCAGAGGTAACTGTGCCATTGATTACTCGACCGTCTGCAGTCGGCTGCTCTACACCGTGAGACCACCATTGTACTACACCTGTCTAATTATGTTCGACTCGAGGGAACTTCGATATAACCGTTTAAGGTCCCAGGCAGACGACAGACTTTTTGTGTTCAAATGTCGAATGGACTTCGAGTCGATTGAAGTGACAACACTATTTTGTTGGTGGCCCCTGTTACGGGTGTGGTACCACTGGTGCAAACCGGTGGTGTCAAGGATCCAAAACGATCTCAAGTCCTGCAACGAAACTATTGTAAACATTGCAGATTTGCAACGAAAGGAATGACATCAGTTCGCTAGTAGTTTTTATTTGTAGTTGTAGTTTATTTATTTCCGACTATAGAGCCCGTACACAAAACTGCGATTCGACGCGATGCGAATTCGCAACGCAAAAAGTTGCGATGCGAATTGCTGCGATGCGATTTCGTGCGGCAAGGCGTGTCCCTTCCACGATAAGGTGACCATTCCTTTGACGACCGTTGAAAACTAGGTCGTGACATGGATCGTAAAAAGAAGTGTGCACTTTTGTTATTGCTTAGGAGATACAGGCAAAAGATACAAAGAAGATTTTGGGTTCATCCATTTATTACTATTATGAACGCCGAAGGGAACTATTTTCATCGAAAATATGAATTTGTTATTAAAAGATTTGATTTTTAAATGAAGAATCTTAGAAGAAAAAGAAAAAACGTTTCATTTTAACGTAACAAAAAAGATTTCGTATTTTCAAAGAGATCTCAAACTTTATTTGATGTGTGTACGTCTTGCCAACATGCTGTCTCAGAGCCGACTTAAAGTGTTGTCAATAAGTATGACGTAACATCGCAGGAATGCGCGATGCGAATCAATTCGCAAGTTCTTGCGACGCGACGTGCGAGCACGCAGGTTTTTGCGATGCGACGTCGCATCGCAGTTTTGTGTACAAGCCCATATGTCGGCCTGGAGTCGGGTCATCTACGTGAAGCCTAAGTAACTGCCGCCTATGTCCTACAAACACTGATCGTAGTTTAACAGTGTATAACTGTAGTTAACACTGATGTTTAAACGTAATGTATGTCCTAACATTCCTAACATAAGTCTAGGTTACCTACAAAAAGTTCGTTTACACACAGAAACTTTTTCTAAAATTTAATCAACCGGCTCTAGCGCGACGCCACAAATGTTTCTTCTCAATTTCACATAATTTAACTTAAGACTAGATTGCCGTGGCGTCTTCTGTTAATCTTCTTCAATTCAAAGTTTCCAAGCGCTCAACTCATTAAACTTTTATAACCCCTGTTCGGAAGTAATAGTTCATACACGGATTAGATACTGCAACGATTACTTTGCCCAAAATTACTTACCTTATTGTTTCTTATTAACACTTGACAACTATAATTAATAATTATAAATAACAATTATAATTAATAATTAATTATGTGTTTAAACTCACACTAGGATGTCCTGTGGGCTGTGTAGGACATTATCAACATACACTAAATTTATACACATACTTTTTAAATTGTTATGTTACATAATGATTCAAAATTTATATTGTATATACCTTACCTATTCAAGAATCGAAAACAAATATTCAAATAAAAGGCTGCGGATTCGAACGCGACCACTGATTCCACCCACAACCAATTAGCATAAAAATTAAAAATATAATAATAAGGAAACCGCTATACATGCTTTATAGACATAAATGTGAAAGTCAATTTGTTTGGATACCGTGTTCATTATAATCGTTAGATAGCAGGTAATACAACCAGGTTGGCAACTAAAACCCTTCATATTCATAATTAGCATTTAATATGCAAATGCAATGCTGGTTTCTGCTTAAGCCAGTCGAAGAGCTAAATGAATGGTAATAAAATGACATAATCCGATTGCTGCAACAGAATGCCAATAAAAGTAGGCATATCACTATTAATTCACACCAAACAAAACCATTCATACAATGACGAAGATACTAATAATAAATAAATTAATCAACCAAATTCTTTATAAATACGCAAGCAGCATACAGCATAATATTTTATTTATTCTTATTTTAGGAAACAAGTTATGAAGAAAGAAACATTAGCAAAACAGTTTTTTTTAATATCTTATAAGTTAATGCTTGACTACTATCCCACCTGATGATAAGTGGTGATGTAGTCATGGGTGGTAAAACGCATCAACTTGGTAAAAGCCTATTTATTCGCTCTTGCCTTGAAGACACTTAGTTGCCGCTGACAACTTTAAATAATAATATTAATAACGATCTTTTAACTCTATATATAATAAACTCTGTATATATAAATCTAATAACTCTATTAACGATGCACGATGAGCTTTACACGAATTTCTCGATTTTATTACATACTTAAATCTCAATGTTTTAATGACACAGTCGTTTCAATACGGAAGAGCGCTGTTTATGAAGTTGTAATTATAACAGAATTTCAATCACACGCTAGCTATAAATTATAATTAATTTATGTTTATGATCAATCATTACAAGGATCGGTATTTGATCGAAAGAAAACAATATACAATATTTAATATTTTAATATTAAAGATTTTATAACATTAAAACGGATAGATTGTCAAACCATTATACCGAATAATACCTTCTAAAATAACTGGTATCTTGAGCCATAATTTCAAACGAAATTCCATATTCGATGTAAGATCATGTGTTCATGTGCAACTAGAAAATCCGCTTACAATAGGGAAAATAAAACATGGCATGCCAGTTTATTGAACTCGCGGGCCTGAGCTGAGGCACACTAGGCACAGGTGCACGGCGAGGCATTCGTCTCCGTCACATGTGTGATGTGTGTCGAGAGATTGGCGGACAGTAGATGATGCATTAGGCATTGGGCATTGCCACTCTAATGCGATTGTCACGTCAGTACCGTACCTACACGAGGAATTCCTGCAACAAATTGCTTTATAAACTGTATCTGAATGCTAGAGCACCTGTTGTTGGCTATCTTAAAAATCGAAGAATGAAGAAAATGATGTTTCACCGGTAGAAACTGTCCTTGACGTATACATAGAGATCGCCTAATAAAAAAGGACGATACCTAACGCTAAATAACAAAAAACAAAACAAAATGTTACCAACGTGTACAAATTGTATAATTTATAAACTACATACCAAGATACCTCACGAAATCTTGCTTTTTCTGTATATATACCCCAGAATAAAACCAACAATTTCATGGCACAAATTGAAGGTTAGCGATTCAGCTAGTGAAAACTATGCTTCGTCGGTGCATCGTCGAAACAATATTTTCCGTTAGCCTGAGTTTTGAGGTCATGGTTTTAATCCGTCCCTAGCTCATCAAGCGCCCATAGGCCCTGGAATCTATAATATTCTATGAGGCCGGTATAATTATAGTAGTTGGACGTGTGAGGCGGTCTCGCGCCAGTCGGCATCGCGGCCATCTTCCCCTCTTGGAACCATTAACGCAGTGCGGCGTGCCGATGCCGATGTTTTTACGCGCTTTTCCAAACTGAGCACAGATAGAACGTCTTCAGATACTGTTTTACTTACCTACCAACCGGACCTACAACTATGAATATGAGGACAATGTCTACCTATGTATTTATACCCGACTGCGCGACGCAAAGGAGGGTAATGTGTTTTTAGTATATTAGTTCATAGTGTGTTTATCAGTCTATGTACCTATGTATGGTCCCGACTGTTAATCATTCTATGGTGTAGTTGTTCAGTATTACTTTTAACAACATTCTGAACTACTGGGCTTGTTTTTTCTTTTTAGTTTTTTTTTTTCGCAGTCGGGTTTTTTTTTGTTTTTTTTATTACTATTATTATTCGTTTTTTGTGAAGCATCTGACAAGACTGGCGTAAAAGCGTACAGGCCATCTGAGGTTAGGTGGTCAAATCGACTATGAACATGGACAACAATGAAATAGTCGTTAATGTAGCGCTATAAATAATTTATTTTTACATTATTTTAAGTGACCCAGGTCACACTCTCTAGGGACTTGTAAGTAAATAATCCATGAACAGAATATGAATATTTCAAAGATTGTGATTTTCTCAGAATTTATGTTAACAATATAACCTGCTTGTTTTTAATTCCAAAGAAAATAATGAGTATTAGTTACTCGCCCGGGATTTTGTGCCAAAGCGGCGCGGCGTGCTCTTTTATGCAATATTTTACACGCTCGTGCCGGAAGGATTCTGGTATCCCTAAAACTTATTAAATTGTTACAAAATATGCAACTATGAAAACCTACTAATCATGATAACAATGGACTTCCCTTAAATAATACCTGATATTTAGTTATGAACTATGATAATCATATTCGAAATAATGAGTCCTTCAGCTTCTACATAGTAGCTTACACTTTTTGCTTGCGCATGATATTTTTTTTTTATTTTTTTCGCATTTTCTATTATATTAAAGTAGCCTTAGCATTAAGTTAAGAATGATTGTTATATACAATGAATTAATGATTGTTACATATTATAAAACTGAAACTGATCGATATGTGTACCAAACTATGTGAAACATTTGAGAAAATCTATCAGTAGGAGTAAAGCAAGATCGGATTTTAGATTTTCTTTGTCTATACGTTTCTTGAACGATGTATTGAAGAAAACTTGGGGTAACATCTAGTGTATGTTTTATTTAAAAAAATCCTGTCTAAAATAAATATAAATAAATAAATATAAATATTTCGAATTCGGTGTAAAAAATAAGCAAAAGCGGTTATATTAGAATAAGACCGATTCTAATGAAGCGTTCACTTCTAAAAATTGTTCTCGAGCACAAAAATATTTCATTTCGATAACATTTTATTTAAATCACAATTCATAAGAAACAATACCACATACCAATCTAAATAGAATTTATCGCTAACATAGTTTGCAGTTTTACTGCTTCCAAAAGTTCAAGCACGAGACACCAAACAAATGAGGTGAAATTTGACTGGCTGCCATTATTTTTCAGAATTTCAGCGGGTAACCGAATGGGAAGTTCTAATTACAGTCAAACACATCCGAACGTGTGTTTTATTCACAGGTTTCCCGCCGCAGCCGACGGAAGGGACGGACAATAGGAATTTCCTAGTACCTACTACACGCTCTCTAGCACCCTGAACTACAATGTTACCAACATTTCAAACGACCGGTCGTCCGCGCAAATTCCCCGCATTTGTAAAATCGACGTGAATTATTAAACCTTACGTGAAATATGTAACTAATAACGTCCATCCGCTCTTTTACTCGTTACGTTTTGTTACATATAATTACAACAAAAATGCCCAGTTTTATCGATTCTTCATAACATTAATCACTTGTGTAAACAAACAGTTTTATTAACTTTAGACACGTTATAATTTTCATGCAATTCTTATCTTTTTCATAATTTAGAAGATTTCTCTATTAGCATATTGTATATAATAAGCATTGCATATTGTATGTAATATTATATTATAGGTCTCGCCCTGTATTTTACGTAGGTACAATGAAGCATACGGACTATGGAGCAGGAATTGGAATTGACCTTTTTGAAATTTACACTCTGACAGAATTTTGCACGCCCATACATTTTGGTATCTGTAGCTTTATTGTATTTATGTGAAAAAGGAGAGCCTGGTACGGAAAAAAATATGTATGCATAGAATTACTATTACTAGCGTAACCTCAATGTATGTATGTAAGTTTTTACGAAATTGCTTTAAATCAAGTTACATTTTAAATATATAATTACTTTGAAAGTAATAAAACTATTTCGTTTAAGTATTATTTCACTCGATTAAAGTAACTTTATAGTCGTCTCATCTCAAGATGGCATTGATTGATGCTCAAAACTTCAAGTAATCGCAATATAATTAAGTGTAAGCTCGTGTAGTAGTGAGTGCCCACAGCATATCAAACATGCCCAATTGCCCACTTTTGCTCTTGTCTTGTCACCCGAGCAAGACGCACCCATTAGCTAATTGTATAGGGAGTTGCGCTTTCTAAACACATCCATGAAATTAATATTATGTAGGTATTTTACTTTGCCCCCCTTCACTACGCGCACTGTGGTGTTTTACTTTTAAAAAATGTGTTTGTTGGTAGATACCTACCCGATACATTTTTAGGATATATTTTTTACGATAGGTTTTTACGATATATTTAAGAAACTACCAGAATACTTTCATTTATTATCATATTCTGAATGATAACGGTGGCCTATAAGCTCGACAACTTGTCTTATTCCTTAAACAATAAGTGCCCTACCTCACCGGGACGCCATGGCGACGTCGCCGGCGTAGTTGCCATGGCTACCGTTGGCGTCCGAAGGTAGCCAAAAGAGTAGCCATGGCTTCTCTTCAGTCAGTTCGATTTTATAATGTCAGGAATTAACGTAGAAGAGATCGCGCTGATTTGTTACGTAAGTCGCTGAAAAATACGACAAGAAAAGAAAAAAAAGAAGAAACTTTGGATTCATCGTTTTTTATCAGATCGAAGCCGATGTGGTCTTTTTTTAATTTATATTAAGAATTTTTAGATAATATCCTATGCACACCTATCCCCACAAACACGGACAATTTTTAATTTTCACAATAAATTTTTCTGTATCGATACTAATTTTTCCATATATAAGTTGACCGAGCGCCTGAAATGGCGGCCGGTTGGCTACTCAGTGAGGGTGGTGCAACTTACACGTGTACATTTTACTGGCGACGTCGCCAGCTCGCCACAGTCTCCAGACTCCACATAGCGCGCTGGCAGTCATGGCGACGCTTCCAAATTTACTACGTTGCCACAGCGTCGCCAGGTGAGGTATCCGCCATACATTTCAATATAAACTGTTTGGATACGTGGCCGGCGACGTCGCCTTGGCGTCCCGGTGAGGTACCGGCCTAACTTTCTTATATCTTCTATAATTTAAAATATTACCTACTAGTAAAGTTGTTAATTCTTTCACATAAAATACAAAACTATCTTTTTTCTGGTAACCATGAGTGTTTAAACTATTAACTAAAAATCTTATGTAATATTTTTATTAATTTATCGGATGGAGAAAGTTGTAGAAAAGAAAAAAATATGCAGGTATACCTACGTAAAGCAAGCTCCTAAAGGTTTAATTAGTTAGTTATTTATAAATTTAATCTATGCATGTTACATATTCAGTGAAGCAAAAACTTCCTAAAAACAATCTTTTTAACTTCATTACTTTCATTTATAAAGTTATTTCGGACTTCCTTCGTTTTTGTTTAATTTTTTTTCCAAACACATAATAAATAGAAATGCATACGGATTTAATTAATATGAAAAAAATTACCAGCAGTACACCGACTTTATCATGCTCTAATACGTATTGAATAAGAGAGACTTGTATATTTCTCTAGTTCACGGAATAAAGTTCTTTCTTCCCGCTGCAGTAAGCTCTACAATTACGTAGAGCTGCTACGGAGCCATCTTATAGCCAGACAATGGTTTTGCGGAATTGATACAAACTATTGTAATAACAATGCTATTACATAGGTTCCTTTAAATAACACTTTACAAGATTTAATTTTCAAGGCAGTATACAATAAGTAACATTAAGTGAGTACGTGACAAGGTTCTTATTAAATTAAATGTATTTACGTAGAAGTAGGATGGGTGTAGGTTTACCAACATAGGTTTCAGTTTTTTGTTTTAAAACATTTTCAGCTCAATTCAGCATGGCTACGATATGAGTAGGATACATTAAGTTTTAACTTCATGATATATTATGTTTTTATGAATGACTACTTTGTTGATTAACGTAATATAATACACGTAATCTTAATTTTCACGAAAAATCTATGGTATACAGTATGTATCGTATATGGTGCTGCTATTGACTATAAGGCCCAGAATGGAAGACTTGAGCTAGGTCACGTTGTGCCGACTTTGCCACAACTTAACGGGGATCTAATAATATCGTGACATTCGGCTTACTACTTTCCCCTCGGAACTACTCATACCGCCGATATAGAAACAAAACTCGTTACCAAATGGGCACGCGCACGCCCCGCTGCTTTACTGTTAACATCAAGGTATGATTTTATACAAATCTTCAAAAACTTGGAACTTATTCAGCGTGCGATGCGATCGCTTTTTGTGCAAAAATTACATCAATATAGTTAGCTTTTCTAACTTTGTTAATATGGTGTAATAAATAAACAAATAATCCACACACTTGCCTAGAAAAAGTTAAAACATTGTTACAATACCATCTCTCATAAAGTGTGCCGTACGTACAGCCGACAGCGCAGCGTAAACACAGAAGCGCTGTCTCGACAATTTCCGGAGATTTTCCCGGAGTTTGCGGAAATTTGAAGTCGCAGGCCTTCTAACTCTGCGTTTATTTTCATATAACATTTACATTGTCTTCACCTAACATGCACTCTTCAATAAACAATTCTATAGTCACAAACCCTTGAGTGATGCTATAGGTTTTGGATTCTGTATCCATTTCTGGATGCATTCAATATATATTATGAAATGATATTTCATTTCCTTTTCCATACATAGGCCCGTAAAATCAATAGCAGTTTAAACTAAATTCTGAGTTTAAACTGTCATTGATATTACAGGCCATAGTCATAACATGTCAAAACATCAAAATACCATTCATCCATCATCTATTGACTATTCGATCATTTAGATGTCTTAACGGTTTGACCATTCCATCTTTCCGGGCCTTTTGATCCTCCATAATAATTAAATTATATGGTTCCTAGGAGTTGATAAGCGTGATATGAGCTGTACTAATGATAAAGAGAATTGAATCACCAAGCATAGAAAATCTAAAAAAAAAAATCTTTATCTTTCGCACAAGGCACGACAACTTTGAACAACTGAAGCCTCTTATCTCAGGCTCTATTCTCATTTCGTTTAATCCGGGTATGGGCACGAATAAATGTTTAACGATAAAGGTCAATTTATTCAGGTGTTATGTCGTGTTTCGAATGATTCCGCGACGTAATTTGTGGAACGTGCGCTGACTGCCCCAGTTGGGACGCGACGCGACCCGCATCATCATCACGTCACGTCACGTTGTCGACAATAACGTCATTATTGTCATTGTTTCTAACGTTAAATAACGTAACGATTGTACTATTGGGTTAAGTGTTTGGCGCTGTGATGATAACTGTGTATGTAGAGAAAGAAATCCTGACTCACTCACTATCTCATCAACGCCCAATCCAAACCCAAAATTCCCACGTGATATCGAGTGAAGAGGATTTATATTTTGACTGAAAGGCCTCGAAGATGTGATAGTAGCGTAATTGGGTAGTGACCTTATCTAGGAAGTGAAGTTCGTTCCAAGCCGTGGCAAATAGTAAGTAAGATTTTTTTTTCTTTTCTCGAGTCTAACACCCATGTGTTAGTGATGTCTTAATTGTTTTGTCGATGCCACCTACGAGTCCTGCGACACAGAGTCCTAGTGCGAGGGATTTGAGTAGGTATATACGCGTTTATTTTTTCGCTTTCATGTAGCATTATTTTTGTAACTATATATAAATTCATTACTGTAATAAATAATTGTAATTTCATTACTGTAATATGTAATTGGCTTTGCCGTTCTACTTAATTAAATAAATAAATAAATGAGACTTAAAATTTGGTAAATATACGTAGGTTATCAAAATCACTTACGGTCTTACTTATAAAAATCTCACTAATCTATACTTAGGCACCGCTTAGTTAAACCGCTCTTAAGAAGTTAATCCACGTTTAACTTTTCATTACTTATAAACGTTGATTAGCTGTTACTTAGTTTAAGAAACGAACAGATAACGATATATAAATGGTTGGCACAGATTATACCTAAAATAATCGATTTGATAGAGAAATTGAATGAATGAAATTGCTAAAAGTTCTATTTTTTCCATATTATGTCATCTATGACAGTCATATTATGTCAGTGCATGGACTTAAATATATGGACAAGCTGTTCAGTACTTACAGTTTGTTCACCTGAGATTACCCCAATTGGGTTCACCTCAGTTTAGTCTGTTGCGTGCAAGTAGCTGTCACGTTAAACTCCGACGTAAAACTCCGACTGTCCAAGAACACTTATTATTTTAATTAAAAAATGCGCCGAAGAATTGACAATACCGTATCATATTCTAATAAATCAGTCGTTTTCTGAAGGTACGTTCCCAGACTTATTAAAAATATCACTTGTTAAACCAATGCATAAAAAATCATCGAAGCAAGATCCTAACAATTATAGGCCAATAGCACTGCTGCCAACTTCATCAAAGATTTTTGAAAAGGCCATGCAACGGCGCCTAAATTCTTTTTGTGAAAAGTATAACTTATACGATGACTCTCAGAACGGATTTAGGAAAAAACGCTCAACGATATTAGCCGTCTACAAATATATACAAAAAGCACTTGATATTATTAACAATAAAATGTACGCCATTGGAATCTTATTAGACATGACCAAAGCTTATGACAAAGTACAGTTTAATATTCTATTAGATAAACTATATGACTTAGGCATACGCGGAAATACACACGACTGGTTCACCTCATACCTAAAAAATCGTTCACAGATAGTAGAATTAGAATATTTTGACACTGAAAGCGGTAAAATTGAAAAGATAAGATCAAATACTACTATCATAAATAACTCAATTCCACAAGGTAGTGTATTAGGATGTATTTTATTCTTACTTTATATAAATGACCTCCCCAAAATAATTAATGATTTTTGTGTCCTATTTGCAGATGACATTTCCCTCCTGACATCGTGTAAAAATAATGACAATTTAAATAATAAACTTACTGACATATTTAATACTATAGTTGACTGGATGAACGACCATAACCTTGACATAAACTTTAATAAAACTAAATTAATGCAATATAGGCCTCATCAAAAACCCCCGCTTGACATAAATTTCATATATAATAATTCTAAAATAGAGTGTGTTGACGCGTTCACTTTGCTAGGACTAGAAATTGATACTAATATTAAATGGAAAAATCATATACAAAAAATTAGAAGTAAACTCTCAAGTTTCATATACGCCCTAAAGGAACTTAGGAAAGCAACAGACCTTAAGACGGCCTTGTCTGCATACTACGCTTACGCACACTCATGGCTCACGTACGGAATTCTACTTTGGGGCAACAGCGTGGATACACATTATGTCTTCACATTACAAAAAAAATGCATCCGTGTCCTAACAAATATAGACGAAATGGACACTTGTAAACCGCATTTTATTAATAATAAATTGTTGACACTGACGTCCATCTATATATTAGAGGCGTGTAATTTTATAAAAAAATATCCAAGTTATTTTACTTTTCAGGATGACGAACCGCGACGATACCCAAGACGTAAAAAAAACACTTTAATAATTCCGACTTCAAGGTTAAAGTTATACAGCTCCGGGCCATATGCTATGTGCATTAAAATTTTTAACAATTTGCCAGACGAAATAAGATTAATAAAAAATGACATAAAATTTTCAACCCAATTAAAACAATATTTAATTAAAAAGTGTTATTATAACCTAAATGAATACTTAGGAAAACGACAATAATGTATAGATATAAAACAGATCGGTCTGCTCCCACTATGTTGCAATACCCTAATAGGGTTCATATGTGCCTCTAAAATTCTATGTAATAACCACCATCTATGTAACCACTATGATTGCAATAAAAGTATTGAGTATTGAGTATTGAGTATTCTATATTGTGCACAGTTAAAACGTTCTCATTATTTACGTTTGAACTTTATTTAATCATAATTGGTAAGTAACTATATTTTTATTTACATTTTTAAAAATTATTTAGTGTCAAATATTTAATACCGCCATCTTTAACCAAACTTGACAGAACGAACATAGAGTACTTAATCACTACTGAACAGGAGCCCAATTCTCATTTCGTAGAGATACATGTCTAACAGAGATATGTCGAAAAAACATGGCCGATTGGCCTCGTTTTATTCGAGGTCGGCCATGTTTTTTCGAGATATCTCTGTTAGACATGTATCTCTACGAAATGAGAATTGCCCCCCCAGGGTGCCGGCACCATAGGCAGGCGCATTGTGACTCTGTGATTGAGTACTCTGTGGCTGGCGAATGAGACACGAATTTTGTAGGTATGGTACAGCCCCTACGTTCCAGTAGACGATCACAACGACCACGCTCACGACCGCGATTTTGCCGTTCCACTAGCTTGTGAGCGTTACAATCATACACCCAAGTGGAACGGTATAGTGAGCGACGCGGACGTGAGCATTCAAGCCACAGAGTACTTACACGTTTTAGCCGATGATACAAAATGTACTCTATGATGTTGAGAATAAGACAAGTCTGAAACTTAGATTAGAGGTTATGTTATAATTTTTAAGCTATAAATAAACGTTACATAATTATCAATTTTATTTTTACACTAGCAAAAAAGTATATCTACAAACAAAAAATTTTTTTATGAAAAGACAAATTAATATATTAAAAAATTGCATAATAATTATGTTAATGATATTGACCGACGAGGAAAAATGTATACATGGCTATATGTGTAGTGAATTAAACATTAAAAATATTAAAATTATTTACATAATTTAACATATTTCTATCAACTTGTGACCCCACGTCGAGCATCTGTTGGAGAAACTACTAGTTCCACTAAAGTATTTCTTGTCGAATCGTATAAAGTTATTTTTTCCATCACCATCCTTAACTTTTATAAAATTGCGCCAAATTTCTATCACCATCCATTTCTACCCAGTGTCGCCAAGTCTAAAAACTTGCGAGAGTAACTTCGTCGTATCTGGCAACACTGCAATTCGACCACTTCGACCCACCCCGTGAGGTGGGTTGTTTTGAGCGTGCCGTGAGCGAAATTAATGACGTCATCAATGACGTATTCGCCGCGACCATGACGACCGTGGTCGCCATGTGGAACACGTTTTGATCGTTGTGAGCGATGTGAGCTACTACTGGAACGCAGCCAGCGTGTCTAATGTGTCAGTGTCGTGAATTTGACAGATAACGGTCAGTTATTAAATTTGAAAAATAGTAAGTAGGCGATTTACCTCATGACGGCCCCAATATCTGATTACTGCCATTACTTGCAGTTCTACAGGAATACTGCCACCTCGAGTAACGCCCTGTATATCAGTAAACCCTACTTAACGACTTCTTAACGCTAAGTAGTGTTTATAAGTGAGGTTTTTGCTAATCCGTTGCTAAGCAATAGATTAAATATTAAGTAACGTTTATAAGTAAGACCGTTAGTGAAAACTATATTCAGCATTTATTGAAATTCGCTCTAGATAGGAAATGAAGAGGATTTATATTTTTGACTTAAATATGGCCTTATTTCCGTAACGAAATCGCAGCGTTTTCCAAACCAATTTATGGATATCGGAATATCGGAGGTCTTATCGTAGAACACAAATAATGGGGATCCCATTATTTTCAAAATGAAGATGGTACATGGCGCAAATTGTAAAAAAAAAACGTTGCACTTCAACTTCAAAAAATCATTTTGGCGACTTTTCATTACCCATTCATTGGTTAAAATGGTTAATTAAGTGTGAACAATGATATAATATAAATTATGAAAATGACATACCTAATTAACTAGTGGTTACCCGGCGTGTTCCACTACGCTAAACTTTTTTCTGTGACGCCCCCGGTGTTACTAATCAGGTGACCCGTCTGCTCGTTTGCCTGCTCAAGGCATAAAAAAACTAGGCAAGTGCGTGTCAGGCCACGCGCATTGTAGGGTTCGGAAGTAGTAAGTTTATCGACTATTCGTCATTAACTACTTATGCTAACATAACCGTGATAGTTTCCCATGTAAATTCATCGTATAACCTATTTTTGACTTTTTTTTCACCTGTCCAACTGCAACCGTTTAGGCAGCATGGGGGGGGGACACTTGACTCTAACCAAAATTAGAACTTTAAAGCCAAATATTTCGCAAACGGACCCCTAATTCCAAAAATGGTCTTAGAAGACCCATAAGACCTTTTTAACGATACCCCACACTAAAGGGTACGTGACGAATAAAAAATTCATCCTCACATTACCTGTACAGGTACCCTGAAAAAAAATTATTTTCAATATTTTATTCAACTATTCTGGAGTTTTAGTAAATATTATGTATACCTACCCAAGCCAAATTACAGCTTTCTAAAACTCGTTAGTGTCTCGGCGGCGCTTTGCTTCGGACAGACGGGACTGACATGACGAAAGTATAAAGGTTCCGATTTTACTTCGGAACCCTAAAAAATAGTTTTAAAATGTGGAACGTCTGTGGTTCAATAACATTGAGTCATAGAAGTACGATCTCGCTTACATGTTATTTATACAACACTATTTCCACAATGCACCAATAGATGTCGCTATGTAGCAGTCCTCTGAATCACGCTAACGACTGAACGATGGAGAACGTATAGGAGCGTGGCTCGGTGGTAGGATTATTCGATCTTTCCAAGGTTCAACGGGGAATGATGATTCGGAATTAACACGCGTCTGCGTGAAGTCCGCCGCCGATTGTTACGCTTAGGCGGGCTAAAATCCTACTGACCCCTACTTTTTGAAAGATCATTATTGTAATAAATTGTAGTATGTGTGTATTTGTGTAATTTAATGTAAAAAACTAAAAATAACAAACCAATTATGATTTAACCAAAAAATAGGACAGAATTGACAATTAGTGATAAGGATAAAGATAAATTGACTCGGTGAAAATTTTATCAGATAGAATAGATGCGAAACAAAATACATAAGCAATTAAGCAATTAAAATGTCGAGTTACGATCACAAATTGTGGCAGAAATTTTACTGCGACGGGAAGCCGGCCGGGTCGTGATGTAAAATGATATTAATAATTAGTGTACATTAGAATAAATAAAAGTTTCACTTTAATAATTATCTAACCAAAAAACGAAAAGCCAAAACGTTACATGTTTCTTAAGAGATTGCATATTTTGCTAAAATATCAGTATCAGTTAAACTTGCATTCTATTATCTAGCCATCGAATAAATCATCAAGTAGGTATCTTAAATTACGTACTGCATTTCACAACATCATTATCAAAACCAGGTTCCATCCAAACAAATACGTGTGATACTGATATTTCATTTATATGCTAAGGCCGGTACTAACTCGGTGCTAACCTTATTACCAATTACCCGTTACCGGAAAAAATATTTGCTTTCTAGAACCACCAACTAGAAAAAATACTTAATGATAAAATTACCTATATAAACATCATAAAGCAAAAATTCTGGCAGGTCAAGCTCCACGCTCTAGAAAGCATACTTTGAGGAAAGTAAGGAGAACGACATTTTGAAACACGTGGAAGCAACCAAAGTTAGGTAAAGGCCACGCGAAAGTGAATCGGTCAGCCTACTCAGCATCTCACACAAGTCGTATCGCCACACCGGCTCAGAGTACCGTTAGCAGCGAAATCCGGTCCGTACAAACAGGCTAGTGGTACTGTGCAGTGGTTGGCACAACACAGCGCCTTAGTAATCACGAGTGGACTTAAACAATTTTACAACACGACAATTTTACGGTCACTATTATCGAGAGTATACGACAAGTTAACAACCAATAGACGTAATTCATTTTATTATGAATGAAACAACGGAAAGGATTCTTTTAAAACCGGATTATTAAACTAACCGGTAATTGTGTACAAAAGTACTGTAAGTTCAATGATGTTATGTGTGTTATTAATCCGGTTTAATAATACGTAGAACTGGAGCTTTGGCGTTGCAATTAATAAAAATGCAAATGTCATTATCATTAATATTTATAAAGTCATTAGAGACTTCTCCAATAAAAAAGTGAACATCAGTTTCACATTGTAATAAGATGATTTTACTTTTGAACAGAAATCTAACGGATAACTAAGCTACTACCTCAGATGAAAGAATCATCTGAGGCTACTAAAAAAACAATAGTGGCATCACTTTTAGATTCCTTAGGAATTTATTAGGATCTCTAATTTTCTTGTTAATAATTTAATTTTGAACAAGATAACGTCAAGTTGTAGTCAGCTAGAATATACCTAACCGATACACATACAGGCAAAATTAATAAAGTGATTATTTACTCTGGGCCAAGTATCATAAAATGTCTTAATGAAACCGACCAACCCTTTAGGTTTTGCTCATTTGCCTGGTAATGCTTTAAAAAACTCAATAACCCCAATTCCTCCTTATTTCCTTTGTGTAAGCATTACTCGAGTTGTACGCTGGCAAGTGTACATACGTCATTGGATACTGTAAACACGGGTAGCGAGTATCATTGAGGTACTATACATAGAGAAGCTATCTCAAACAAAATGTGTGTTCCACCGCTGGCTTGCCCTCCGTTCTCTTTTCAAACTAGAAGCCTCGTTTGCACACTTGCCATAGAGTAACTTTGTATATGACACTTGTCGAACCAAGACAAGCAGTCACCGACTCCAAATCTTTACAAGCTCTTACTCCAACTTTATTTAACGTGCGAAAGCGTTTAAACGATTTCAAACGTAATTACGATTGATTCGTGTCAAAAAATCCAACACTTTAAATTGGTCACAAGCGTCGCGTCGGCAAGCTTATTTAGTCCATTAACGCGCTAGTGGCTTGCCAAGTTCAAACGCTCCTTATGATTTTTTCATTCAAAATGGCGGGAACATTGCTCAATAATTTAATTAAATTCGTTTTAGCTGCAATGCACACCCCCGAACCCAATGTTCGCGGTGTCTGTTCTATACGCTAGTAATAGTAATTCTATGGCGAGTATACATATAATATTATGTAGAAGTAATCGAACCACCGCTTATATTGGGGACTGGGGACCATGCAAATGTTTACACGACACATGGGCTATTGGACACGAATCCGTACCTATCACCGGACAAAGTACACTAATATTCAAATGTAAATTTTCTTTTGAACATGCAGTATGTAACTTGAAAAGGGCAGCAATAATTTACACTTAATTATGAATAGATACATAAATATGAACGAGATCTAACAAGTCGTTTTTGAGTAACTTTGAAGTCGGTTATTTTTTGTTAGTAAAATTTAGATTATTTGTATCTAATCCATTTCCAATTACGAGTCACTGCGAATCTCACACGATCAGAAATATAAAGCCTGGAAACATCGACGCGAAAGAAACGCCACAATCGATTTAGTAAAACTTGGATTGGCAGCGCGGTTCGCTGCACAATAGAGACGTAGTAACATAAATTAATTGACGATCGCACGTGCAGGGAAAGCAGAGTTTTCCGGACTAGTAGCTCGCGGCGACCAAGTGCACTTCTCTCCGCAACGGTCCGTGCGTCGCTTGATTGCTGAACGCTGTCTCATTACACGCACTGCCACTGCTACCAGTGTCTACAACTAACATCATTCTCACACGTTTATAGCAAATATACTCTTTAGACACCTGGAAATGATCGTGTGATTTCTGAACATTTTTACCAATTGACGTCATACTGTACTGTAATTAACAGAATCTTTACAGTTTATGATGCCGTGGTTCATTGCTAATCTTGGAGAATACGATCTATATGAATATGATATTATTATGTAGAATTGTCGTCAAGACAGGACCAATTTTGCAAATCATTTATGTTTGAAAGTAAAACACCGTTGGCCAGGGCATCTAGTATACCTATTATAAAATATGTAATATGTATGTAGTATTCGTCTTTTCATCCTTACGTTTGCCAACAAGAGTGTTTTAACAGATTTTATGCAATCAGCGATATTTTTCCCCTTAATCTGAATTCTGAACACAAATACTTTTGTATAACTTTTAAAAAGATACCTACCGATTATTAAAGCCATCCTAACCACAACTTAATAAGTTGTAATGACAACCGACATTCTGTTGAAAGAATTCTTAAGATCTTAAGATCTCTGTGCTCCCAAGGTTCGGTTCGTGATGCCAAAATGTCAGATCGTACATATGTAAAAATGACATGTAAGATCCGAGATCGCGCTCTTGAGCCGAGATATGTTTATTGATATGACTACAATGTCTAAAGTAATACTATGCTTTTTCCAGGGGTTCAACGCCAATCTCCGATGCTGGCTGCTCTCAGTGCTTCTCGTGACTGCATTTCGACAGACACACGGTCAATGCCCGTGGAAAGACACCCCTGCATTGCAGACAACCTGTGTGTGCGCTTACAATTTAGCCAGGGAACTGTCTGTACAATGTGATCAGGTATTTATCTAAATCATATTACAGTGAAATGAGGGAAATCTCTTATTCCTTAAGAAAATTGAAATGTAATCTTTTTTTTTCTTATTCCAGGTTGATTTTCCAACCCTTCTAGTTGCTCTTAATACAAATGCGCGAAAGGTTATGATAGATCTCCTATATATTAATAATTCTACCGTAAGAGTCCTCAATGATGACATTTTTATACATGTTGCAATTAGAAACCTTCAGATATCTGGATGTAAAATGAAAAGGATAAATGACGACGCTTTTCAAGGTCAAGGGCCATACCTGAAGAATCTGAATCTACAGGATAACGAATTGTCAGAAGTGCCAGTCAATGCATTGCGCGTACTTAAAAACTTATCTTTGTTGGACATATCAAAAAACCAAATAACCCACATTGACAACAACGCATTTAGCGCTCTTAGCGAATTAACAACACTGAAAATATCAGACAACAACGTAACGCTAGGCTCTCAAGCACTTTATGGTCTTGAAAATTCACTTAAAAATCTTAATCTTAAGGGGACAAAGCAAAAAACTGTTCCAGAGTGTATTCGAGGCCTTCGAAGTCTTGCGTTTCTTGATCTCTCACAAAATGGCATAAGAGAATTACCAGGTCCAGATGGAAGACAAACGTTTGAAGGATTGGATTCCTTAACAGCTTTAAATTTGGAGAGAAATTTATTAGTGAATTTAAGACAAGATGCTTTTACAGGAATTAAAAGCACCCTGAGCTCTTTGAGTCTTTTAAATAACCTATTACCAGAATTTCCAACTGCTGCTATTGGAACATTGACGGAACTAAGGGTTTTAGATATAGGATTCAATTTACTAAATAAATTACCCTTCGACGCTTTTCTGAACAATCCATCGATAACATTATTAGCGCTAGACGGAAATCCATTACCGACAGTTCCAGAAAAAGCACTGGCTCACCTCAACCATACACTCAGAGGTCTGAGTTTAGGTGGTCGATTTTTAAATTGTGACTGTCGTTTGCGTTGGATTATAGAATGGATTCGAAACGGTGAACTACAAGTTACTTCGCGAGAGAGAAATCCACAATTTTGCGGTAATCCTCCGCATTTCCGTGAACGTGGATTTTATAGTTTCGAGCCCAATGAACTTGTCTGTGAGCATGAAAATACAATAACTCCTGAGCAGTCATTTACCACCATACGAGAAAACAATGAAGCGAGTTCAACGATAACAACAACAACGACAACTCAATCTCACACTACTATATTAACCTCGCCAACGACTACGACTACTAATAAATCCATCGTATCATCTACAAGCCCCATAGTACCATCTAGTGAAGTGACAACGAAATCTAGCATTTCATCCATTCCAACAACAATAAGTACCACGAGTGACCGACCAAACAAAGTTTCATCTGTCCATCCAGCTGCACCAACTTGGCGACATGCTTCTCACCAAAGGCCACCATTAGTTATGAATTTTCCTCCGCAGAAATCCAAAATTGATGATTCTAACGAAGTAATCGTTAAAAATGCATACAGACAAGATAACTCTGTAATTATTCAATGGGATTCGGACGTTGCTAATATACTCGGTTTCCGAGTAGTATATAGGCTTTTTGGTGATAAAAGTTTTAAACAAGGGCCGCCGCTTGAAGCTAGTGAAAGAGAATTTAAAATCAAAAATGTACCATCTCAGGTAATTTGTCAACCATATTACCATTCAAACTATATTTATATTTTGTCGGACATAGGAGTAATTATATTAAAACGAGTGTTTTATACATGTTTCAGGAATGCATCGTCGTGTGCGTAATCTCTTTAGAAGAGGTTCATGTAAGTCCGGAGACTGTGCCATACTCCCAATGCAGAGAAGTTCGCACAGTATCCGCCGCGGCATCAAACATGGACAAAATCACAATAGCTGCTAGCGCTGCCATTTGCGGAACAATTGTCGTAGCAGTATTAATATTCGCTGCAGCTTCACGACGAAGGTCACGCACTGTCCATCGACTACATACCCAAGCCCCAGAAAAAATGCTGAATCCCTGTTGTGGTGGCCTTACTGGAACGCCAAGTCCAAGTGGTCCACTATCTTCGCTAGCTACCCTCGGAGCGTTCGGGAAACAGAGAGAATGGGATCAGGTGTCCGCATACAGTGCGCGTTCTATTCCACGTGCACGAACGTATAACGAGCCAACAGCTACAGAACCCTTACCAGGACGTCCGGGCCGAGCGCGGTCACTAGCAGATGGCCAGTCGCAACACAGCTATTCCCAATCTGGCCGTTATGGTGCTCCTGGATATCCGGGAAGTTTATTAGGGTCACGAACCGGTACGTAACTAAGGTTGAAGAAATAATTTATACTAACAATAACACAAAATACTTAGAAACTTAGAAGTAAATTTAATCCGCTTTTTATTTCTACTAAGCCTTTGACATTAAAATAGTAGCCGTTTGGAGTAACTCCTAAATTACTAAAGATAGCGGGGAAGATATTTAAAACTCCTCCACAAATAAGTTTCATGTTTTTTAGATCTTCGTCAATCTCGTCAGTCCTTAGGGGCAGCGTCGGAAAGAGCGTCTCGTCTGTCACTTAGCGGCGCAGCGGGCGGGGCCACCGGGGGCACCGCCGGGTCTCGGAGACGGCCCCGGTCCCGCTCGCGGCCCGCCAGCCGGTACAGCGTGGGTTCTATCGGGATGGGCTACTGCGACACGTCGGACAACTGGACCGACCACGACATGGACATCTACATGGCCCGAAACGCGACGACACGGGGTGGGTTGGTACCGTTATAGCGCGGGCAGGGCGGGGCGGGGAGCGGGGCGAGGAGCGGGGCGCGGAGGGTGGGGGACGCGGTGACGCCACGCGGACGCTGCTCGCGGTCACCGAGCGCCGCTGCAGCCTGCACCTCGTCGTGCGGGCGTGACGCTCACGCGCGCCGCACGCACCGCCGCGACGCGCCGCACCGACACCGCAGAATGCGTCACAAGTGCCAAACCGACTAATAATCTTTATGGAGTGCTGACTAAACGCGTCATAGAAAACCTCATTCACGAATTTCAGTAAATAAGTAACTAGGCAATTAACGTTAGGCAGTGAATAGAATAATTGTTGTTTTATTTTGAAAATAATTTTGTAGGACGTTTAAAATGGATTGCATTTTATTTAAGTACAGCAGGCTCTATTCAAGAATAAATTAATATTATTTTAATTTGCAAATGCATTTGAGCATTATTAACTTGGGTACCTATATTTAAAAAAGGGAATTTTCCGAAGTTGTTATTGCTAGTCACAATATTCTATCGTAAATTATTGAAACTAACCATATTGTTACTAAATTTTGAAATTTGTAATAGATCAATATCCAAGATAACATTGTTTAGTTAGATATAGGTATTATAAACTAAGCACATCATGTAAATGTTACATATATTATTTTATACTTCTAGGCTGTAAATATAATATTTGTAAGTTAAATATACTAAATAGGTGTAAAATTCGTTAATTAAATTTAGGTATATAAAACGATGAAAGCGCAATCCAAATGGTGCTATAAATTATTAATATTAAGTCTCTGACAATGTCATAGTAGATGTAGATATTTATATTAATCATGTTGAGTAAGTTAAATTCATTTAATTCGAGTAAACCCAGTTATAACTTAAAATATGGATTATTATGTTCATAGCCTTGACATTATTTTTTTCACACCATTTTGTAATATTTTACATATTGAAGGTCAATCTGTCCTGTCACTAGACCTGACCTAGTATAGACTTAGGATACCATGATGCTCAGTAGGTGAAGCTTTGTAAACTTGTATGTAAACCATGTCATACATACTTGTCCTTATAAAATGAATGATAAAATAAAATAATAAAATCATCTGTTTCAAGAGTTTTGATTCTAATAGTCCCACTTTAAATAACATTCTTTAAAAATATGACATCTATTTGCAGATATCAGATCGCTCATCACTCATCACTTCTTCATTTACCTTTCATTATTATTTCCAAATTTCCTACATTTTCAATTACTCAAGAACCTTTACTTGCTTTCACCCTGGACTCCACACTTGGCAGACACAGTCACTACCACTACAGCAATCAATTTTGAACCTTATAAACACTTACCCAGGCACTAGAATACGATGTTCCCAGCGATACTGAAGTTCTTGAGCAAACTCATACCAGAAATGAGCAAGATAAGGCAGCCCTCCAGCATCGTACAGACGCGCGGCCGTCACGGACAGACGCCAGACGAGACCGTCTTCCGGACTGGCCGTCACGTAGCTACACAGTCTAGGCTCACTACTTTCATTCTGAAAATTATTTAAGAACAACGTAAACTAAACTAGAATAAGATAACTAGCTATGATAATTTACAGATAATTGGATTTGACACATAAAATTTAATAATAGAGTGTTATCATTAAGGTAATTGTTAATGCTTACTTGTCTGATATCAACATCCAAATTTTTTGGGTAAGGATAAACATTATCTTCAACAGCATCGGGAAACACATAATATAACAACGGCATCAACAAATCATCTGTGATAGGCCCCTTGAACTCTGTGATATTGGTGCCTTGTCCAATTGCTGCTTTTACTAACTTGGATATTGTTATTGGAGCTTCAGTAATTTTGTGCAGAGGATTAACCAGGCCCAGACTTCGACTTAAACCAAGGACATCCATAAGTAAATTTTTATTATCGAGCAAACTCATTATTTTTCCAATTATATCTGACATTTGATAACTAATGTTGCTCTTCATCTTTATGGTGATGGTCCAAGTTGGGGCCATTATAGGATCAATGTCAGAAAATGTTGAAGACTCCACAATGGTGCTCTCACGGAAGTGGGGCCATATGGCATTTAATAATGCACTCTGTATAGGATTGCTTTCAGACCCAAAAGGCAATTCTGTAAGCTTTTTCACATCAAAACCATCAATTGACAAAAATTCATTAGATAAAGTTCTCTGCCTCCATCCATAATTTTCTGAATCTCTTAGATCATAGGAAAATTTAGCAGAAACAACTACAGCATCTAGTGCCACAGGAGATGCGATTTTAGATTTAAACAAACTGACAAGTCCACTGAGATGTGAGCATTGGTTCGAAATTCGCTTCAAGTGTATTGTGTCAAAACTAGTTTTAAATTCATTGTCTTCAAAGAAACCCAAGTAGGTTTTCTGCCAGTGTTCTCGGATTTTAACAAATATAGGCACTCCACAGTCTACATTGCCGAATGCAATATTTACAGAACTCATTATTAATTTAATCAAACTACCATCCACGAGCGGAGAACTGGGACATAGCATCAGATATCGTTTCAATCCATACCAGTTGGATACGGGGTGCGGACTGCCGTCGACATCATCGATAAAGTTTGTTGTAGCGTCCCACAAACAGTTCTGCAACTCACCCAGCAGGGACTGATCTGAGTGCTCTAGGTCGTCAGTATTCTTTACCTGTTCCAAGCTATGATATGATAGAGTATAAGTTACATTTTGTAGTTTGAGCTCCTCAGATTTACTGATCCATTTCTTAGTGTACTTTGCTGGGCGCTTTGTTAGTTTAAATTTGCTTAAATGCCACTCGTTTATCACTTCCTCCAATCGTGCTATAAACACTTCCCACTCTGAAGCGGTGGTAAAATCTTGATGATAAATATCGTACTCATCTATTTCTTCGTTCATTTTCAGACATAAGTTAATATAATATCACAATAACAAAATAATGTGAATGTAATACGAATAAACAGCTGTTCTGTTATTGCCAATGACAGTGACTTTGACAAGTTGGAATGACAGCTGTTTTGACTTATACACAGACTAGATAAGTGCAATATCAAACACAAAGGTGTTTCACGTAGTGTTTAAGATCTTATCTGTGGATCCCCTGAGAGGACGCGCCACAGACAGGGGTATGCGCGCGAATTTTTGGCGACTAGACTCCGAATTACGCAGATATCTCTGAATCTACTTGGAATATTGTAAAAACCAATTAAATTGATCAAGAACACATATTGCTTTATTTTATTTAATACCCTACCCTTTACTTTGAACAACATTGCAAATGATATACGAGAATTAAAACGGGGTACCTAAAAAAAAATTTTTTTTTAATTGATTGAATCGAAATAAAACGATTGTACGATGTAATGTTAAACTTTTAATACAATCTTACATCTTGTTTAAGTATCTTCCATAATGATATAATACAAACCAAGTGGCATAAGTGCTAATACGTTTAAATTGCTTCCAAAGTGCCGTCGGCAAACGCCACTTGAGTCTTACGTAAACAAAAGTATCAAATTTCAACTTGATAAGCTTCGTAGACTTCAAATGTTTACATTTGACAAGAACGGCCACTTAACTCACTTACGATTGCTCATAAGTATGAAGCGGTACGATTCTATTTATAAAACAACGAAACCCAAACATAAACACGTCGATAACGCGATGATGTCATCGTTTTCGTGTCCTCTGAGAGGACGCGCCACATATGCGGCACAAGTGACATTGTCCTCCCAGAGGACTTTCAACACACGAGGGGTTATGTACCCTGTGACCTGTTTCCATGACAACGAAAAACCAAAATATTGTTAGTGCAGAAAGTCCTATTAAACTTAAAAATCAATTTGATTTATTTACAACTAAAATAATGTTCAGAGGTGAATATTCGCATTCGTTGAGTTATGAGCAGCAGGCAAAATTTATTCAAGACCGAATTACAAGTGTTGAAAAACATTTTGGAGACTTATGTGTGGTGTTTGGTGACTACACGAGAAAAACAGCAAGGTTCCTTTAAAATTTTTAATTAATCCAAAAAATTAATACCTATTACAAAAAAAATTGCATACCACGTTATTAAGAAATGGTAAAAAGTCATAAGTACTATGGTATCATTCATTTTTACAGGTTACGAGATATGGGTGACGAAATAGCTAAAACCTTAAAAGACTATGCAAATAATGAATTAGTTAGTAAATCCTTAAGTGCAGGATTAGATAATTTATCTTTAACTTTGACTGCTATTGAAGAATACAGAAATTGTGAAGTTCAGCGATTAGAAGCAAAGGTTCGTGCTACCTACGATTTACCGGAAGTACCTACACTATTAGCACAGTAAATGAATATAGATTCATTTACTGTGCTATTAGGCACTTACCGTTTTTAGACAAAACAAATTATAAATACCTTTTCAAATAATTATATCTACTACTTTCCTTTTGTATAATATTTATTTTAAAATATATTTGTAAAGACCTGGACAGTATTCACAGGAGATTTAGAACAAATACTTAGTTGTTATTTATTTTTTGATTAAACATCTTAAAAAAGGTACTTTAACGATACACGTTACCGGTAACGTTATATTATGTGTTATCAGGTCATCGGCGAGCTATGTCAGCACGAAAACATTTGCAAGCATGCAAGGGAGGAAGTGAAACACACCATGAACGTCAGGGAGAAGGAGCTCGCAAGGAAAAAGGTGTTGGACAAAGCACGAGAACGACAACCGTTCAATAGGCAACAAGTAGTGCGTCGTTTTTATTATGATGTTCCCCTCTACTTCAAACGTTGGCGCCTCAGGACCTTATCAGAAACCCGATACCTAGAGCTCATTAATAGTTACTTATTTAGTGACCCTGATTGCAAAACGAAGTGTCTAGGGTTCGATTCTCAACCGGAGCAAACATTTATGTTTGTATTCAAGTTCAAATTCAAATTCAAATTCATTTATTCATGTAGGTATCATTGATACACTTATGCACGTCATTTTTTTAATATACCAGCTTTTCGCAAAGGTGCTTTGTCATGGAGGAGAAGAAAAGCCGAAAGAAACTCCTCAGCACATCTTTTAAAAATAAAATACATTGGTATATTTCTTACAAAGAAGTATCACTAGCCTGTACGGAACTGGTTGCAGATCTGGTCATTTCCATGCGTCTTTGTCATTTATGTACTCATCTACAGTATAGTAGCCTTTGCCTAAAAGTTGAGATTTTACATTCTCGGACATTACTCGGACAGATTGTACTCAGTCTAGGACAAAAGGAATCTGGTTGTGTTTATGTTTGTGTTTATGATGTTTCAGCCGGAAAATGCCTACATCGTATACTATCTCTTCAGGATTTACAATGGTTAGGTACAAGCAAGTTAGGTCTGTAGCCTAGTTGGTAGCAGTAGCGACCCTGCCTGCGAAGCGAGGGGACCCGGGTGCGATTCCCGGCCGGGGCAGATATTTATGTAACAGATAAATATTTGTACTTGAGTCATGGGTGTTATTTAGATGTGTTTTGTGTCTTCCACGCCACCCACGACACAGATACACCTACTGCGGGGGTATGAGAGTGTAAGCTTTTAAAAATTGGTCTGATAACTCCTGCGCCCTTCGCTGAAGTGTGTGCAGCATGTGAAGTGTCCTAGGTAGTCACAGCACTAGCTTATCCAATGTCTACCGTAACTTTTCTTCTTTATGCTAAAAATATAGACATACGCGGAGTCGGAGTTGCTGAAAGCATCAGCGGAAATGTCGCGTACTGCTAAAGGATTAAGCGAACAGACGGAGTTCTTCGAGCGGCGCAAGTTGCAACAGCTGAAGGCACTCCTGTCGGACTTCGTTAGGATCGAGCTGACATTCCATGCCAAATCCGTGGAACTCCTCACGGTAGCTTTTCAACAGATCGCCGATATCAATGAAAAGGCAGATTTAGAGGTCAGCACGACTTTTTTTACTTGCATTCATGTTTTTGAAATATTGCTATTAATTTAATTTACGAGTATACTTACTAGAAAGTAGATAGCGAATTAAAAGAAAAAAGAGTATCTACATAGTAAATTAAAACAAAATATTATTTTAAGATGTACAGTACAGGTCTTGCCGAAGAAGGAGAGCCAGTGGTGGGTACCTAAATATTATTTTGCAGCGTTTTTTACTTTTTTTAAATTCGTACAATTTCCATCTGGCACTATAAATAGAAATATCCATAAATTTTGAGGTAGCATAGGTATGTGTAGGTACATAAAAATTGCGTGTATTACGTTTGATTCTAGCATTCTACTCCAACCACAACTTAGCACGATCAGTGTAACTAAATCTAGGTAACAATGTAACATGATCTAGGTAATACATCTACTTAATCATTATCCGTCACTTAACTATACGTAGGTACCAATGATGTTTTAGTTTTTATCTCCTCCTCCTCTATTTTTATAATATCATTGGTAGGTACCTACCTACCTAGAACCTACACTCTAGAAAAAGTGTATACGTTAGGTAATCGTGAGTACCCATAGACCACATAGCTTAGTCAGGGTATGTAGGGCATGTACCTACGCTTTAAGTGCCATGATGCATTTATTGCATCAAAAACCTTGCACATTCTCTGCTTATCTGCTATGCTACGAGTAACTTTATGTATAATCAATGCAGGTGAGGATTTTTATTTTAATTAAATTCTACCAAATTTCTGTGAACTGCCTTTTTGCACCAAAGTTTTTTGTCCTAGAGAGCCAATAAAAGCTATTAGGTATGTTCAAAATTAATTAAGTTAGATTTAAATACAGAATTTTAGGAGGAAGTTACGATCTCCAGAGAAGCAGCTGAATACTGGTATTTCAGCTCGATCGTCGTCGCTGGCTTCGCTCATGAATCCGCATCAGTCCCCATACAAGGACATGGATGAGACTACAGTAAATATACCTTTCTTATAATATCGATGATAATTAGGTAATTATGTGACACTCATAATATGCATATTGGGTATACCTATAGTTAATTGGGATTTGTATCGTATTTTAGAGTTTGGGAAAAATGAAGTTGCCCGACAAGAACATGTCGGGTAAAGCCAGATCGAATTCACTCGCCGCTTTGATGAATTCACCTTCTAGAGATGATGACGATGATGAAGATGAAGAAGAAACTGTGAGCATAACATTCTTTTAATATTCATTCATTGTTGGATGGATGATCAATTGATCATTGATTATTCAACCCTCTCTATCAGTGGCGTAGCTAGCCCTAAGGAGGCCCCATATCAATATTTGTTTTGGAGCCCCCTCGACGTTAGCTGTCAAATATAAAAGGAGTGCCAACTGTAGCGGTCGTAGGCCGCTGGCGAGCTTTTTTTTTAAAGCGAGTGTTAGTAGGGGGCCTCTATACGCTGGGGGCCCCGTATAATTGATACGGCGGAAGCTACGCCCCTGCTCTCTATCAATTCTCCCGTATTTCGACGGGCACGTTAAGTCGGCGGTCTCGGTTGCTTTAGGTAGGTATTGTTGAATAGCAATAGTAAAGCAACGTCAAAGACGGCTCTATTATAGCACCTACAGTGCCACCAACTTATATGTGAAGTGGCGAAAATTGGAACTAATGCTGCGTCATTCATAAGTTCTTTGTGCTCATTCATTTGTCATTTACTACCTCTCGAATTGCGACCAATGATTGGTCCAATGCGTCCGACAGCGCCCTCCTTCAAATCACAGATAAGTTGGTTTCACTGTACGGCAATCACTGCAACACTGACGCAGAGAACCCTTTGTCCGTCCGTTCATTACGAAAAGAGACCTGTGTCTTGCAGAGGATTGAGGCTCACGGTGCCGTGAGGTGGCCACTGCATGTTATGTTATTTTTAATCGTATGATTTTTATGTCCCTACTTCAGTACTTTCAGTAGGCACCCATTTATTTTGATCCCCACAATATTTTTTCCAATTTAACTTCTACAATCGTTATGTTATATGTATATGTTTGCCTTTTCTCGACAGGACTCTGAGACCGATGACCAAAACTCTTCGGGTGACACGGAATCACGTTAACTTTTCTTATGTCAATATTAAATACTACATTACATACTATGTAAATCAGTTAAGCTTAACTTCTAACTTTTGAATAAATCTTAGATACCTATTCGTGTGAATAACAGATTGTTTGATTCAGTCACAACTACTTATCCCTAATTTCCCTACATAATAGTATACATACTAACTTTCCATTTCAACACATGAACATAGGCTCAGAATAAAGAATAAAAACGTAGGTATATGACATGACACATTTTATTCATGACTCTGTAGGTATACCGTACTACCGTCTATTTTAATCGCGACGGTTATCGGATATAGTTTCTTTACTTGCCAGGCTAACTGGATACCAATGGATTAGCAAACGAGCAGGTACATCGTGCTAAGTGCTTTGCTTATAGGTACCTAATGGTATAGATTACATACATACTACATAATAAAATTTTAATGGTTTAGATTCTTCTAAATGTGAACCCAACTAGAAATCCTTGTGTTGCGAATGGCATAATAAATTATGATTCTGGAGTTTTAATAAATATGTATATTCAAGCCAAATTACAGCTTTCTAGCACTAAGGGTCTCGGCGCTTTTATTCGATCACACGGACGGAAATGACGAAACTATAAGGGTTTCGATTTTACTTCGGAACCCTAAAAAGGGATCGATTTTCACTGCTCCGCAAAATTATACTTTGGATGTTTATATCAGAAGCAAAATGATCGTGTTTCCTCAGTGAATGTCACAGACTTGTACAGGCTCAATCCTTTCCTGTACAACCATGTGCCAGGAACGAGTCCCAATCAATATGCACCCCTACGAATCAACTGAATGAGGGGAAATTAAATAAACCTTTATCTTAAACAATATTTTATTACAAAGGAAAATATTACAAAAGCGATAAACTATCAACTATAAATGGAATATAGTGAATAATTGTGTAATGTTGGCTTAATATCACAATACTATTTCTTTTTCCTAGTGTGTACGGACACTGGATACAATAAAAATAACAAGGAAACTATTGCTTAGCTAGTTATACAAAATTGAAGCTAAGGTTGGTGTTATAAAAAGTAAAGTTGCCTTTGTAAAAGTATGATTTGTAAGACGGTTCATTTTGTTTTCGTAATTTATATTGTGAGATAGATTTAAAAATCAAATAGCATTGAGTTAAAAGATGCAATGGATTTATTCATAAGTACTTTTTATGGCTATTTGATTGGAACTGAATTGTATTTTCATGTTATAACAATAATTTAGGACTAATTTCTAGGTACAAGTGCCAATATTATAAAATGTATAATTAATTACACTTAATATCAGTTACTAGTTACAACTGTTGTATAATGAGGTCACCTATTCTGCAAAACATTTCTCACAGCCTTTTGTGCATGAACTTTTACATTACAAGACACATTTGTAAGGAATATTTTATATTATTTTAATGATATTTCAGGTTGACTCATCACTGGTAAGTTACACATTATGTCATTCATCACAATACATCACATCACAGTGCAGAATGTATTGTTGTGATCATCTAGATTTGAAAGAAAGTGAATTGTTTACCAAAGGCTTTAAAAAACTAGTAATTGATAGTGTTTTAAATTGTAAATTACCTTTTATTTTATTTATTTCCAACAATATCTCTAGATGGCATGTTAGTAAAAATGGAACACCTGATTCTACAATTCAGGCACGAAGGTTCTTTGGGTGAAACTAAATATATGAATAATTATTAATAACAGGTGGTGTGAATGTTTGTTTACTTTTCATTTTCAACACCCGCTTGTGTCATGATGTCGGTGATGTTTTTCTCCAGTTCGTCAACTCTGGTTCCCATTTCGTCGATTCTGTTGATTATCTGATCAGACATGCTTTGAAATTTGTCCTGCATGTTTTGAAGTAGTGATTGTACCTAAAATAAAATAAATAAATTTAGTTACAATATTTTCTATATGATGTACCTTTTTGGGATGAAATACATTTGATGAAAAGTAGTAAAACATCCGAAGTATACTAGTCTTACGCCCCGACTCAGAGTCACTAACGGTTACTTTAATCGCTCCTTAGTAAAGAATCACCATACAAATTCTGTACTAAGGAACAATTTAAGTAAACGTTAGTGACTTTGAGTTGGGGTGTAAGATTGTTTACCAAATTCGACTAACGAAATGGACTATACCATACTAAAATATAAAAACTTTAAAACATGAATTACCACATTACACACACAATTTATATGAAAAATTCTGAGGTTAACAGTTTGAATTTTACACTAAGCTGAACACATCTTTCTGAGACCATCCGTGCAGAGATCAGTGCCATAGGATAATATTGAGAACAGACAGTGAAACAGTGTAGCATCAAAACTAAATAACTTCGTAACTATGATAGTCCCAACAATACAACTCCTTTGTTGTTTAAATATTGTATGGCGTATGTATGATCTAAAGTTAATTTCCATTATGCATACCATACACTATTTTTTTGTCTAAAAGTTCTCTGAGGATCTATATTTTGAACTAATTAATAATAAGAAGTAATAATTACATATTGCGTGACTTCCTGCATGTTTTTCGGATCATGTGCAGGGTTGGAGTATGGTGGCTCAACATCGCTGGTGGGGGGCTCCTTAATTGATTCAGCCATAGTACCTGCAATAATATGATCAGTTATAACAGAGTCCATTATTGTTATAAATTCCAAGGAACCATTTTTTAGTAAAATATTGTACCTGTTAATAAGATAAAGGGACCCCTCGGTTACACTTCGAAATCCGCCTCAAGCAAACGACGAATGTAACTAAGGAAGATAGACACCGCTATTTGTAATAAAAGGTACAAAATACTGCCTAACAACACGAAACTGAAGCTTCGTTGACTTCGTTTTCATTGATTTGTTTTCTTCTCCTGCCCTTTCATGAGTTTCATGACAAACAGGACACACTGACATTTGATGATTTGACACTGCCTGACTGTGAATTTGTGAAAGACATTGACAAGACTAACGTCATAAAGTAAATGTTTTTTTTATAGCCTAGATTTATAATCCGTTCACAAATCTTAGAGACTAAATTGACGTTTCAAGGGTGACCAGTTTCGGGTGCAAATTAAATAGTGATGACCATAAACCGAAAAGTAAATCGGAAAATTTTTCACAGCCTTTATGGAAGGTCGACTATTTGTGTAATTATTGAAGAGTCCCTAAAACTAGTATAAAAACAAGTTTAAGGGACCATTATCATTCATATATCCATAATATATTTGCCCTTACTTACTAAATTTATAAATTATTGTGCTTACAAGAACGAGTATTTGGTTATGGTTACATTCGGTATACAGCTAATCTTATACTATTTAGCCGAATTCTAAATATCTAGGTAGATATGAGTGTCGCTACTAATATGTCACTCTTCTTACGACATAGTTTACGATTCAAAAAACCGGAAAAGTAGATCGCACAAATTTAGCTGGTATCATTATTTCAAACTTTGACATTAGGGGTTGTCATTTTAGTCTCTAAGATTTGTGAACAGGGTATACTTATTCATTCAGAAAAAGCATACCTATTCAAACATTAAATTAAATAATTATAATATTGTAACAAGGAATAATAAATATAAGTATATTGTTTTTAAAGAAAGATTTCCGCATTTATCCATTTCTATGTAAATTTTTCCTTCAGCCTAGCAGCCTAGCCTATCTCGTATCTCGGTATAATTCTCAAGGATCCTCACTAATCCTCAGATGTATGAACTGTTCGGGGAATTTTTGTGATATTTTAATTAAAACAATATGGATTTTATTGTTTTATAATTAACAAAATGTTTTGGCCAAAAACAGTATATCCATGGCAATGAAAAAAAATCACCATAGAGAATAGACACTGTGACAATGACATTGATTGGATTGATGATAGACGTCAAACAAAAACATCACAGACGTCAATGTCAATCAACCGTGGAAATAACGGACGGAGGAAGAACACTGAAAAAGAATTTAGTTTTGATTGCGTACCTATTTGAATCTTTACTAAAAGCGACAGTATTAAACGAATATATCACATAAATTATTGTTGAAACAGTAAAATTGATACAAACCCATGTCGCAGGGGAGGATGACACCCTTAAACAATAAAGGCGACTTCCAAGTAGATTTAAAACAAGCTAGGCTAGATATTTTGCATGGTATTCGCGAATGTACAGAAAGAGGTTTGGTGCAAACTGCTAAGTGGCTCGCTGAACTAAATTTTGCATTAAAAGATCACAAAATACCACCTCTAGATCCACCAAGTGATGATGGCATAATCCCAGATGAAAAGGAGGCTTACATCCTGGCCAAAAGTTACTTTGACTGTCAAGAATACGATAGAGCTGCTCATTTCATAGAAAACTGTACTAGTCCAAAGTGTGTGTTCCTTCATAAATATTCAATATACATGTCGAGTGAAAAAAAAAGATTAGACAATGCTACGGATACAGGTTCAGAGAATCCTGAGTCTACGCAAGTATTGCTGGATCTGCTCTCGTTCTTTAAGGTAAAACATTTATCGATTAAATTATTTAAATGTAAAAATATTATTTTCAATAAAACTTTCAATGCAAACGTAAAAGGTAAATCGTACACATTGTTGATACTGATATTTATCATTTACAGGCAAACCGCAACAACCTTGATGGATACCTATTATACCTGGAAGGTGTTGTTCTAAAAAAATTGGATTTAAGGAGTCAAGCGGTATCAGCTCTTCAAGCAGCTGTAGCAGCAGTACCTATTCTCTGGGCCGCGTGGGTAGAGCTTGCAGGCCTGGCCAATGAGTATGAAGCACTAGACTCTCTACAACTGCCACAACACTGGATGATGAACTTCTTTGTTGCTCACGCGTTTGTGGAACTCAAGTTATCTGACCAAGCACTGGAGACCTATACACTCCTCACTGCATCAGGATTTAATAACAGTTCTTATGTTATTGCGCAGATGGCTATTGCACACCATGATAGAAGAGGTAATTCTTTGCTTTTCCGTCTAAATTTGTCATTTTTTCAGTCTAAATTACACTAAATTCACAGACATGAATTTAAATAACTATTTTAAAGCCCCAACCTAAAGGTGGCATAGTGTTCGTGTAAAGTGAACCACAAAAATGTACAGGTTGGGAAATAGTAATATTGTAATAATAGGGTTCACTTTGGCCAATTATTATATTTAAAATATGCAACAATTGCTTAATTATAATTATTGTTTATTTAATTTATATGTATGATGCTCTTTCAGATGTAGACACTGCACTGTCGTTATTCCGTGACCTATCCCAAAGAGATCCTTATCGGTTGGACAACTGGGACGTTTATTCACACTTATTATACTTGAAGGAGAAGAGAATGGAACTGGCTAACTTGGCACAGAAAGCTGTCTCTATTGATAAGTATAGAGTTGAAACATGCTGTGTTATTGGTAAGTGTTAATTGACGATGGATGGATAAGCCTTTGATCATATTACAATAGAAATACGATACTTCTTATGGGCAATATCAAATCTCTCAATATTTAAATACTAGTGGATACCGGGCGTGTGCTACTATGCAAAAAAAATGTATATCAAAAGTCTAAAATCAAAAATGTGCTTAATACATCTCCGCATTAGCTCCTTTCAAAGAAATCATTTTGGGGCATATCGGTTGAATGGTTTCAAAGCCTATAAAGGACATTAGTACAAATATTTTCCGTTTTTCATATAATAGATAATCACAAGATCTTCCGTATTTTATGTGGCGTAAACAGTGAGATTTATTTGTCACAAATTTTGAACTCTACTGGAAATCAAACTTATCTTGTTCCTTTGCTCTTTTAGCAGATACGTTCTGGCCTACATTGCCACCAATTTGTACAATAAATAAAGGTAATTAAATAAATTCCATTTTTTTCAGGCAATTATTATAGTTTAAGAAGCGAGCATCTGAAGGCTGTAATATACTTCCAGAGAGCACTGTCATTAGACCCTCAATATCTATCAGCTTGGATTTTAATGGGACATGAGTTTATTGAACTGCAGAACTCAAATGCTGCTATACAGTGCTATCGACAAGCTATAGGTATACCTTCTCTTAATTACTCTCAGTAAACTGGAAAATTATATTCATTTGTTTATAGTTAAAACTGTTTCATGGCCTACTGCTAAACCCAGTTCTCATCTCACAACCAAAAAAGCAAGTTACCTATTTTTCAATGTGTATTATTCATGTATTTAGTTCCACCATAGTCTCATTAGATTTTTAACATGACATACTGACAATATTCCTTGTACAACTTTTTAGAATAAATAACAAATAGTTAATAATGTTTACTTAATAACCTTTACTTTATGAGAGAAGAACTGAGCCCAGCAGTGGGGTAGCTGTGGATTGTAATGGTGATGAATTCATTTGGCAATTACACAACAATAAATTGAAGTAATAACACTTTTATAGATGTAAATAGAAATGATTATCGAGCATGGAATGGACTTGGTCAGGCGTATGAAATATTGGGACTGAATGGGTATTGTATATATTATTACTCCAGAGCTGCCCAACTGAAGCCTGATGATTCAAGGATGTTGGTTTCCCTTGGTGAAGCGTATGAGAAAATGGACAAGATACCCAATGCCCTGAAATGCTACTACAAGGCACACAGTACAGGCGACATTGAAGGCATGGCTTTATTTAAGTTGGCAAAGTAAGTAACTTTATAATTTACATTTTTCTTTAGTGCTTATAATACAGGTACTTCAATGAGTCGTACACAATAAACATCCCTCGAGTATGGTTGAAGGGCTTTCTTTCATTGTTTGTTATGCATACCATTAAGGACTGAAATATCTTACCGTGACAATGTTTCCCTTCAATTATAAATTTATAACACAAAACCAAGAAGGAATAAGCTTTTACTGAGTTAGTGTATTTACCAACCAAGAGTAAATCGCCACTCAACATTGTGTACTGATTGTAGGACTGTAGTGATTGTAGTCAGGTTAAATAAGTAAGTATAAAGAAAATACAAAGTTACTTACCCAGTGTTTGTTTCAGATTATACGAGAAATCAAACATGCCGAACAGCGCGGCGGCGGCGTATACCGCGGCGTGCCAGGAGCCAGCCAACGCGGGCAGCAAGGAGCTCCCCGCCGCGCAGCGCTACCTCGCGCAGTACTACCTGCGCTTCTCCCTGCTCGACCACGCCTCGCATTACGCTTACAAATGCTTGGAGCACGAGACGGTGAGTAATACTGCGGTAATTCCTCTTGGGACTCGAATACCCTGAGGTGCTTTGCTCTCTGTTCCATAGTTGCATTTTGCTAGGGAGGTACCAAGTACCAGTGTTTTTATATGACTGCTTGTCAAGAATAGTCAATTAATTATAATCATACGACCGTTCCAACACTGATGAGCCTTTCAATGGTAAGTGATTTTGATGGTAAGTGATAATCGAAGCGTTTACGACTAAATGGCAGAGGGGTTAATATACTCTACA
This sequence comes from Thymelicus sylvestris, assembly GCA_911387775.1. NCBI lineage: Eukaryota > Metazoa > Arthropoda > Insecta > Lepidoptera > Hesperiidae > Thymelicus > Thymelicus sylvestris. The sequence continues at coordinate 4,686,019 of OU426888.1, forward strand.
TACAATGTTCTTATCTTTTACACGAGGTCCTGTAATCTCTCCATAAAATCTGGCCTGTTATAGAATTTTATATTTGAACCATTTTTTTCTTTTTCCAGACTAAAGAAGCAGGAAAAAATATACTTAAAACAATATCCGAAAGAAGGCTAGAATCACCCTCAACATCACATCCAACCATGGCAGATGATTTACCAAAAGGCGTGTCAAATACATCAGCCTCCGTGAGCCACGATACCCCCAAAACTCCATTCCCAAGCCCTAATGTCACTCCAGATAACTTTTCTACTCCTGTGTTCAGTCGAAAAAATAATAAATACAAAATGTGACATTTATAATGTAGCATCAATTTAAAATGTAAATACACAACTAGTCAAATAAGTTTTCTTTTGTACAGTTAGTTTTAGAAATAAATAATTATGTAATCATTTTTTTGTTTCTTTTGTTCTATATTAAACCTTTATATAATTAAAACTATTTTCTTTACTGTTAGATTTTGTTTTTCAATATTCATATACAATAACATTGAGTTATCCCATGATTGTTATTTGTTAATAACTAGACTTTCTTGAGTAAATAAATAACAGTGTGTGAAATCAACTTTAATCCAACAATTTTATTTATATGGTCAACGATAAATTATCTTTGAGTTTATATGCATAAAGGTATACATGACAATCCAGGGTGCTATGAAATAGAAAGAAAGTATAAAAAAATTATATCATTTAATTTTTTAATATTTGATACAAATTAACAGATCTCAGTGCGTAGAATAAAAATAATTAATTAGAACTAAATAAATAGTCAAGTGCATTCATCTATAATTAAAATTTGTTCAAATTAGCTCATTGCGTTAATAAAAATAAAAAAATTACTGATTTATGATCACAGTTGAAGCACAGAATTTGAGAGCTTAAATTGACAAGCCGACTTATATATAATTTACTAACAATTATTAAGCAATGTTTTCATTAACGATTTATAGTTAAGAGTGAAGTACATTATTAGTTCAGGTTGCGTTAAAAGGTAAGTCTGGAACTACTCACACCTAAATGTCTGAATAAATACTACAAAACACAAGAGACAACATTCCACATACTGAAATAACAAGAATAAATTCTATTATTTGCGATAAAATAAAACAAGAGCAAATAATAAAATATAGAATGTAACAATGTTTTATATAGCCTCTTATTATTATTTAGTTCCAGATTGCTAATAGTATAATTCAGCCCACCATTCATGTATAATTCATGGTGAATGTGGGTTATATCTTTGTCATGTTTTGTCGCGTTTACTACGCATTTTGTACAAATTCTCACTCCTAAAGCCAGTACGGCCACTGATGCAAAAATGACATCATATCTACTCACGGCCAATGACTCATTATTCATCCTATATTACTTATCTAACTTCCTTCTAGTTTTATAAGGCACCAAATTCATTCCAATTTTATATTCATAGTTGCTTATCAACAGTTCTGTTCTTTATCTAATTTAGTATTCAATACAATACAATTCAACAGTTGTTAAATACTGTTGTGTACTGTTAATTAATAAAAAATAATAAAGCTAAGACCAGCATCATCCATCTACTAATATTACATTCACGATTCCCTTATTTACATATATCTTGAATATTCAACAGTTTTAAATATCAACAGTTTGTATAAGAAATACATCAGAAATACTACAATTTAAGGCAGATTGAGGCACTTAAGTTTTAATCATAGTAAGCACATGTAATTGGACTGATTACTATATGGCAAAATGTAAATACTATCAGTAAATTTTGTTAATTGATAACTTTGCAAACAAATTTCATTTGTAGCTACATTTGTGCTCCCTCTTCACTTCCTCATTGATTGTTTTATCATCAAAGAAAAGGATTTTTTGAGTTCACAAAACTGCCATTGTTGGACGACGGCTAGAAAAGAAAACATAAACATTAAACTATGAAAATAATTTTTAATGTGTATTTTTCATACAGCATAATATAAAATATACATTACAATTTAGATGGTAAACCACATATTTTATCAGTGATTTGTGGATGTCCATGACTTACAACAGAACTGCATTCCTAAAAATCATTCATAGAGGTGAATGATACTACCATTTTATGTTACATCTATAAATCTGTAAATGTGCACAGATATGTGATGGATTGTGTTAGGATTAGTTTTGTATAATAATCTACTCTGGAAAGTTGCTTCTGACGACCTATTCTGTGACATGACTCATTATAATTTAATTTTGTCGATTCAAGGTAAATGTTATGAGGAAAATGATAGTGTTATTAAAAATAAATGTGAGTAATGCAAATTAATGGGGAAAATTCATGTGTAGATTTAGATTGTGATTGGAATGGGTTAAATTTTTACAATTATAACAATTACTGTACAGTAGTTCATAATCATAATTTTTTATTGCATTATACAGGTACAAATTCTGATCTTTAGTCTAGGTACATAACATTCCACCGTATATGCCCAAGAGGCATGCAATTTTTGATAGGATTCTAGTCAAGGTTGCATGGTTCAACAGTTTGCAACATAGTTACTGTCTGAACAGTGGACTGTAGGACCACATTACTTTGTAACTTTGGTATATACTATATACCTTTACCTACATAATAGTAGTATTATTTCCAGCTTGGCTATGTGCTATCCTAAATCCAAATGCTTTTCTTGATTTGCAACATAATTGTTGTTAGTTACAACACTTAGTTGTTGTCTGGCATCAAAGGTTGTCTTTGTTTTTAAGTGTTTCAGTAACATTGTTAAAACTATGTAATTTTTTTTGTGATGCATTATGACATTAACACCATAGGACATTATGAAATAACAATAAAATACTATTTTTTTTTATACATATACTCACCATGAAAGGATTAACTGGTACAGGAGCCGGTGTGGTATTCCATGTTCCATTGAAAAATGGGTTTTTATTGTTAAATAGATCACTGGTTGTTGAGCTTTGGAATGGGTTCTTACTGACCATATTAGGTTCCTCTGAAAACAGAAAAAGTATTATTCATAGCAATAATGGCTTTGTGGCACCTGTCATGTCTGAATCATGGGTTAGCTGTAGGTATACATCTTATTGAATGCCAGTAACTGGTACAAGAACAAGAACCCTTTTAGAATGCTATGGAAGACAACCGTTTTATTTTGAAATTGAGCTTTAAAACAAAAAATAATTTACTATTTTTCAATCATTTCAATTGCATCAAATCAAATCTGTAATAAACTAATAATAGTTTTATTATTACTCACCCATATTTTTCATATTTTGTTGCCTTAAAGCTAAATCCAGATCAGCTAAAGCAGCATAGCGGTCATCTAAAACAGAAATTCACCAAAATATATTACACAAATAATAAATAATGAAAAATTTATTACGTCATTGGGTAGCTAAAACATGATTTAGTTAAATTAATTGTCAAGATTTGCAACTGGCATTATAACACTGCTGATTAATAAATAAATAAAAGTCAATACGTCAAAATTAATTATTTTTGGAAAAGATATTAAATAAAAGGAAAGAAAGAAAGAAAACTTGTTCCCTGCCTGTAATAGATAAAATATTATGTTTTTAAAGCCCAGCATATTTGCACAAAAATCATAACATTCTTTAAATAAATCACTTAATCTTACTTGCTGAAGTGGCTGTGGATTGAAAAAATGCATTAAAAGGTGGCGTGGACTGTTGTGTTGTTTGTGGCATAAGGAAATTGTTCATATTATTATTGAATTCTGCACTGTTGAAGATATTCGCTGTACTGAAGTCTACTGGAAAGCTGAAAAAAAAAGTTTTGCCTTAGCTATTGCACATTTACATTATTTACACAAAAGCTATGTAATATAAGAATAAACATTTTGTTATTCATAGTATTCAAAGCTTAGATAAAAGAATAGTTAAGTGCTATTTAATAAAATAGAAGAAAGATTACACAATAAAATAGAAAAGATTGTAAACATGCTAAAATGACTACATCAACTCAAAGGCATATTTCGGTTTCAAAGCTTTAAAAATGAAAGAACTATTCATTTCAGTTCCTTCCTGGTACATCAAAATATCTATTAAATGATTATCAAAATTGAATATAAGTAGTTGATTTTTTAATCTTACTATGCAACACCTAAAAATAAATAATGGCTTTATGCTCCCATGTGGAGCCTTGGGACATCAGAATTACAAAATTATAAATATTAAAAAAGAATGAAAGTATCAAATGATTACTTACTCCGGAGCTGGTGGTGGAACTGTTGGTGGTGCAGGTACTGAGGGGATACTATTTGATAAGGGCTGAGAAAAATTATTGTTCACCGGCCTTGCTATCTTATGGCTGATATCATTAACTGGCGTCAAGTTCGTTACCACCTTCGCTGTACTGACTAAATTATTATTCACCGCAGCTTTGGACGCTTGCGGAGAAATCGATATCAACGGAGTCGCAACTGCGCCACTCGGCGGCTTGGACTTTGATTTAAATTTTAATATTGAGCTTCCGTTTGTCATAGACGGATTGTTAGGCGGAGAATCGAGATAGTAACGCTTCTTTTCATACTTATCAGACATAAAATCTTTCACGCTTTGTTCGTCAGTAAAGTTTACACTTTCACCCTCGTACAGACCCAACCAAACGCGTCGACAATAATCGTTTCCTCGTACCCTTATAAATTCTATCTCTTCTGGTGTAAATGTCGCCATAGAAATCGACTTCACCCGGTGTGGTGGTGTGAGACCACGCCTGAAAGAGCAAAAGATAAGTCATTGTTTGTTGATCTAATTTAGCAGTAGTAACGCAGAAATTATACTTACAACATTCCAGAACATTTTGAACACACAAATGATCCAATTGTAGTATTAACGTACGTAGGGCCCCTTTGGTTACAATCTAAACAATATTTATTTCCATTAAAAGTTATAAGTTCACGTAAAATTTCTAAATTTTTATCATCTTGCTTTCGACGGCTCGCAGCCATTTTCACTATCTCATAACTGACTGACTGACAGTTAGGGATCCGCAAAAAGTATCGATACTTCTAGGTATCGATACTTTTGTTTCGATACCAAGTACTTTTGGTATCGATACTTTTGTTACGATACTTATGAGGTATCGATACTTTCAAGAAGTATCGAAGTATCGATACTTTCCTTCTCCCAGTTCCAATAAATTATTAGATTATGAAAAATAACAATTATTATTCGAACTTTGAAACAAAATATTTGTCACAAAACGACTAAACATGATTCGTTGAATTCACACTCATTGACGAGCACTTTGTGTGTTACCATTTTATTTCATTGAACTATCTTAGGCTGGTTTTTTACGAGTAACCTTTACGGGCTGAATAATCTGTGTAGTGCTTTTTGTCTTTAAACTGTTTCACATAATCAATTTTCTGATAACTGTAGCCCTTAAAAGTTAAAAGTTAACAGTTAAAAGTATTATTGCATTATTATATTGCAGCATATTTCAATTCCTTAGTTATAGGAAAGTACTTCTCTGACATAGGTACGCTTATGACTAACTCATGTAGTATATAGGTAAAGAGAGCCATATCTGTGCATGAAAATTGTCCGTAAAAATTCGTACAATAACGGGGAGCGCTTCGGTAGCCTAGGATAAATTTTATTGAACTCAGCAAACTTCAACAATGGTAGTTAGGTATTCCGACGCCAGCGCTATTGTCGTAGGATGGTGGTAGGTATTGGAAACTCTATTATCAGTATACAGCTGGACCCTATTACAACTTTCCCCCATGTGAGATAGCTCTTCTTACCCTCTATACTCTATGGACTAACTGTCTAATAGTTTCATAATATATATCGTGGAGTATTGAAAGGTAGAAGGAGGGTCACATCATATGAGGGGAAGGTGAAAAAGTGTCCAGCTGTTTATTAAAAATAGAGGTTCCAATAATGGCCATTTCAGAATGGCGCTAGTGTGTGTGTGTGAAGTTTGCCGAGTTATGCCACCCGTAATGAATGGCGCTTGTGTCTGTTAAGTAGATATTTGAACATAGAGCAGCTGTTGTAGACTGCACCGCAGCGCCACTCGTAATTTTCACAGAGATGTAAGGAGAGAGTAAATTCACAGAGATGGCCCTCCTTCTACTCAATCCTCTATGATATACATATATCTACTAGTACATACTCTCCACCAATCCGCACTGGAGCAGCGTGGTGGAGTATGCTCTAGGCCTCCTCAAGAGGAGAGACCCGTGCCCAGTAGTGGGCCATTAATGGGTTGAAGCCAACATACTCGGCGTGTCCACTACGCTAAATTTTCTGATAAATATGATAGATCAGTGTTTGTGTGTTGAAGTTGACGTTAATGCGCCATCGTTACATATTATCTTCAAATTGTTGTATTGGAAAAGTAGAAAATCAATGGACTTAAGGTGCTTATTGCATTAGTTTATTGCTTTCGGGTTATTGCCTTTCAAATGAAACCATTTTGAGGCATATTGGTTGGATGGTTTCAGTTTCTATAAAGGACAAACCTACAATTGTGTTTTATTTTAAAGATTGGATATTAGTGTTTATTTTGTGAGAAACATTCCTGCTAGATTTTTTTGCGAAGCCTTGCAGCACAAACAATATTCCATTCAGGTTTTTTATAAATATTTTAAAAAGTACTCGATACCTTCAGGTATCGATACTTTTGTTCCGATACTTTTTTGGTATCGATACTTTTGATACGATACTGGTATCGAGTAAAGTATCGATACTTTTGAAATTTTGCGTAACCCTACTGACAGTGACGATTGAGTATTGACGGATTGACTGACGTTTTTAAAATTTTATTTAAGTTGACATACGTAACCTAACTGTCAAGTATCTATTCTCTATTGTTGACAGATTATAGCATGAGCCAGATACTTTATTTACAGAATATATATACCATAGATTATTACCAGATTATGACTTATGACGTCATTGATGACGTTTCATCGAAATCGAACGTCAGGTACCTCTACAAAGTCGTCGATCTAGCTAGAGTATAGATCTATGGGTTCGAATATCTATATATCATACACTAGCGCCATTCACTCCGTCTACAACAGCCATGTTCTTAAGGGCGCCATTGACGATGCGATCGATCGGTGCAATCGCACCGATCGATCGGTTCAAAAGTGCCACTCATAGCGGTAACATACATTACCGATCCGTTGTTGCGATCGGTCGGCAACGACGGATCGCACCGATCGATCGCATCGTCAATGGCGCCCATTAAATTATCTGTTTTTACATACTAGTGCCATTCTGAAATGGCAATAATGGAATCTCTATTTTCAGTAAGCAGCTGGATACTTTTTCAACTTTCCCCTCATGTTGTGAGATGACCTTTTCTATGCTCCAAGGGATTCAAGAAGGAAAACAACTTGTGATAAATCTATAAAAATAAAAATAATACACATTAGTGTGCGATGTATTGGCTTGCTGTGGCAATGATGAAGGTCTAACAATAAATATATTTTTCTTCTAAATTATGATCTCATAAAACACACCAAAAATTCTTTATGATACTAAACTTGTCGTAAATCATCAATTAATTTAAGTTCCTGTGAAGTACATTACCATTTATTTAACACTGCTAAATATTTTAATTTTATATAATAAGGAGGTCGACATAAAACAATTAAAGTAGTTACATTGATTTAATTGAAATAAAAACAACAGTACAACGTAATGCAAATTAATTATTTACATATTGTATTTTATCAAAATTTATTGTTATCTACTTTGCATAGCTTCGCTTCAGGCTCTTTTTAAATGAATGCACAGAACTCGTTTAGTAGCAGATCAGAAATTCAGAACCTAATAAGGCTAACAACAAAACTCCACAGTATTTCTCCACAGTAAACTATTTTAAATGAAAAGTTTTATCTCTTATAAAGTTAAAAGTAACAATAGATATTTTTATTACAGAAAACAGTACAAATCGATGAAGCATACGGCAACAATAATTACTTTCCAATAACTTCCTTGTTCATAAACTCTAAAAATGTTAAGAAATCTCTTTTAATATTAAACTTCCTGTCATTTAAATTTTTTCGGGCCGAATATCAAATCAGCGTCCGGCGCTCCTTTAGGATGTTGGTATTTTTGGCGGGCGTGCAGACCTCTATTGGGATTACCAATTCCTCCCGATCCACCACCACTTTCTGCACTATACTCTTCCTCTTCCTGTCGCTCAGAAATGTTCAGAGTCAATCTGTAAATTTTAAATAGTCAGTTTTATTATCTTTAATATTGCGACAACTGACAGAGACCACTTACCATAAGCTGGTTACATGAAAAAATCAATAGCTTAAAGTATCAAATCAATTCAGTCTTTACTGTGGACAGTAGATTTGTATAAAGGTTGCTACATAGGTTATAAAATAAGCAAAGACCGCTATGTCCTACCTTAAAGGCGTACAAGGACATTTTATAGCACTGATTTAATAGTAACTAGTGAACTTATCTGATGATATGCTATGTTTATACAAGCCATACGTTACTACAACTTACTATTATATTCTGTTATAGAAGTGCTAATACTGTTATAAAAGTGCTTACCGCTTCACTCGTTCCATTTCTTGCTTATCCGCTAGTGCTTGCTGCTGTAGATTGCTGGCGAGTTCAGGTGGAGCGTTAAATGATTTATATTGTGGCTTCGTGCCCTTCCTCACCATTAGGACAAACTCCACACCTTCTTTTCCTTGCTATAAAACATATTACTGATATTCTTATTTTTCCGCAACCTGATACAACCTTACTTGAATCAGCCGCTAAACAACTTGTCGTGGCCCGGCTGAGGACTCAAGAGACCAGTTCTTTTTTCCTTCTCACTTCTCTATTCTTTCTTGCACGGCATTACTAATCCTTGGGCGGCGATGACCACTTACCATCAAATCAAATCAAATGTTTTTATTCAAAATTTGTTTGGTTTACAAACACTTTTTGAAAGTCATGCAAGCTTCGCCAATGCTTCAACAAGACCCTACTGTGAGAGGGTCCGGGAGAAGAAGCAGCAAGAAACTAGTGGCTCATGTCCTCGTTTATCGATAAGTTCCACTAAAATGGGTGCACTTATATGTATCAGTGTAGAACTGTATGAAGTCTTTACAGCATTTTTTGACGGCAAATTGCTACAAAAAAACATGAGGGTAATGGTATGATTTACATTACCTCACCCACCCATTATGAAGCTATCAATGTAAATAGAACACCTAATGATAATTTAGATGTAATTGTTTAAAAATAATACAAAATTTACCAATAGTTGTTCATATGTTTTCTTGGTAGTCTGTCGGCATGTCATTGGCACAGCTATGTCTCTTTGTTGCGGTCTGTTTTCCCGTTGCCTTTCAGCTATGTTTTCCATTACCATCTTCTCAAAAGCGCTCTCGAACTCGACATCTTCCACCTAAAAATCAAGGGGGATAATTACAATATATCCTATCATACAATTCCACATTTTCGCAAATACCCTCTTCTTGTCATGAGGAGACGCCGATAAAGGGTTAATACACCATTTTGTACAATTGCAAAGGAATTCTTGCAACTCATATACAGAAAATTGTGTATCACTTCTCTGCTACATAAGTTTGCTTCAGAATAAAGACAAACATATATGACTAAATTTGCTTACAGGTTTTGACGCCGGCCTTCTAGGCTCCATCATCATGTCTTCCGGCTGGACATCATCATCATTCCCAGTGTTCTCTGTATTAGGATCCTCATCGGAGCTTTCTTCGCCTAAATGAGGATTGTCAGTCTCGTCGTCAGTCTCAATAATGGTATCCAGTCCATCATTAACTCCATCTTCCCCCTGGTCATCCAGATCATACTGCTCCTCTTCTCCCAATTCCGGATAAAGAGACTGCCTCAGATCTTCAATGGCATCCTTACATTGTTGCCAACTATCAAACAACGTCAACTTTGGCCTAAGACTAGTCAGACACTCCTGATAAATATACTTAACGTAAATAGGAAACTGATTGTCGTCGTTCCAGTAAGGATCCGAATACTTAAACCAGTAGTAGTTCTGGAAGAATATTAAGAAGTAGTCCAACCTCTTCTTGCTCGAACCACTGTTAAAATACGCACCACAAGTCTCTAGGAGAGCGCACACAAGTCTTATTCTAAACACATTTTCCGGTGGGTCTAAATGCGAGACGATGCTGTGATCATTTGTAACCCCGAAAGTTATGAAAGAGTAAAGGACGGTGAAGACGTCGCGGGAGTCAATCAGTCTATAGTTGTACAGTTCTCCGAGGTATCTTGCGGTTGCTATTCTCCTCTGATTGTATCTGGGATGCGGATCTTCCATGGTGACGCGGATCTCTTCAAGGATGGTATCGACCACAGCAGGGGCTACTGCTTCCTGCCACGCCGCGAGGTCGGCCGTCGTGCGAGCCAAAGCTCTCCGGCAACTGGCACGAACCCTCCAGCCACCAGCCAAGTGCTGGATGGCAACGGCCGAGATTTCCGGATCGTCCCAGTTCAACTTGCGCATCAACCGGAGAATCTTTTCCTCATTACTCTTCTGCAAATCTTCATGCAACACTTTCCGGATAAACTGGTGCATGGGAGGCTCTTCTTCCTTTGGCTGAGCGGGAGTTTCGGGAGGACAGACGTAGTAGAAAGCATTTTCAATTTGCGTCACGTACCGAGAATCCAGAGCTGAAACAGTCTGCAAAATTATGTCGATTAATATTCGAAGTTATACGAAATAATACAAAAAATTTTTTTAGCTCATTCATACCTTTTTCCTCATCATTTGTTGTAAATAAATCATTGTTCGTTGATGTGTGTCAGGGTTACAGTATAAATAACGACCACAGGTTTCCAAAAGATTGCAAGCCATTTCAATGTGGTGGTGTTTGAAATCATGCAGCAAGACTTTAAGGCAATATAGAGCTTCTCTTTTTGAATACAAACCAAATTTTACAAGTTCACCAATAAATCTTACAATTTTAACCTAAAAGCAAAAACAGAAAATATAATTATGTTTTTTTTTAATGTAAAGACGTCATGTTAAGACATTAAGGACCAAAAATATCCCTCACCTTGGACTCAATATTTATTTGATCCTTTTTCCTGACATGATATTTAAAGTCTTGTTTCAACATTTGACAAAGATCTACACAGACATCAGGGAGCACAGGATATAGTATTGCTGCAAATCTTGAATAAAATGGCAGCAAATCCAGCCTAGTTCTAGCAACACTGAATAAGACCCTTGTAACTTTTCTCCTATTGTGCTTTGTATTTAAATTCAAAACAAAATCCACAGCAGCATTATCTATAAGTTCTCTGTTGATGCAGTTTGGGAGAGAATTTAAAAAAGCTTCAAATGCGTACCTGAAAACATAAGAAATTAATGTTATAATAAATTTTTCTTTAGCTTGTCTGGAACTGATTACCAGCCCATTTTTTTATGGAAAAAGCAAACGGGGTGACATCCACCTGTTGGGAAGTGGCTACCGTCGCCCATAGACATCAGTGACCCCAAAAGCATCCACTAACAGTGGGTGGATTTAGCCGCCTCTTACGACACCCTTCCGGCGTGGGATTTGGATTAGTATTCTAAGCTGCCACATACGGCTAAAAATAATTGCCCTTGGCAAAAAATAACCTCTTCTTATTACTTAGTGAATCTTAGAACTCATTATATCAGATGCAGTGCATTTAGAAGAGTTAAAAGTCATTAATTTTACAATATTTATGCAGTAAATAAAATCTGAAAATAAAAAACAGATGATACAAACTTGTTAGAAATATTAGTGGGCTGGGCTTCCTCCTGCTCAACTTCTGGCACTGTTGGTGGCTCTTCACTGTCGCTGAGCTCATCATCTTTCAAATCTTCATCAAGCATTTCCTCAGTGACAGTTTCCGGTTTGTTTTTTATTGTCTAAAATTAATAAACCTATTTTTAAATTTTCACAAGATTATAATTTCACATGTATAGAAACAGAAATTTTAAACATTAGAACAAAGAAAAAAGAGAACAATACACAAACTTGAAAAACAATTATTTGTGAGTGTTTAAATTTTTTTTATTCCCAAACTAGTGAACTGAACTTAAGATGAACTTACTTCTTTCACTTGATAATTAGGCATAAAGACTTTCAGATCTGGCAGGCTAGTGTAGAATGTCCTGGTGTCTTCATCTTGCCAGGGATCAGTGCCCGCCTGCATATTGAATTCCTCCGTACCCCCAATGGTAACTGTGCCTTGTGTCTCAATAACTGTCATGGACAGAGTTGGAGGCTCTCCAGCCTCCCCTAACTCTTCACCCAAAACATCGGCAAAGTTTTGTGCTCCAACCAATAATTTGTCATATGTTGCCTGGAGTATAAAAAAGTATTGCTTAATCACCGTTGATAACAAAGTTAAATATTTGTCATACATCTGAATATGTGGTTGGCTGGAAATTAACCACTGCAGTCTTTATTTGGCTGAGCCACGTTGTCTGACAAATGCATAAAAATTATGTAACTCCAACCAAATTAATAATAATAAATTAATTAATTATCTTACATATTTTTTAGATTTAAAAACATTTATAGGTTATTACCTGATGCTGTTCAAGCTGATCTTTTCTCTCCTGAGAGAGTTCTCCTCTAGTATGTAATGTCCTTTGATTTGCGACATGTAATGCTTGAAGTTGAGCCCTTTCAGCAAGGAGGTGTCTTGTGAGGGACGCAAAGTAGTCTTTTAACAGACTTCGCACTGCAGTTTGCTTCTCTGCTGGTAGGAATGTATTTCTTGGGATGGTTATATCATGTTTCTAAAAGTTAAAGATTAATTTGTATTAGGGAACTTAGTTCTATATCGTGTGTAGAACCAAGCAAGCAACGGAAAGCAGTTCAGTACAGAGAAAAATGGTGCATTCTTGCATTAGAGGCCAAGACTATCCGTGTGTCACTTAGCTTTATTTTAATTACTTAAATTTTCTTTATTACCAATATTTGAAAATATAATTTTATACTTGCAAAACAAGGTTTTAAAGTGTTTTATGATTGTTTTTATTTGGTATATCATTTATGTATATCTTGGCTTACAGATAGCTTACCTCTGCAGTATCTCTAATTTTTTTTGGTACCAGTCCAGCATAATCTTCTCCGCAATGTTTACAGAATGATAACAGAATAGGAATGTTGTTATGGTCCTCTTTGTCCATATTAATAAGAACAGTAAGTACATTACCCAAAAGTGGCAAACCAGTTTTATTAGCAAATATGCCAACTGCGACCAGTTCAGCATAAAATCTCAAATCAACTCGAAGTTTTGACGAATTGGTAATTTTGTCAGTAGTCTTAAATGTTAAAATTTTCTGCCAATTTTCAAAGAAATTCGACGAGAACTCCGCATAAGTGCGATGAAGCGTAGAACATAGCGTAATAGCAGCCGGGATGTCCGACATTTTTAACTTTGCTTCTGTAATAGCCGATGCCACCTCCGATATGTATTTCGTAAGATTTAGGGCACCAAAATCTTTCAGTAGTGCGTCTAATTGAGTGGCACTGAACGATTTCAACTTCTTCACAAATGTCGTATTCTTCTTTAACCCTGAATCAAGTTTAGAGAAATGGTTGTCTGGCGGTCGGACACAGTTCAGATTTTGGCTACGCAAATCAATTTTCTGTTTGATCCTAGCCTCTAGGCTAGTAACGTATTCAGTAAGTGCAGCTTTATCCTCTTCCTCCGTGTTCTCAGCATTATCAGGTGGTGGATTTTCATTTTTATCTGGTTCTTTTTCATTGGAAGTCATTTTGAACACTAAGTTGAAAATTAAATGGAGCAAACGACTATCAGTTGTAAGATATTTTTTGTTTATTTATATATATCATAACCCGAACCTGAAACTCAACTCTATTTATTACAAAACAAACACACAAACAATAAAATTAATAATTATGTTGAGAAGTGGAGAATTCCGAAAGGCAGTTGTGGAGTCGTGAATAGGGTTCGAACGATACTTTCGATACTGAGTAGGTATCGATACTTTTGTTCCCGATACCCGATACTGAGTACTCGATACTCTTACCTGGTACTCACTCGCAAGTACTCATAAGAAACGTCGGTATCGAGTACTTTTATAAAACTGAGTACTTTTCAGTGTTGGCAATGCAAAACCATGTAAATTACTGTGTGGGCCGAGTCTAGTGTTACCATTATGTTCAGGGCTCGGACTAAAAAAAAAAAAGGTCATTGGGCTTCGATTTCTGAAGAAAGTGATATGAAATTTACTGTCGATGACTTTTTTTTTTTTTAGCTCCTAATGTGATGCTCGCAAGTACTCGATACTGAGTAGTATCGATACTTTGGGGTTCGATACTGAATAGTATCGATACCTTACCCTCGATACCGCACGAGTACTCAGTATCGATACCAGAGGCCGATACTTCGAACCCTAGTCGTGAATGAATTGACATTGACAATTGAAATGACTCAAATGACACTTGACAGTCTTGACAGAGTCACATCCATGTGATCACCATGGATATATTACTCTATCTGGATCACGGACTTGGTAGTGGTACATGAAGATCAATGACATCCGCGTCTTAACGGAATGACCATTTTTGTATTGTGTCCATGTTATCTATAGTCCTAGATTAAATCATTCGATTGTGATTTTTTATCATGATTTAAAAACATCTAAGATGAATAATATAAATTATTATATTAAAGATTGTGTACCTTAATTTTCCATTTACTCATTAATACAATAATTTGATTTTGAAGAAATTTTAATAAAATGTATTATTTCAATATTATAATTTTTACTACTAGAAAAATTACCAATAGAAAACATTTTGAAGAACCGTAACCAAATAGGACAATTTTTCTAAGTGTGGACACCCTACAATTGTGAAGGACAACCTCAATCCAGCCTGTGATTGGTTGAATGGTCATCCTGATTCATATCAGTATGACAACAGTACAACACCACATTTTATGCAACATAAACAAAAACGACGAGTACCTACGACGACCACAATCTTCACAAATTCCCGATGACCATAATTGCCATATCATTATAAAAAATCATAATCAAATGCATCGAATGATATGTCCTGGGACAATAGATATTAACATGGACACAGTGGAAAAATGAACTTTAGGGTATGACGTCATGGAACGTCAGGTATCTCTACAAAGTCGTCGATCCAGCTAGAGTATATATCCATGAAGGCAGCCATGTCGTGTCAAATGTCAATGTCATTGTCATGTCATTTAACATTTTGCATTTTTGTCCTATTGAAAATATCGTACTCACACTACTCACTAGTCACTACTCTGTGGAAAATATTGAAAAAGTGTGCCGCAAGCAGCCGCAACTCGCAAGCCGCAATTTTAACTTGAATCTATTCAATGTTTCCTATTTATATACTAAAAAAATATAACTCTGTCATAAAAATATTAATTTAAAATGTGTGGTATTTTCTGCGAAGTATCATACACCGGTAGCAGTAAGCTTAAGGTAAATAAAAACAAAACCGTACACGTAGGATAATAAATTACAGGCACGGACGACGGACGTAAAAAAAAGATCCTGTCTATAAGTCCGCGATTACAGGATATTATTTACATAAGGATTTTCTGGGTGCAACTTGCAGGACGAAAGTACGCTACGTCGGATTCAGAAGAGGGGTCCAGATTGTACTCACTCGTCAAATATTGTGGTAAACGATGACATACAAATATTTTTCTATGGAGCAGTGTTATGGATGCAGGGACTCGCTCCTTTCAGGCAACCTTTTGAAAATGATTCAGGAATCATTCTTTACAATGGGGACATATTTGATGAATCTTGGGACAACATCCTTTGTGATACTCAAGTTTTAATGGATAAATTAAGTAAAGTAAGTTTTACAAAATAGAAAAATAAAATCTTGCCAAGTTTAAAGTAGGCCTCTGTTAATTACTTAATTAATTATTATTTTGCAGAATACCTCAGAGCAACAAGTAATACAGACACTCCGCTCACTGAAAGGACCTTTTAGTATAATATTCTATGATAAAATAAATAAAAACTTATTCTTTTCTAGAGATAGAATTGGAAGGACAAGTCTTTTATGCTATAACGATGAATCCTCATTTGTTTTGGCTAATGTTTTGGGTAAGTTTAGCTATTAGTATGATGTACAATTAAAATAGAATCATAGAAATTAAAATATACAATTCAATTAAAATAGAAACAATAAAAATGAACATGGTGACTTTGTTAATACTTCTGCAACACATGAAAACTTCACTAACATTAATCTTAATACATATCGCACCTTTGGTGGAACAAGGGACATCTTACAAAAAATCGTAAAATGACAAAAATTAAACAAAAAAATATTTTACACCTGCAAAGTACATGGCCATATTCACAAATAAATGGGTCGTATCTCATGCAAAGAACAAACACTTTGAAGCAATAAAAAGACGAATAATACGACTCGGAATGCAAAAAAAAACTTTGAAATGGCTCTCCTGTAAAATTACAAAAGTGCAGTTGAGCCCTTGTTCCACCAAAGGTGCGATATATGTATTATGTCCAATGTTATTGTTGGGCTCATAAAAATGGGCAATGAAGGATTGAATGTGCCATAGAAGTGTGCATCAACATTGCAGTTGTTACTAAACATTTTTTGTAATCTTGTGTTTTAGGTAGAAATCACAAATGCGTTGAAGTACCAGCAACACACATCTACAAATTAAATATAGAAAATCGCAAACTATGTATTCATTCTTGGGAAAGTTCAGAATTTGTTGAAGAATGTAATATTCAAGATTGGATGCAGATTGTGCAAAACCTACAAAATGTGCCTGATGATGAATTTGCTTTTGAATGTGATACCAATTTAGACTTAAGTGGTGAAGTAAGTTACCCCACAAGAACTTTAAAAAACTATGTTATATCTGCTTGCAAAATAAATTTAAAACATGTAAAATCATATTTCAGAATGATATAATATCACACATACAAACCACTTCTCTTCAACACACTTGTAAATTAACAATCATGCAAGCACTATTGAAAAATGATGTTATTTTAAAAACAGTTCAAAAGATCACAGAACTGCTAGAAAAGAGTATAAAGATACGTTTAGAGAAACATCCACAAAGATGCAAAACATGCATAAACAATGAAACATTGATCTGCAATCATTGTACTGTAGGAGTTCTGTTCTCTGGGGGACTGGACTGTACAATTCTAGCTTTACTAGCAGACAAGTATGTACCGAAAAATCAACCAATAGATCTTATTAATGTGGCTTTTAAAATGACTGATAATGCATCCTATGATGTTCCAGACAGAATAACTGGAAGACAGTCCTTGAATGAGCTAAGAGAAAAATGCAATACACGGTAGGTGTCCCAGAGTCCAAGAGTTAGTATTCACACTTCTCAGACATAGGTAAAATCTTCTATTACTTTTATTATTCTTTTATTTGTAGACAATGGGTGTTTCGAGAAATAAATGTTCCAAAAGAGAAACTACAGCAATATCAAACAAGTACTATAGGAGACCTAGTGTATCCTAGACACACTATACTGGATGAAAGTCTTGGGTCTGCTCTTTGGTTTGCTGCTTTGGGAGAAGATGACATTGATGTATCGCCATGTAGGGTAAGAAAATTATCTGTAAAAGATGTTTATGGTAAGGGAGCCCAATTACATAATAATAATTAAGTTTATGTTACTGACAGTTCTTCACTAATATATTGATATTTATGTAAAGATCATCATTTGGAACTATAAATACGAAGATAATCATTTAGTTTGGAATATTTCAGGTATTATTATTGGGGTCAGGTGCTGATGAGTTGTTTGGTGGATACGTAAGACACAGGAATGCTTTTAAAAGGAATGGCTGGACAGGCCTTGCTAAGGAGCTAATTCTGGATTGGAAAAGAATTTCTTTTAGAAATCTAGCCAGAGACAATAGAGTTATATGTGACCATGGTAGGCAGCCTAGAATGCCATATCTAGATGAAGAATTAACTGAATATGTATTGGCATTAAACCCCTGGCTTAAGTAAGAATGATAAAAATATATTAAATTTTTCCTTATTAATAATTTTCAGTTAAAAATATTTATTAATTGTTTTTTTTTGCAGATGCTTTCCTAGCGAAAATTTACAATGTGGTGTTGGAGACAAACTAATTCTAAGATTAGTTGCATTAAACCTTGGATTAACAGAAGTAAGCAAATTACCCAAGAGAGCCTTGCAGTTTGGATCGAAAATAGCCAATAAAAAAGAAAAAGGGAGTGACATTTCAAAAACATTCAGTCTTTTAAAAAATAAATAAATTTTATTCACACGTTATTTTGTTTAAATTAAATGAAAATGTTAATTTGTAATTTATTGCAGTAATGCACACTTGGATAAAAGAAATGGAAGTGAGGAGGCAGGACTTTAATATTATTTGGAACATTTAATGATAAATATCATCTCGTCGAACTTATTTTAATATTTTTGAGGTTGATACTTCATGTGGGGCGTTTGGAAAAAAATATATATTTCTGAAATAATTTTGTGCAGAAATTATATAATAATTATGATCTGTGTCAAATGAATGAGTTGGGTTGTGTAATATTTTATCTTTAGCCCCATGCTTTGACCGTACCCATGGACAGATTACTCTATCTGGATCACAGATTCTGTAGAGGTATGTACCTGAAGGTCGATGACGTCATAACGGAATGAATATTTAACCAAACAAAGGCCGGATTGAGGTTGTCAGTGATAAATGTAGGGTGTCCACACTTAGAAAAATTATGTGCTATTTTGATATTATGGTTCGTTAAAATATTTTTCTATAGGTAACTTTTCTGATGATAAAATTATAATATTGAAATAATACATTTTATTAAAATTTTTGCAAAATTACCGAATTTAAATTATTGCATTAAGAATAAATTGAAAATTAAGTTACACAATTATCGTATTTCAAAATTAAAATAATATATATTATTCATTTTAGATGTTTTTATACTATTATAAAAAAAATTACAATCGAATGATGTATCCTGGGACTATAGATAGCATGGACACAATACAAAAATGGTCATTCTGTTATGACGTCATCGATCTTCAAGTACCATACTACGAAGTTATGTGTCCAGTTAGAGTAATATATCCATGAACATACCTAATGTCATGGTTGTCTGTCAAATATGTCAATGCCAGTCAACTGTCGTCTGTCACGCTGAGTTCAACTTTCAAGTTCGTTACAAGCGCGCGGGGTGTTTATATTTTGTTTATTGTTAAAAATATATATTAAATTCCCTGAATCGTATTTACAAAAGTTTAACGTTTACTTTACCTGCCAAATACATGCAAATGTGAATAAAAACATCTATTGTATCGTAATAGCATAAAAAGGACGAGTTTGAAATCCGCCATCCTAACCTCGGTTCATAATGGGTGATGACGATTTTAGTAAGCTTTTACAACAAGCTGAGCAGTTGACGACTGAGATCGAGGGAAATGAAGACTTGCCCAGGGTCGAGAGGTCATTGGGTCAGGTGCTGGAAGCGTCACATGAGTTATATTCGAGAGTCATACAGTCCGGCTCTAACGATGTTCAGGCGTAAGTATACATTAGTTGCTTACATATTTTACAATAATAGTATTATTTTGTAAGCAGGGAAGTAGTACTATTTTTATGCTGTAGTAATCAGCTATTAAGCTCGAGTAGTTACTGTTAGTAGTAGGAAGCAACTTTCCTTTAACTTAAAGTTATGATATGACCAGACATTATTTTAGATAACATTCTTCATATACTTATACTTATGACTGATACAGATCTATGGTTATTTTTAATCAATAACAAATTTACAAGAAATGTGTTTTAGACTGGTTATTATATTTCAGACATCTGTTATTTGGATCCAAAGGAATAGATCTGCAGCAAATATCTCAAAAGTTGGAAACTCTGAGCTCAAAACGTACTTTTGAACCTCTACAACCAATAGCCGACTCGGACATTGAAAGTTTTTTGAAGAATGAGAGAGAAAATGCAATATTATCTCTTATTGATGAAGTTAATAAAAATGTAAGTTGTTACAGTTTGCAGTGTTGTTATATTATACTATATGGTTATAGTACAGAAGACCTGAAGACAAAGAAAAACATAAATAAAAGAAAACATTAGATATATTACATTACGGACAATTTAAGTTAATATAATACTCCTTAGTAGTAGTGTTTTCATTATGTTATTTGATATATAAATCTATTGATTCATTTTGTACTTAAACCTACATATGAGTTGACTATTCTATGACCTACTTATCATTATAAATAAAATATGGAAATGTACTGGAAACTACCCAAATTATCTCCTGTAATGTTTCTTTTAACACCCAATCTTCTTTTAGTCTCTTCAAACAACAGAAGACCAGAAATGGGAGCACATGCTGTCGGAATGGAATAGAGAAAAAATCAAGTTAATGAATGCCATGATAGGTCCATCTCAGAACTGGTTGGACTTAAAACGAGCACCGGAACCACCGAGTATAGCAGATGCGCCCAAGAAGTTTGGTCACTCCATGTTGGACAACATAGAGGCTGCGTATGCTCGGCAGGTCCATCAGTACAACAAGCTGGTGTTCCAAGGAGCCAAGTCTAAGACGGCCTTACTCCAAAAGTTTTCACAGGTCGCTGAGGAGCTTAATGATCCTGTAAGTACTTATTGTTTTTATTTTTAAACTTATTGTTTAAAAATTTGGGCCTGGGAAGTAATCACTGTAAATTCTAATAATACTGTAAAAAATAGTAAAAATAAAAAAGCTTTAAGCTACTCTAGCTCCATTATTGGAAAATAGTGGATATGACTTTTTTTTATAGCCTGAAGGGCAGACGAAAAAGCATACGGGCCATTTGATGGTAAGTGGTTACCGTCGCCTATGGACATGAGCAACACCAGAGGAATCGCCAATGCAACGACGGCCCTGAAGGAGAACTTTTTTTACACCTTTTTTGAAGAACCCCATGTCATAATAAATAAATAACACTTAACTCGGACTGAAGCCAATCTCTTGTTTTTGTTTCAGAAAGTTAAGGAAATGTGGGAAATAATAAAAACTATGGCCAACATTCCAGCACTTGTCAGAGATGAGGATCCACTTAAAGCCAGGGGAAATCCAGCCATCCAACAATGTCTAATAGCTCAAGGAAAGAAATACTTAGAAAAAAGGTTGCTCAATCATTACATTGAATTTTCTCTACTTAAGTATTAACATTAGAATAATGGATAACACACAACTTCAAACATTCTGATTCTGAAACATTATTTCTTAATAGATACAAGCAATACATGGGCGACTTCGTCCGGACGAACCCAGCGGCGGCGATGAGAGGTGGCGAGCCGGGGACCTATCCCCTGGTGAGGGGCTTCGTAGGGCTGCGGCTGCAGGGGCAGAGCGCACAAGGGCTCACGGACGGCGTCATCGACGAGCGACCACTGTGGCCCATGGTGTACTACTGTCTACGGAGTGGTGACCCTAATGCAGCTTTGCATTGCTTGAGGAAGGCTGGGTATGCTTTTGTTTTGTTTTAAGGAGTTTGTTTTTGTATAAGGCATTGTATAAGACAAAAACAAACTCCTCCTATTGTGTTTTAATATTATTTCAGATGAGAGAGGAGAGCAGAGGTTAGTAATGAGATTTGTGGACATTAAATACAGATGGCACCACAATTAATGAAAACTGAGATAATATAAAATGTATGCATTTAGATACAGAGGCACCATTTTATAGAATGAAATTAGTCATAAAAAACAGAAATCTCCTTTGCTTCATAATCTTCTTCATTTAGATAGGACAGAAATCAGAGTTTTCTTTAATGGTTTTGTTTTGTTGTATTGCAGTCGTGACCATGAAGAATTTATAGCAGCTCTAGAAGAATACATGCGCAGTCCGGAGAAACCTCTCAGTGACAAGCTACAAACCGC
The DNA here is from genome assembly GCA_911387775.1 of Thymelicus sylvestris. NCBI lineage: Eukaryota > Metazoa > Arthropoda > Insecta > Lepidoptera > Hesperiidae > Thymelicus > Thymelicus sylvestris. The sequence continues at coordinate 4,707,984 of OU426888.1, forward strand.
CATCAATTTCCAATACAGAATTCAAGTGCGGAACTCTACGGATCCCTTCAAGCGAGCAGTGAGTTTATTTATAATTTTCTTTTAAAAGTATGTCCATAATATTGTCAGTGTAAACAGTTTTTAACAAGGCTGACTTTAACAAACTATACAGTTGGATTATGCATATAGATTGGAGCGAATTGTATAGGATTAACGATCCGAATTTAGTAGTGAACATCTTTTATACTAAACTGATTGAGGTGTTTGATGAGTGTGTACCCGTAAAAACTCGGAAACAGGCCGATTCTAGGTATCATTATCCAGTGTGGTACACAGCCCAACTAATCAAGGATATACAGAACAAATACAGTCTACATAAAAAGTATAAAAATAGTAAATCAACTAGCGACTACACAGAATTTTCTCGTGCCAGAGCAAGGGTGAAGGCAGAGACGGCATTAGCACACGACCGGTATCGTGACCGCGTACAGACCGATCTCGCTTCGGATCCGAGAGGTTTTTGGCAATTTATAAGATCGAAAAAAGATATCTCTAAGCAAAATAGATTGATTCAAAACGGCCGATCTCTCTCAGATCATGAATGTGCAATAGAATTTGCCAAATTCTTCTATTCGGTGTACAACCCAGAACCGGCGCAACTGGATGTTTCAGTTGTTAGTACGTCAGTGGGGGGGAATGCGCGCGTGCATCTGGCGCAGCTGACGCGGGCGGAGGTTAGCCGAGCGCTCGCACGGCTACCGCCGAAGCGCTCTGTCGGACCGGACGGCATTCCACCTTTTATCTTGAAGGATTGTCGAAGTGTACTAGAAGCGCCGCTGCTGCACGTATTCAACATCTGCCTCGTAACTGCAACCTTCCCGGATCGATGGAAACTCACCCGCGTGGTGCCGGTTCCGAAGGGACGGGGAGGTCCGGAGCCGAGTGACTACAGACCGGTGGCGCTTCTGTGTGCACCCGCCAAGGTGTTGGAGTCGGCTATTCATCACTCATTATATGCACAGCTGAGAGCCCAGTTGTCTGACGCACAGTACGGCTTTCGTCCTGGGCGAGGGACAACGGGAAACTTGCTGCATTTAATGACGCAGGTGGTACCGGCTATGGACGCTGGTGGTCAGGTGGATGTTGCCTATTTCGATTTTCGGAAGGCATTTGACACGGTCGACAATGACGTGCTGCTCGCGAAGCTAGCAGGCGTGGGTTGTACGCCGCATACGCTGACATTTTTTGCTAGCTATCTGCGGGACAGGCGTCAGTACGTTGACTGTGGCGGATGCTATTCTGAAGAGTACTTGACCAGGTCGGGAGTCAGCCAGGGTAGTAATCTTGGACCCCTCCAATTTATCATTATGATAAACGATCTACCGGAGGTGGTCCAGGAGTCTACATGCCTTTTGTTCGCTGATGACCTAAAACTGGTACGCGGGATAGGTGACATCTCAGATCACATAAGGCTGCAGAATGATATTGACAGAGTTGTGGACTGGAGCCAAAAGAACAAGCTTTACTTCAACGTGGGGAAGTGCTCCGTAATGTCATTCAGCCGATCACGTACTCCGCGGCATCACCAGTACCACGTCGAGGGGGAGCCGCTGCGGCGCGTCACAGAGATGAGGGATTTGGGGGTACGGTTTACTACTGATCTTACCTTTCGGGAACATATAACTGAAATATGCAAAAAGGCGTACCGGAACCTTGGCTTCGTATTGAGGCAAGCAGCTGGTTTCACCAACATCAATGCGCTGCGTGCCTTATACGAAGCTTTGGTTAAGAGTCACTTGGAGCATAATTCGGTTATATGGGCTCCAGGGGAGGAGAAGTATAAACAAATGCTAGAACGTATCCAGAACAAATTCACTCGATTCCTCTATATGAGGCTGTACGGAGTATATCCAGGCTATCCGCTCCTGTATCCCAGTTTGTTCGTCCTGGGCATGGTGGGTTACATGAAGCTGGAAACCAGGAGGGAAGTGACGTTAGCTAAACACTTGCTTATGGTGCTAAGGGGGGAACGTCACAGTCCGGCCATCCTGGAACAGCTAAGACTGTGCGCTCCGGATAACAGCGTAGAGCGGAGGCGACTCCCACCCCTGCTGGCGCTGCCGCGGGCGCGCACCGGACTCCTGCGCGACGCACCGTTCACCCGAGCGCTGCGCACGCTCAATGCAGTAGCGTGTCGTATCGACATTTTCAGTTGTACACTGATTGAGTGCACAAGGGCTATAACAAATGTTGTCACAGGTTTATAGTTCGGATAATTAATAATTTGTAATTGTTTGTGTTGTTATTAATAATTTAATAATTTGTAATTACTAATGGATTTATAATTAAAGAATGAATGATTTTAACAACTTGACATCTAGGTGACATGAATATTATTTCATTACTATTGTTATTAATTATTATTATTATTATTAAATATTATTATTATATTATTTATTGAATTTTTATTGTTGTTAGATATTAGATTTATGAATTGATAAGAATATGTATTGACATTTTTAGGGTTAATTATATATTATTTGACTGTTCGTTATTGGAACTTGAAATAATAATTAATAGAATTTATAATTTAATAATATAAGGATTATGTTAACTATAGGAACAATATATGTACTAACAATAGATATAAGTAATCAATAATACTAACGCATTAGGCTAGACCTGTAATGTTAGTATGTTCATGGACAAATAAATAAATAAATAAATAAAAAGTTATGTATTGTATTTATGTGATTAAGACTTGAACACCCACTAAATAGGTTGTGATTCATCCAGATAATTTGACTGGCACACTACTTATGTTATTTAACTCTCAGCTGTGTTGCTCATAATTAATACTATTTGTTATCTCAGCACTTGTCTATAAAAGTTCTTATTTCCTATGCATTGACAGGGAGTATAAGCAGTTAGATTCCCATCCCTTGGACCAAAACATTCAGATTTGCCCCCTCCCCGGCCCAAAAATTTATCCGACCTTAACATTGACATTGAATAGATATAGCAGTAAATGATAATCCTACTCAAGTATAGTCAGCAAGAGATTTAGGTATGCAGGGCATGATTCTAAAACTTTCTGTAACGTTTAATTTTACATATTGATATAGACAGGCTGTTCAGTACTTACATTTTGTTCACCTGTGTTGACCCCAATTGGGGCCAACTCAGTTTAGTCTGTTGCGAGCAAGTAGCTGTCACGTTAAACTCCGACGTAAAACTCCGACTGTTCAAGAACACTTATTATTCTGTATTGTGCACAGTTAAAACTTTCTAATTATTTACGTTTGAACTTTATTTCACTTTATTTAATCACTAGCTGTTGCCCGCAGCTTCGCACGCGGAAATTATGCAATCATATTATTTAGTATCCCTTACAAAAGAAAATTTAAAAACAGGTTCATTTATATTGAAGTACTTATATTTAGGAATTTACATACTGAAACTTACGATACAATCACAGATTATTCCTCCGGGAGCGGGTTTGGAATAGTAAACAACAGTAACATTTTTTTTCTTTTCCCTCTCCCTCTCCATCTCCCTCTCCCCCTTGCCCTCTTCCTCTCCCGCTCCCTGTCCCTTTTCCCCTCCCGCTCCCTGTCTCACTTCCCCTCGCTCTCCCTCTTCCTGTCCCACTCCCTCTCCCTTTCCCGCTCGAGGTCCTTCTCCCACTACATATCCCTCTCCCTCTCCCTTTCCCGCTCGAGGTCCTTCTCCCACTTCATATCCCTCTCCCTCTTCCTCTATCGCTCCCAGTCCCTCTCCCGCCCGCATCCGCGCCCTCTCCCGATTTCTGTCCCGCTCCCACTCCCTCTCCCGCTCCCTGCCCCTCTCTATCTGCCTCTTCCGCTCCTTCTCCCTCTCCTGCTCCCTGTCCATTTTTAACTTAAAAAATGACGAAGTTGCTTACTAAGTTCATTCCCCTAAATTAACTCTTTAAGGGATGATTTTCCAAAAAAAATAAATAATAAGTTAACTTTTGTTTATTGCTTTAAACTTACATAAAAAATTCATATATTTTATTACTCTGAAACTGGTGCAGTTGATTTGTATGTAGTTGACTACCAACCCCTATTTTTAGGGGATGAATTTCGAGAAATCAGTTATACAGTTATTTTTGTGTCTAACTATAAGCTTATATACAAATTTTCGCCCTTCGTACTTCAAAACTGACGAAGTGTCCATACTAACTTTCGCACTCTTAATTAACCCTTTAGGGGATGATTTTCCAAAAAACCGTGTTAAAATTAACTTTTGTTCACAACTATAAACTTACATAAAAAGTTTCATATTTATAAGTCTAAAACTGACGATGTTGATTTATACGTAAATGGCTTCTTACCCCTAGTTTTAGGGGATGAATTTCGAGAAAACAGTGGTACAGTTATTTTTTGTGTCTAACTATAAGCTTATATACAAAATTTCACCCTTCTTACTTTAAAAATGATGAAGTTGCATACTAAATTAAATTCACTAAATTAACCCTTTAAGGGATGATTTTCCGAAAAAAATTGTTAAAGTTAACTTTTGTTTATTACTATAAACTTACATAAAAAATTCCATATTTATAACTCTAAAATTGGCGAAGTTGATTTGTATGTAGTTGACTACCAACCCCTATTTTTAGGGGATGAATTTCGAGAAAACAATGATACATTTATTTTTTGTGTCTAACTATAAGCTTATATACCAATTTTCGCCCTTCGTACTTCAAAACTGACGAAGTGTCCATACTAACTTTCGCACTCTTAATTAACCCTTTAGGGGATGGTTTTCCAAAAAAGCATAATACTTACAAATTTTGTTTCTAGTCTGGAGCTAATATGTAAATTTTCATGTTTTTAACTTCAAAAATGACGAAGTTGCCTAATAAGTTTAATTCAGTAAATTAACCCTTTAAGGGATGATTTTCCAAAAAAATATATTAAAGTTAACTTTCGTTTATTACTATAAACCTACATAAAAATTTTCAAATTTATAAATCTAAAACTAAGAAAGTTGGTTTGTATGAAAGTGTCTTCTAACCCTTATTTGTACCCCTTAGGGGATGAATTTCCAAAAATCCGTTCTTAGTGGACGTCTCCTTAGCATAAACTATCTCCCTGCCAAATTTCATCTTAATCGGTTCGGCAGTTTCTGAGATTTTTTGTTTAATCAGCGGTGTGTCGCTTTTCAATTTTATATATATAGATAATCTCTGTGGCACGAAAGCGTGACACGAAATTCATTAGAAACAGCGCGTCCATATAATTTTATTGTTTACGTTATTAGCAAAGTTATATCATACATATACAGGTATCATTTATCATTGATAGTAATACAGACATTCTGTAATATTAATATTTACAGGAGGTTTTAGAATCATGCACACCTAATTATTTTGCTGAATGTACCTGATGTATCGCAGGTGTACTGTGTGATCGGGTGCTGTGATACGAGCGACGAGCACTCGGAGGTGGCGCGCACGGCCGACGACTACCTGTGGCTGAAGCTGGCGCTCATCAAGACGCGCGCCAACAGCGAACAGGACGCCTTCACATACTCTGACTTACAGAAACTTATATTGGAGGAGTACGGTATGATATTATGATGTGAATCGAAAATATACCCTGTGATTTTATAGTTAAGGTTTATGTTGGATTAACGTGATGATAAAATAGCTAAAGTTTAAATAAGGGTGAAAGCTGCATTTATAGAATTACCTTTAGATTGTTTAAATTCAGCTTTGGAATATATATTTTTTGTAGTTTAGAATGTACAATAATAATTGTGTTAGTGTAAAAAAAATAAATCATAATCAATGTATAGAGAGAACAAAATTTACACACCAATATAAGATTAATGTTATTTTAAATTCACAGGAGAGACTCACTATCACGCATATGAGAAACCTCTCGTATATTTCCAAGTGTTGGCTCTCACTGGCCAATTCGAACCTGCAATAGAATTTTTATCTCGGATACCAAGGTAATTACATTATTTTTATATAAACAGAATGTTACGAATAACGAATATTAGCTATTATATGGAATTTTTATTAATACTGTGGTATTCTCATAAACACTATTTTTTTCTTTTTAAAAACAATCCTCTTCCAAAAAGTTGTAATATTTTATTGTTGATGTTGTTAATGATTATAAACTTTCTTTTCAGATTTCAAGTACATGGTGTTCACATGGCTTTGGCACTCCACGATGTGTTCATGCTGGGTACTCCGCGTAATGTTCAGGCGCCACTCTGTGAGTATCTTAATTAATTAAATAATGAAGATTAATAATGCAGCCAATGAGGTATTATGTTTGGTCCAGGAGCTAAGAAATGAATATGTACCTACGTATATTACATGTTTTTTTTTTTTTTTTACTTACGATGTTATACATAATTACATGTACTATTTATTACAAACATCCTATAGGGCATTGATCTCAGAAAGTATATCACTTACTTCACGACATTTCATCACTGAATACTTTTTGATTGTAATCACTCCGTCAATTGACACATGTTTCGTCACTGGGCACCGAAACAAGGGTTTTTCAAAATGGTGGACTTGTAGGTATGCCAGGTTCCGTACAGAAATGTTCAAACCCCTTTGCATTAATTGTTTCAGTATCAGTGGACACGGATGATCCAGCCCCCCTTCGGCGACTGAATCTCGCGAGACTGGTCTTACTGTATGTTAGGAAATTTGAACTGTCGGACACGTCGGATGCTTTGCATTATTACTTTTTCCTAAGGTAAGGTGACATTTGATATGTTGTATTTTATTTACATTATCATTGCCCATAGTGAGACAGTTGTAAGTTGGGTTTATCATGTAATGGTGGTCACTCACGGTCATTCCATCGCGTCATTTTTGGAGCCACGCCAAACGACATATGTCAAAATCGCGCGATTGGACATACAAATTTTTTAAATCACGCCATCAGTTTTTCACATTCACGATCAAATTTTGGCTGTATATCACGCCATTTGACGCGATGGAATGACCGTGAGTGTCCATCTTTAGATGCAGGTAATGATGCGTCTTCATTAATTATTGTTTCCTTGATAATTTTATCGCGTTTTCATACAGTATAAACATTTGATTAATTACAGCATATTACTGTATTAAGCAAACAGTATTTAATTACAATGTATTTTTACAATCAAAACTTCCCTTCTACAGTTTTATTTCTAGTCTAAAAAAATTTGGTCCTTCGAGCCGGAAATAAAACATTTTTTTTTCAGAAACCTGAAAGACCCGAGCGGCAAGAACCTGTTCATGTGTTGCTGCACGGACCTGGCGCTGGAGAGCCGCGACTACGACCAGCTGTTCGGCAGGATGGACGCCGTCACCGGTCTCCGGTCTACCGGCCTGCTCGACCAGTTCAACAACCCACATATTGATACTAAGGTGAGGGGGATGGGATCATGAACGTTTACAGACTAACCCACAGATCATGGGCGTAGCCAGGGGGGGTTTCGGGGGTTCAAACCTTAAAAATCATTTTTTTAGACGTCATTCCGAATCGAATGAGCTATCGCACATATTTTTAGGAGCTTTGTTTCTATTAAACACGTTTTTGAACTTATTGACTAAACTAATATAATTTTTTCTCATTACATACGTCGTGAGAAAAAATAAAGTCTCAATTTTCTTTAGGGTATGTACTTTTAGTCGTTGTATTTTCTTGAACCCCCCCCCCCCCCCCCCCCGAAACTTGAACCCTCCCCGAAACTAAAACCTGGCTACACCCATGCCACAGATCATTTGTACAGATGTAGGTATAGATACCAATTTGTGTGATAAATTGTGTCTGTGGTGTGAACATTATAGTGAGTATAAATAAATGTGGGTGTCTTTAAAGATATAAAAATAATCTCCATCCAATTCCCAATATCATGAATCACCAAGAATCAAAAAGAAAATCCTTACATTTTTAATAATGTTTGCAGGTGATCGCTCTCAACGTGGCAGAACAACTTGTGAACAAGGGGCTGTTTGAAGATGCCATTACGATGTACGACATAGCTGGGGTAAGTTTTGTGTGTCGACAATGTTACTGTAGATATAGAAGTGATAGTGGGCATACACGCAACGAAAAATCGTTACGATCAGATTGTACCGCTCGATTGTACCATTTCTTCACTTTTTTTCCTTCAGAGCGAATATTATTACAACAACTGCTAAAACGTCGTCCGTCGAAGCCATCGCTGACACGTGTGCGTCGGCACCGTTTATTGTACCGTCTGATCGTAACGATCTCTCGTAGCGTGTATAGCTTGTATGTCATGTACGATAAACTGTACCGCTCGAACGGTACAGTCTGATCGTAACGATTTGTCGTTGCGTGTATGGCCACCATAATAGGCGTATCAGTTTTTAGTCAATGATATAAAGTGATAGTAATCCATACTAATATTATAAATGCGAAAGTGTGTTTGTTTGTTTGTTTGTTTGTTTGTCCGTCTTTCACGTCGTAACGGAGCGATGTTATGGTAAGATTTTTTTGTCCGGAAATAGGTAGGAGGCTGGAGAGTAACGTAGGCTACTTTTTACCGCAGTAAAACAACTCATTCCTATGGAAAGATCCATTATGATGCGTATTTGTCCATACTTCTATACTTCCATATCAATCCATACTATCCATACTTCCTAACTTCCATACTTAATATTATAAATGCTACTTAGTCTACTCGATAAGTTCAAAATGGTTGAAATTAGAGATACTGCTCTTAAAAATACGTGCGATAGCTCATTCTGTTCGGAATGATGTCTAGAAAAATGTTTCGGAAGCGTTTACCAGCACGTAAAAAATTGCAAAAGTTATTGACAAAATAAAGTTGAAAAAAAAAAGTATTTTGTTTTTGGTAATCACTTCGAAACTATTAATATTTAAGAAATTTTAAAACAAGATTCTTAAAGTAGAGGAAATTTCCAAACAATGACTCGCGACTCTCGGAACTCTATCTCCATTATTTATAACTTTAATTTAACGCTGAAAATGGGTCTCCACGCTGCATTTTTAGGTTGCGCGTGCGGCGTCAAAACCGAGTTCGTCACACTCAATAATTTTTTAAGGTATTAATTATTAATTTAAAAAAATAAAAAAAATATGGTGTATTCGAAACACTTCAAAGAATTTGCTCCCGTAGGAAATTTTGCTTAAAGTTAATTTTTCAACAAGTTAGACGATTGTTAATTAACTAAATTTTCTCGAACTTCCATTTTCATTGTACATTAAAAAAAATGTTTAAGTAATTGTCCTATAAATTTTTCGCTTCGTGGAGCCCTTCTTATATACATGCTTAACGAGATCACGTCATAAAAGTTTAAAAAGTTTTAATACTTTGTGTATAATAATTTTATAAGTTGAACAAACAATTTTTTCGTTTTTTTATCGAATCGAAATTAAGAAATTGAAAAATGTTTTTATCTGTACTTTGTTATACATCGTTGTTTTTTTTATTTTTAGGTGTTTCAGAAAAAATATATAAAAAAGTTGAGAATTTGTTTATAAAAAATTGTTAAGTTAAAAAACAATGAAATTGTTGATAAAAAAAATATTTTTTTACATTTCTATTAAAGATGATTAATTATAATTTTTAAGAAAAAAAAATTATTAACTAATTATTCAAACAATAGAAATATTAAAATACAATTATAAACAATTAAATATCATTATTAAGAAAAAAATTTTTTTTTCAAAAATCATAATGTTTTGTAAAGAATAAGATATTAAGAAATTTTTTCTTGAAAGCATTGAAATAGTCTATTTGTTTATAAAAAAAAATTATAAAAAAATGAGTGAATTTTTTTTTTCAAGTCATTAAATGTCTTTTATGAATGCCAAAACGATTATGTAATAATAAATTGAGAAAAAAATATTTTCAATAATATTATTTGGATTTTTCATTTTTTGTTCAACTTATAAAATTATTATACACAAAGTATTAAAACTTTTTAAACTTTTATGACGTGATCTCGTTAAGCATGTATATAAGAAAGGCTCCACGAAGCGAAAAATTTATAGGACAATTACTTAAACATTTTTTTTAATGTACAATGAAAATGGAAGTTCGAGAAAATTTAGTTAATTAACAATCGTCTAACTTGTTGAAAAATTAACTTTAAGCAAAATTTCCTACGGGAGCAAATTCTTTGAAGTGTTTCGAATACACCATATTTTTTTTATTTTTTTAAATTAATAATTAATACCTTAAAAAATTATTGAGTGTGACGAACTCGGTTTTGACGCCGCACGCGCAACCTAAAAATGCAGCGTGGAGACCCATTTTCAGCGTTAAATTAAAGTTATAAATAATGGAGATAGAGTTCCGAGAGTCGCGAGTCATTGTTTGGAAATTTCCTCTACTTTAAGAATCTTGTTTTAAAATTTCTTAAATATTAATAGTTTCGAAGTGATTACCAAAAACAAAATACTTTTTTTTTTCAACTTTATTTTGTCAATAACTTTTGCAATTTTTTACGTGCTGGTAAACGCTTCCGAAACATTTTTCTAGACATCATTCCGAACAGAATGAGCTATCGCACGTATTTTTAAGAGCAGTATCTCTAATTTCAACCATTTTGAACATATCGAGTAGACTACTACCCGCATAAAGTAACAGAAATAAATCACGCATGTTAAAATACTCATTGTTACTTCCCTTTGAACACGCGGGCGAAGCCGCGGGTAATAGCTAGTGTTAAATAATAGTGAAGTTACCAAAAGTAATCCAGCAAGGATTCTACGCGAAAGTACCATAAGTAACTTACAAAATGTTACATTTGCCAATTTACTGTAAGCTACTTATGTGAGTAAACTTACAAATGCAAGGTTGGCCATACTATATTAACTTATACGTAAAAAAATAATTGTTCCAGAACTTAGAGAAAGTTCTGGAGCTATTCTGCGTGCTGCTAGCGCAAGTGGTGAGCAGCGGCGGCGGGGGCGGCGGGCTGCGCGCGCGGCTGGCCGCCCTCGCCGACCACGTGGGGCGCCGCCTGCGCTGCGACGCCGCCCCCGCCGCGCCCCTGCCCGCCGCGCTCGTGGAGGCCTACAACAAGCTCTGCAAGCTCATGACCTTCTTCGATCAGTACCATGCTGATAACTATGAGGCGGCGCTGGAGGTAGGTTTTTGTGACTGTGATGTGACCTTGATAGGTGTTTGTTATGGCTGTGATGGCCCTGAAATTTATAGTTCAGTCCGAATTATGCGACTCGCAGGACTTAGCACTGTATAGGAATAGTACCTTCCTACTGTAGTTTTGATTCACTATCACATAGCAATTGTTAAAAAGTAAGCATTGTGGTGTTAAATGTAATAATTTTATCTCATAACTTATACAGATATGATATCAGCCTCATTAATAAATGTTTAATAATCCTATTTTATCTCTTGGATATGCTTTATCTTAATTCTTTTTCATAAAAGTAAAATATAGTTGCTTATTTTTATGAATTAGAGTATATAGAGATAATTGTAACTGGTCATTAACCCAAACCTTCGTGCCTTAGACGCTGCGTTCCTGCGAGCTGGTCCCGCTGAGCGCGAGCGAGCTAGAAGCGCGCGTGGCGGCGGCGCGGTGCGCGCGGGGGGAGCTACTGCGCGCGCTGCCCGCCGTGCTGCGCGCGCTGTGTGCCATCCTGCTCGCACAGCGGCAGCGGCTGCGCGGACACCCGCATGACAAGGTTGGCATTACCGGGTGACGTCATCACGACCGGAACCACTTTACACACTTTTACAGACTTCGATAATATGCAAAGGGGTCTGGGGAGTGGTAGAGCTAGCGTGCTCGTCTCTCCTGGTAGGAGATCTCCATTTGATTTGGAGAGTGAGTCATTTGCCCTCCAACTTCCAGCCTATATAACTCGAAACGGTCGCACGTTAGTAGCAGTACTGTATCGCTCCTGTCGCTCGTTGTAAATTCCTTTCGCTAAATATCGAAGCTTATGTCCATGGACGACGATGACGATACCATTAGGTGATTGGTCTACACGTTTGTTTACCTAAAAAAATGCATAGTTTATTTCCTACTGCGAATATATAAAACATAGAAACCTAACTTACGCTAGAAAATGACCCAACGTAAAAGTACACCAAAGTAGGCGGAGCCTAAAAATTACACCAGACGAGCTGTCAGTCTCTGTTTGGTCGTGTCACAGAGAAGTAGTAACAAACATTCAACATTTATAGATATTTACTACGAAAATGCCGAAGTATGAAGTGAAATGGTGTATTAATCGTGTAGGTGTTCATCAAAAGAACACTAGAATCACATTTCACAAATGAATTTTGTCCTAAATACGTGGATTTTTATTATTTTATTTAAATAATGACAAATATTGACAGCCGTCATGTTTCCCTATACATTGCTTGATAGTTGCTTACAAAATATGTTTTAGTTATAATAAAACGCAATGAATATCGTTCATTTCTGTTCGAACGTAATGAATGGCGTATGCGTTATGGAGGCATCATTGTCTGTAAAAATAGTTATTCAAGTTATGTTAAGTTTAGTGTACCTACTTACTACTTACGGAGTTTTACGGAATCAGCTCTTTACTTTATATATATGCAAATGTCCAGTTGGTTTGTCCGTACGTAACACTTATAATAATTGTAATAATGCTACATACATTGAATAGTGTAATTGTTTGATTGTGATAAAAAATCATACATTCAAAACTGTTCAGCATGGTGTATAATCGTCTGGTTATAGGTTCCCAAAAAATGGTTGTCTGTAAAGTCGGTTTACGGACGGTAGTTTAACGTGACAACGTCATGACACAACATTGATGAAATGATTGCATACTTTTATACATAAAATTGAGCGCTTCGGTCGATCGTAGCCGATCGTGCCTCTCTATCGCTTGTTCCGCGCTCTCGCTCGCGCGGAACGGGACAATGAGTCATGTTTATTCGTGCGTGCGCCCGGCGTTCATCGTTTTAATAGACGTTATCACGTCAAAGAAAACAAAGCGCAGGCTAGAATAGACAAAGGCAGTTCGGTTAGAAAGACAGGAATGTAACTGGGACCCTAAACATCAAACAAATCAATTAAACTCTCAATAATTATGCTCCATACATTTAGGTAATGATGACTTCTATGAGTCTGAAATCGGAAATCGAGGGATATCTTCAATTTTATAGGTATCTGTAGTGTTTGTTGTGCGTTAGTTTCAATAAAGCTCGAAGATGGTCCCGTAACGATTACACGGAGAAATTAAATAATAATAGAATATTATAGGTAAACAGACTTCAAAATTGAAAAATATACGTGTATGCAGGCCCTCAAGTATATACACAAAGAAATGAAAGGCAGCCTGAATTGATATTATTAAGTGTATAACAAGCAATACTTAATTATTTTTTCAGTTTAGAAATCGGCCTACCTATTATATTTTTATATTATTACTAGCTGACCGAGCAAACGTTGTTCTGCCAAAAAAATTTTAAGGGGTAGGGGGATGAAAAAAAGATGTTGTCTGATTCTCCACCCTAGCCGATATTCACACTAAGATTCACGAAAATCGGTCAAGCCGTTTCAGAGGAGTTCAACTTCAAAAAAGCGTGACACGAGAATTTTATATATTAGATCTAATTTTTGTGTAACACTTGGTGACAGACCCGTAGTCCATATATTAGAAACGTCATTAAATATGGATGTTATATTTTAACGGCACCTTACCATTTATTATTTATTTATTTATTACTGCAGACACATCCCCGCGCTATGGCGCACTTTTAATTCAGAAAAGCCTGTCTATGGTTTATACTCGTACATCTTTGGTATAAACAATATTATTATTATTTTGTGGTTTTCAGTTCGGTTTTTAAAATATTTTTATTTGTAAGACCCAACCTTAACCTTGAGGAATTGAAAATAATCATAAATATGTTTTGATTGCGATTACTAAAACAATACCGTTTCATGATATTATAAATCTTTAATAAAAAAAAATCCAAATTCTAAATGATAATTATTTGCTGTTCTTCATTTCGCATAACATCATCCTCCTGTGACCTTTCGTTGGTCGGAGAGCGGGCAAGCGCTATACAAATCGATCATTACCGATTTTTCCCGACATTTCATTCTAGTTGCCGACGTACCGAAAAATTATCTGTTTTTACTAGGAGTTATGTTTCTATGTTTTCTATATTCGCAGATTTCCTACCACTTATAAGTTACGACGTCTAGACTCTAGGATCAGGCGTGTGCTAGTGCTATTAATGTATGCAAGTCTGAATTAATTCTATTATTTTAAATTTTAATTATCTTTTCAGCAAATAGAATGGCTGCGCGAACAAGCAGAAGTCCTCAATACGTTTGCGGGAAATATATCGTACAGAATGCCGGGAGACACCTACAGTCAGCTAGTACAGATGCAAATTCTTATGATTTAAGTAAATTTTATTACTACCGCACTGAACTAAGTTACTAATAAAGAAAATTTGTTTCTTACTCATATTATTTTATTTACATCTAAATTAATGATAAAATATTCTAAATCAGTATTACATTCAGATCTCTTACAATATAAAGGAATGTAAGCTAAGTAATAATATCAGTCTTGTATTAAACACTGTAGTAAATCCTTTCAGCAAGTTGCCTTCTAACTTCTATACCCATATACAAGTCATTCACATTATCATCTGGCATTTCGGTTATTTCATTTATATTCTGCATTGAGTCTGGTTCAGTATATAGTTCAGGATCCTGCAGTCCAGCTCTAATACACAGATTATGTAAAACAGCACAAGCATTGATAATCTTGGCAGCCCTTTGTGGGGTATAATGTAGTGGTCTCTTATACAGGCATTGCCAACGCCCTTTCAGTTTACTTATACATTTATCTATACAAGTTCTTGTTCGTCCTTGAAAGTGATTGTACTGAGATTCGGGAGTGCCTTGTGGTGCGTGAAGTATCGGCGTCATCAGCCAAGCTCGTTGAGGATATTTGCTGTCAGCTGAAAGAAGAAACATTGTTGAAGTTCGAAGAGTTTGATTGCAATCATAATTACTGACCACACTGCAGCCTAGATGGTAGAGCACTGCCATATGAATAAGTAATTCTGAGTTTACAACAAACATGGTACCCTTGGGCTTGGATAATTTTGCACCTAAACCATGAATATGAGTGTTTGTTAATTTTACTTCTTAGGGCCTCTACATACAATGCACACTAACATTATATCCTAACCAAGGTCAAAATCCTGAATACAATATTAGTTATGTTCTTCTGCATAAAAGCTCCATAAAAACAAAAATTTAATTATCTTCAAAATGCTCATTGCTTTTCCGCAACAACTTACCAATCAGCCATCCAGGTTCCCCATGCCTGCTGATATTTTCTATAAATGATCTAATTATCATTTTATTCCAAATGTAAGCACAGCTGGCCGCACCACCAAATCTACAACAAACTGCAATTATTCTTGAATCTGCATCACATGCCTGAAAGTACAAGAATAATGTATAAACTGGATGTGTATACTGTAGTTTAGGTAATGAAATAGGTAACTAATACAATCAATGAATCTTGCAAAATTTATTCATGAACATTATTGTAATTACAGAACAGACAGAATACTGTAACAATTAATTAATTTGTAAAACTAAGAAAATGTGGTTTGATATTTCATATATTGCAGATCAGCATACTCTGAACATTTACTGTGTAAAAATGTTTTAACTTTTTAAAAGGACTTACAATTTGTGCGTTAATTGAATATTGTCCTTTCCTGTCATAGAATGCCTCTTCATCATCTCTGGGGCAAACAATCTCCACATATGTTCCATTTATACATCCAATTGTTTCTGGAAAGTGATACTTTCTGTAAAACCTGGAATTGTGAATGTCAAATTATAAATGAAAAAATGAATGTCTAAAGATAGATTTTATATTATAATTTTTATAGCCTTACAAGGAAAGTTAACAAATTACAATAATCAGGAATTGTGTTGAGATTAACAGTTATTCTCCATAATTAAATTGACACATTTTTTTTGACTCGGTAAACTTAAAGAAATATGGAAATATGATAAAAGTTGAGGTAGTGAAAACCGAGTTTGTCAGTTTTAGTTAAAATGGGTAAAAACAAAACATGATGTAAGTATCAAAGGGCATAACTTACCCCTCTTTAATCTGTTCCCTTTGCAGCGGATTTGAGGGGAATACAACCCAGTCGTCTAACACTGCATTCAGACCTTCAATGACAATTTTAATGACTCTACTTACAGACTTTTGAGAAATGTTAACATTGAAGTCTTTTCCAACTGATTTCTGATGTGACCCACTTGCCAAAAATGACAATGTGACTAAAACCTTAAATCATGCAAGGAGAAAGTCATGTATAATTAGCATAAAGTAATTTTTCTTCTTTTACATAATAATAGAAAATAACTTTCTATTTCAGAAAACCAGCTACTTGACTAAAACCCTGTATAATAGTGGGATACCTGATCACATCGTCATACACATGATGATACACATTAATTTACTAAAAGCCCTGCACAGTATTGGACACCGTCGATAGTTTTCTGACATAATATTGGTAGGATTCGCTAAAAAAATATAAGTACCTTCAAAGGAAATGGAATGCCGTTGGAACGTTGTGTTTTTGGTACTACGGGTTCTAATATTCTCAATAATTGGTGGAAAATTATCCTGTTTATTCCACAGTTTTTTAATAAATACGAATCCGGTAAATTTATACAGTTAGACATATCCCTTAGAGTTCGGCTATATAATTTTTCCTTGTAAGAACTGCCGCGCAACATTTTAAGTTTTAATAATGTATTCATCACGGATACAAAATTGCATTAATCAATTTTAAATACGATATAAATAGTTAATTAATTTTCAATGGAAATTATGGAATAACCAAACAATAACAACATAACATCAACAAACTCAAGTCAATACCCACTTGACATTGACACATGACAACCTAAAGCTGTTAGCCTGACATTTATTACTGCCACAGAGTATATATAAAGCTACCATAGACTACAAACTATTTACGGGAAGGAAACCACTGCATGCAGAACGAAGCTTTTTCGCCTGCACTCGTTGCTGTGCCATCCAGCCACAGCACTGTCACCACTCATGAGAGAGTTAATATAGAATGGAAAGGATTGCATTGGTTCATCCATTTCATGACCGTTTTTGTCGAATTTTATCAGTGGTATCCTACCCTTTTAATAGTGGCATCAGTATCATTGGAAAAACACAAGTGTGACAAGACTCACATCACAAGGAAAAACATTTTTATATAAAGAACTTATTTAATATCACAAAACTTAAATGTATGGCTCAAAATACCTATGTAAAATATTAATTAATCTTATTGGTATAAAATATTAGCATAAACATTGCTAATTGATAAAATCATAAAATTGATCATCTTAAAGTCTAGTATTTTTCTTATCATAATTTTTCTCCACTACATTTTCATCTTTGTACCCTGGCTTCTACAGCAACCAGTAACCTGAAAACATTTACAAAAAAAAAGTTTCAGATAGGAACAAAAAAAATTAGGTACATAATATTATTTTAACTACACTACCTACTTACTTTTCAAGTAATACATTTCTTTGTTTTTCAATTTCAAGTCTGTCTCTTTCCATTTTCAGTCTAATATTGTTACACCGCTTCTTTTCCAATAGCTTTTGTTTTTCTATTCTAATTCTTTCTTCTTCTAGATTAAGCAATCTATCATGAACCAGTCCTAAAATATATATCACAATCAGTTTAGCAAGAAATAATTATTGTAATAATCTTAAATTATAATTTAAAAACCCCCAACAGTTTTATTGACACTAACATTGCTAAGAACACTCTCAATTATGTCACCTTTCATACATAAAAAAAAAACTAGATCAAAATTGGTTCATCCGTTTGGGAGCTACGATGCCACAGACAGACACATCAAAATAACTTTTTTCGTTGGGGGTTACAAATGCCAAAATAGAATGATAAAACATAAATTAAAATTTACTGAACTAAAAAAATATTTGCTGTACTGTAATGAAACTGTAGAAGCATTTTGAACTAGATGTTTAAATAGATGTTAATAATATGTTTAATAAGATCAAATTAATTGAATACTAACTCACTGGTCGGCCCCTTTTCCACAAAGGTTTAGTAATGATGGGTGCCGAGCTGACTTCATTGGACCCCATTCCCACATCAGACTCTGATTCTATGGTTTCTTCAAGACCCATCCCATTCATGTCTGTTTGAGTAAAATGTGTTGGTTCTGATGGCCATTTCTAAAATAAATGTTTTTATAATAACAATACCCAAAATAGATATTACCACTTATTTATATTCCATAAAATTAACAACAATTGATTAAAATATAATTATCTTATGCCATTATTTGTGTATTTACCATGTTACTCGTTGAAGGGTCTGTGTTACATAATTCATCTGTGCCATTTTGTTGTGAATTGTTCTGAAATAATCAAATAAATAAAATTGCAACATAATATTTTGACTATTACATTGGTTTATGCTATTTTAAGAGCTTCATGTTGTTATAGCTGTACATGTCATACTTTCTGTTTGTTTACTTAAGTTCTAACTAAAATATTCTCATTAATTAACAACAACCATCAATCAATTCCCAGTTTTTATTTTACTCAGACACAGTATATCAGTTTCTTTGTGGCTAACAATGCAGTTGGAGTAGTAAATGCCCATAGGTGGTAACCAACACATTGGAAGTACAATTAGGAATAATTTTTAATATTATTGTTCTAAGTCGCTGCACTCTTGACAGAGTGGTCCTGGTCATTTTGTATTTGTGGCACGCCTCACAACTCGCCGCCCTCACAACTTAATATTATTCAGATTCAGATAATTCATTCAGACCACAGCAAAGTATAAAAAATATAAAAATTTAAATTGAAAAATAAACAAAAGAGAAAGATACCATAGTATTACTTGATACCGCAGAAGTTTCTGGCACACCAGACAATCCAAACACAGAGGTGTTTGTACAAATAAGTCTCAAAATTTTCTCCTCAGCTTCGTTCAACTGAGTGCTTGTGTTACATCCTGGTGTGAAACGATTTTTACGAATTTTGAACGCCTTTTTCTTCACATTTGATTTCCAGTCTCGCCATGTCTATAAGAAAAAATCAATACCAGTATGAAAACGAGATGCGATTCTATTTATATTATTACCAAAATGTTATTATTCACAATGGTTTAAAGTAAAATGGTATACCTGCTGCCACTTATCTGGAGTTTTTATGGCACCTGATCCAAAACCTGAATTGGCATTCAACTTCTCTGTTATCTTGATCCAAGAGTTAGTCTGTCTGATCTTACCCTCTAATCCAGTAAATTTACCAATCGCTAGTTCCTTGTCTTCTTCTAAATAATGCAGGAGCATGTTTAGTTGCTCCGGACTAGCTTTGCGTCTTTCCATTCTTAGATTGAATTTTATTTCATTTTCGACATTTTTAAAATTAACCGTTCATATATGAATTTTTAAATATATTTTCTATTCTTGGTTGAAACCAGTGTTCTGTTTTAATAATTTGACATAAAACTGAAGTGAAGTCAAGATACATATATGAGACTTGAGTAAATTGAAAATTCTGTAAATTATCACTGACATTTGACAATGACAAGTGACAGCATCGAACTCACAGAACCATAGACATATAGTTCCATTTTCTAACATAAGCACAGAACACTATCGAACTATGAAAAAAATTTTTATTCTGTATTCAGGTACTGACTGACAGGGAATGAAGTCGCTGACAGATCTATGCTGACAAGCATGCAAATAATGTCAATAATGTCATTATCATATGGTGGAGTGCAAAACAGTGAACGAAATTGAATAAAATTAAAATTGTAAATCTTCGAAATAACTAATAACGTTTGATAAATAATGGAGAATGTGGCGACAAATGAAAACAATCTTAACTTAAATCGTGAACTGACGTGCATTTTATTTCCCGGCGTTGTTAAAAATGACGATAGAGCGTTGCAATGTTTGGGTGGTATAAAAAGCATTTCACAGGTTAGCTCTACGTGTTTTACTATTTTACTTTTGTAAATCTAAACTAACTGCAATTGTTTTCTAAAACTCTATGTACTATTAATAAAATTCTTCTGTGCTAAAACTTGACATTAGCATGTCATTGTGTCAATTCACTGTGGAATTAAAAAAACATAGTTTATCTCAGTTGGTTAATATAAAATTATCATAAAAATAGTATGTAATACTAATCTATGACTATTATTTATTATTGTGTCTTATTTTAAATCATTATTTATTTACCTTTACTTATCTAAAGTTTAGATAAGTTTAGATTCTTAAACTATACTTATCAAATATATTCATACAAAACAGGTGTATTCACAACCTACAAAGAAAAGATTGGGCCTAAGTTTCCAGCCAGATAATCCATATGTGAAGAAAGTTTATGGAGATTTAAAAAAAGTTGATGGAGTTCTTTTGAAACTTAAAGTAAAGAAAACAAAAAATGGTTCAGAGGTAAAGCGGAACATTATTTCGACCACTGTGGTTGGCTCCATCAAGAAGATATATAAATTTGAAGGTGAGCATTAAAGGTCTCTTATAATTAAGGAGAGTTAGATATTCCAATTTAGTATAATAAACATTAACGCTTCACACTCATAGCCCCACACTAGGATTCCCTGTGTCGTGGGTGCCATGGACAACACACAACATAGACAAGGACATTCACACACCCAGACCGAGAACAGAAATTCAAACTCATCATTCAAATTTCCGCCTCGCTGGGAATCGAACCCAGGACCCTTGGTGCGGCGATCCGGCATGGTAACCATTGCACCACACGGGTCGTCGAGCTATTGCATTGCTAAACACTTAACAATACAATATTTATTTACAGGTAAAGTTTATTATAATAAGCCCCATAAAGCGTGGAAGCACTATAAATATCTAACTGAAAATATTTTCCATATTCCGATACATATATTACATAGTTGTATATTCCTCCTTTTTTGTTCCAGTTTTATGCGATTTTCAATATCTTCCTGTAGCTATGGATGGGGCAGGTCAGGCAAAATGTATTATTGAAGAAATATTGCCTTCTGGGTTAGATACCTTTGATTTTATGGGGTAAGCAAAGCAAAAATTTTAATTTGTTTATTTGTATTTGTACAATATAAGTTCATGTGTAGGGGTGAATGGGGATCCTTGATTCTTAACTTTAAGCCTAAACCCCCCTACTCATGGTTCACCCTGGTGGATGGATAGCTCTGCATAAAAATTCGGAACAATATAATATGTTAATTCTATACTATAATACTGGAAATTAGTGCCGCATCCAGTTCCGCATAGGTTAAAACATATTATGTAACTTTCCTGATTTTAAAAGATGTGCAAGGAGTTTTTTACGCCTTTTCTTCTCCTCCATGACAAAGCATCCTTTCGAAAAACTGGTAGATAAAAAAATGACGTGCATAAGTGTATCAGTGATATCTATATGAAAAAAATATTTTGATTTGATTTCATCTGAAAAGTACTGTATATTGTTTCATTAAGATATGTGTATGTTTTAGGGGGTCAGCGCCATTATTCATAGTGCCATCCTGCTTCACAAGATCAGACAGACCTATAAACTACACTTATACAGATAAAAGATACATATCTAGCAAAGATCAAGAGAATGTACAAGATGACGAAGTACGCAGGACTCGTTCAGAACGTAGCGTACCATTGGCTAGGTACAAGTTTAACTTGACTGACGCCATGCCTTCTGAGCCACATGAGTACTACTTAAAGCAGAAGGCAACTAAGTTTAAATTTTGCCCTGATATAGAAGAAGACTACAAGGCAGTCAAAAAGGTATGATTATTATGTTTGGGGCAGCCAAGGTACTGATGTGGAAGTAGAAATTATTTAAATCAACATTGAATTCTTTTTTACATACATTGTAATAGGTGTAATTGTATGTATTGGGACTTTTAAATGATTTCATTGATTGTTATCCTATTCATGCAAAATGTATGATTATATTCTGATTTGAGAATTGTCAAGAAAATATAACAAACTTTATTTAAAAAAACAATGGTACTTTATACAAGTATAAGTGTATACTACAAAAAAAACTTGTACCCGAAAAACTAGTATTATACAAATATTTATCATTATGTTTTTTTTCTTAATTTGAAATATTTAAATCATTTTAATTACTACTTCTGCCTTGCAGCTTTTTGATGAAAGGCCAATCTGGTCATTGAATTTGGTGAGATATCACACAAAATTAAAAATTGCCGCTCTGAAAATAGTGATGCCATGTTTGGCTATTTATATGAAAAATGGTCCTTGGAGAATGTTGTGGGTCAAATTTGGATACGATCCACGGAAGGAACCTGGTGCGCGGATTTATCAGACCTTGGACTTTCGGTTAAGAGCACAAGGTCAGTAGGATTATATTTTCATGTGTGAACTGGTATTAATGTGGACTTTTACTGATTAGTGGTCTTAACCGCTTATCCACCATTATTGTAGCACCATATATTCGTCTGGTTTAGTGGCCAACCCAGGAGTCATTTTTATGCCTCTCTTTGGGTTGCGACATGTTGTACGAATGCTGTCTTACGATAACAACCGGATGACCGGCCTAGCATACCCTGTGAATGGGGTGGACAAATATTAATATATCTTCCGTGATTTGGTATCACAAATATTATTTAAAATTGAAACAGCCTAAACTGGTGGACTTAGAATAATTACATTTTAAATGGGAGTTTGTTAAATAATATATCAAAGGGTCATTAAAGAACGACGTTTAAAAAATCTGCCTCTACTCAATTAGAGGTTAGGTTAGGTTAGTTAAAGCATGTAGTACAAATAACGTGTTTTGTTCGCATTTGACGACCCGTGTGGCGCAATGGTTACCATGCCGGATCGCCGCACCAAGGGTCCTGGGTTCGATTCCCAGCAAGGCGGAAATTTGAATGATGAGTTTGAATTTCTGTTCTCGGTCTGGGTGTGAATGTCCTTGTCTAGTGTGTTGTCCATGGCACCCACGACACGGAATCCTAGTGTAGGGCTATGATGTGAAGCGTTATTATTATTTATTACTTCAGCCGGTGTCAACAACATGGTTATGACTCGCGAGCAGATCTGCCATTACAAGAAGGCGGATCGAGTGCGCTACAGTAAGAAGAGGATGTGGGACGAACCGACTCTGTCCGAGGAGGTGTTTGAGGGCGCCGTGTACTTCCGCCCCGGAATGGCGCCGAGCCAGCGACAGATATTTTATCAGGTTCGTTTGATTTGCTTCTACAGTTTTTCTAAATGTGGGAACGACCTCTCGTGGGCGCTGAACACCTTTAAGGGGGGAATCAATGAAAACAATATAACAGCAATAAAAACCACTGTGTTGACAGTATTGCGACGTGAAGCTCCCTGAAGTCGAAGCCATCCTGGCTACGGAGCCGCCCGCGGGCTACCTGTGCCACGAGCGGCGCGGCTGGCTGCCCCCCAACACGGACGACGTCTGCCGCGATCACATCTTCAAACACGTCAAACAGACGCTACTCTCCACGCACAACGCTGACTTGCAGCTTGAGGTACTGATACACAGATTGACATTGACGTTTGTTTTGACATTGACGTTTAATTTGGCGCCAAATCTTTTTTGGACGTTGATAGACAAAGCCCGTACCTACTATTTTTAACCCCCGACGTAATCAGAGGTGTTATAGGTTTAACGTGTCTTTGTATCTGTATGTCTGTCTGTTGTATCGTAGTTTCCAAACGGATGAACCGATTTTGATCTAGTTTTTTTTTGTTTGGAATTATTAAAAAATAAATGTAAATAAATATATCGGTTTTTTTTTTAATTTAAGATAATGTATGGGGGTTTATGTTTGGTGGGAGGCTCTATCTAAACATCAATGTTTCTTAAACTCCCTTTCTCGTAGTTTAGATGAATTAGTATTTAATTTAATATCTTAATTTTATTGTAGGACGGAAGCAGTGAAGATGACGACAATTCCGATGAAGAATTGGCCAGCACAAGCATCGCAGAGGTTGATGAAACAAGCAATAGCAAATCTGATGATAAAAATGAATAAATATTTTTTCCCAATAAGATTTTTTTCCATGCATTGCTCCAACTCCCAACTAACCGGCCTGCACAGGGCAGAAGTCTCTCGATAGGCGAGGAAGCCTAGAGCGTTCTATATTCACGCTGCTCCAGTGTGGATTGGTGGAAGGGTCAGTGGCCAACCCACAAGTCGAATGCATTATGCCACTCATGGCTTAACGATTGCTAAGTATATTAAATAGGGTAAGCAATACCAATGATTGGTCCTTTGAGGCGATCATCGACTTTGGTAATTTCTTTTTCTTTCTTTTAGCTGATAATTTCAAATACTGCCAATTACGTTTGAGAGTATTATTAACACAGAAAAATAAGAATATTTTTTCATGCCTTGTAAACCAAAATTAATTATAATAAATGGATTTTAAATCAAAGGGCCAACACTAATGCTTACCCTATTTATTAAAACTACAAAGTCGAAGAATAAAATCTTATTTTTTTTCAGGTAGGTACGTACGTGATGGTTTAAATTTTATTAGGTATCTCATCTTCCCTGCAGTGTGGGGTATCGTTGAAAATGTATCACAGAGTACTTAATCACTAAATGTATTTCAAAAATATGATGGGCCTTCCGAGACCATTGTTCGCTTTGGAGTCCGTTTGCGAAACATTCGGCTTTTAAGTTCTAATTTTAATTAGAGTCAAGTGTCCTACGGGCGTAGCCAGGTTTTAGGTTTTGGGGGAATGGGAAAATACAAAAGAAAATTGAGACTATATTTTTTCTCACGACGTATGTAGTGCCATCTATTATTAGTTTAGTCAAAAAGTTCAAAAACGTGTATAATAGAAATAAAGCTTCTAAAAATATGTGCGATAGCTCATTCCGCATTCGATTCGGAATGACGTCTAGAAAAATGTTTTTAAGGGTTTATTAGCACATAAAAATGTCAGTCCTTAACTTTTCGGGGAGGGGGGGGGGGGTTTGAACCCCCGAACCCCCCCCCTGGCTACGCCCATGATTAGTCCTAGTCCCCTCCCCTTAGTTTCCTTATTCAGAGCCTTCCCCCTGCCAACTAAATGGTAGATATTGGAGAAGTGAAAAAATTCACGGCAGTAGTATGTATGATTAATTTAGAAGGGAAAACTATCACGGCTAGCTAGGTTAGTCTAAAGATCTCCTAAAGATTTATTGATAATTAAAAGTAATGACATTCACATTAGTGTGACATTTTATGCAAACAACTGCAATAATGATAAAACTTTCGCAGCAGTTTTCACTGTTGCAATTAATGATTAATGTACCTATATATGTAAGCTTAAATAGTTCATGAATAAGTAATAGTCGACGAAACACGGAACCCTATATTGAACGTGGCATACGCACTTGGCCGGACAAATGGACCAATATTGTTTTGATTCTAACGTCGAACGCTGGAAGTTGTTGGGTATCATCGCCTTCCACAATCACTTTTAAATCATCATTATCAAACTAACCTTTGATTTACCTGGGAAACTAATATCTAGGTAATAGCAATTTCTGATTCAACATTGTACGAGTATATATAGTTACTTGTTCTAATTAAATACTATAATCCAATGAATCAGTTTTAATTGAAGTCGACCTAAGGACTTCAAATCCATAGTTCATACGAATACATCACATAGGCTATTTCCATACGGACAGAGAAAAATGTATCTATTGTTTTTACACAATCACATTACTAGGTACACCTTGAAGTTAAATAGTTAGGTACCTAACTATGTATTAGTAAGTCGATGACACAGTTTTTTCTACATATAATCATAAAAACATAATATGACTAATTACGAGTAGGTACTGCTTATGTTGGACTTTACACTGTGATTATTTTAATTCATTACTCGATATATTTAAATCTGATTGATAAAATGTCGGTAGATACCGCTATGTGAACCTTATAATCATTCAGTAGGTTCTAATGAAGTTTTGCAATTATAAACGGGCACACCCGAAAAAAATTCACGTTTAATTTTTGGAGAAAGAAGATTGTGTTTACCTTTTCGGTGGATGGGCATGGCATTAGCCTACCTATCTATTAAAGATATTGAAATGTCGTCATAGCAAAAGTTATTCTAGGTGATGAGCATTCACCAAAACTAGGTAGAGGTTGAAGGTCTGAGGTAGGTACTTGACGACTGGGTGCAACTGCACGAGCTGTCATGGTAAAAGTTCTACGTGTTTAATCAGATATAAAATATATCATGTAAAATTGATTTAATCTCATAGGTTTTAAAAGGAAATCCTGGTTAGAATAGATAAACAAAAACATAACTTGGTACCTAGGTACCTACAAAGACAATATGTAGGTATGTAAATTGAAAAGAAAAGTCTAGATTTGAATCGAGGGTTCACGGACTATTTGTATTTTAACAAAAGTTTATATTTTCGGAAAAAAATGGTTTTTATGGTTTGAAGAAAATTGATATGAAATGTAAAATAACGTGTGAAATTAGGTACCTATAGTGATGTCATACGTATCTAGGCAAGTCCACACAAACAAAATAACCGGCTTTTTGCCGATAGTACCTATAACAAAAGGCCAGGAATCAAACCCAGAACTTACCATAATAATAATGCGGTGCCTAAAAGTGGACTAAAAGTAGACTACAGAATCGTCAGTCAAAGTGTAGGTAGTAAGGAGTCATCAATCATGGAGATAATAAACTTGTGGGGAAACTTGGAGTTTTCAACAGTGATTTTTTTTTGGGAAATCAATCATGAAACAAGTTGGAGCCACTTAACTTGGTATACTACGATATTATGCATTAACGTATTACATGTTAATTATCACTTGCTTCGGTGAAGGAAAACATCGTGAGGAAACCTGTACACCGGAGAGTTCTCTATAAAGTTCTCGAAGGTGTGTGAAGTCTACCAATCCGCACTTGGCCAGCGTGGTAGACTATGGCCTAATACCCCTCACATTGTGAGAGGAGACCCCGAGCCCAGCAGTGGGACAATTATGGGTTGTTGCTTTATGCATTAACTGGTAAACCAAGTGCAGTGCATAATTAGTTGACAACGCGTCAGTGATGTGTGCCAACCACCGCGGTTACTTTCCAGTAGGTTAGAAAAAATAAATACATACTTCTACATGCGATTTATGTAGGGGTACAGCACCACCCTCTGTTAATTCTATGATGTGCACTACACGATAAAGTAATATTATTTTTTTATTTTAGCTTGTATCAATCATTCATGACCACCAAAAAAGCTCGAAAATGCTTTATTTATTATACATTAAACACGAGGTTTAGCAGTCGAAGGACTCATATATAATATTCTTTTCTTTTATTTAGGGTTATCGATCGGGGAAATGTCAATTAAGTACTTGGTTAATTCTTTATTTGATATGTAAATGTTATATGCATTTCCGCCCCTCTGAGCGACCTTTTGTTGCGCGAGGCGCTAGCAGAAATCCTCGGACAAAGTGCTGTGTTATCAAGTGCGTATATAACGGCGCGGCGGCTGCGCGCGCGCACACTCGTTAATTCCTTTTCACGCTGCTCGATCGGTTTCCCGCCCTTTGTCGTTTTCACCGGCGCGCGAGTTTTCACTGCGCGAGTGAGGTTAGTGCACTTCTCAGAATTTGTTTTGAAATTTAATATAACACTTTAAAATCAGTTCACTTACGTTTATGTTGTGTTTGTTTCATTAAATTAAATTGAAGAAGTGTTTTTGACTTGTATATTGATGTTGAATAATTATTTATAGGATGTTTTAATGATAGTTTTATTTATGCACGGTATTTTTTATATTTTCCTAGTGCAATAAGCAAGTGTTTTCATATCAGTGCGATGCTCACATATTCAATTGAATATTTCTGGATTGTTTTGATTTCGTGCAATAATAAAGAAACGGTTGCAATAAGAGTTTTAATAAAAACAAAGATAGCCGGGTTCCGAATGTCAAAGATTGCATCACAGTTACAGACGATGATTATTATTAAATCTGTAAACAGATAAAAGTGCAAGTTAGCAATTTATTCGGCACAGATGTAATTTAATAGCAGCGACTCGTGTAAAGTTGACTGAACTGATTTTATCCTACTTTAGCTGATCTTATATGAAAAGTAAACTTTTTGCGCTTTATATTTTAACTTGCCTACTTTACATATTTATTAAATTAGTTTGTGTCAGCAAATCAATGAGTGATTCGTTTTATTAGAAGTGGGATAACTGAAATTGATGTTCAATCAAATTTTAGATTAGAAATTGTTATAATCATATTGGTGTGTTCTATTTTTGTTCTTAGAAGTTTAATCGAGATGATGATCAAAAAAACTATTCATTCCAGTCTATTGCCGAACTGCCGATAACTGCAGAGGCCAATTTTATTAAAAGCATAATGAATAAATAATTCCAATACTACCTAAATAAAAACTGTGAAGTACCTAGGTACGTATATTTAAAAATACTAAGTTGTCCTATAACTTAATAATTGAGACCGGTCACCGCTTGACTCAAATAGTTTTTTTTTTTTTTGCAAACAAACAATAACATCTAAAGAAATGAGGGTGCTTACTTAAATATCTTAAAAATAATAGACATTGGGGAATTCAGAGGTGTAATGATTTATGAACAAAACATTCAATATTTAAAACTACGATATGTGCTACGAGGCATGAACGTTTAACTTATAAAATCAGTAATAAACTAAATAAATACTAAATAATAATATCTAATTGAAAGTTCGTTCGAGTGTTTGATCCGTGATCGACTAATCAAGCACCTCGGGCTCGGTCGGTAGTTAGATGAGTTCCCGACCTGTGGCAAAAGTTCGTTTATTCGTGCTACGAAGAGGTCCATGTTCTTTTTACTAATTATCAGTCGTTATACCTACTCCTACTGTATCAGAAGATTTCGGGTGGCATCAAACTTTCGACGCGTGCGCAGGCGAGTAACCTATCCGAACCTGCCGGATCGCCGCACCAAGGGTCCTGGGTTCGATTCCTAGCGAGGCGGAAATTTGAATGATGAATTTGAATTTCTGTTCTCGGTCTGGGTGTGAATGTCCTTGTCTAGTGTGTTGTCCATGGCATCCACGACACAGGGAATCCTAGTGTGGGGCTATTATTGTGAGGCATTATTTACTTATTTTATTTATCCATGAATCCATACTAGATCAGCGTGGTGGAGAAGGGTATGGATATCCTCTAGGACCCGTGCCCTATTAGTACTTAGTTACTGAACCTAGAGGTTACTAACGGGCTGTATTCAAATAATTAAATGACAGAAAAGAAAATTAAATGACAACCTTTGTACCTTGTGCATAATTACAATATTACATTAAGTTACGAAATAAATCAATTCGCATGTATCTACCTAACAAGTAATAACTGTTAATTTATATTGATGTTTCTAACGTAAGTAATGTTGCGGCAACGCGGCAACGTATCAATGGCATCTCTTTGCTCTCTTTGGCGTTATGAAAGCAAATTACAATTAGATTACTTAATTTATAATGAAATTTATTCCGCGTTCGACTTGCACTAACGTACCTACTAATTTTATTGTCGTATACATATTAAATATACGACAAAATATACGTAAATTTTACTCGTAGTAGTCGGTATGTCGGGCGTCTTATAGGGTAAAGACCACAATAATACACATAGCCAGGCACCTCTGCCAGCAAAACCGGATATGTTGTCTTGTTTAAATTGTATCAAACAAAATTTCCCACCCGATAAATGTAGATGTAGTGAACGCTAGAAGAATCTAAATAATAACGTTCATAAGCATATTGATGATAACATATACAAAGTAGGCAACATGAAATAATAAATGAGTTTGAGTTTACCAAAAGCAAATTAATAATTTAAATCAAATAAAAAATTTGAAAGATTTTATACATGTATAGACATGTCACCTATCAGACAATAAACCTATCAAATTAATATACCTAGTAATAGATTCATTCCTTTAAATGAAACACTGTAGGTAGGTATACTGATCCTGTTATAAAACTTCAGTGAAGTGTTATATAGTTTATTTTTATGTTTATTATTCTAATATATAATAATCTCCTGTCAGTTCTGTCACGATGTTTGTGGTCGACGAACTCCTCGAAATGGCTCGACCGATTTTAATGATTTTTTTGTGTGTATTTTGTACATATGAGAACAGGTCGTAAAGTACATATATTTCATACCGCTAGATGATTAGGGTGTCCCTGTATCTAGATATAATTTATATGGCACAGCAGCGTTGTCCCGGTCAGCTAGTCTTATTATATAATTGAACGCGGCCACACGGTTGGGTCAAATGGTCAAGAACTTACGTAGGAATATAAAAACATTTTGTTTACGTGTTCCAACGTATATTGCAAGCAAATTCTATTTTATATTAATAAACTTTATAGAGTTTTAAGGCCATAATTTTTAGGGTTCCGTACGAAAAAACGAAAAACGGAACCCTTATAGGATCTCGTGCGTCTGCGCGACCGTACAGCCAATTTACTCCAAATGAGTTGTTTGGTACTCATGTACTTTTTTGTGACCCAAAGACGTAGGTAAAAGTAAACAACTGAATTTTGAAAAAAAATACGAAATCAAAATTAAACAAAAACTCTCTCGCAAACCGTATTGTGTTGTATGTCAAATGAAAGGGGTTGTTGTAAGGATTTCAAATATATTTTTTTTATAGTTTTACAATGGATAGTTATTTATTTATTTATTTATTAGCACACCAACAGCTTGCATACAATATTACATTTGCTTAACATTCTACAAGTTACAACATGATCTGGTATGCTTGCCAATTACAGGTGCGTACACCATTCTTAATGGTTACATGCTATCTGACAAAAAAAAACTAACATAATTTGTTTCAAAACAGGCCGTGTAAATATTGATATTTATTAAAGTTAAGTACTAAAAGCTAGGTACAGAAATTAGTTTTAAAATTATTCAAGAAAGAACGAAAATTAAAGCCCAAAATTGACCATCCACCCCTTATCTAAGAAACTACTTCACATAACAACACACATACATACATAGACAGATAAACACATTACCCTCCCTTTCGTCGCGCAGTCGGGTAAAAAGTACGCGACGCTGCTCGTCTCACCAGGGCACTCTCGTGCCCCTGAATACCGTATGACACATTTACGTAGTCAATACGTTCTTCAAGACCGTATTGTTTATGGATAAAAATATTCCGTGTTGTCCGTGCATTGAGAGTTTGACACGTATCATGATGAGTTCCCTGTACGTGAGAGGTCGTACTTACATTGCATTGGTTTATCTACTATTCTGTACCTCATGTATCCAAGTCCTTTCAAGATCAAATTGTTGAATAAATTTATTCTTAGTCATAACAAAAAACAAAAAGACAAGGCAAAAAAATTAAAACAATGCAAATAATATATTATGTAACTAGCTGCTCGGACAGACTTCGTTCTGTCAAAAGTTTTTATTTTTATTTTGAGATGTAAGCTATCCTATCTTTCAAGTTGGATCAAACTGCACACGGTGTGCAAATTTGATTAAAATCGGTTCAGTAGTTTAGGAGTCCATCGCGGACAAACAACGTGACACGTAATTTATATATATTAAGATTAATACAAAAGGCGGTCTTGTCGCTACACAGCGATCTTCCAGACAACCTTTTATAAATTAGTAAATTAATTTAGGCAGGATTAAAGCTAGTTAACGTAGGAGATTGGCAAGCGATACGTGCAAGGCTTGCCAAGCAGATTAGTATATTAGTTCATTGTTGCCAAGTAACCTGTGCTTGCATCACTGCCGAGTGCCGTCTCAGGTCCTCGCGTTGGGACCGATGTCCGATACTAGGGTCGAGGCGATTAGTGACTAATTGAAATCCTTTTATACCGTACCGTACCTACGTTACGTTCTAGACTTAGATTGAGAAGTTGCCTTGCTTGTTAAGAAAGGACACAAGCTACTGGCATCGTTAAATAAATAGGATTAAAAAAATCGAAAAAAATCATTTCACTTCAGTATTTAGGGGCCTACAATTTTTTCCTTACCTACCTATGTTGAGTAATGCTAAAATATAGACATTATTACATAAAATAGAGGTCTTACGTAAATAACTATACGCGTCTGACTGTGTTCATGTTATCGATCACTGGTGCAAGCATCTTATTTATGATGCATCAAAGGTCTAGCGCCTCGTATCAAAACCAGCACAAGAAATCGCTAGGCAGCAAGTCTTACATAACGTAATTTATATAATGTTTGTACTAGTCAAAACATAGCAAACACAATCGTAATCTCGGTATATTGCCGTGTATTACAATTCTTTTGTTAGGCTTGAATTCCTACAATTATTTATGCTGTAAGATATGGCGCAAGGGTCGCTCGTAAGATGCTGAGAATAGCAGCTGTTAGAAGAGTACCTAGAAGGCTTTTGTATTACAGATTAAGAGATTGCCTTAACTTAACACATTGCACGTTTGTATTGAAGTTTTATTGATGTTTACATCATCAGACGTTACTTTGCGTAAATCCATTGTTATTAAACTTTTTTATATGTAAGTTGTCAATACAAGTAATACGTATCTATATCGTAAATGCGAAAGTGTGTCTGTTTGTTTGCTACGACGCTTTTCATTTTTAGCAGAGTTATATTGGAAAGGTTTAGCTATAGGTATGTAGTACCTGATATGGATCACTAAGTGATGAGACGAAGTATTCAACATGATAAGCATTTTCTGACTGATTAAAAATAATAACCATTTGTAAAATTTTACCGCTCGAAGCGTTTTCTAATCCACTTTTTTACTTACTATAACCACAGAAGAAATAATAGTACTTATATGCTATAACTTATTTAGTAGTTTGTAACTTAGTCGCAATGCAATAACCGATTAATTTTCCATCAGGATACGTGAGTGATGATGAGTTCCAGCGACTTCAGAATCGAACGGGGCGTGGAGCTGTCTCCTGAGACGAAGGCTTTCGCGGAGAAAGAGTTGCGGGAGACGCCAGAAAGAGTAAGAGAAGCGCTCGAGCGGCTGAAAGAACTCCTCAAGGAAAACAAGGACTTGCACTTCGGCGAGGATGATGAGCTGCTCACAATATTCCTGCGGCCCTGCAAGTGGTACCCGGAGAGTGCTATTGCACTGGTGAGTCATTTAGCACTTAATGTTTTAATTTATTTAATTTCAGTAGGTATAATATTTTTTATACTCAGGCAGCTTAGGCCAATAGATACAAACACACAATATAACAATAATTATTACAGAATTTGCGGATTAATTAACACATGATCAACAATGATAAAGTAAAAAAAATATCTACAATATAAAATTAAATATACGAAAAACTCTTATAACTCCTTTTATTAACAAGTACCGATTTAAATAAAAAAAAAAAAAATTAATACCTTTGCTTAAATTAACAATTAAGATAGTAGTCAGTAGTAGTCAGCAATAGTAGAGTCGTGAAGATTTGTTTGCGTAACACATTACACAGTCTTATAAACAGCAATGTACATAATATTTCATATTGAAACAATTTAGAGTAAGTATTAAATCAT
Organism: Thymelicus sylvestris; assembly: GCA_911387775.1. Lineage (NCBI taxonomy): Eukaryota > Metazoa > Arthropoda > Insecta > Lepidoptera > Hesperiidae > Thymelicus > Thymelicus sylvestris. Next base: position 4,741,585 of record OU426888.1, read on the forward strand.
CGATGATTACTTTTGGAAAAAAATCTCGTTAAATGACGTCTTATAAGCTCTTAACCTCTCACTAGGACCATGTGACACTGGTCATCACAGGTGGCATGGCCAATACAAATAAGACATCTCACGACATCGACGCTACGCTCAGAGCATTTGAAACATTTGTTTGCTACATAAAATAAGTAACTAATATCTGCCTCGGCCAGGAAGTGATTCCTAAACCCCTTGCAGCAATTGATAGTTCTACCGACTCTGGGCTACAGGATCTCCAGAAATAAAAGATCCATATAATCATTTAAAAAAAGTATTCTTTGTCTGAATTATGCATTGGCAGTTGAGAACATGACCGTGATGACCGCACCAGATTTATATTTCAATCCAATTTAGTGGCGATAATAGCGGCGCGTGTCGAAATTTAAGACTGCTTGGTAATCGTTGATTTTTAACGGTTGCTATAATGATAATTGATAACAATTAAGACCACCTTCATAACGTGCCCTTCGAAACAACCGCTTATAAAATATTGCTACTAGCCCACCCATCACTCAGGCCGCTGCTTGCTACCAACATTGCTTAACTCGGTCGAGACGGTCGATGTGTTTGTGTGTGTGTAAGCCTGTTAATATTTCAACTTCATAAAAATATTATTTTACTGCTAGTAACTCTAATTACCGCTTCGCTTCCAGGCTATAATTTTTCACTTATTTCATGCACTGAAATCTCTATATGAATTAGTTTGTCTTTTAGTAAAAGTGCATTATACCTATTACTGCATTTAGTTTTTGAGATTATCGGGATCTGATAGGAATAAAATGATTGAGTCTGTAATCTGAAGTCTTACGTCGTATAGATCTGATTTCATATGGAACAAACGACATTTTCTTTCAAACTTTTAATGCACTGTATTTCTTTTAAGACGTTCTATTGGTTAATCTGGGTGTACTAAAGTAGGCGAGTTTAGAGATAGATTGCAGTATCTAATAATCTACCTATTCTAATTATGGGTAATAAATAACCTGTTGGTGCCGAACCTACTGATTTTCTATATAATTGGCAGTGAAATGCAAAGTATCTTGCTGTACGAGTTGCACCAGACTAGAGCAGTTTTCACTTCATAATTTCATATTACCAGTTGCTTGTTATCAAGATAATCATCGCGTCATACAAATCGTTTCAAAAAATATGTTAAAGCCAAGGTTAAATGTTGCTGTAATAATTATGTCATAAATTAAAAGTACTGTTAAGACATAGAAGGGAAACGACTGACCACGGCTCTCACGCTTCTGTGAAGACACCCCGGAGTGACAATTGTGACAACACATAAATATAATTATAGCCCTAAATAGTTAATTAACACAGTCTACTTAACAGTGGTATTGTAACGTTAACAGTGAAGGATGGCAGAGTACATCACTCCAGAGTATTTAACTTAATAGTCCAGTTGATACTTTAGGGACGTAAAATATTGTCGATATTTTATTTAGAGATGATAATACACGATTTGTAATGCATAAAAATATTCACAGTACGGTATTTATTTAGGCTATTCGTATCAAACATGTTTAAAATTGTTAGTTCTCACTCTACATACCTCTACGCTAACCATACCCTAACTTAAGCAGGTTGTGGTTGGCCCCTTGGATCTCTTTAGACAACATATTGTAAAGTCACTTGTTGTTTGGTAAGAAAGAATATGTGCCTACTTACGTTTTAAGTCCTTAGAAATAGCAAATATTTAATGGATAGAGTTCACAACACAAACGCTACGTATAGTTATGTAAGCAAAACATAATTAAGGCCACTGACATTCAAATAGGGCTGCAGTGTTATTTGAGGTCAGTTACATAGTTTAGACAGGTGCATTATTTTTACTTCATCATCAAAAGTAATGTAGGTATCATTGCTGAGGTTGGGTCTTCTCTGACAATGTGTGTATTAGTCTGATTAGGGTCATAGTCATGAGAGACCCTCAAATATACACGATGTTTCCATAATGCAGGATTTACTGATCCGTCCGGGCAAAAACCGGTCAAAAAGAACACACCCCCCCGTGTGGTTGGTGACACGGTAACCCGATAATAATAAAAAATAGTTTTAAACTATTTTAATTTCATAGGTTAATTAAACTAATACTACTAAAAATAAAATACTATTACTTACAAAATAAAAAAGATCTTAACTAAAATAAGTACTATATTACAAAAGTATATTTACAAGAGATAAATGTCATCCAAAATTCCCAGATTAGGCATTGTACCCAGAACGCTGGCAGCATTGCCCCGCTGTATTGCTAAACTAATTCTTTGAGCAAAGTAGCTGCCAGCCTTCAGGTCTCCAGAAGTGCGGACTAGTCGTTTCGACATGTCTTTCATGAAACACTTCATGTCTTCCGACCACGTACCCAAAGTTTCAATTGCAAGCGCCGCAAACTCATACTCTTCTGTAACAGAAGAGTATTTGCGACGCTTTAGAAACTGGGCGCGGTCGGCTGCGGCCCCAGCTTTACTGCAAGTGTCATGCACATAAACTTAATGTAAACTTAATTTAAATTGTTTAAATTGTATTTTTTTGAATTAATAATTTAAATGTAATTGTTTATGTAAACTTAATTTAAATGTTTAAATAAACTTAATTTAAATGAGTGTATAATTATTTTCACAGACTGATAACTGCGTGCCAACTTGTCAAGTTTATTCAGATGTAGAGGTCGTTAACCATTCATAAAACTAAAATCGGTAGCTCACTAATCTTTATCATTGACACGACCGATAGCAATAATATTGCTATCTGAACTTATTGAAGTGGTCGTAGACTTAGGTATTACTTTCTATTAGGTATAATTAAGTGTAAAATTTAGGAACCATGATTATACAAATTTTAACAAAATGTAAATAAACACTGAAGTATAAATAAGTAAATAAAAATTAGAAATTAACACAATTAACAAAAACTTTAAACTCCTATTACGTAACACATTTACTACGATACGGGCACCGGGTATTCACGATAAGTATCTGTCTTGTACGCGGCCATTTCAACGTAGCAAGGGTAGATTAACCGCGACAACAACATGCAACTATGTTTATCAAAACATCGACGTACAAAATTGTGAGTAGGTACCCTTCTGGACTCTAATCTATATTATATTCAATAATAATTATATTGCTGTATTCAATGCGCATAGTGTCGTCTCACTTGCAAGTTGCAATGCGATGTCCGAGGTACATGTACCACATCACCGATACGCGACACCACATTTTGTTGCATAATGGTCACGTTATAAGGAGGATAACAAGTAGGTATATCGGGCTCGGATGTTAGGAAAGACGAGATAGGCTAATGGGACAATGTCAAAGTTCGCCGTGTATCAGCGGTGATAACGTATCATCTATGGCGCTGCGTGACATCAGCGCGGACGTGAATAACATTTGAACTTTATTCCTTTTCTCGGGGTACGCTTTATCACGACCACGGTACTTTTGGATACTAGTGAATACTATGGATAGGTTGTACTTTGTAGTCTCAGGGTTGTCGATTGCCAGAATAAATAGAAAAACATTGTTAAGTCTGAATTGGTATCACAGACATGTTCTTGATACATGTCTGTGACTGGTGTCTAGAAATATTACGAGTATTAAAGATATATAAAATTGCATTTCCTTTGGATTTTCAAGTTTCTTTTTTAATAACGTAATTGCATATAATTTTTTTTTATATTGGTCGATACAGTATTTTAGAATACGGAGTTTTTGTCTTTTATTTAAATAAAAATAATAATTTGGTTTTAAATATAAATAAATAAAAAGTAAACAATGTACTAAAAGTAAAAACAAAAAAAGTTATAACATAACTACCTACCAACCCATTCTGAAATGATGACAAATTTTAATTTCTGTCCCAAATAAAAGAATGTGTATTTAATGTATATTTCCGCGAATAAGTTACTAACCCACACGTATTTAGTCAGTTGGATTTCTATAATGGCCCTTGCTTTAAGTGAAGGTTAAGTTTTACTGACATTAAAAGTACGGTCAATGATGGGTCAATGGAAGCGCGACGAGTAACCGCCCGCTGCCGCGTCGCGCTGCGCCCGCGCCGCGCCGAGCGTACTACCACAGTACTACGTTGTCTGATGCATAATTAATGCTGTATGTAATAAGCGGCATTTGTCGTATCACGGAAGATTTGCAATACTATAGTCGATCAGCATTATAAAATGTAGGAGAAAACAACTTCTCAAGGTCCCTTAGCTCGAGCAGGCTTATGTATCCATACATAATGTATATTGTATACGCATATAATTTTACTTGCCTCTGTATTTTATTTACAATGGCATATTGCTGTTCTATTTATGAGGTATTTTGATAGTAAAAATATTGTATATTTAATTTCTACATAACAAATAATGAGCGATGTTGTGAGGACGTATGGATAGGTTCCTTCGCTACTAAAGTTGTAGGTACTACCATCGTATAAATAAATAATTACTTAAAAAATTAAACCAATGAAAAAAAAACTGAAAAGGGAAAAATATATATATATTTTTACATTTTTTGTTGATTTAAAAATTAATAGTATCTGTATAAGTTATGGGTGGTAGATTCAGTAAGACGATTTTAGGTGGATTAGGAAGGGTTATACCTAATATCATCGTACGGGTCATGTATCCGAGTATTGACTACATACCTAATATTACCTAGGTATTAGATAGGTAATTAATAATTATATCAAATTGTAAAGATATAGAGATATCGCTTCGCAGGCTGGGTCGCTACCAACTAGGCTACAGGGTCATCTAAATTAATTAATCCAAAAACAATTACGAAAAAAGGCATATAGGTTGATAATAGGATGTTTATTAATAAGTTCGTACATAATATTATCAGTTAGTCGAGTTATCTCCGTATGATAACGGTTGACCGACGCTTGCCTGATAAGGACGGGATCCGGTATCCGGCCGAACAACATTAGAAACAATATTGTCAATAATTGATTACTTCTAATAGATGTACAATATTGTTCAACTTTCTGATATATCTATTGACGAAGTAATTATCGAAATTTATAATTATCTTACTTCTTATTCAAATTTAAAATTAATTATTTAAAAGAGAGCTTTATCGAAACTCAGTTAATTTTGGTTCACCGAAAGATGCCTTATTTTGTTTATAAAAATAATTATATTTGGCCAAACAATAATGTTTAAGTTAGTAATCATCATTAAATTCAGTTCAATCAAAACAATGCCCGGAGTTTTGTTTTGATAATAGGGGGTAAGGTTATCGTTAAGTGTGTAAGGAGGACTAACAGAAAAATGGTAACTACTGCCTCGACATACCTCGCCATGCCTCGAATACATAGGCATTGACTTAAAAGTAGTTAGTGGGTAGTGGGTATGCCCTGGATAGATTCTGTAATCTTAGAATCGTTTATTTTTGAACGGGACCATTTGATTTAGGAGCACTTCTTAAACACATAGACGGTTAGACCTAATTAAGTTTATACTATTAAGCTCTTTTACTAAGCTCTGAGTATTTTCCTATAAATTGACCCTGCGACACAGAAAATAGAAGTGAGCAAAGAAAAGAAAGAAATGGAAAGCCCCACCACATCGGGTCGCAACTGCCTAAACTAGTTACATGTCTATGGATTACGAGGGCTTATTTAATACTTCCTAAAGTAAGAAATGTGAAATACATTTGAATGTTCACATAAATTGCTATGATAAAATTGCCAAATTGTATTAAAATGCAGTGACGCAAGCACTTGCTCCAGATAACAAAAGATTATTAAGATAGGATTTAAATATATGATTTTATGACCAGTACGGATAAGCATAATAAATACGAGTAGATAAATGTAAAGTTTTCATATAAATGGAATTAGAACGAATTGAATTTTAAGTGTATAAAATTATGTACCAATAACTACTACGGATAATACAAAATATTGGTAGCGAACACGTTGCGAAGTATTGATCCCAACCAGTGGGGACATTTTGGTGGAGATTTCAAGAATAAATATTTTTATCTGCCTGAATATGTTTTATGTCCTTCGGTTGCATTTGTTGATGATAAAATTATCCTACTTATATCTTAAAGGCTTTTTTTGTGAGGCAGTAAGTCCTTACTATCCCGGGTAAGGCTGCGGACACAGCGCTAAGAGATTATTATATTTTAATGCGTTTCGGACAAGATAACTTGTCAAGTTGATTGGTGAATTTTTCTAAGGAATCAAGCACAGGATTCCGATATTTTTGAAAGAGTGCTAAACCACAAAATAGGGGGACAATAGGTTTGTAATTGTTCGAAATCTGTAGAGAATCCTAAAAATCACAATTCTCTAAGGTTGAGAACTGTTGACTTGTTAAATAATTAATTTCATGATAAATAAATAATTAGGTAATAATCACAATTGTTAAAACAGTAAAACTCATGGCTAGTTGTGGTCATTGTATAATATGGGTTCTCGCAATATTTTTTTTACTTATGTTTGATTGATTCCACATTGACAACTTATGTTTAGAATGTTAATGTTGTAAGCGGACTAACTTACCGAAAGCCTTTTCATTCTTTTTTTGAAGACTGTATTAAATTGTGCACCCAAATTTGACCCAGTTTCACGGATCCTGACCACAGCGAAACTAAAAAATATACGAATGAATTTAATTACCACTGAAAGTATGTTATCGTAACAACTAAAATTAAGCATTGTTACTCTCAGCGATATTGAGTTGCCAACGCAGTAACGCTATTAAATTTAATAACTGAATTAGTATTGGGCAAGTCCCACTCTAGATCTACTAGATCAGTGTTTCTCAAAGTGAGTGATAACGTTGTTTCTGGGCGACAGAAGCGTTCGAAGTATAACAATACTAAATTATTTAGCTTGAAAATTACTGAACAATTAACAAGTATCAAAAAATAGTCAAAAATATTTTTATTTTCCCGATAGTTAATAAAAAATTAAACTTGTTCTGATACTGAATAGTTATTTGCTATTTTTTGACATTTTCTTATTCTTTTTTAATTGGTGGTATAAGAAGCGCTCTTATTATAATTTTTTTATCTAAAGACAAAAAATTAAGTGGCCATACCCTTCAAATTCATGTGTTTGAGAAACTATGTGCTATAACAAGATAGATAGGTAAGTGTACGTGCTCGATGGTTATTCGCAACCAGTCGTTAACCCGCAGGCTGCTGGGAGCTTGTGCAACCAGTGCAAGCCGACTCGCTGCTTGAATACAGCAAACGTAACGTAATTATACAATAAACTGCCGTGACGAAGGTCAAGACTTTGTAACGTCCCTGTTATTTGTCCGAAATATTGTTATGCCAAATTGGATAATAATAGGGTTAAAGACACTTAAACGCGGACTATTCGTTTATTCTGATGTAGTTTAAAAATATAATGGAATTTGACAGAAGCCAGGTCTGGTCAAGTTGATAAAATTATAAATTTAAATTAATACGAATAAAAGTACAATTTAATTTGTACCTAAATGCCAAATAAGTAATTAACTGCTTACTGATTATTGAAATCTATTTACCGACTAAATTCGCGCGTGTGACATAAAATTTTGATTGTAGAGTCTCGATTTGAAAAATAAATATAAGGAAGATGTAGAAATGTATTAACTGTGGTTAAAACGTATTCATTAAACGTGTCGAATTCAAGCTTGGCTAAAAATCAACGACTCGAAAATCCATAATCGTAACATAAATATTATGACCCCAAACGGTTATAATATATCGCCCAGACCGTCTTTATAAAAGACACACCAAAGATTATAATAACGTAATAAAGAGAAACTGTTCTAATACTCATTAATTAGTGATATCATTAGGTGTACCTAGATATAATACATATTTGTGTTAAGAATAAATAGCTCTGTATCTGAGTGATACCACAGTAGTGATACTGATATTATAAGATGTTTATGTTTGTAAATAATGTTCTGTTTTGTCAGTGAGACCTAAAATAATCCTTTGACGATATGAAATACGGTCTAATTTCTAATGCAGTTGTAGGATTTATTAGTATGCTACGTAAATGTATATTGTATATTATATGAATGTATGTTATGCATAAATATTTTTCTATAGTGCACTAATACATATTCATAGAATTCACTGTGATGTGGTATTGTGGTAACTGGTATCCATGGGGTATCGCAAAAAATATCGCTTCCATCGTTAAAATGTCAAGACAAAACATTGTGACATTAAAATTGTTCAAGAGGCTTATGTATTAAAAAATAGACAACAGCGTGTTAGCTATTTCGAGCCTACCGTTTTTCTTTATTCAGCTTCAATTGTTTGCCTCAAAGAGAAGATCACAGACAATAAATCAACCGGAAATAATGCCATTTGCATGACTGACATAAAATCCGCAGTTTACTTAAGTTGCCCTTTGTGCTTCGTGCAATAAATTATCCGAAGCACTTTTCATCATTGTATTGTTACACGAATCCCATATTATCGAAACCGACGTAGAATTGATGACCATTATGTTTTCTCAGCAAAATGTAAACTGTTACGTTGTTATGATAACAGATTGTGGGCATCAGACGGGTTGTGTTTCGGTAACTTTGTTTGGCTTCTTGAATAATAAATAATATTTTATCACCGCGACCGTACTCGCTACAAGTAACTGTCTTACTGCTGTGTATGGGTCTCAATCTCAACATGTGAGGGGTCCTATAACTCCTATAGTCGACCACGATGGCCAGTAGACTTCAGACTGAGAAATTTATAGATGAACTTGGTAGAACTCTCTGTATGCAGGTTTTCTCCAGATGTTTTCCGGCATCGAAGCAATTAGCAATTAATTTGTATTAGGTAGGTATCTACATACCTACTCACATTAATGTGGAAGTTAGCGGTGCGTATAAAGTGTTTTGGTTAGAGTCCAGTTTCCCACCCCTGTTGGCTAAACAGTTGGAGTTAGACAAGTGAAAAAAATTCTCAAAAATAGGTTATATGATGAATTTACAAGGAAAACTATCACGATTATGTTAGTAATATGTGTTTTATATGTTCGCAGGTAATATGTAGTATGTACTACTTTGGAACCCTACATTGCGCGTGGCCTGACAATCACTTACCCGGTTTTATTAGGAATGAAAATAGACGTCTGACGTAAATTAAGTTAACGTTATCCGTTACTATTTAATGTCAAATGTCAACATTGTCAACTGTCAAGAGTTTCCCCCCTCGATCTCGCCGTGATCAATTTTGACAGAAAATTTTTCTAGGTTTAATCCTAAATATTGAGCGTACATACCTGCAGTGACCTGCACTAAACTCTACGGTACATTAAAAGTAAAAAATAAGTACGTATGTATATCTGTCTTATAAGGCAATTTAAGTAATCAGGGTATACAAAGAAACACGTTAGTTCTGTCGTAATTTCGCTAAAGGATGTAATTTTGATAGTAATCATGTAGCAATCAGATCTTAGAGACATGCGAAAAATGAGTATACGTGAAGGTCTCTAGATTATTTTTCTAGACGTTTCATGTTATTACTGAGAAGTTTATGAAACAGTATTTTTGTTTATTAGGTGGTGTGCAAGTATTAATGTGCATATAATTGAAATTAGGTAAACTTTGCGACTAACCATTGTAGAGTCACCTTACCCTGATGATGCTCCATTTCGGGGCGAAACACGTGTTGGTGCTGGTATGTATGTTGGTATATACGTTTAATTATTGTAGTGCATGTTTCCGTTGTGGGAGGGAGGGAGGTGCCAAGCATGTTTTAAAGTATATACCATCATACATGTTAAACGCGGATTGTTGCAAAGTAGACTAATACTAACTTAATAAGGTTTTATATGTTTTTATGTCTTATACAACCAGCACTTGAATCAAAATTATCAGCATTTAAAGATTTCTTCTATTTTATCAGACTAGTCGTTAGTTCTTGCAGTTATTTGAATTAGAACCCTTCAGAACTTGTGTACAAAATTTTATTTTGTATCCTGCGGAAATAAATAGATCCATATCCTGAAAAGAAAATAAACGTTAAAAGTTGACACTATTTAGATTCGAGATAAATTATGCAATGTACAGGCACAGTAAAGAAAAAAATGTCCGTGATACAGGTATAGTCTATTTAAAGTATTGTTATTAGTAGCTACAGATAAATAATCTTAACCTGGAAAAATAATAGAATTAATTTTAACCTTGGGATGTAACAAATTGTACAATGGAGGAGATAAGGTATATCCGTCTTGTGCAACTTTACAACGTAAAGTATTCAACAGGGCCAAGAAAATTGTTCGGTCCACTTAAAAAAAAATATTTATAATTTTTCGGACGTAAAGATTAGACTACTATCGTATAATAAATTTTAAAATGCCCACAATCGTAATCTCTCTGACGACTAAGTAATATTTAGTCCGGTAATCAGCAGGATTTACTTTAAATATACGAGTTTATAGAGGTAAAGAGAGTAAAAGAGAGTTATTTAGATCCAGCACACATTTTTTTATTTGAATATATTGTCCCTTGTTACCAGATGCGCCGTATAGCCGAGTTCAAGCGAGACAATGCTTCGCTCTTGGACGGCCTGCTTCCTGAACATGAAAAAGTTGCCTTCATGGACCACAAAGTGGTCAATGTACTGAAGGGTCGCGACCACAAGGGCAGAAGGGTGCTCATCGTCAGTGTAGGAGGTAAGTACTTCTACTACATTGCTACCAGTTTCTAAAGTTGTTTCTCACTACTTCTCACATTTCACACTTTGATCTGATGAATTCCTTCAATAATTAAAATTGAGATATTTATTATTATAAGTAGGTATATGACTTTACAAAGCGTGCTTTTAATGACAAGGGACGTAGTGATGCTCACTTTAAAAAACCGCATTATACCTAATAGCCGCAATACACTATATCTTAACTCTTGCTCTATTTATGTAGTTTAGTAAATTGTACTGTTATTATCTTATATCCTATTGTTAATGATATAATAAGTTACGAAGATAAAATTCCGTTGCTATGATATTCCTACTTATTAGACAAACGCCCCAACTCAGAGCACTTTAATCGCTCACTCTAAAGGAGCGATTTAAGTAACCGTTAGTGACTCTGAGTTGGGACGAAAGACGACCCTGTTGAAAGTTTCCTCATCATTATTGGTAATGCCTGCTGTAATTATGTGCATAAGTGTAATCGCAAAGTACATTATTAAAAGAAACGAATTTTACATAATATCTAGCCTGATTAGGTATATAAGAGTACAAAATATTACAGATGGATATAGTGACTTTAGAGCTAACAAATCACCTCTATAAAGGAAAATATCGTTTTCAAACTGTTAAAAAGTGCAAAGAGGCTGTACAAAGCAAGTTTGAAACTAAGTAATATGGAATAACAAACAATATAGTATTTATGCTAGCTTTAAACATAATTACATCCATGATAAAGTTAGACGCTTGCCATAAAATGATATTGCTCGGCTCGGAGTGATGTTCCTCCTAGTCGGAGATGATGAAATGAAATGAAATGAAATGAAATGAAATGAAATGAAATTAAATTAGTTTATTCGAAGTAGGTTTGTTACAAACACTTTTCGAAAGTCACTCAACGCCATCGCTTCAACAAATCCCTACCTACCGATGTTTTGTTACTATAAATTATGTAATAATACATTAAATTATGGTGACGATATGTAAGTGCAAAACAACACTGTATGTATTGCCATTGTTAGATTAATCAAGAGTTGCGTGTTAAGATGTTTTATTTAGATTTATTAGTTCGGTGCATTAATATCTTTCTCGGCAGACAAACTGAATAACTCACACCAACAGCGCCTTGAGGAAAAACGGTTTTCGAAAAATCCACATAAATCGAAAAAATCCACATAAATCGAAAAAATCCACATAAATTTGCTCTTTTCTCTTTCTTACAAAAGTATAAAAAAATTGAGTTTTTTTTTTTAATTCAAGCAAGGAACGTTACTTTGATGCGAGTTGATCGATGTTTAAAAAACATATAAACTTTCATCCGTTTCGCAAGAGAAACTGCGATTAACGGAGGCAAAAAGTTTTCTAAAAATGACCCGATACCTACGTATCAGTCTGTTCTCGGGTTTTCATGTGATGCCTGAACAGAAAAACAGAGAGAACACAACCATTTATAATTGCAGATTCAATTCTAAACAATTTTCGGTTCAGAAAATTTATTGCACTTAATTGAACAGAAGTCAAGTATTAATTTAGGTACTAAAAGTCAAAATTAAACTGTGCTATAGATCAAAAACAGCATAATTAAAACAAACAACAATATGTAATAATTTATGATCTTTTCAATTTTAATATCGTTTTTATATTAAGCCATTAAATCTTTACATGGCGTTGTTCATCTAGATATAATTTATTGGCTTTATAGACAATTGCAAAATAAATCATTTTTATAATTAGGACTAGGCAAGAAGAAGTGCTTATACCTATTGATAAGCTTGTATATTCACAATAATTATCTTTAATTTGTACCTAATACTTCGTATATCTGCAGAGACCTCTGGCTTAAAATTAACACCACCTTACGGGAACTCCCCGAGTGAAAAAACTTGTAAGCAGTGAGTAGAGATCAACTATATCGTACATCGATGGATAAATACTTTTCTCCATTAAGTTTTCACTTTTCAAAGATGTTCAAAGTTTGCTAATTTGAACTAGGACAACGCGTTAACAGGAATAACAGGCCTTCTGTGTGGTGTAAGTACCCCTCATACTATTGCGATTCGAGATTATCTCTTTACGGCTATTTCTTTATGGCTTTTCTTCTCCTCCATGACAAAGCAACTTTCCGAAAAGCTGGTACATTAAAAAAAATGACGTGTATAAGTATATCAGTGATACCTATATGAATAAAAGATTATTTCATATCCAAATAGGGATCATTATGGGTTATGATGATGTAATTTGTCTGAACTTAACTTCTGTACTTCCTTAGTGACATACCTATTATAATTTGTGTCCCGATGTTTAAATATAGCTTAATATCATATTCTTAATATTTACATTATTATGTAACAAAGCCGTACATTATAAAGAGCAACCAGCGCTCAGGGAATATTACGAAGGAAGTTATAGGAAGTAACTGACTTCCTTTAGCATCATCAGAATGTTGGCGCTGTATAGTTTCACTACAACCGTGGGCGCTAAATACTAATATTTGTTGTTGATCAATCGTAATGAATTGATGAAATTAATCGAGCATTAACTAAAATTTTTAACAAACTCGTTTGGTTAGCCTCAACCCATGTTATTATGTATATGACCCCGTAGCTTAGCTGGTAGAGACTCTACCTGTAGAGTCTCGAATTTGATTTCCATAGACCAAGATGTTATAAGTAACTAGGGAATCTTGCAAAGGAGGGGTTTGAGAAAATAAACTCATTATTTATATTTGTCATTGTTGTAAAGCTACATGGGACCCGAAGAAGGTGAGCGCAGACCAGTTGTTCCGGCTGTTCTACTTGATCCACGAGGCAGCCATGCTGGAGCCCGAGTCCCAAGTCCGTGGTACTGTCGTCCTGATGGACTTCCACAACATGGGATGGTCTCAGGTCAGTATTCGTCTTTGAATGTTTGTGTAAGGTTTGCGTTTGTAAAATGGATGGTAATCATGCAGCATATTAACAATAGGTAGTATCTACGTAATCTGGTATGGATCTACGTAAGTGAAGTCTATCGAAATTATTTGGTATAGAGTGCAACAAAACATCATCATCATTATTAGTATAATTTATGTTTTAAATTATCTACTAAATTATTTTGTAATCGCGTCACTTACAAAGACATATAATATAAAGACATATAATATTTTTTTTATTTCTTGATTTAAATTTATAAATATTCCTTCTATATTTCATTGAACGTTCAAAAAATATTAATTATGTGAATAATCCATACACGATGTAAGATTTTCAACCGCAAAACAATCCAAAGGTATGAGTCTTCACCACAACTACCACATACATCACTATAGTGTATTATTATTCTGAATATTCTACACTCAATAAATATAGTATACGAGTATAAAGGGTTAACGAAATTGTCCCAAAAAAGCATCTTGAAGAGCTGCAAGTACATATTATTATATTGGTCATCCCGAAAAAGTCAGAAGTTAATTAAAGGTACTGATGCGAATAAAATAATTTGTGATCGAAGCAATATTTTAATTTTCATCCTCATTAGGTAGTTATTACATCGTTGTTATCGATTCATTGAAAAAATTAAAAACGGCTAAATATAAATATTATCTGTATTTTATCACTATCATCGTATTGTTCATGGCTTAGCACGCTATACGATTTTTCACCGCGCGATTTTTTCCGCAAAATTCTGTGAGATATGGAAATTGTATGAAGCTGCACGCACTTGCGAAAAAAGAATCGTGTTGTTTATGATCCAGTACGCGATTTAAAAATCGTCAGAAAAAAAATCGCGGCCGTAAAATTCGCAATGCGTGCTATGTGTTGTACCTAATAGTCGTGACATTTTCCATCGAGCGAAGGGTCTTGGGTTCGATTTCCGGTTTGTCGTTGTATGTTCGTACACTTGTGTTGTTGTGTTATAGCCTCGTTTGTTTTTGCTATTTACGAGGCTTTCAATCTTGTTTTTTTTTCAATAACAATTTGTATAATTTAGTAATGTTAACATAATATTTGGCGCTCTCTTGACCTATGTACATTTGAATTTGAATATACACGACACGACACGTGATGAAATTATATACATACCTACCTACGTGGGTATTCCACATACTATATCTTGTTCTGGTCACCATCAGGCTAGGCCACGCTTGAGTGCAATGTGAAACGTTATTTTATTATGAAAATATGTGTACAAGTCACAAACAAAGCCAAACTGACCAATTCCGGGCGAGAATAACCACTTTCAGCTATTTCTTAATTCTTTCTTCATGCTCTTTACGCACCAAATATCAAAATCAAAATAGGTTTTAGCAACAAATAAAATTGTTTCTGTAAAAAAGTAGGTTATAGGTATTGCGTACTGATATGTCCTACTATGACCAATAACTGCTATGACCGTCAGTAACTACTAACTACTGACTCTACCTGCCGAGCGAGGAGTTCCGGATTCGATTTCCGCCAGGGCAGACATTTATATGAGTAAATTGTATGTTCATGTTACCCACAGTACAGGGAATCCTGGTGCGGTGATGTCAGTTATGAGCTTTTTTTTTGCAAGTATATATTTTTTAGAAAATTTAATCATAAGGGCCTGTGTCCACAGTACGCTGCAGTCTAAATATGTGCAGGAAAATTTCTGGTATTTCTAAGGGTTAATAAACTTATACGTGAGATGCATGATTAATTTGTTAATTGAGTCACACTACTCACAACACACCTGTTTCTTACTGATTCCATAAAAGCAGGCGACGATATACGCTTATGTAATTAGACAACACCTGTATACTTTGATTTGAATTTTGAATATACTTTACATCTCTAACAATGTGAAGACCCCTTCAACAGACACTTTACCACTACGCTAGTAGGGTGGTAAGGTACGCATTGGCGGATAATTTTTATGACCTATACCAAACTTTTATTTAATTACCGAAGCATTTCGCAATTTTATAAAATGTTGAAAGAGCAGCATTCTTACCTTACCCCGCGTGTGCAAGGAAAATCAAATATAAATAATCAGGCTTTTTGTACAGTTTGGAGTGTCTCTAGATCATAAAATGTCATAATCATTGTAATTATTCCTAACTTTATTTTTTGTCATTTACCTACCAATTTTCTTTGTCCATGTCACGCACTGTGTTAATGTTTGACAAGATTACTTTTTATTTGTTCTTTGCGTCCTGTTGCACGTTTTCTTTCTTTTGTTTCATGTGCGCTTTATCTTCTTGTTTTTGTTTTTCCTAGTGTTCACCTAGATATCGTATTTACATTCATGACAGTAGACGATCGATGCTCGTGTGATAAGGTCGCATGTTGTTTCTTTTGTTTTCTTTGGTCATTATGTGGTTTACCCGCAATCAAAAGATTATTTAGGTACTTAGTAGGTACTAACAATAAGATACATATTATATATTTATAGAGCGATATTTTTATAAGACAGCTCATTCAACGTATCAGTGTCATCTGATATAAAAAAAAACTTATTTTTGTTTTATTTATTGTATTTATGGGCTGGGCTTTAACTGATTATAATTTTAATTCATTTTCATTATTATTAAAAAGTCGAAAAGTTTGTTTTAATAAATCTAACAATAAGTAAATAACAAGCCACTGGGCTATTACATGTTTTTAAAATTGGAGTGCCGAAGTAAATTCTTGTGTAATACGGAACTAACAAAAATATATTAAGTATTTTGAAATCTAGGTTGAATACAAAGAAACAAACACTGACCCTTAATCAATTGTTTTAAAGCACATTGCGCCTTGAACGGGCTTGGCACGCTACCTAATTGTTCTTTGTAACAACTCATTACGCGTCCAATCTTTCACCTTTTGTTCACAAAAAATATGAGCGAGAAAAACACGTAAACGAACCAATAATTACGATTTTGCTAATTGTTCTATATAATTATTAAAGAAATATAATAAATTAGTTGTTTTTTTCTTTTCATGCGATTCCAAAAAAGCTTAAGAGCTCCAACCAACATTCTAAATGCATTTAGATGTTTCTGAAGGGAAACTGGTTTGTTCTTTGTTGGCGAAATTAATTCACGAATTAGTTCATGCCCTTATTTCCTAAAATAGAATATAACACTAACATGTTTATTGTTTAATAAAAGGTGAGTTACTGAATGAACTATTATTTATCGATTTAATTTCACAGAATACGATTTATTCATGCACAATAAAATACGTAAGTACGTTTAATAATTAAATTTTGATCATCCTGAAATTCAGCACTGAAGTTTTGAGATATTATATACCAGTAGGCACTAAATGTATTCTATGTAAATAGACCTGATTTTCTTCTTCTTTCTCATTGTGTCATATTGACATAGGTAATGAACGCAATTCACTCGCAAGTACCTACCTTGCCGACTATGTTTATTTTGTAAATTGTACACGGCTACCTGCCTACCGCGTGAAGTATGAAAACATCTTTTGTTAGGAATAAAGGTATGCCACTGTACTTTGGTTAGCATGATTCATCGCCCTTAACAAAGTATTTAGGTACGATTACGAATTAAATGTAGACATGTAGGTACGTGAGGACAAAGATCATTCACTCTTTTATTCTCTTTATCGTAATCGGTGTTTAGGGCAATATTACAAAACAATAATACATATCGTTTAGTAATAAGCCCGTGAAACCCACGTTTTGTAACACATTCTGTCAGTATCAGCAATCCTACCAGGATCTCTGATAGGACAACCTTGCATTATCTACGGTATTAGCAACTATTGTTAAAATTGTTTAGATAGCAGCTTATCAGTCTATCAGTTCGACTGATTGCATAATTCAAATGAGCCTTAATTTTGATGATTAATAAGCCACCTGTTTATATTATATTGTATAGGTACGTGTTGTTGATAACTGTTAGCTAGGTGACAAGATTATCATCGCGCCAATTCTAAGGAAAACGTTTTTTGGGGTTTAACTTTTTCAGAGTCTCTCATCTCTGCTCTGCTTAAATTACATATATGTGTCAATAATCTGTAAATATCTTTTTAATACAGTTGCTCAAAAAGTGGCGTATTGCAGGGACGTATAGCGTTAGGGATGTGGGCTATTACACACTCGTGCTTTTTCTTTACCTTTTCCGAACTCGTGCGTTTTCTTTCCCAACTGTCAAAATAATGTCTATTAAAAAGAAAAAACCAACCACGAAGTTTTTACAAAAAAATTCATAGAAGTTTTTATGATTCATGCAAAAAAGAAGCTACTAATTTGTTTCAATATCAGATTTAATGATTTGTTTCAATGAGTTAGGTTAGGTTTCATTTCATTTTTCATTTTCATTTCATATCAATAAAAAAAATCTACTGAAGGCTTGGCTGTATGGGCATAGTTCCCTTTGCCTACCCAGAATGGGTGAAGAAAACAAAAAAAAATCTCTGCTTATATTCTTGGTTGGCGCCATTTTCAAGTTTATTGGGTTTTTATTATATTGCTTCATTTTTTCGCAACTGTATTAAAAATAGTTGTACAGTACACGTGCGGAACCGTCATTGCAACTTGTCCCGACTGTCAACCCTCACCTTCGGCTGCGCCTCGACTCGGGTGGACATTTGTCGAAACTCGTTGCAATGACAGGCTTTCCGCACTTGTAATGAAATATACTATTTCAAAGGTTCATAAATCTTCTTGGGGTTCCTTACAAATTTTGCATTGCAGCGTTGCTTTGCCACTTTTTAAAACTTTTAAAAGGTTTTAATTTTACATGGGTACTACAATCAATACTTATAGTTTAGGGAGCTCAATACAATCGAATCTGGTGAAGCATAATTATTTCTAATGGACTTCAGTTTTAGTATTAAAATGTCGCATACATTTTAATAAATATTACAGTAAACTTCGTGATTTCTAGTGTACGTTACAACATAAGTTATCGAAAATTTTAAGATTGTATTGATTATACAGTCTACCGATAGCTGTGACGATAGTTAAACAAAAATTAATGTTCAAACAAAAGATGCTTCCTGTTATATAACAGCTGCTACGGAAGTTTATTTCCTATACAAATAGTCGATCGAAGAACCCAAATGACCTTTGAGTTCAAATCAAACGCGCAAGCAGTAAAACATCGGAGACAATTAATCATGATCGAAATAGAAGTCGCGAAATTAGACGAATTTACTAACCGATCACGTAGTATCACTATAATTGTATCAATTTTATTGTCTTCAAAGTTCCTTATTTCTGACGTGTTTTTCGTTGAAACATCGAATTAAGATGGTTAAGAAGAGATCTATCTACCTATTGATTTTGTGCATTGATGTGCAGGAAAACGCACATCTCAGGGTTTCAGATCAAGGGGCATCACGTTCGAGGCAACAAGCGATTGCTTATTCCGGAGAAGTATAATTCAGTTAATTGTTTATAGGCTATATCTCTTGAATTCCTTTGCTTACTTTTGATATCATGACAAGGCTAACGGTGATCTCAGTAGATGCGATCTTGGATACCTGTACCTATCTGTTCTTGTATCTAAGAAGTTATCGAATTAAATAAAATTTAATTTAAATTTTATTTTAATTATGTAGTTATTATTAATTTCCTTAAATTATAAAACATAAACATCGGAAAGTACATTCACACAGCTTTTTTTTGTCATAAATTAACAGGTTAACTAATTAACGCATAACCTAACTGGCTAACCTACAAATCTTGTTTTCAGAATTAAACATCTAAATTTTTAAGTTAAGGATAAGATAATACGAGTAGAAGTATACCTAGTTTAAGAGTATGAAAAATAAATATTTGGTCAATTTGTGAGTCGTGTAAAGGGAAGTAGATTTTCCTCGCTAGGTAAGGGCAACGACAAACGGATGAACAGATTGTCGGGTAAATAACTCTACATGCTTGGAGCATTGACGCATCAACACTATCTATAGCCTACATTTACGAATTCATCCGTTCATCACAGAACGTGCGCTTAATTTTTTTGACATTGTAATCAGAAATGCGGTGTTTGAAAAGGAAGTATTTTATTTTATTAATATTATTTCTTTGTCTTATATTTCTTTACGTCCTTCCGTATTGGATCTATCTAGAGGATGGTATCGAAATTATATTATTTGATAAATTATTAAAATGATGATGATGATTATTATCCCAAGATTCCAAACATTTTGGGAAAATATCGACCATGTTAGGATTTTCAAAATGAATTCTTCAATAGCGCTACATTTCACTGTGTAAGGATTAAAATTAGAAATTATGTTCTCACACTTCTCTCCCTTGCTCTTTTTCATCATTACTGTATCGTGTATACAGTATACCATACCATTACATTTACAATACTATCATACAATAAAATTTATCTAGTAGATTGTAATTTGTATCTATCTAGTAGATTGTATGAATGAAAAGGAATCTTTAATTAAGTAAGACTATAATAATTAATACTTATGTAGTAGAAGGATGTCACTCCAGCTACTAATGACAAAAATAACTTTCACCGATCGTCACATCAAACCTACGCGGCGACGCGTTGCTTAAAACAATCTACGTTATGCTCTCGAGTCTCGATAGCGTGATTCAGTAATGAAAACAGCGCCATCTAGCGAACACAGTACTTATCTCAAAGTGACCTAAATGCCAGGAGTTTGAGTTTGGATTCCTTTGCCGGCACTTTTGCCGGGGCACCTACTGTAGCAATCGCCCTCGCTTCGCTTCGGCAAAAATAGTACGTACTTTAGTAACTTACAGAACATACTCTTAACGCAGCATGGTTGATCATTAGAACCGCATTACAATGAAATAACGTTTCGATATTTTTAGGGTTCCTTACCTCAAAAGAAAAAACACGGTTCCCATAAGATCACTCACACGCCCGCCTGTTTGTCTGTCTGTCAAAACCTTTTTTCTCAGGAACGCGTGAAGGTAATTACGACGACGACAGTTTTTCAAAGGCAAAGTTAAGTTTGTTTCTCAATTCCGTTTTTCTTTTCGCTACACAGCTATGATAGGTTCCACTATATAGTTAAGATAGATTCAACAACCCTAGCTCGCACTTGGTTGGTTTCTTTTACTTATTATTATTATTTCATCATATTATTTTCTAAATTTTGTGTTTCCTGCTTAACCCATAGCAAATTACATTGAATAAATAGCTTGTATGACGCCGTTTGGCTAATCCATCAGTATTTCACATTATATAGGTGCCCAGACTTTAAAAAAGTAATCCTTCTCCAAGGTACAATCTATGTCTATACTCTATACCCAAACACATCAAGATTGGTTCAGCGGTGTTAATTCGATGAATTATGTGAGAATGGTAATAAAGGAGGCAACACATTTTCGCATTTATTGCATTGTAGTTTTGATCAATCAATAATTCGGCAAAGGGGAGATATTGCTTCACAGAAATTGAGAAAATTCAGCACTCAGCACTCTCAACACGATGTTCCTGAGGATAATAATACTATTTATTATTATTTCTCCATGGGGTTCGCCTGGATAGCTACCACCCTTGAGCATGAGTCAGCTGCCAAATGACTCGTCATGTTCCGGCTGGGGGCTTGAGAGCATGTTCTTTCTGTCTTTTTCTTCCCTCTTACTTGGCCGGCAACGCATCAGTGATGCCTTTGGTGTTGCTGATGTCCATGGGCGACGATAGCCACTTACGATCATGTGGATCGTCAGCTCGATTGCCAGCTATTTCCATAAAAAAATCACGAAACACTTAGTTATTTTAAATAACAATCCTAAGCTTGATTTAACACGTCGCAATACGCTTTGTATGTGGAGTATGAGAGATATGTAGAGTTATGTATTTTATTATCAATAATTGTTCAATTTGTTCAATGTCAACTGTACGTACAACTAAATTACGATTTTCAATCCCTTCCATGGTGAAATATAAAAAGTACAGAATTTTAGTTGGAGGCCATAAATAGGCAATTCATGGTTTAAAAAAAACTGAAGATCAAAATAGATATTTAGTCAGTTATAGGTATTTGAATTATTGTAAAAAAAAAAATACTTTGTGCCACATTCTGGCTCTAGCTTGCAAATCAGAATTAGAAAAAAACTAAGATATGCATGTATACCTATACCTCAGTATTTTGTGTGAATAGATGTATAATTATGTAGATTAGTCAGATAAAGGTATGTATTTGAATTATTGTAAAATTGTAAAAAATATGTAGGTACTTCAGTGCTACGCTTTGGCTCCACCTTGCAAAATATAAAAAACTAAGAAATGTATTTACCTATGTAGGGTTGCCAGGTCGTCAAACCAAATAGCCGGACAGACCAGCCGGTTTGGCCGGACATTTGGGTTAAAAAGCCGGACACCCTAAATCATTGAGGATTTTTTGTCTTAGTAATAACACGATAAAAATTTCGTGGTGTCCCACAGGCCTTTGTGATCATTTACCATAAATCTTCTTAAATTTTAATAAAATAAAATAAAATAAAATAAAATAATGAGAATCAGTCTTCGTCATTGCTATTATTTACCAAGGGAAAACAAAATACACAAAACTTCTTCACTAATTAATAAAATTTAAAATGACAAAACAACAATAATAATACCTACATAAAAAACTACAATTCGAGGTACGAAAAACTGTTAAATACAAAAGTTGTAGAGAATTTAATTCTCTACAATATTGATAATAAATACAAATAGCGTAAAATCCATAGAAAACGAGATATTTGCAAAATATTAAAATAATCGATTTTTGTGACCCCTTTTTTTATATACCGAATAAGTTAGTTGTTCTTGGATGGTAAAGCACACTAACTTAGTAGAACCCTATTCACTCTTGACTTGAAGACACCCACATTATAATCAGAGGGGAACACCCACGCAGACAATTTATTCCAGTCCCTTGCGGTACGTATAATAAAAGACGAAGCAAAGCGCGACGTCCGCACCGGGGGGATGTTGACGACAAAGGGATGAAAACCCGCCGTGCGTCTGGATGTTCGATAGCAAACAGGGGAGGGGGGGAATTTAGTCATGTAATTTCTGCGCACACTCTCCAAAATGTATCCTAAAGAATACTGAGAGGCTGGCAACTCTGCGCCTGTGCTCGAGGCTTTGTAGACTAGACGCTATCAGCTTTGGGTCACCAATAAGCCTCTTAGCACGCCTCTCATTGAATCCAACGCTGAAAGATAACATTTAGCTGCTCCAGCCCAAATGTGACTGCAGTACTCCACACAAGGCCGAACTTGAGCTTTGTACAGGGTCAAAAACTGTTGTGGTGTGAAGTACCGGCGCATCTTAGCTAAGACGCTTAGCTTCCTAGCAGCAGTCTTAGCCCTGGATTCAATGAACCGTCCAAAGTTAAGGTTATCTCAACTCCTAATAACTGAAGGCGGTTAGTGTATTCCAAGGATACATTCTGGAAAGTAGGAGCCACGATGAAAGGGCTCCTTTTGGCAGTGAACTGACATGCTTGTGTTTTAGTGGCGTTGAATCTCACAAGGTTGGCAACGCCCCATTCGGAGACTGCCTGAAGTGTGAGATTCACACGGTCCACCATGGTCTCTCGTTCAGATTGTATGTCTTTACTGGCCTGAGCATTTGCCAGGTATCTCTCCACAACTGTGCTGTCATCCACGTACCCATATATACCGGGCATGAGCAGATCGTTGATATGCAGCAGGAATAGAGTTGCGGAGAGAACAGACCCCTGAAGAACTCCGGCATTGGTCGTCAATGCTTGAGATGAGCAACCATCGACAACGACTCTGAAAGAACGTTCACTCAGAAAGTCTTTAACCCAGCTGATCAGGCCAGGGGATAAGCCATACGCGGGAAGCTTGCTCAATAGGCTAGCATGCCAGACCCTATTGAAGGCCTTCGAGATATCAAGGACACGGCAAGCGCCTCCCCGTTTTTCTCGAGGGCCTCGCCCCAGATGTGAGTGGCATACGCTAGAAGATCTCCCATCGAACGGTTTCGGCGGAACCCGTACTGCAGGTCGCTAAGGAGATCATTGTGTTCTAGGTATGCCATGAGGCGCCTGTTTAATATACGCTCCATAACCTTGCAGAGTATGGAGGTAATTGAAATTGGTCGATAGTTAGCAGGGTCAGCACGACTGCCTTTCTTGGGCACTGGCTGCACGTTGGCAAGCTTCCATGATTTAGGCACTATTCCAGTCATAAACGAGAGGTGAAACAAGCGTGTCAACACAGGAGACAACTCGGGTGCACATGCTTTAAGTACAACCGCTGGAATACCGTCAGGTCCACTGGCTTTTTTCACGTCTAGACTTCGCAAGATTTTTAGGACCTCCTTGTTGTATATGTGGACCTACGACATAGAGGTACCACAATGAGGTATCGGCGGTGGATGGTGTCTAGACGCGAATTCTCAGCAAAAAGAGATGTAAACAGGTTCGCTTTCTCTTTCGCCGAATGAGCCACGGAGCCATCAGATTTTACCAGCGGCGGCAGTACAGGACGACAGAAGTTAGTCTCGACCGCCTTGGGGAGGGACCAAAAAGCTCTACTGCCAGCTGGTTGGTCAGAGAGCTTGGCGCCGATATTATTATGCGGTCGCTACTGACCTTCCGTAATGTCTTTTTGTAGGACTTGGCGGCACGGTTAAAGGCTTTCTTCTTCGGTCTTATATCCGGAGCTTTGCGGTTCCGAGCATCAACCCAGGCGAGGTACGCCGAATGTTTGTGATTTTCAGCTTGAGCGCATTCGGCGTTGAACCATGGGCGAGCTTCGCTACTGGTAGGAATGTCAGAAAAAGGGATAAAATACTCCATACCCTGACGAACCACATCGGTTATAGCATCCGCAGAGCTCGATGGATCTTCAGAAGAAAATCAGACCTGTCACCAAGGATAGGATGCGAAGAAATGTCGCATCTCTTCCCAATCTGCTGACTTGTAATGCCATACCCTCCGCGTACCTCCTGATACGTGATTGGGAACGGAATATGACGAAACAGACTTCACCAGACAGTAGTCGAAGGTTCCCAGTGGGGAGGAAACTTCAACAACATATCTGTCTGGATCGGTTGTCAGCAGAAGGTCCAGGCAATTTGCTGTGTGACCATCAACGTCAGGCACCCTAGTCGCTTGCTTTACCAGCTAGGAGAGGCCAAGCGATAGGGCAAAAGTCCTCGCTTCTCTCCCGGCATGGTTGGTTTTCTGGTATGGGAACAGCCAGTCTTGATGACAGGCGTTGAAGTCCCCCAGAAAAACCAGTTGCGCAGTAGGGTGCCGATGCAGTGCCACATCAGCCATCCCGCTGAGGTGCTCAAATAGTCGGGTGGTCTCCTGGTCACCGCTGTGCGATCGATAGACACAGGAGTACAAGATCTTGTCAGTCCTTGTATCTACCAAGACCCAAATAGTGGAAAAAGTGGGGTCTTCAAGATGACAGAGACGCTGACAACAGATGTCGTTGCGGGCATACATACAGACTCCGGCGCGAGGATGGAAATTGTGCTCTAAAGTGTATCCAGGGTAGTCTAGGTATGCCGAGCTTGATGGAAATCGTATCTGCGTCTCCTACCGCCTACCTCCTACCTGCGTCTACTTGGGCCCCCAACTGTCTACGGTCGGCCAGCGGTGCACCGTGCTTCGGATCCCGCTACCCTCCGCGACTAAGCTCCCGACACAGCTAAACACCAACCCGTCACAACCGGTACATCAACGCAACGCAACTGTTCAGACCCATCCTCCATTCGGCTTCATCAGATATCATACCGGAACACGACGAGTCACTTGGCGGTATGGCTTTGTCTGATGGGTGGTAACCTAAGCCGGCAGCCGATGTTGTGGCCTACCACCGGAGTTGCTGCTCGTTTAGCACTACCCAGGGGACACATATAGGGTATTCGGTATCCAAGTGATCTACGGACGCGAGCAGCTCATCCCGCAAACTTGCAACCAGCCAATTATATGTGAATTTTGAGAACAGTTTTAGGATGCCAAAATATAAGTTTTTACGTGGTAATATTCTGGGTATGTTGATTTTCCGAGATTTCCACCGAATTTGGCCTAATTTGACTGGATTGTATATACAAAGTTACTCTATGGTGGCAGTGCTGGCTCGCAGTCCGCAGAGGCGTGCGCGTGCGGTGCACCGTGCGGGGCAGAAATGACGATGTGCTCTCGCACCACTCGCTCGAACAACGACGTGACTAGTCGAATGCAAAAAGCCTAACAAAACCGGACAGGCCGGACACCGTTCAATTTAGCCGGACACGCACTCAAAAAGCCTAACCCTGTCCGGCTTTATCCGGACGTCTGGCAACCCTATACCTATGCCTTAATTTGGACAAAGAAAAGGTTTTTGTAAGTTTAAAACAAATCGACTCATATTTTATTTTCTCGCTTTGTTATGGAACCCTAAAAAATAACCTATAATTTAAGTTGAAGACTCGATATCGTAGTAAAGTCTTGTTGAAATCCTCTCATTGGTTTCAGCGGTTAGAGAAACAAACAAACCAGATAAACAAAAATTGAAAAAAACTCATTTTTCGGTTTTGATATCGTGCAAGTAACGATTTACAACATAAAAAATGCAGTTATTTCAGAATCACAAACGGATTCTTCAATTTTTCTTATTTGTAGGTAAAAAAAGAGCTTTGTATTACTAAAGTCGTTGATGTGAATCAACAAATACAGCGCCATCTAGTGGCCAAGATAGTAATCGTTCGGTTACTCATACATAATTAATTTGCGTTTTTCCACCATTTCCAAGGTGAAATCACAGTATAGGAATCTACAGTATTCGCTCTTCATACAAACGGTCGAAACGCGCGTCATACCTACGCACATCGGAATAAGTGTAGTAAAGGGCAGAAACCGTGGCGAATCAGCGCGGGTTGAGCCACGGCCCACGGTACAAATAACAAATTCTTTTAGTTTAGTTCCGTGGCGGCCGTGTGCGGCGTGTGACTTATAAAAGTATTTAATATGGCAAACAGGAATACAAAATATTGTGCTGTTTTTGGGTGTTATAATACGACTTAAGTCACCCAGGAATATCATTGTTTAAATTAGGTACCTAGAGACTCCCAAAGGTAAGACTATTTTTATATACGTACCTACAAGTACGTATTATATCTTAATATATATAAATTACGTGTCACGTTGTTTGTCCGCGATGGACTCCTAAACTACATAACCGATTTTAATCAAATTTGCACACCGTGTGCAGTTTGATCCAACTTGAAAGATAGGATAGCTTACATCTCTATAAAATTTATAGTCGCAATATTATTTTATTGTAATTTTTTTTGACAGAACGAAGTCTGTCCGGGCAGCTAGTAGTATATATAATACTATACAATATAATATGTAATACGTACTTGTAGGTAGATATACATGATAATTATTGTAGGTAAGTGTAACTTGTAGGTAAGTAGGTATTTTATAATTATTGCGTCATTGATTAATATCAACTTTATTATTGTATTGTAATTATTAATAAGAAATCAAATTATTATATTCAAGGCCTTCGATCCTGCCGAAGGAGATCAGTGCATGTAGGATAAATAAATAAAAAATAGTACGTATTGCAATAATTAGGTACCTAAATTGTTTATTTTTCATAAGTCCACCTAGTAAAATGCCTAGATTTATAAATAAGGGGCTAAAAAAATCAAATGGTTGATTATTATTACTTTTGCCGTATTGGGGCGGCTTAGAATACTAACCCCAATCCCACGCCGGATGGGTGCCGTAAAAGGCGACTAAATCCGGCCCGCTGGTGGTAGGGCCCCTCGACGGATTATATTGGTAATATTGATTTTAATTGTTAATTAATACCATTATTAGGTACTATTATTATATCTCCATGGGGTTCGCCTGGATAGTTACCACCCTTGAGTATGATGAGTCAGCCGCCAAATGACTCGTCGTGTTCCGGCTGGGGGCTTGAGAGCCAGTTCTTTCTTTCTTCTTCTTCTCTCTTTTTTGGCCGGCAACGCATCAGTGATGCCTTTGGTGTTGCTGGTGTCCATGGGCGACGATATCCACTTACCATCAGGTGGATCGTCAGCTCGTTTGCCGGCTATTTACATAAAAAAAAACTAATAAATGCAACGTTTGCAGAAATTGTAATTTTTAATAATTGTAATTTGAATATTTGCGTCTAATTAGTCATTAAAACGTTATTGCTACTTGCTACTGTAACTTTGATTTCAATGTTATAAATTAATTTAGCAATAGGTATAAAGTTTATAGAATCGGACAGTTGTACCTTTTTTATTTACATTAACCTGCAAGAAGAACTTACCATGCCCTAAGAGTCTCTGTCTCTAATACAATACTGAAGGCTTACGAACCTTCACTGTACTAATAAAAACACAACATATATTTTTATGGAACACTTCCTTTTTATTCACAACTAGCTGACCCGGCGAACTTCGTATCGCGCCAAACTATTTTTTTTTCTAAAATAAAAGTAGCCTAAGTTACTCCTTGTTACATCAGCTATCTGCCAGTGAAAGTCCCGTCAAAATGGGTCCAACCATTTCAGAGATTAGCCGGAACAAACAGACAGACAGACAAAAATTGTGAAAAATGTTGTTTTGGTATATGTACCATGTATACATCCAAATGCACTTGGTAAAAAGCGGTTATTTTAATATTACAAACAGACACTCCAATTTTATTTATTTGTATAGATATAGATGTATAGATATAGATGAATTGCATTTATTAAAATAGAAAATATAACATTTTTAAATACAAAACTACTAAGAAACTCAAGTCGTTTGATGAAATTAAAATACTGTCGGCGGACAGCCCTAGCGCGCGGCTACTGTCCGCGCGGCTGTAGGCATGTTTTTCGAGAATCGGCCCGAGTTGCGTTACTGTTAATTCCTATATTGTGGTGAAATTAATAAAATGCTGAAATTATATTGGAGCACATAGATACGCAAAAAACATGCTCTTGAAAACAAAATAGGAAAACAGATATCCACTCAGTAATAGGGATTTGAATTAATGAAAAAAATAAACTATAAAGGCATTTTATGGTCTTTCCATGTCATATACATATGTAAAAACTAAGTTATGCATGTATTACTCTTTTTGTACGGAGAAAACGTTTTTTATTATTTAAAACAAATCAGCTGACTTTTTTTTTCCATACAAAATATCCCTAAGGAACCATTTGGTGTGGAACCATAAAAAATAGCTTAAATTCTAAGTTGAAGTCTTTTCAATATCTTTTTTTTTTATGGAAATAGCCGGCAAACGAGCTGACGATCCACCTGATGGTAAGTGGCTATCGTCGCCCATGGACATCAGCAACACCAACTCAAGCCCCCAGCCGGAACACGATGAGTCGTTTGATATCTTAGTGAAAGTCGTGTTAAAATTCGTTCAGTGGTTTCAGAGATTTGCGAAGCCAAACAAACAGACAGACAAAAATTTTAAAAACTCATTTTTCGGTGTTGGTATCGTGCAAGTAACGATTTGCAATTTGAAAAAATCATTTTCAAAATCACAATTTAACTCTTCAATTTTATTATATGTATAGATTATATTTATATAATTATGAAATATTTATATATCAGCTGATAACAGTTAAGAGACATCGACAAAAATTATTCAGCCTGTTTACACATAGCATTTTAAGCACTTCTTAATTTTTTTTATTACGAGTCTCAACGAGAGACACTCAGTAATCGAAAGTCGACCACAATCATTATTGAAAATATTTTATTTTCTACTCTCAACTATATGTATGTATTTACAATACAGTGCAGTAACCAACTAAGTACCTACCAACAGTTGAGTAACATGAGAAAGAAATTAAAAAAGCCATTTTATCAATAACTAATCTGAGTAACTAATAAACATAATTCTTGACAAAAAATAACCGACTTCAAAATTAGAGATAACTCAAAAACTACTCGTCAGATCTCGCTCAAATTTAAGTGAGACCACATAACAAGTACCAGCTTTCGATTAAAAAAAGGATAATCAAAATCGGTTCACCCAGTCGAAAGTTCTGAGGTAACAAACATGAAAAATATTGTCGAATTGAGAACCTCCTCCTTTTTTGAAGTCGGTTAAAAAGAGAAAAGGGATGTAACTATCCTGTCTTGCCTCATTGGTTAAGATTATTAAAGCAAAGCAAGAAATATACAAAGAATATAGCTTAATAAAACACAAAACCTTGAAAAACTATTGTGGCACACCTACTTAATTTTAGTTATAATGTAATCGTAGACTTCGTAGAGCCAGTGTTTGATATTGACAATTACTGTGGTCTGCCGCAACTGGGTCTGCCGGCTGATACCCTACCCGCCGAGCGTCTCCGGCACTTACTGTCATGTCAGACCGATGAAATAGTTGAAAATATGTTGCGGTAACATGCTCATATCGTATACCGCGTATACGTATATTGGTTTAGCTTGTATGAATAGCTAATTTTATTTTATTGTTATTAGTCTTTCGCAACAAATTATATACCTCTGAAAAATGAACCTTTTTATAATAGTTACTGTAATTATTAATGTACTGCAAATATTAAATAATGTTTTGATGAGATCTCTAAAGCTTGTGTAGTTGTAACCCTGGGCACCCTGGCAGTATATATAATACTGCCATGTACATTTTCAAATCAAATCAATTACTTTCAAGATGCAGAAGTTAAATGTAAATCCAAATAAAAAAGGAGCGTTATATAAAAAAAAATTAAAAACTTTTGTTTTTAATTTATTTACAGACAATGGGACTGACGCCAGCGTTTTCGAAGCGACTGCTGACCTTCATCCAAGACGCGATGCCACTGCGGCTGAAAGAAGTGCACTTCGTCAAGCAGCCAATGGTGTTCAATGTCGTGTGGAACATGTTCAAGCCCTTCATCAGAGAGAAGCTTAAGACCAGGGTTTGTATTTATATTTTTGAAATCTTCATTGAATATCAAGGGTACATCACTAAAGAAGAAGATACATGAAATAAAGCAGTATATTGATTTAGAAAATGCAGTTTGTTGATTTAGTTAAAATCGAATTTGATTTTCAATCTTTATTTTTTTCGTATATTTTGAAAATACAAAATACAATCAATCACTGTATTGTAAACCAGTAAAGTAACAAAAATGTTTCCAAAATATCTTAATTATTGAATCTGGTGTTTTTCTAGACTTGAAGACATAATGATGGCAAACTCTTGTCTCTTGCTATTTCTGTAGCAAAATTCCGTATTTACGTGGTACCCATAATGACCCAGTAAATTATACGAGTCATAAAATTTGCAAAGTACTTTATGCGTCAATGTACGTTGAATTGAATCATTAGCCATAGACCTGACATTGAATAATAGTAGGTAATATTGAGTGCAATATTGGTAAAGTTTAGAAAATGAAAAAAGATAACATCCATTCCTTAACAAAAATATGACGCGTTTCCAGATCTTCTTCCACGGTTCAAAGATGTCGTCTCTCCACAAACATCTGGAGCCGTCACATTTGCCCGCGGACTACGGCGGCGAGTTGGACGCCATCGACTACTCCGGCGCCGACTGGTACCCCGTCATCAACGACATCCTTCCCCACATCCACAACTGGAACACTTACGGCTTCGCCAAGAAGGACGCGTAAATCCGTTGCTACACTATTTTTTAATTTTTTATCTGTGGCCTCACTCCCGCCAAAACTGAATTGAATCATACACATAGGAGGTAGCGCCTATTTGAGCGGTGGTAAAAAAGGAAACTTACCTTGAATTTGAAGTTGCGTACAAATCTAATTTTACAATCGATAAATTATTAAATAATGGATCTATATAACTTGTGCTTGACATTCGAGTAACTAATGACATAATTGTGTTGAAATGAAGAACGATTGAATTGTAAATTGATTCAAGTTCAAATAGTTCGGGAGTAAGTCCGGCCGCAAGTGTTGAAGTAGTCCTAGGTTTAATGCTATGTATCCTTTAGCAAAGTATTGTGTTAATTATAGTCAACAACATAAGCCAATGATCAAAATAAAACTGATCAAGTAAAGTAGGATATTTGATTTTTCATGATATTTATATTTCCACTTTTAAATATTTACCACCAATCCTGCGTTTAAATTAAAACACATTTAAGTGTATTGTATTGAGTTGTCTCCTCTAGGGATGGTTTTATTTATACAATACTTGGGTAATGGATGCGTAGATTGGAGTATCAAATCGATTGATTATTATGAGAGCGATAGTAAGATTTTGATTTTATATGTTCGGGTCCACGTAGATAGGTTGATAGTTTCACTATTTTTATGTAATGTTATGTTTCGAGCCATATTTTTAAATATTTTTTACACATCATTATATCCACGCTGCACGATTTTATTTAGTTTAAACATCTTTTATCATCAGAATTTTTTATATGATTCAATGATCCAGTAGTCATTTTTTATAGCTATGATTCGTAAAATGCATAAATATTATTTGAGTAATATCCAAACGTTGTATAATATTTAGATACTTGCAGATGACTATTACCTGAGTTTATTAAAACCTGAGTGATGTTTACATTATATTTATTATTTTTAAATTATTGAAAATTTTGTTTATTTTATTTTTATGGTTGGCTATAGTACCGAATTTCATGACAGTCTATTTTTACTATCGCGTTAAAAAATAGAAATAAAAAACCATGTGAATATCGAGGCTGTGAATGTAGTAGTGCTATGACATATTCACCTCTAGGCTAAGGGTAGGTTACGTAAAGTTGCGACTGAAAATCAAAAGAACGGCCCCAATTTTATTCAATAGTAATACGTGAATATAGACATCTCTCATATTTTCGAAATGGATCTGGCAAAGTTCAACTGTGAACGTCTTGTCTTGGCCAGTAGACTGCAGACGAACGGTATGACAATAATATTACTATTATGACATAATATAAGTTTAGTTTAGTTAATAGACGGACCATAGATGCCAAAGTTACCATTGAAGCGGGGACCATTGAAGTAACTTTAAGGCTAATAACAAATTTATTATGTTAACGATAACGATACGTATCGAAGTAGTCGCTATGTGTCTTGTTGTTATGTGATGTGTGTAGTGGTAGCTAACGTTGTTTTAAAATCATGATTGTGTGTGTTGAAATTTGAATAATTTTATAATATTTAACTTATGAATGGTACACAATGTTAAGCTGATTTGACTGTCGCTCAATATAATTAAGAATACTTGTACAAATCGCGTATTTAATGCATTCCGAATATATTCAAATGAAATAAAAAAATATATTTGTATTTTATACTGTTTTGTGTTAGTGACCGAATAATAACGAAATTACGAATGTAATGACCAATAAACCAAATTCGATGTTCTATGATGCAAATATTTTTTTTTAATAATCATATTGTAGGTTTAATTGTTGCTCAATATGTTGCAATACTATTTGACTAATGTAGATGTTATCTGCGTATAAATTAAATTTGTAATAAGTAAATATTAATTGTTTTCTTTCTCTAACAGACTCATCCTCTGTAAGAATGTACCAAAACTACCACATTATTTTAGTCCTTTCATTAATTTTATTGGTTATGTTCTTCCGAAAATCCCAATAGAGTTACTAGTAAAACATGTCATATTATAACCGTATTGTAACATATATTGTGGTAATAATAATAATAATAAAACCGGGCAAGTGCGTGTCAGGCCACGCGCAATGTATGGTTTCGAAGTAATACGACTAATACTCATGTTAACATTAGATCCGTGATAGTTTTCCTTGTAAATCACATAACCTAGGGTACGCAACGAATAAAAAATTCATCCTCACGTTACCTGTAGGGGAGGTACCCTGAAAAAAATGTTTTTCTATGTTTTATTCTACGATTCTGGAGTTTTAATAAATATGTAGGTATATCCGTGCCAAATTACAGCTTTCTAGCACTACTAAAGGTCTCAGCGCTTTGCTTCGGATAGAGGGACGGACGGACGGACAGACGGACAGACGGACAGACGGACAGACGGATAGACGGATAGACGGATAGACGGATAGACGGATAGACGGATAGACGGATAGACGGACGGACGGACATGACGAAACTAGGTATAAAGGTTCCGATTTACTTCGGAACCCTAAACAGACACCAGAGGATAGTTGAACTTACATAGCGCCATCAGAAACCGTAGAGCAACGTTATGAGTCGCTTCATTGTAAGTAAGTATTTTTTACAACAGCAAAAGCGTTCGCGTAGAGCAGATTAGCATTTTAGGATGTAAGGCGCTCCATTAACATTGACTGTCACAACCTCCCCTGTTCGTGATGGAATCTGATGAACAACGTATGAGTCCGCGAACGTTGCTTGCACGAAGTTCGGATGTCGCTGGGCTCTGTATACCGACTGTCTTCATACATTTTAAATGCAACAGGTACTCACGCTTCGTATTTTTATTAAATCAATTCGACCCAGGTACTGTGTAGGCGGGGAGAAACTCCTGACTTTTGAGCTGGATATGAATCATGAGTAGATACCTAGGTACCCGTTGTATTTAAAATATTTAGTGTCTGCTATGACATAAGTTTAAAACCGTATTTATTGTGGTAGGATTTTTTCATTCTTGGCTAATTACCACTCCTTAAAATCAAAGATGATGTTTTCCCTAAGAATTTTGACTAAAAAGTCGTAGTGTCGGGGAGCTATCTAGCTCCCCTCCATTAGAAACTAGTAAGTATATCTATACTTACTAGTTTCTAATGGAGGCCTATACACGATCAAGTGTACTTGTCAAGTCTGCAGTTTGACTTGCCCGCTTCCTGTGTGGCCGGCAACGCATCGGTGATATTTTTGTTGTTTTTGAAGTCCATGAGTGACGATAATCATTTACTATCAAATCATAAATTCATAATACTAGTAATTTCTATAAGACAAACTGATTATTCACAAAACAAAACCGGTATTTGTTTTAACCTGTAGATAACCAGAGTGCTACCTATGACAATTTTATTATGTAAGTCAGATAAACACTCGCTTGTAAAAATACAATCAATATAACAACCAATTTTGCGTTTACCGAAATCAATACTTTTTCGGCTTAGACTTCCATTATTGCAAGGAGCTATAAGAAATTTCGTACCAAAAAGTAGAATCAAAGACATGAAAATGTTGAGGACGTTGAGGTGGAAGTGTGTGGAATAACGGGAATGGATTAAGCAATAAATGAGAAATATGAAACGAGAGAAGAGGAAGTGTAATGAGGCGAGAGAAGAGAGATGGATATGAATGTGGGAGGACGATAGAGTCGTCGAGGAGCGCCAAAGAAGAGATGGAAAGATTGTGTGAGAGACGATAAAAACACAAGGGAGGTGAGATCACATTAGAGGTGATGGTACTGGCGGCTAATAGAGAAGAAAGGAAGAAAAGGACAAATAAATTGGGAAATGTGCAGAAAAATTACAACGAGTTCGCGTATTCAAATATGTCGTGTTGCAATAATGATGATGTGTAGTAATAAGTAGTAACGTGTAGTAACAGTAAATAGTACGCTTGGTGATCTGATGTCGGTTCCTGGATTGGGCAATAACAAACGCCTCATTGCGAGGCGATCTTGACATTCAAGCCTCGAGTGCACATTACTTTAGCTTTTTAACCGACTTCAAAAAAGGAGTAAGTGTTCAATACGACTGTATTTTTTTATGTTTTTTACCTCGGAACTTTCGACTGGGTGAACCGATTTTGATGATTATTTTTTTAATCGAAAGCTATTGCTTGTCATGTGGTCCCACTTAAATTTGAGCTAGATCTGACGAGTATTTTTGAGTTATTTTGAAGTTGGTTAGCAAAAAGTTAGTGAGTTTAGTGAGGTTAGTGAAGGTGGTTTCTTAGCAAAATTCAGATTATTCTTTAAACACTCGAGTAAACTAAGCATTACAAAGTTAGAATTTTGGATTCTGACGTTTTGATTATTTGATCAGTAGGTACTTTTATTTTATAATTGAAATAATTCCGGGAATTTGTTTCCGTCTGAATTTTTTAAATCACTTTTTTTTTACCTACACAAAGCAAGGCAAGGAAGCGATTACAGGTTTATGGAATTGCTTGATACAGCAGAAGGAATTATTACGGTATTAAGTAGCTCCACTTTTACGTAGGAAGGAA
This sequence comes from Thymelicus sylvestris, assembly GCA_911387775.1. Taxonomy (NCBI): domain Eukaryota; kingdom Metazoa; phylum Arthropoda; class Insecta; order Lepidoptera; family Hesperiidae; genus Thymelicus; species Thymelicus sylvestris. The sequence continues at coordinate 4,777,296 of OU426888.1, forward strand.
CTTGTATTTGCTTCTCAATATGGAAAGATTATAAGAAACCTTACTACGCTGATAAATCATTTGGCAACGCATCAGTGATGCCTTTGGTGTTGCTGATGTTCATGGGCGACGATAGCCACATACCATCAAGTGGATCGTCAGCTCGTTTACCGGCTATTTCCATTAAAAAAACCGATTTTACAATCCGATAAACCGAGGGTAGGGTTAACAGAGGATAGGGATATTAGGAATCGGATCCTTTTTAAAACTTTCTTTCTTTTTTCTTTTACTGTCTTGGTCAGCAGCGCATCGGAGATATGGCAACTGTTGTCGATGTTCATGGGTGGCGATGACCGCTGACAGGTGGCTCATCTCCTCGTTTGTCGGCTATTTACACAATAAAACTAAGACGTTACAAAACAAACTCCAACTTGATTAAAAATGGAAATGGTGCAATTTCCATGGTTTTCCATGAAGATAGAAAGTTAAGTCATTAAAAAAGGATTATTTTTCTCGTTGTATGGGCCTCGAGTGAGCGGCTCTAGCGTCATTACATTGAGTTGAAGTACATCACGAATATGCGCGTGCGCCGGCGCCGCGGCGGCCAGTCTGTCCGGCTCTTGGCGAGAAGCGCGCGCGCTACGCCTCCGCTCTTAAAGTGATTCGTACAAACTACAAAGTGGATAGCTTTCACGCGCTCCACTTTAAGTTAGAAAGCTTGATCATCAAATCGTAACCCTACATTGAATCACAGAAAAAACATAAAATTCGTTTTATTTATGTCTGCATTTTAAACCAGTGCTTTTTGTTTACAGTGTTGACATTGTGTAATAATGGATGAAATGTGTGCGTTACTTAAAAAAGAGGAAAAGTGAAGGGACCTTAATCTTTTGGCGTAACACACCGTTTAGGCAAGAATGTTTATGTAATAACTTACATTTTATACAAACCATATTAGTAAGACGATAACGCAACAGCTTCCGCCCTGACATATTTATTTGTTTGGAAGTTGTTTAAGATAGGCTAAAATGGATTTGCAATTTGATACGGAAGGAGTACCATTTGTAGTGTGGGGAGAACATAAAATAAAAGTGGAAAGATCTCCGATAACGGATCCGAAATGTTTAGAAAAAGCTGAGAAAGAACTGAGGGAAACACCTGACAACGTGAAGAATGGACTTTCGAAGCTAAGACAACTGTTACAAGGTAGTTAATAAAAAATATTAACGAGGTTGATTTGCATCGCAGCGGTTGATAACAGAAAACAAACGACATAATATTTATTTGTATTTGAAGGCCTTATTGAGGCATTGCTACTCCAGAGGACGCTTTTGGACCGCTTGAAGCGGGGAAAGCAGGGGTTGTTTTCAAGTTCAACATTCTCCCAACTAAAACTGATATCTGATTTTAACTGAATATGAAATACAGTTGATTTACAGCTGAAATATCCTGAAGTTTTCAATAATCAATAAATAATCCAAAATCTGTAGATATGCTAGTATTATAACAAACTCAGGTAAAATTATAACATACACGATGACTTTAATTTTGACAGTTGCTAGGCAAATTAGGGTACCTGGATAGACAGAATATTGATAACGACGATATATGATTTTGTTCTACCCAAAAGGAAAAGTAAAATGATATTATTAGTCTTGAATATAACACGCGATGTGATAGAATAATGTAAGATAAAGAATCTTTATCTGAACAGATAATGAAAGTACGTGATAAAATTATTAATCACTGTAGTAATCTGTAATTCCAGATCAATAAATTAATATTATTACATGTCCGTTAGATGCATGTCCATTTAAGAATCCATTTGATTACATCATATTAAGCAGATTATATAGATACCTACCTACATCGTCAATTAGGTTCAGCAACAATGAAAGAACATGACATACTGATCGAGTAACATCGTACCAATTAAATGCAATGTCCTCCACAATGATGAAATAATATACCATCTCAAACAGTCTAATTGCTTAGCTCAATCGGAATCCGTTGGTTTCGGGAAGTCCATAGTAATTATTGACATTCGTGTAAGTGAATTCTAGAAGGTACTTTATAACACACATCATTGAATTACCTACAACTTATGTAATTAAAAAAATTAAATTACAATTTATTTTATGTTGAGGTAAAGTTAATTTTCTTTCAGTGTGCAACGGTGTAAACTTACCATTCTTTGACAATTTGTTTTGAGCAATCATTGCACGAAAGGGTTTATAGTTAAATATAAGTACCTACCTACTATTATTTCTTCTGTGGTTAAATCAAATAGTAAAATACATATTTTGCTTAAAATATCCTTGGTTATAAGTAGCAAAATATTTGGCTAATGGCATGTCTTAATAGCTATTGGTGAATAAATATTTTAAAATCAAATAAGTGGATCTATATTACTATGTGCGGAAGCGTAAGTAAATGGCAAGGTTATTTTTGATCATTGTCAACGAAACATTATAAATTAGGATTAATTAAAAATAAATAAATTTAATAAACATTAACATAACAATAATTATAATAATATGCACATAAACTTATTCAAATTATTATTTCATATTCAGCTACATAACGATGTCTTATTAATGTAACATTATAATGGGTGTGTAATAGCACAGAAGAAATAATAGTACTTATAAAAAGTATAGTTAGTATAATAACATATACGAGTAGTATCTATAATATGACTTGAAATAACGTTCACATGATATATGCTTTTCATATGCTGTAAAAACAAATAACCTAGTTTCATGTGTTCTAATGTGTATTTCATATAATGTTATATTTATTTCATTTGCTCTAATAACAGTTATTATAACGTTCCATCCATCCATCAGCCTTTTGAGGTCCAATGCTGGACATAGGCCTTCCCTAATCTATGCCACTCAGACCGGTCCTGAGCCTTCTGAATCCATCGGATACCCGCTGTCTTCTTCAGGTCGTCGGTCCACATGTTTGGGGAATCCTGTGCTCCTTTTACCAAGGCTTGGTCTCCATTCGAGGACATTTCTTCCCCAATGGTTATCGGTCCTTCGAACTATGTGGCCAGCCCATTGCCACTTTAGCCAGCTAATTCTCTGAGCTATGTCGGCCACCCTCGTTCGTCTACAGATTTCATCATTTCTGATTCGATCGCGTAGAGAAATACCGAGCATAGCTCGTTCCATAGCCCGCTGGGCGACTCTAAGCTTATGCATTAGGCCAATAATGAAGCACCACGTCTCGGATCCGTATGTCATCACTGGCAACACACACTGCTTGAACACCTTCAACTTCAGGCACTGAGGTAACGTTTTGGACGACAAGATATGACATAATTTCCCGAACGCAGCCCATCCGAGTTGATGTTGGATTGGTGACTTCTTTCTCGAAGTTGGACTTACCCATTTGGATCACTTGTCCCAGGTAAATGTACTCGTCTACAACTTCGAGAGCAGCGCCGTCAACAACAACCGGTATGGGTGTGACATTGACATTCGACATGATTTTCGTCTTGTCCATGTTCATCTTAAGACCCACCCGTTGTGAGACGCTGTTGAGCATTGTACCAAGTTCCTCCAGGGATCCCGCCAGGATGACTATATCATCGGCATATAGCAGGTGTATGATGTGTTTGCCATTGATGTTAATGCCACGTCGTTTCCGCTACATCAGCCTGAACATGTCTTCCAGCGCAGCGTTGAACAGTTTTGGGGATATGACGTCCTCTTGCCTGACACTGGGTTCGTTGTTGTGTCGTGTATTCTGACGGTCATTTTGGCTGATGTGTATTAATTAACACTTCAACACCTCGATATACCGGTAGTCGATCCGGCACCGCTGAAAAGAAATTAGTACCGCCCAGGTCTCGATAGAATCAAAGGCTTTATCATAGTCTACATAGGCAACACACACCGGCAGATTATACTCTTCGGCCTTTTTTATAATCTGCCCCAAACGCAAACGTAAAATATATATTCCTTTAATATTATGAGGCTTACAGCTCGGCCTTCACGCAACAAGCGAGTCCCTTCGCTTTTCACACAATTAGGATTCACATACATTGATTATATTTAAAACCAAAACATTTATCTACTTTATTATTAGTCTCATAGATATAAATATACCATTAGTCTCAATAAAATTAATATTAATAACATATCATAATTTGCTTTCTTACCTATAAGACGTGATAAATAAATAATACATTTCAACATTTATCTGCTTCATTATAGTTATTAATAACATAACATAATTTGCCTTTCTTACTTATAAGTGATAAATAAATAATACATTTTCAACATTTATCTGATTAATTATAGTCTCGATTAATATTAATAACATAACATAACCTGCCTTTCTTAGCTATTTTTTTATAGCTATAAATAATAAACTATATTAAACAGTAACTCTGATGGAGTCCTTTGAGATGTCTTGTGAGGTGTTGTGTGTACTTTGTGGTGTGAACATTCTAAACACGATGATACTTATTTTTTTTACTTCCAGCCTCCCGAAAAAGCAGGATTGCGAAAGGCTACAGTACCATGGACCACATATACACACTGCGGCAGATTAACCAGAAGACCGAGGAGTATAATTTACCGCCATGTGTTGCCTATGTGGACTATTTATTTTATTTATTTATTTATTTATATCAGGCAACGAAGCCCATAACATATATAACTTAGAGACTAACATACATATATCAATATAAACTTATAACTAAAGATCACTTATTCCCGGCTAAGTATATGACTATGAGAAAGCCTTTGATTCTATCGAGATCTGGGCAGTACTAATTTCTCTTCAGCGGTGCCGGATCGACTACCGGTATATCGAGGTGTTGAAGTGTTTATACACATCAGCCACCATGACGGTCAGAGTACACAACACAGCAACGAACTCAGTGTCAGGCAAGGGGACGTCATATCCCCAAAACTCTTCAACACTGCGTTCGAAGACATGTTCAAGCTGATGGATTGGGCGTGGTATTATAGAGTCATAATCTTTGCTTACTTTATGGTCATAATTATTGATTTTGTAGTGTTATAACGACAGTTTGGAGATGTCTATATGTACCTAATAAAATTATGATATTATTATAGTTTCAAGTCATTCATCCTTATCTATATTATGATACTTCTACAGAAGGATCTACCGTACGATTCCGTTTTGAAACTGTTTGAACGGAAGCGGAAACTCAAAATAAAATGCATCCCAGCCACAGCACCTAGCGATTGACCTGAGCTCCCGGACTTTGGTTGCTTTGATTCGTATAAGGATTGGAAGAATTAATAACTTGAAGGTCAAATACTTTTCAACTTTTTCAGTTCCTTCTGCATGGCGCTGCATTTATTTAATTTTTAATCATAGCATTAGATTTAAGCATATTGTTGTATCTGTTACAGTGCCCTGTGAGCAAAATAAATGTTTTTCTTTCTTTCTTTCAAATATAAATGCATTAAATTTTTTGTAACTTGCCTTGCTAAGTACCATAGTCTTACTTGAGTCAGCCGCCAAGTCAATCGTTGTGTTCCGGCCCGATGCTTGAGAGCCAGTTCTTTATTTATTTTTTCTCTGCGTTCTTAGTAGGCAACGCATCGGTGATCTTAATGATAAATAACCTTTGGTGTTGCTTATGTCCTTGGGCAACGATAGCCACTTACCATCAGATCAGTAGCTCGAGCACGAATATTTGCGAGAAAGTATTCGTATGGTTAACGTAAGCAATTTGTCAAATTTGTATGGCATTTTAGTACCATTTACGCACGATAGGGACGCTTTTGAAAAAATGCCATACAAATTGCTTACGTTAACCATACGAATACTTTCTCGCAAATATTCGTGCTCGAGCTACTGATGGATCGTCAGCACGTTTGTCGGCTCGTTACACAAAAAACCATAGAAATAAATAAGTACCTACATACAATAAAATTTTTATTTGGAAGAGATATTTAAGGCTCCAGAAAATTGATGCAAAGGCAAATTGATGCAATAAATGCATGAATTAATTTTTCATACTGAATATTAAGTAATTTTTTTAAATATTTTTTCTGTCATATTCCAGGAGAGAAAAATTTACAGGTACCAATAGACAATGATGAATTCTTGATGAAATTTTTGCGGCCTTCCAAGTTTTATGCTGAAAGTGCATTTAAACGTGTAAGTTACCTTTATTAAAACCTCACGGCCGCGATTTAAGTAACCGTTAAGTGAGTGAGTGACGCTGGGTGAGGCAGTTTAACAAGCAAATGGCTTCTTCTTGGTCATTATCGCCCAAGGTTTTCTTAGACGTGTCTTAGACTTAGAGCGTGACGGGGCGTGTTATATTCACGTCGCGTGTTGGACGCGTGCTCTTGGCGTGCGAATCATGCATTATTCAAATTGATGACCCTGTAGCACAGTTGTGGACCCTGCATGCTAAGTGAGAGGTCCTGAGTTCAATTCCCAGCCAGGGCAGGCATAAATGTAACAGTAATGATTGGGAATCTTAGTGCAATTGATACAAAATGTGTGAACTTGTATTTTATTATTCAAATTCAAATCATGCTGAAATGTTAAATAACATTGTGGATATTCTGTGTTACTGTTGTGGTAAGGTGATGATTGTGTTTACAGGTCCAAGCTTATTACAAATTCAGGGTGCAACACGAAGAGTATTGCAGGGATCTAATGCCGAGTGCCGTTCGCCCGGCGTTCGACCACTCCGTCATCTCGATACTTTCACCGCGGGATCAACATGGACGTCGGATCATGGTCGTTGAATCTGGAGGTAATTCCATATTGTCATCTAAAAATTCTAAAAAGGTAACAATAACAACGTATTTATACCCGACTTTAGGAAAATAAATTGTGGCTGAACAAAATATTTTTTAACGCACCACTCAAAATTACCTAAGGTTACTAATTCATTTAATGCCGGATCGCCACTACAAGGGTCCTGGGTTCAATTCCCAGCGAGGTGGAAATTTGACGAGTTTGAATTTCTGTTCTCGGTCTGGTTGTAAATGTCCTTGTCTTTGTGTGTTGTCTATGGCACCCACGACACAGGGAATTGTAGTGTGATGCTATGAGTGTGAAGCGTTATTTAACAACTTTTAAAATTACAGAACTTTGGAACCATCGGGAAGTGCCGCTCAAAGAAGTATTCAGAGGCATGCAGCTATGCCTGGAATCCGCCATGGCTGAGCCGGCCACTCAAGTCCACGGGGTCATAGTCATACTGGACACGAAGGGGCTTTCCTTCTCACAAATCATGCAGTTCACGCCGATGTTCGCTAAGATGGTTGTTGATTGGATTCAGGCAAGTAACGTATAAGGGTGAATTTCCCAAGTGCATTTTTGAGACGGCGAGGTTGAAAATTAATGTGTGGATGTAAACTACAATTATGTATAATTTTATATAGGTAGTTTAAATAGTGATCTACATGATAGCAGAGTATTCAGATGTATTAAATACATAGATTCTTAATAAAAAATATCTAAGACCTAAAATCTAATTCCAGTGTACTGTCCGACCTCCATTTATTTACATATTTTATAAATTAAATTTTTTTTGGTAAATAAATTTTATTAAAAAGGAATATTTTTTAGAAGTACATTAAATAACACAACTAATATATATTTACGGAGTAATTTAAGATAGTGCAACAGCTCTTAAAACATCTTTTAAAAATGTCCTACAAAAAAAAGCAATACCGGTGGCGCATTTTGTACACTTCATATCTTGTTACGAAACGATTTGGAAGACACCTTACTGGCTCTCCCCGCACCGTTCAGTTGTGCTCTTGCAAATTGCGTATTAGGATGACCGACTGGCTGCGTAATTTTCCTGCCAATCACGTAAGTAGTCACTGCGGTGGCGCAGGAATACAAAATCATCCAATTCCGATGTCATGTATATTAGTAAAACTACAAGGCAGATTATCAAGAAATTTTATGGAGGCTTCCATTAAAGGTTTTCGGCCATAATTGTGAAATAAAAGTTAACCTGAGAATAACGGTGTTCTTTAAAATTCAAGTTTTGACTCTAATTCTAAGTCCGGTGGCCTAATCTCGGTGGTTCCGGTGGCAAATCAAAGCTCATAAGGACGTGTATAGACCAGTGCCGATAATATTTAAAACGAAAAAAAATAATCGTAGGATGAAACCCATTGCAAAAGGAAGAGAATATAACGAAAATTAACGGAAAAAAATTTACGGGTGATCTGAGCTCCGGAAGTGGGGGAGGGCGGGGTTTAAGGGTAAAAAATAGTTTATCTCAATTTCCGGCAAAACTACAAGTCCTGTAGAAAAAAGTTAAATAGCAATGTTGTAAGTAATAAAAAGATCTACAACTTTTTTATTTACACTTTTTTTACGTAACCTCAAAATTTATGTGAAAAATTCAAATAACCAAGTTTTTGGTTTTTTATTTTTATCTTTTACAAAAAAAAAATTTTTTCACGAAATTTGGTGAAAATGAAACTACAACTATTATCGCAAAAAAAATTCGAATTCGAGTTTTAAGTTTTTTTTTGTCATTCATTGTGTACAATTTTGAGCTATTTATCAAAATTTACACTTTAATTAATCGAAAAACGTAAGATTTCATGTTACTTTGTTAGACAAAACAATTACAAAAACATAAGGATTGCAAAAAACATGCGAAAATAGTTGTCGTTTCATTGCATTTTCGGAGAACATTTACCGTAGTAATTTATAGTTAGTAGTTAGTAGTAGTAGTAGTCGTTAGTAGTTTATAGTTTTTTTTATATACCATTAGAAAGTAGAGATTCCAACGAACAAAAATCTCACTGATTTAAAAAAAATTGATATTTTGACGTGAGAATTTTCGATTGAAAATTAGGTTGCTTTTTCGATGTTAAATCAAAATAAGGTGAAAAAAGAAATATTTTAAATCAAAAATATTACAGTATGTTAAGGACATACAACGGTAAGTTTTCACTAAACTTCTTGATTTTTTTTTTTGTAAAAGATAAAAATAAAAACTTGGTTATTTGAATTTTTCACATAAATGACTTGTAGTTTTGCTGGAAATCGAGATAAGCCGTTTTTTACCCTTAAACCCCCCATCCCCCCTCCCGACCTTAGATCGCCCGTAAATTATTTTTCCTTTAATTTTTGTCCTCTTCTTTTTGCAATGGGTTTCATCGTACCTACTATATATATTTTTTCACTTTTTACCGTTTTTGAAGCTATCGGCACTGGTCTAATAGGCCACAGAAACACAAGCGTGTCTAATCACCGCTAAAAAGAGTCCGTTCATCTAGACTCCTACTCTTCAAAATGTATTTTTAAAGTATTCGATGATCCTGCCTTTATTATTCCTCATTGGCATAATCAATTTCGGTGGATTAGATTATAATTCCAGTGGTCCTAATTTTGGTGGCATTTGATAATGTAATTTGAAAATATCTCCGGAACTAAAAATTTTTTTTTCGATCTCTACTATGTGACTAATTATTATTACTATTTACATATTATTTATGTCAAATAAAATGTATTAGAAACAGCAGGTTTAAATTTAATCAATTTCGGTGGCTCGGATTTTAATTCCGGTGGTCCTTTAATAATTTCGGTGGCATTTGATAATTTCAAATGGAAATATCTCATGAATTAATAATTTGTTTTCGATCTCTAGTATATGATTAAGTAGTACTAATATTTACCTATTATTTAAGCCAAATTTTTTTATCAAAAACAGCAAATTTAAATTCGCCACTGTAATTAGGCAAAATCCGTGTTTGTTGAAATTGACCCATAATTACGTTGACACACAGTTAGGCGCTCCACACACTGAAGACGCGTCCCGCCGCGGTGCGCAGAGCGACGGATAACACAACTGCGCGCGGGGCAATTTCCCGCGCGGTGCCGCGTCGGCAGTGTGTTGTGCTAGGCGTGATTTCTATATAAATTGACATAATTGCATACAATGGTAAAATCTGCCATCCCACGCACCGCGACGGGGCGCGGTGCAGTGGGTGGAGCGCCTTACAGGTACACCTCACCGCACACTAGGATTCCCTATTGCTGGCTAGGAGATACATACAAAATGATACATCATTGACTCGAAAGCAAAAATCTTTCGCATGTCTCCCCGGCTGGAAACCAAACCCGGAATCTCTCGCAGCGCGGACAGGACCACTCATTCACTACTAACTGGGCAATGGGTTACGCAACATCGATCAGACCTTATATTTCCCAACGGCTTCAATCCTGATAGGGGGTCTAGGATTAAAGCTAATAATTTAGCCTTATCTGTTGCTTAGAAGGATATAAAACGCGCAGTAGTAATTATCTTGGACTCTTGATGATTTGAGCCTCTAAGTTCTAACACTTACAGTATAATCTTTATTTTTCAGGATTGTATTCCTATTCGCTTAAAAGGAGTTCATGTAGTTAGCCAGCCGTTTATTTTCAACATGCTGTTTGCGATTTTCAAACCATTCTTGCGTGAGAAGTTGCGTTCCCGAATCTTTTTCCATGGCTCTAACCGGCAGTCCCTGCTGAACCATGTGGCCCCTGCGGCCTTGAGGAAGCGTCATGGAGGCCTGCTTCCCGACCCTGAGGTTCCGGGTCCAGTGCTTTGGAAGATGCTTCACTATTATGAAGACAGTTTTAAATGTAAGACAACAATCATATTTCAAATTTAATTAAATGACGTAGGATGGTAGTAGGTATTGGTAGTAGCTTCTGGAATTTTAGTGTGATATGTTTGATTTGAGGTTTACGGGTCAATATCGAAGATGATAATAATATATCGCTGCTTTGATCGGATAATGACACATTACCAGATGTGTCGATTTTAAGTTAAGGATACAGTTGAACGTAAAATGACCTCTATTATATTGTAGCAAAAGATCATATTTCTATACGCATAACTGGTGACGTGGCGCAGTCAGTGGTCAGTGTGTGATCATTAAAAGCTATGAGTCTTTAAACTTTTTTGGTTTTTTTAAACGGCTCTCCTGAAAAATCAAACTTTTTCTGTTGTGTCATTGTCCGATCAAAGCAGCGATATGTTAATTATCATAAATCTTGCAATCTTCAATGCTTTCAAATCCACGCTGAACTATATCTAAGCGGTCCTTACCTTGTTTGTGATTAACATTCATGGAAATTAAAACTGGTTAACATCACAACATGCAAAAAATATCTGACCTCAGTTTTCAATAAATATTTTATATAAAACAAACATTATACAACAAACATGTTTTTTTACAATATCACCTTGAAGTTATTCAATGCTAAACAATACAACACAGCCTTGTCGTATTTTATATGTAAATTGATTCAACGTATTTATGAACTGATATTTAAATATTAGTGTCCTACTTTTCTCATAGGTATAGAATAGAATAGAATACTCTTTATTGTACACACCAAATAGGTGTGACCACATTAGAACATAATATAAATAAAATATAGTACAAAAGGCGGTGTTATTTCTATATGTATAGCGATCTCTTCCAGACAACCTAATGTGTATGCCAGGATGGATCTTATGTGTAATGAGTATGTGAGGATTGTGATAATTAAAATACATTAATAAAATCAGTACACGGCACATTATTTCGTCAATATTCACATGGACTTATGGTATTGAAGTTAATCAAAATGTCTCACTAGAAGTACCTAAGTTAATACGTAATATGTAGGTACATTAATTTATAATTATTTTAGTATTGCTAAAAAAAATCTGGAAAAGGCAGTTGAAGCAAAACTATCGTATCGTTAGATATTCAATTGTTTTTTATTTCTGCGTAATTTTTCCGAGTGAATGAATGCAATTATTATTTAAAAGTAGTTCGTTGATCAATCAGAATTTATGTCTAGTTTGTTCTTAATCAATTTTAGTGTGTTAAACATGTAATATTATGCAACCTTGCATGCTTATTCCACAGTACTCAAATCATGGAAATGGAGTAGGTGTTTTATTTGAATATCATTGGTAGGTAAACATAAATCATTTGGATTTATGTATTAAACACACAGACATGTATGAATTAAACGCCATAATTATGTAAAATGTTATAAATAACATAATGTGTTAAGCAGGCGTTTTATGTTTTCAGTGGCGAACTCATATGGCTACAATAAGAAGAACAACACGTAGAAGAAAACGCGGCGTTTTCGTAAGAAGCATTAAACATGACATTAGAAGTACAATGAACTAGTTTATTTGTAATTAAACTAGTTTACTAATTTTAATTGTAATTAGTGAATTTAGCGACAGCTGTCTCAGGCTTATGGTGTAAGAAAAAATTTAAGTATTTCTGAAATACATGGGAAATTAGCTTATTCTTTGTAGTAAAATATAAATAACAGATTCGTTAGATAGTTAATACTCGTATTGGTAAGAATTTATAATATTAGGTATTAGAAAGCCTTTGCACTCATGCAGTTTACAGATTACACTGAGAAAATGCTGAAAACTAAATTTTGTATACTATAATATTATGTGTTTCAAATATATTTAGTACTTACCTAATGTACAAAGTAACCCTTTGATAATATTTGATCGCAGCAGAAAGGGAGTGAAATTAAACCTCTGCTACGTTACAAATATATAGTTTAATCTTTTTCTATAAAATATAATATCTCTACTTCTTTATACATGCATCATGTTCCAGAAATCACATTATTAATTAAATAGGATAAAATTTATTTACACAGTAGAAATGCGATTGCTTACAATAAACACATATTATTGTTATAAATAATTCGTTGGCTATAAAGGTTATTCGACACAAAGCAGTTTCACTGTTTGGCATTGAAATCAATGATATCTAAAATTTAATTTACGAGATAAATTGATTCAGTTAAGTTTTTCAGCGAATAATCATTTTTACATGTTTTACTATAGTTATTTAGACATTGATAATAAATTTTTATAGTAGATATTATTAAAATTTATAACATTCAAATAAAGGAATTAATATTATTATGGAGTGACTGCAGTCTACATTTTGTAAAAAAAAAAAACAAAAATTCATGGAATCTGTGAGTTCGATTACAGACATTATCGAATTCTATAATCTTAATAATGTAAACTTCTGTTATTCCGAGAGCCCAGGGCCACCAGACCTTACTTATTTTCTAACTTAGTGGTTTGCTGTAGGCGTCATAGTTTTTAACATTTTTGACGTCTGGCAATAAATACTGCCCGTAGAATGTATCTGGGAATATCAATTTCAAATTGTTTACAATATTCCCTACAACATGTAAGAATCAGTCGTCAGACTGTAAGAAAATGAGTCCAGATTTTTCGTACATCTGGCAACTGATTCCTGACAAGTAGCCCATGGCTTAATTTTACTGATAGTTATACGTTCACTGCACATACTAATACTACTCTATTGTACATATTTTGTCCGTTAGAAAATTAGTTAGGTCTGGTGGCCCTGGGCTCTTGAACTATACATATGTGTACTCAAGGGAATCTGTGGCTAAAGCTAAACCTAAAATTACTTTTAATAAACATTTAAAGTTACATTCCATTCCACACTTAAGCTATTCCCTTAATCTAGAAACCGTACCCAGAGCTGTCACATACAGGTAAAATATGTTATGTATGTGCCTTGTATTTGTATATGTACATTTCATGTATCAAACAGATTCAAAAAATTAAAACAGAAATAAAAATTGTTGTAATTTTTATGATATACGATAACTTAGATTACTTATGTTTGCTTAGCAATTATAATAAGTTTGCTTAGCAATTATATTAAATTTGGCAAGCAATTACATTTAGTTTGCTTAGCAATTTTGATATTTTACTTGATTACGCAAAATGAAGAAATAGTACCACGGTATTATTTCTTCATTTTTCATTGAAGAAAACACGTTTTCTTCAATGAGCATCTATATGCTCTATAGCGTACTCAGACTTTACTCAGACTTAAAATTATCTGGAAAAAATGGTGCCTTAATTTAGCCGTTTTATAAATTTCAAATTTTTCTTATTATCAAATATCCCAATAAAAATAATGGTCCCAAATCAATCTTAGCGTTAGTTATATTATAGGACTTCTTCATTTTTTCGTATAAACAAAGCCGCCATGACTGTTTTCTGAGTAAAGTTGAAGTGTACAGTTTATAGATCTCACGCTAAGTCCTAAATCGTTAGCTATCTCGCCCATAATTCTGCATTTGGATCTAACACCACAGCTTATGGGTGACTCTTTGTTCCTTATTTGACATCTCTGAGAGGATCTTACGTACTTAATTCTTAACGAAATATTAAAGGCTAAGTATATCACATTATGTCTTGAACTGGTTACCAGGCGCTTACACCTTCTTGTAGCCGTAGGAATTGATCACTGGAACAAAACAAAATATTATTGGTTTCTAATTTTATCAATAGTACATTTTAAAATGCTTCATCTACCTATTACCTATAGATAGCATTAATTTCTTTTAAATAACAAAAGATAACAGTTGGTAAGCTATTTCGGAAGAATAGCTTACCAACTGTTATATTACGAAAACGAACGAGACCGACGGCATTACGTGCCCTCCCAGCTAGGCCAGCTGGCAAGACTGAAATATCTGGACAAAACTTGAAAGAATCGGGATTTGTCGGGACATTTTGTATTTTGTTGGGCCTTGTACTTGTATTTTGTCGGGACTTGTCTGGGCATCATGTGAAATGTCGGGACAATCCAGACGAATCCCGACCATCTGGCAACCCTACTCCCAGCACGGAAGCACTCGAGATTTTTTTGGTCATTAGAAGGCACCCATTCAAGTACCGACCGTGCCCACTGTTGCTTAACTCGGTCGATCACGTCGGATCTTCAGAAGCTGATGGGCTATGAGCTCTAAATGAATTTCGAAAGAAAACTAAACTGTGACTGCTGTATTTAAAATCTACTGAGGCTATTAATCGATGATACTGACTATTGAATTCTTCGTTGCACAGCAACAGTAGCTCTAACCACTGCGTTCCACTGACTCTGGGCAATGAGAGAGTTCCTCCGTAGCAGTCAGGGAGACATTTGGGGTTGACGTGTTTGTAGAGCAGTTCTCTGTCATTGCCCATGAACACTATTCTGGAACGCAATTTGTCTTTCAAGAAGGGCTTGAATAGCTGGAACACCATGTTGAATATGTATGGTTGGTTCACGATGTAGAATCCTTTTACACGGAGTGGTATGCTGTCCTGTAAAAAATAAGGTAGCTTTTAGTTTAACAACTCCTGCAATTGACGAGATAAAACATTGACAAGTACAGGAAGCACTCTTGACTCTTGTATCATTTTTTGATCGTGTAGTCATGTAATACATGCGTTCAAAGAAAGAAAATACCTCACAATAAAACCGGGCAAGTGCGTGTCAGGCCACGCGCCATGAAGGGTTCCGAAGTAGTAAGTTTATCGACTATTACTCATTAACTACTTATGCTAACATAACCGTGATAGTTTTCTTTTTAAATTCATCATTATTATAACCTATTTTTGAGATTTTTTCACTTGTCCATCTCCAACAGTTTAGCCGGCTGGGGGGCCCCATAACATAATAATTTAAAATTAGCATTTTAAAGCCAAATATTTGGCAAACGGACCCCTAATTCCAAAAATGGTCTTTGAACCCATGATATTTTTTAAATACCTTTTCAAAAATATAGGGTACCGCACAATATAGGGTACGCGACGAATAAAAAATTCATCTACATGTTACCTGTAGGGGAGGTACCCTGAAAAAATTTTTTTTCCATATTTTATTCTACGATTTTGGTGTTTTAATAAGTATGTACATCCATTCCTAATTACAGCTTCCTAGCACTAAGATACTTCTATGAAAGCTGGTTACAAAACATACCTGCAGCCAGTCTATGATCCTCTTGGCGAAGGTTGGGGTGAACTGCCACACCTGCTGCATGGAGAGACCGTCCATGTCCAGGATCACTACGGCTCCGCATATCTGCGTCTCAGGCTCCAATATAGCGGCTTCCAGGAACAGTACGCAGCCTTTGAAGACCTCGTCCAAACTGCATTTGTTGTGTTTCCAGTGTTCTGGAAGTGATAATTTAGATCAACGTTATACTACAACGGTAAAATCCTCGATGGAAAGACATCCTAAACTATCATGATCTACGCGAATATACATAGGTAACAATTTTTTAGGACAATACGAAACCTTGAGTCAGAGGAAATAAACAATTATTTTAATGCTTAACTGGTAATGACCGTTCTGTTTTTGCCTAATCAGTGATGTTCAAGGTTAGAATGACGTGTAATAAAACTAGCCTTGGATTTTTCAGATGTGTTCGAATGTTATTTGGCCTAGCCCTTATACAGATTTTTTGGTTAATGTCGCAGGATGTCGTTCTTATCTTCATTCGTCGTCTTTCTTTCATCTCATTCTCTTTCACATTAATTTAATCATTTAAAACTTGTGCACCAAACTGAAGCGTGTCCATAGCAAACTAGGATACTTTTAGCGCTCGTTCCAGAATGATGCGGTTGTGGGTAGTAGGGGCATCTTAAAGAGTAGTCAAAATTACGAACGACGGGACGAGCGGACAATGACGGAAGTTAGGTGCTCATGGTGGGAAGGTGGTAATGGTTGCTCAAATGTCAATAGTTGATGAATTTATAAACCTAAATATAATAGGGTGAATTTCCCAAGTGCATTTTTGAGACGGCGAGGTTGAAAATTAATGTATGGAGGTAAACTACAATTATGCATAATTTTATATAGGTAGTTTAAATAGTGATCTACATGATAGCAAAGTATTCAGATGTATTTAATACATAGATTCTTAATAAAAAAATATCTAAGACCTAAAATCTAATTCCGGTGTACTGTCCGACCTCCATTTATTTACATATTTTATATTTTTAATTTTTTTTGGTAAATAAATTTTATTAAAAAGGAATGTTTTTTAGAAATACATTAAATAACACAACTAATATATATTTACGGAGTAATTTAACATAGTGCAACAGCTCTTAAAACATCTTTTAAAAATGTCCTACAAAAAAAAGCAATACCGGTGGCGCATTTTGTATACTTCATATCTTGTTACGAAACGATTTGGAAGACACCTTACTGGCTCTCCCCGCACCGTTCAGTTGTGCTCTTGCAAACTGCGTATTAGGATGACCGACTGGCTTCGTAATTTTCCTGTCAAACACGTAAGTACTCACTGCGGTGGCGCAGGAATACAAAATCATCCAATTCCGATGTCATGTATATTAGTAAAACTACAAAGCAGATTATCAAGAAATTTTATGGAGGCTTCCATTAAAGGTTTTCAGCCATAACTGTGAAATAAAAGTTAACCAGAGAATAACGGTGTTCTTTAAAATTCACGTTTTGACTCTAATTCTAAGTCCGGTGGCCTAATCTCGGTGGCTCCGGTGGCAAATCAAAGCGCATAGGGACGTGTATAGACCAGTGCCGATAATTTTTGAAACGAAAAAAAAATAATCGTAGGATGAAACCCATTGCAAGAGGAAGAGAATATAACGAAAATTAAAGGAAAAATAATTTACGGGCGATCTAAGCTCGGCAAGTGGGGGAGGGGGGGTTTAAGGGTATAGTTATATATAAATAGTTTTTCTCAATTTCCGGCAAAACTACAAGTCCTGTAGAAAAAAGTTAAATAGCAATGTTGTAAGTAGTAAAAAGATCTACAACTTTTTTATTTACACTTTTTTACATAACCTCAAAATTTATGTGAAAAATTCAAATAACCAAGTTTTTGGTTTTTTATTTTTGTTTTAGAAAAAAAAAATTTTTTTCACGTTTGGTGAAAATTAAACGACAACTATTTTTGCAAAAAAATTTCGGATTCGAGTTTTAATTTTTTTTTTGTCATTCATTGTGTACAATTCTGAGCTATTTACTAAAATTTACACTTTAATTAATCGAGAAATGTAAGATTTCATGTTACTTTGTTAGACAAAACAATTACAAAAACATAAAGATTGCAAAAAACATGCGAAAATAGTTGTCGTTTCATTGCCTTTTCGGAGAACATTTACCATAGTAATTTATAGTTAGTAGTTAGTAGTAGTAGTAGTTAGTAGTTTATAGTTTTTTTATATACCATTAGAAAGTAGAGATTCCAACGAATAAAAATCTCACCGATTTAAAAAAAATAGATATTTTGACGTGAGAATTTTCGATTGAAAATTAGGTTGCTGTTTCGATATTAAGTCAAAACAAGGTGAAAAAAGAAATATTTTAAATCAAAAAAATTACAGTATTTTAAGGACATACAACGGTAAGTTTTCACTAAATGTCGTGAAAAAATTTTTTTTTGTAAAAGATAAAAATAAAAAACCAAAAACTTGGTTATTTGAATTTTTCACATAAATTTTGAGGTTATGTAAAAAAGTGTAAATACAAAAGTTGTAGATCTTCAACTTTGCCATTTTACTTTTTTCCATAGGACTTGTAGTTTTGCTGGAAATCGAGATAAACAGTTTTTTACCCTTAAACCCCCCATCCCCCCTCCCGACCTTAGATCGCCCGTAAATTATTTTTCCTTTAATTTTTGGTATATCCTCTTCTTTTTGCAATGGGTTTCATCCTACTATATATTTTTTATCACTTTTTACCGTTTTTGAAGCTATCGGCACTGGTCTAATAGGCCACAGAAACTCAAGCTTGTCTAATCATCGCTAAAAAGAGTCCGTTTATCTAGACTCCTACTCTTCAAAATGTATCTTTATAGAGTTTAAAGTATTAGATGATCTTGCCTTTATTATTCCTCATTGGCATAATCAATTTCGGTGGATTAGATTCTAATTCCAGTGGTCCTAATTTTGGTGGCATTTGATAATGTAATTTGAGAATATCTCCGGAACTAATAAAAAAAAATTCGATCTCTACTATGTGACTAATTATTATTACTATTTACATATTATTTATGCCAAATAAAATGTATTAGAAACAGCAGGTTTAAATTTAATCAATTTCGGTGGCTCGGATTTTAATTCCGGTGGTCCTTTAATAATTTCGGTGGCATTTGATAATTTCAAATGGAAATATCTCATGAACTAATAATTTTTTTTCGATCTCTAGTATATGATTAAGTAGTACTAATATTTACCTATTATTTAAGCCAAAAAAATTTATCAGAAACAGCAAATTTAAATTCGCCACTGTAATTAGGCAAAATTCGTGTTTGTTGAAATTGACCCAATACCTTCTTTCAGCGTTCTAATTCCGTATTACTTGAAAATACTGTTCAATGGAAAAGTTTAAAAAGGTCATCAAACTTGGACATTAGTTACGCTGGGTGCTGTACGAAGTTTTTTGCTTACTTATTAGTAGAATATTATGTTCAATAATCAGTTGGCAAAGATTATAAGTAAGTATAGAAAATTTAAAAAGTTAAGTATACGAGTCACGATGTGGTTAACCACATGAGGACAACGTTTGGAACCAAATATGGAAAAGTTTATAGTATAAACTTTATACTGTTATAATTTCTATTTTACAACTATGCTGTAGTTCGGTTATTAAAGATTTTGGTGCCCACACGAATAACTGTAAGGCTGTGTTCCCAGTAGGCAAACTGTTAGCGGCCGACTGAGTTTGCGGCGTATCGGTTTAATACGCCCTTCCTTATATAATTATATATTCCACAGTTTGCTAGTTTTGCGCTCACTATACGCAGTTTGCAGCGTTACGCGCGCCGACTGTCTCAGTAGTCAGCCGTAACAGTTTGCCTACTGGGAACACAGCCTAAATGCCAATAATAAATATTCTGAGGTCAGAAAAATATTTTCGAGAATATTAACTTGACGATCAATCAACACAAACTGGTTTCCTATAGACACCTACAGGTCATAAAACGAACAAAAAGCGAACGGAATGTGCTAAAGGGGCAACAGGAAAAGTTAGCAGAAAATAGGACAAAGGAACGAGTTTCAGAATATTCTTTACTTAAAGTTCAAGAGTAAGTAAACAGCGAAGCTTCATTTCACCTTGTACGGAACATTACCGGGTACGATTCCACACGTCAGAAAATTGAATTTCTTTTGAAGTGAAACTAAAAAAAATCCTTTCATGCTTCATGATAGCCAGTATCTTTATCTTGATATAAAATAAAACGGACCAATAAAATTATCGCTGAACATTTTATTGTAATATTTGAGGTGTTCTATCAAATTCCTTATGGATCCCATAATTAGAACTGAATTTTCATAAACATGGAAACAATCTGAATCCTTTCAAACAAAAATCGATTTTGAAAATCGGTTCACAAAATCCAGACTTCTGAGGTAACAAACACAAAAAGTACAACCTCTCTCTTTGAAACCGTTTAAAACCGAAAGCGACTTACTGCCCAGTTCAAGGATGAGTACCCGCCTGCCCAACTGGTCACGGTTCGGTAGCACCGCCAGGATGTTCTGGTTGAACACGTTCTGCTCCCGGCTGGGCACCAGGCCATCGTACAACTGATGGTGCTTTACCTTGAAGTTGTAGTACCGTTGTATCTGCAATTTTAATGGTTACGCCATAGTAAGTCTTAGTTAACTTCTGTGCTTTCTTATAATTCCATTATAGTTCAGTCATTATAGGTTTCTTCTGCGGAAAAAATCCTAGTGAGTTGAATTTTAGTATACACCTTTATTACGGTGATTTTATAACAATTTGAAAAATCAACACTAATATCGTCCTGGCAGATTATAAAAATCGCTCATTATGAAAATTGTTCAAGAGCATCAAACTCACACAGTTCACCAGGATTTTTTCCATAGATTGGGGTTTAGAAAAGCTACAATGACTGGAACATTAGGCTGCCAATGAATTGGCGATATCTTTGTTATTATGGCAGGGGCGGATGACTAATGACCATGGGTTGTTTGATTGCTTGTTTCTCGGCTATTGACTTGAAGCGATGACGCAAGACTACGTCATTCTGTCTCGAAAACTTTCCCAGAATATTTTATTTCTTGTCTCTCTAACAGTAGTTGTTCGTAATATATTCGTCTATCACATTTATTAATTAACTTTTACCATTCGCCTTAATAGTTTCTTGGAAAATATACATACTCAATCATAAGATCAAGAATCATAAGATTTTTGCATAAAGATGACTCTTTTGTTATGATCCGATTTGTTGTTATTGCAACTATAATTGTGTACAAATAATGAGTACGTTTATTATATGTATAATGTTAACATTTTAAACTGGTAAATAATAAATTGTATGTACCTTCTTAAAGGCATAAACGTGGTTATCGTTTGTTTAGGCTTCAAAGTGCTTCGCAAATACTGCCTTGGGATTTTACGACGGATACGCCCGGTCATTCAAATCTTTGTTGTATTTTCATACAGCTTATATAAATGTAAATATAAACTCATTTAGTGGAAGCCGCCAAAAAGAGTTCATGCAGGTCATTGCAGGTATAAAAGAAACGAAAACAAACAAGCTTTCGGGAACTTTTGTAACATATTTCATGATTGAATAATTTGTGCTAGGCTTCGGGTAGCTAGATTTGTCTTTTCTCTTCTTTCTTGTCTAGCAACCCGCATATGTTTGTAGTCCATGTGTGTGATGTGTGATGTCAATGGGTGACGGTGACTACTCACCACGGTGTTTTATTTGTCTGCTAATTTCATAAATTTAAAAGATTGCTACGACAAATTGCAGATACTAATTCTGTTATCTATACTTCTATACTAATAATATTAGTAATATTATTATAAAGAGGAAAGATTTGATTGTTTGCATTAAATAGGCTCCGAAACTACTGAACCGATTTGAAAAAAATTTTCACTTTTGGGAAGCTACACTATCCCCGGGTGACATAGGCTATATTATATTTTCAAAAAATTAGAGATCCTTAATAAAATTCCAATAATGTAACACAAAGTGTAAAAAATAAGAAAACCGAAGCAAAGCGAGGGCGGTTACTAGTTTAATATAAAAAAAAAACAACTTACTAATTCATATGCGCTGTCAGGGTAGAACTTACAGGGTCGGAGGAATCTGATAAGCCATGCGTCACTGTGCAAAGGAACATGAAGAGTTTTGTCCTCTGAAAATAAAAGTCGGATTTTAATAAATATGTGGGTACCTATTTGATCAATATGGATATGGATAATGGTTTTTTTTAAAGATGTACAACTTTAAAAAAATGCTTTCTTTCGGCTTTCTTGTCCTTCATGACAAATCAACAAACAAACAAAGTGTATCAGTGATATACGAATAAAAAAGATAGAGAATTCCTTAAGCATTAAGTTCGCTATTTTTTTATTTAACTTTTTATTAAGGCAACAATTTATACATACTTATATTATTATATTATTATTATATTATATATTTGTACCCTATTATTTTATTGTGGTCAATAAAGATTAAATTAAATAAAGTATTTTGGATACAGACGTAGCAAGTTCCTGCTTGAGTTTAATGACTCCGAATGCTAAAATAAAATGACTACGATTATTTTTAAGTGGTCAGGGAGCACGCCCGCTACGATTTTTTGTAGTGGGCTTTGAGAAAAACTGACTTAAACGGTTGCTCATTTTCAGATTGCTTATATTGTAGGTAGGTACTAGCAACTCGCCCGGCTTCACATTATAAGTATTTGTTTACAACCGATTGCTGTTTACCTACTTACATTTTATTGTTCCTGTGATTGAACAATACAACTCAACTTGATAACGATTGCTTCAACATGCTAATGGATACTATATTTACATGTTTTTATATGTGTTTTTATGTATGTTGTTATGTGTTTTGTTTGAAAGGGAATTCCTCAATTAATTTTAATGCCTCAACTAATTTTGTTTTACAAATATGAGTAGGTATCTACTGTTTATAAAACACGACTTTGTCCAAAACTATCAGAGCCTACTTACTAAATAAAAGCCAAGTATGTGATGTATGTATGTGACTGAATCTCAGATAAATGAAAAGGTAGATAAGTCATGGCAATGAATTTGATTGAAGCCCTAAAAAACTACGCTACTTTCAAGTATCCTACACACAAATTACGCACACTACAGATAAGTAAAAACTATGCTAGATTTTACCAGCCGTACTTCATCAAAAACATAAATGTTAAATGCGAGCCAAGTTCAAAAAAAAAAAGAATTGAGATCTAAATGGGTGCCAAGTTCTGTGTAAAATCCTAAAATTTTAGTCGCAACAACACGTAATTAAAGCTTTAAATTTGACTTAGCTAGTTTCCATGTACTACAAGCTATATTATATTTGTACAATTATCTTCGTTAAATCTGTTAGGTTGATAATAATACCTATGTTATTTTTCTAAAATTTGGTTTGTTGGTAGCTAACTAATGAAAACTAGCCAAGTCAAATGTAAATGGATAAAAAAATTAAGGGTGGTATTCACGCGAAGACCTTGAAAT
This sequence comes from Thymelicus sylvestris, assembly GCA_911387775.1. Taxonomy (NCBI): domain Eukaryota; kingdom Metazoa; phylum Arthropoda; class Insecta; order Lepidoptera; family Hesperiidae; genus Thymelicus; species Thymelicus sylvestris. The sequence continues at coordinate 4,800,614 of OU426888.1, forward strand.
CCACATAATGACCAGCTGTTATCAATTTTGATTACTCATTTTTACATTACAGGCACCATAAGTGTTCCTAACAGAATCAATTAATTGAAAAATTATAATAAAACGATAAAAAAATATTAGTTTCAGATTTATTAACTCAACTATCTATCTAGATGCCTTTAAACTTTCTAGGTTACCTGGAACTGGGTTAGAATTTTGATCTATAGGTCAGTCAGTGATAAAAATGATGATTTTTGCACGTTAATATCTGAATAACCGATTGAGATGTGTTTATGTAATTTGGAGCACATACGTCGCAAATCTCAATAATATGAGCTAAAGGCAGGTTTATATGGAATAGTTTTTGGGTTAAGAGGGGGTCCAAAAGTGGCTCCAAATGGTTCGTGTAATATTACACACAGTGCTGCTCGCCAGTTCTGTTAGCTTGAACTTGGCTTGACACGCTACCACTCGTCTAGATCTCCCGGACTGTCGGACTCACACGAAAAAATGCCAGTTCAGTGCAAAAATTCTTAAAAAAATAACCGATTTCTAAAGTTCGATTTCGACTACAATTATTTGTTAATTAAAATCTACTCATATCTCGCTGAAATTTAAATGCGATTACATGACAGGTACCAAGTTTCGATTAAAAAAGAATCATCAAAATCGGTTCACCCAGTCGAAAGTTCTGAGGTAACCAACATAACAAAAAAAATACAGTGGAATTGTATACCTCCTCGGTCAAAAACAATACAACATCGAATGATTAGTCTATTTCTAACATTCTAAGGGAATTTAATTAAAATTTGGTAACGGAAAGGATTTAATGTAAAACATCTGTGTGAGTTACGTAATTATGACGGAATAAATATAATAAATAATAAAAAAACATTAGGACAAATAATTATAGGGTACGTGTAATTTGACCTAATGTTTTTTATTATTATTTATTAGGGTACGTATAATGAATAAATTAATGGTAATTATTACCATTTATTGATGGTAATAAATAGATAACAATAAATTGATTTACATAACAATTGTATACCCATCAAAAACAAAATTATAATTATTTATACGACATTTTTTATCCCAGGAAACAGTATATATTATGAATATAATATATTTGTATTTATTAGTATAACTTCATGATTGTAAACAATCTCACCTGACAGTAAGTGACGATGAATTTTAAGTGCGAGTGCACTTAGTAAAATCCGTTATTAAAAAAAGAAAAAATCTCTTGTGAAATAAGTGCAACTATTTGTTGCTTGATAATGTGACGCAAAAAGGAGCAAAAGACGCCCTCCGACTGTGATGAAATTTCGATCTAAAGCAAATAGTGGGTACCCGCTGGATTCAAAGTTTCAGATCCGGTCAAAGTGGCGCAAGTTAGGAGAGGCCTAAGTGCAGCAGTGGACTTCTAAAGGCTGATGTATGGTTGTAAGGGAAGGTGACGTAGGGATTTGGAATCCAATAGCTTACATTAAAAAATACCATTGTTAAAGGGATCCGTTACCTTTGAGTAACCTCCTGAGCTCATCGACACCGGCCTTGACAACATCGGGCGTCTCCCTCAGCTCTCGTCGGGCGATGTCCAGCACCGAGTTCGAGGGGTCTTCGATCTCAATTCGCAGTAAAAAGTCGCCGAGCTGCACAGCGGGCAACTTGTCGATGTCCGACAGCAACTGAACTGATACTGAAATTTAATATATTATTGTCATTTATAAAAACTATTTAGGCGTAATTCTTCAAGTTCTACATTGGGCAGAGAGTCTCCATTCATCCTGTCAGTAATCCAAACCAATCTTCCTCGTGTTGGATCCAGAGTATATTAGTTAATTGGTTGGATCCTGCTGAACAATAGACGAGGTAATGACATTGTTGGTAATGACATCAAGTCAGGGGCCTATTTCCATTAAAGTTGACACTATAATATGTCATACGTGACAATGATGAATGTATTTATAGACTAAAACGTAGTGATTAAGTACTCTGTGTTTATAGACGACAATTATAATTTTACTAGCTGCCCGGACAGACTTCGTTCTGTAAAAAGTTTTTTTTATTAACTCCTTCCGTGTGCCGATTGTAAGCTATCCTATCTTTCAAGTTGGATCAAACTGCACACGGTGTGCAAATTTAATTAAAATCGGTTAAGTAGTGGAGTCCATCGCGGACAAACAACGTGACACGTAATTTATATATATTAATATTTATTTTTAATACAACATTGTGCGGTCGTATTTACTCGACATTAAACTTTTTGCACGCACGTCCAGAGTGATGAGGACAGAAATGGTAAAGTGGATGGAGACTATTCCCTAAAACTTCACAGTTCACGCAGACAGAATAACGAATGGATTTTGAAGGTAGCTAGTGTTTTGTACCACAGCCACTACAGGGTAGTACCGAGGATAATCGAACATATGTACAATGTATATCCTATAAGTACCTAAGTATTTACCTAGGTATTTTCATGTGAAAAATATATCGGGTATCGGGTGATATTACACGGAAAATTTGATATTAAAAACTATTTTTGAAGGCCAAATTAACAAGTTCCTTATATCGAGATTGACATAATATGTTAATGAATGTCATATAGGTATTATTTATATTTTTATTTCACTCTGTTAGCATTTTTTATAAGACATTATACATGGTTAGACAAAAAAAAAATTATTATCATTGACAATATTTGCTGAAAAGATTTCTTATTTTATGCCTGAAGAAAAAATTAAAAGATTTTTATTTTGCTAATACCAAAGAAGATATAAAAGTACTTTGCTAATACATAAGTACTATTCTCTTCTGTGCTAATACCAAGTTTAAATATTATGTAAAATTCTCTTGGTTACCGGTGGCAATGACCTTCATGTGTCCCGACTCCTCCATCTTTGGTTTTTGATTTGACACATGAATTATTTGAGTTGCTATTATTGAGTTTTCGTAGTAAATAATTTAACTTTGTTCATTGTTTTACTTTTTACATGATGTGAAGATGTGAATTATAATCAGGTTACATGTAATTCGCTGGCTTTAGTTTATGGAAGTCAAAGGTTAGTGTTAAGGCGCGAAGTACAATTCTTTAATAACAGTTTTTCGTTCTTACTGCGGAGTCAAAAGTCATGAATGACGTTTGTACATAATCATCATTAGTTATAATGCTCAATAGTCAGTACACAGCAGGAAACAAAGTATTGTAATTATGCGTTTGTAACGATTTTAGGGTTCCGAACGTAAAATCGAAAAGTGGAACCCTTATAGGATCACTCGTGTCGTGCGTCTGGGCAACCGCCCTTTACAGCCAAAACAACAAAAATAAATAAAATAGAAAAATAACATAATAAGTAAATACTTAATCAACGTACGGAACCCTTTCCAAGCGAGTTTAACTCGCACTTGTCAAGTTTTTTTTATTAAAAACAACGTTATTATGGCGTAAATAATTACTAAACTAGCCAACCTGCACAAAAATTTTACTAGATTAACTTCAGCCCCGTAAGGTAATTCGTGTCACATGTCAAATGTAATTAATTATTCAAGGCAATATCTGTAAAATAAAAAATTAATCAGCTTTTAGTTATAAGTAATTTTTCCATCAATCTTAGCTTACGTAATTGCATCAAATTAGGCTCAAATTTTTTGTACAATGGTACCAAGATAATAAGTACAAAAAGTGACTATGCTAGTCGCAAGTCAAAGAACCTTATTCAATCTTAATCTTAATATATATAAATTACGTGTCACGTTGTTTGTCCGCGATGGACTCCTAAACTACTTAACCGATTTTAATCAAATTTGCACACCGTGTGCAGTTTGATCCAACTTGAAAGATAGGATAGCTTAAATCTCAAAAAAAAAAAAAACTTTTGACAGAACGAAGTCTGTCCGGGCAGCTAGTATAATATATAAATTACGTGTCACGTTGTTTGTCCGCGATGGACTCCTAAACTACTAAACCGATTTTAATCAAATTTGCACACCGTGTGCAGTTTGATCCAACTTGAAAGATAGGATAGCTGACATCTCAAAAAAAACTTTTGACAGAACGAAGTCTGTCTGGGCAGCTAGTACAATTATATAGTTATCATATACATTTTGAATGAAATAATAACTAATGTGTAGAAATGCATGAACGGACTACTACAACAGGAAGGCGCCTTTGTACTTTGATTTATAAAAAGCACAGATAATTAAGTAGGTACTTAAGTCCGGTTTAAACGTATTATGTAGTTAAGTAGATAATTAAATTTTAACTAAATTTTAAGTGAATAATTTTTAGAGGGCGTCCAAACGTATTAATTTAGTAAAGCTCTTTAGTTCATACAATTCTTCACGACCTACTTAATGACTTAAGCATTTCACAAAATTTTAACTAAATTTTAATTAAAAAGTGCCTGTCCAAACGTGTTACCTAATTGATAAGCCCCGCCCACCTACTTAACAGAAAATAGAAAATTTTCTAAATTACTTATTTACTTGCATACTAAATTTTAACTACTAAATTGTCCGTTTACACGTATTAACTTACTTAAAATTTTGTTAAAATTTAGTTAAATACTTAATACGTGTAAACCGAACATTACAGTTTTAAATATGTGACCGGACCATGACCGAACCATGAATTTATTCTAATTTATTTCAATATCCCCTAATAAATAAATATTCACATTAGTCATGAAAATAAATAATCGATAAGTACTTAACATAAAGTAACAATGAATAAATCTGTTGAGAAATGTTAAAATTAACAAAAATTTACGTAAAATAACTGTTAAAACTTCCAATAACTATTTAACGATAACAAAGTCAGGCGAGTTGAATCGATCGTGAGGCACTATATAATAGTTTATCTTAGCAGATTAATTTAGATCTACGAATCGTAATATCGAAACCTTCGAAATTTGATGGAATCGCTAACTTAACTCGAGGACTGTGGTCCAAAATTTTTGTCACACATAAGTAAAACACTAAAGAATTCGGAATACTTTTTTTATGTCACTAAATATTGCACTTCGCTGTATGCAGTTTAACGATAAAATGTAATAATTAAAGTTTTTCTTGAGTGGGAAATAAAAACAACTCATATAATCATTTAAAGTAGGTATGTAATTAGTTAATTTTACATTTCTGGGTTACCTCCTACCTACCGACATCACGCAATTTTTTTTTCTCAACCGCGAATTTTTTGTAGTAGGTATTAAATATTTACCTGTAATGCTACCAGACTTCAATGAATTTAGTGCTCAGATTTACTTCCTTCCATTATAATTATATTTTGAGAACGTACCTATTATACATTTACCTATTAATTAACAATCTATATTCAAATCCGGCCTCCACTGTTTTAAGATTGCAAAGGAACGAATGATTCTGCTCTATTGTCAGTTTGCTGATTCGAAAGCGCTAGTTTTGATAGAACAATAAAAAAATACTACTACTTACTAAAATAGCAAATTATTTAAGTCTTACCGAAAGGCTGCCTTACAGCAATTACAGCTACGTGAAATAACGCATGAGTCGCATGACCAATAACTGGATTTGGATACGCTGAACGCCTCAATGAGTTTGAGTAGGTACCTACGTAACTTATAGTTTTTTTGCTGGTTTCAAGTACCTACTTTAAGTTACGTTGCTTTTTACGAGGTTTCTTTTGTATATTATTCACTGTACTTAAGTGCCTGCAGAATATTTTGGGACAACATAAAACCATGTCCAAGGAATTTCTTGCTTCTACTCGTAATATCCCGATGCGAATCGATCGACTAAATTTCCTCATGGGTCATTCATTTTTTGTTTTCATCGTCTCACGTATGATCAATTAATGATCCATTATTACTTGATATACCAATACTAGTGACTCAATATCAGGATGTTTTGAACATATAAGTACTCACAGTAAATATTATGCTAAGTCACTATGACAAACTGATGACGGTAGTTTCAATTTAATTTTGAGGAAACATTAGTTATCAAAATTGTTTTCGTATATCATTTGAACATAATACGACCACAGTAAAATATATTTATACTGTGATACGAGGCAAAGATGTAAATAGCTTAGAATGTTTAATAATGACATAGAAAGTAAAATTATTGATTACTTACTTTAATATCGAATTTATTTGTTCAAGGATGGCTCTTTTTATAACCATATTGAATATTCCATAGTCAATTGCATCATGTTTATCCAAAGTTGACCTCAGATTTATGACAAAGTACTTTTTTTTTGTAAAAACAAATATGAATATTGAAATAACTAAAGTGTTTATGATATAGAATATTGGATGATAAGTACATTGATATTTCTGAAATTATATTTCAAGAATAATTATATTATGTCCATTATAGAAACTTAAGTAATAAAATAAATAAATATAATATTTGAGGAGATGGGTTGAGAAGTTTCATCTTAAATTTTTAATTTATGCACTTTCACCAGCATAACACTACCATTTACGATTGGTTAATGATGCCCAGAGCATCGACTGTGAATTGGGTTATGCCAAATAGCCACAATTTCATAATATCATAAAGAGTAACTACCATAAATTCTTTGTTGACCACCGTGGACGCAGTAATTGCTGTACAAATCCAATTTTTACTATTTTAGTAGGTAGCTGCGGGTTATTATTTCCATGTAATAAGTGTAATTTTAGTTTTTAAATTGGGACCAGTTGCACAGAATAAAACATACTATAAGTCATAGGTAGGTACCTACTAAACAACTTGGTTAAAAATAATTTGGTAATGTTTTTACAGGCAGATTTTTCACACACCTACAATTTTATTCATATTCATTTAAAAAGTGCAATTTTAAATTTGGAATAAGTTTGAATTTACAATTTTAAGAAAATCAAATTAAAGTGTAACTTAAATCAAAATTACATACCTTTACCCATGTTTATTTCAAAACTTTCTGATTTGTATTCAAAAGAAAACAGATTTAGCATAAATGCACATAAAATATTGGTTGAATCGCGCGATATCGCTACGGTGAATGCTTACGCGGACTGCGCGGATCGGTGGGTATGCGCTGCTTATAATATCAGACGATGTAAAATACCGGATCGGGAACCCACGAGTGAAGAACCTGTACAGAGAGCATCTTTTACAAGCGTATTATAAAGATGTCGATACACTGGCTTTAGCGACGTCACCCACGTGAAATATCAACACGATACTGACACAATACGATCGGTAATAGATTGGTTACATACTATCAGTTGGATGACTAATACATTCCCAAGATGTATTTTGCTGAACAAACAACGCTAGTTCGTCACGATATAAAGCAGTATTATTTTTACAGCTGAAGCAGTTCACAAGATTGATAAGTTCCGCTGTTTTAACAAGCTGGAGCAAGGTTTAACTCGAAAAATATGTAATATGTGTTTTTAAGTACTTATAGTGTGCACAATAAAGTATATTGTATTGTATTGTATTGTATGTAGTAGTAATTTTGTACACACTCACCGCAAAACAGATAAATATTTATAAGTATATTTCGACATGCTGAGTCTGCGAAATATTCAGTGAGAAGTCAATTAAAGGGTGAAAGAAACCTATGCGCATTTTATTGCAGATCAAGCTATAAACAGATGCATTGCATTTTCCTAATTATTTCATTATGCGACATTCTACTCAGAGAGTTTTTGACTGTTGCATCCGTACCTTTCCCAAGTGTAATCTAAATTTTACCAAAAAATCCGACTACAAAAATAGCCTTCGAGAAACATATTTTAAAATATGTATTTCAGAATACATCTCATCTTCATAACTGAATTATAATAAATATGGGACCAATCTGAAACTTTTTCAAACTAAGTAACTACTACTTCAAACATACTTAACATAAACTAACTAACAAATATTTCAAAAATACAATCGAATTGAGAAACTTCTCCTTTTTTAAAGTCGGCTAAAATATACGTACGGCGATGGTACACTGCACAGGTATCCTGAATATCCGGTATACTTTTTAAATTCTGAACACTATAGATAATATTTTCCTGCCAAGCTTGTCACGCTTAGTATTAAGGCTATTATGTACTACTTATTATGTCTTCTGTGATTATGATGCAATTTATTATTAGACTACTAATAATAATAAACATTTTTTGTGTTTTATTTATATAGAATTAAAATGGTGTCTTTTGTATTTTATTCCTTAACTATTGTGAACTAGGCTTCGCAACGCAGGATAGGTTAGATGGATACAGTTTCGCAGAATTTTCATGGATGCATAAAATGATGTTTATTAATGACGGCACCGTTAAAAAAATTGTGACTTCTTTTCTCTACGGTTTCTTTACTCATGTGTAAAATAAACAGTTCCTCGCATGTTTACGGATTTACACACACATATTTTTAATTTAATAATTAATTTGTAGGTATTTTTATGCATAATTAAAAATACTATGGTAAACATCTCTTTTTTTGTGTTGATGAGTTATTTATATTAGTTGTTGTTGCAGCTGGGCGAAACGGAGTAAAAAGGTTTCGACCTTCCACTGAGACAGAATTGAACCGAAAATTATCCGTTCCTCTTAATTCGTTGGCGGTGGAAGTACTTCTATGAAATTTAGTATTGCGAGTCGAACGGAGTTCATACGGAGTTCGGTCCGTTCGGAGTGGTGTAAGGAACCCCAACATAGATAGCCTTCGTTTTTATAATCGTTTTCGTTATTACTTAAATTAATTATGTATAATGAGGGTTTAGTGAGTAATCTTGGAAAAAATATAAGTTATTTAAAGCTCAAAGTTCGTCAAGTTGAAAGAAATTTTAAATGAAGGTAATTCAAAATTATTATTATTATATTAAGGGACACCAAAACAGGAGGCTATTAATAATAATAGATATATAATAAACGCTAACGCACTCATACCCCCGCAGTAAGTTTTTACCTACCTGTGTTGTGGGTGGCATGGACAACACGTAATATAACACATCACAATAACACCCATGACCCGAGTACAAATATTTATGTGTAACATAAATATCTGCCCCGGCCGGGAATTGAACCCAGGACCCCTCGCTTCGCAGGCAAGGTCACTACCAACTAAGCTGCAGGATCGACAATTAATTAAATATTATTAAAACTGCATAAGTAATTATGTAATAAAATACTTCCAAAAATAAGTATACATTTCGAAAGTGTATGTATGTATTTATGATTGTCCACCGATTTCTTCCAAACTACTAATCCGATTATAGCAATTAAGTATTTTTTATTGGGTTACAATCAATGATATTTAAAAAATATAGATACGTTATACCCTTACAAATCAAACAAAAAATCTGTTCCGAAAATAGCTAACAACACACACACGTTTATCTTTTGTTTCACTACACCAATAACATTGGTATAATACACGAAGGCATTTTAACGCTGCATGTCAAATGTTAAGCACTTCTGACAACAACAAAACCGTGCATATTGTTTTATTTATTTAGACTGTATTGACTACTAAAGCAGGGTACAATAGGCGTGATGATAGATTTTGAAATACTGTTCTATATTGTTGGGAAATATATTAGAATTATAACGTATATCATATCTTTTTACGCAAAAAAATAAGGTTTTTTATAAAATAAATACATTTCAACTTATAAGTTTAAAATTCGCAACAAAACGCTTCAAAGTTTCATGGCGTGGTTGTGACTTCAGTCCTCAGGAAAATAATAGACAAGACGTCATTATTAGTATGGTGATATTCAATTTTGTTTTAAGAAGTGTGACGCAATTCGCGCTAATTTCATCATTTCGGGTTTCATTAAATAAATACATAATTGTAGTGATTTTTACTTACTGTCATTATGCCCATTGGCGAGCTGCTTGAATGCTTAATTCATTCTCTAACAGCTAACCATCACTCATCAGGCCAAATCGATATCCACGATTTTGTATTGACAGAGTGACTGCGAGCAGAACGGTCAATTGCCTGTTCTTAGGCTCTTCATCGTCTACCTCTTTTTACATTATAATATCATTGTGTACAATTAATTCAAATAGATTTCATCAAAATCTATTTAAGATATGGAGTAAGCGTGTAACGGTTTGGCTTATTGATACGTATGTCCAATTATTTCCGTTTTTATTTAGAACTATAAATAATGAAATAAAATATTATATTTTTAGGTAGAGAGATAGAGCCCTCTGAAACTGTACTTTACTTATTTTTACTAACTCTGATTAGCGTTATTAGGATGTTTCCTTTATAGAATACACACATTACACTCTTACCACAGTCTACAACGTCTGTGTAAATACACGATACAATACAATGAAGTTTTTACAATAAATATTTTCGTTACTGGCTCGTTGAAGTCTTTTCATAAAAGATTAAAGGAGAATAAATAGGAAAGTCATTGAGTGAGCAAAAAGTTTTTTTTTTGTATTTAACCTTTATTTTATGACACATCTGTGCAGTCTATGTTTACCTGATTAGGTATTAGAAATAAAACACAAAATGGTTTTCAGTGCTACAAGTTACAACGCACTCGCGCACTTGACTGCCTTGCCGTGAATGCCTTGCGTGCGGGTAGTGCAGATACTCTTTTATTATTATGTATGTCACAACATCCAATATTTTTTTATCATTTTATTATATAGGATTATACTGGTTATTATTGTGGGTACATTTTACAGTTATCATTAAGCATAATGAATATTAATAATAAATCAATTGACGAAGATAGCTTCGTCGAATGTTTCATAAACGACTGTCATGTCAGATATTATGGAGCAGAGACAAAAAGTCTGCCCGATCTAATGCAAATCAGCTTTTTCATTCACAACATTGGTAGGTAGGTAGGCATCTAGGTACCTATGTATCTTTAGTTCCTGTTATTGAACAACCTTTAAAAACTGTGATTTGCCATCGAAGTGAACTTCACCTCGTGACATGAGCTCAGTCGCGACAGTACCACTACCTACACAGATTATTTAGGTATTATTAGTTAGCGGAAAATATTTCGTGAAGCAAAAAAAGTTAGTAGGTATACATAGCTGCCAGTGATAATGGTTTAAGAACTTTATTGTCATTACGAATTATAACACAATTCATTTAATAAGAACTTAAAAACTAAATGGATAACGTACAGTTTATGCGTAAAGAAGCGTGAGTTTGTTACATATTTTTAAAAGTATTACGTTTTTATCACGTACTAGTACTACTACATATGTATAAATGAGATAAGTAAATACCTTCTAACTATGATTTATACAGGTTTTAGACTCTAAACCTAGACCCTTGACTCCTTGAGTATACTAATAGAGCATTTACATATTTTTACACCTTGACTGGCTCGACTTTCGACTAGCGGTATCAACAGGTCAGGCTGAGTTGGATGACTGTCAGAAAGATTAATTAAAAGAGTTGAACTTGATCAACGAAGAGGAAGTTATTCATAATAATTGTTAAGTGGAAAATCCATTGCCGATGAGTAGCTATATAGCTGTAGGTAGTATACACAACTCAACAGCAAAGTCAATTAAGCTAAAAGTTGTTAACAATATAGGAGAAGATATAAAAATAGGATAGCTTACATCTCAAAATAAAAAAAAACTTTTGACAGAACGAAGTCTGTCCGGGCATCTAGTATTATATTGATTAATATTGATTATTTTTGATAAATATAAAATAAGCCATAACTTCTTAATTCTCCGCTTAGTTAGTAGCTACCTACCTATAGGTTGTTTTTATTCGAGTCTTATTTGGTTAACACTATCTACATATTTTAATTGAAATAATAATTTAAATTATAAATTTAAAGATATACTTAATTAATTGACAAAATTAGTTTTTGCAGTAATTGATTAATGTGTCTTTAAATCCGTTTCATTTTGTGTCAGCCTTATTTTTAGTGTTTACCAAATAGGTGTAGGACTTGTCTAAAAAAACGGGCAAGTGCGTGTCAGGCCACGCGCAATGTAGGGTCCGGATTGGTAAGTTTATCGACTATTACTCATTATCTACTTATGCTAATATAGACGTGATAGTTTTACTTGTAAATTCATCATAATATAACCTATTTTTGAGAAAATTTTCACTTGTACAACTCCAACCGTTTAGCTGGCAGAGGGGAGGGGAGACTTGACTCTAACTAAAATGAGCACTTTAAAGCCAAACATTTCGCAAACGGACCCCTATATTCAAAAATGGTCTTAGAGGACCCATATTATTTTTTAAAGTTTTTTTAACGCTATACGTACACTATAGTGTACATCCATCCATCCATCCATCAGCCTTTTGAGGTCCACTGCTGGACATAGGCCTCCCCTAATCTACGCCACTCAGATCGGTCCTGAGCCTTCTGAATCCAGCGGATACCCGCTGTCTTCTTCAGGTCATCGGTCCACCTGGTCGGGGGGCGTCCTGTGCTCCTTTTACCGAGGCGTGGTCTCCATTCGAGGACCTTTCTTCCCCAACGGTTATCGGTCCTTCGAACTATGTGGCCAGCCCATTGCCACTTCAGCCTGCTAATTCTCTGAGCTATGTCGGTCACCCTCGTTCGTCTACGGATTTCATCATTTCTGATTCGATCGCGTAGAGAAATACCGAGCATAGCTCGTTCCATAGCCCGCTGGGCGACTCTAAGCTTATGCATAAGGCCGATAGTGAAGCACCACGTCTCGGATCCGTATGTCATCACTGGCAACACACACTGCTCGAACACCTTCGACTTCAGGCACTGAGGTAACTTTTTGGACGACAAGATATGACGTAGTTTCCCGAACGCAGCCCATCCGAGTTGGATTCTACGAGTGACTTCTTTCTCGAAGTTGGACTTACCCATTTGGATCACTTGTCCCAGGTAAATGTACTCGTCTACAACTTCGAGAGCAGCGCCGTCAACAACAACCGGTACGGGTGTGACATGGACATTCGACATGATTTTCGTCTTGTCCATGTTCATCTTAAGACACACCCGTTGTGAGGCGCTGTTCAAGTCCCCGAGCATTGTACCAAGTTCCTCCAGGGATCCCGCCAGGATGACTATATCATCGGCATATCGCAGGTGTGTGATCTATACCTAGTGTACGCGACGAATAAAATATTCATCATCTTGGTACCTGTAGGGGAGGTGGTACCCTGAAAATATATTTTTCAATATTTTATTCTACGGTTTTGGAGTTTTAAGAAATATGTAGGTATATATCCATGCCAAATTAATATTATAATATATTAAAGCTTTCTAGCACTAAGTGCCTCGGCGCTATGCTTCGGACAGACGCGACAGTCGACAGACGGACGGACATGACGAAATTATGTATAAGGGTTCCAATTTTACTTTGGAACCATAAAAATGTACTTTTTAAAAGTTTAAAACCTTCTGACAATGAGAAGATACAATTTAATATGTATATTAAATTGTATCTTCTCATCTTCTGACAATGAGAAGATACAATTTAATATGTATATTAAATTGTATCTTCTCATTGTCAGAAGGTTTTAAACTTTTAAAAAGTACATTTTTATGGTTCCAAAGTAAAATTGGAATCCTTATACATAATTTCACATGTATTACATATTAAATAGCTTAAATACGACATCTATTAATGAATAGCTGTAATAATATTGAAGAGACGATTGTATAGGTTAGGTTTTAGTATAGCTATTCACCGCTAGATGGTGCTTCAAAGAAAAACAACAGAAAAACAGCAATTTATAAAAAAAAATATTTTGTCTTTTTCATAAATTTTGTTGATATAGATATTATTTTGTATTCTGGTAACAGAATATACAAATTATATATTCCAAGACAGAATAATTAATATCCATTACAGTTAGAAGTAATAAGCAAATACGTACTGTACATATACTAGATTAAGTAAAATTACATTTTCTGTCAATTACAATAAAATTATTACATCAGTTATCTGGCATTCTTAAATAGTTCAGATTATATTATACCTACGACTAAAATGACTTTAACTGAACGCCTTTTACTACTTCAAATTCAAATTCAAATTCAAATTCAAAATCATTTATTCATGTAGGTATCATTGATACACTTATGCACGTCATTTTTTTAATTTACCAGCTTTTCGGAAAGGTGCTTTGTCATGGAGGAGAAGAAAAGCCGAAAGAAACTCCTCAGCACATCTTTTAAAAATAAAATACATTGGTATATTTCTTACAAAGAAGTATCACTAGCCTGTACGGAACTGGTTGCAGATCTGGTCATTTCCATGCGTCTTTGTCATTTATGTACTCATCTACAGTATAGTAGCCTTTCCCTAAAAGTTGAGATTTTACATGTTTCTTAAATAATTCCACTGGCAAATCACGTATTAACTTTGGGATTTTATTATAGAACTGTACACCACGGCCCATAAAAGATCGCTTCACTTTAGAAAGACGGTAAGATGGCGTTACTAACTGGTGCATTTTTCTTGTTTGGCGATTAGTGATATCAAAATTTTGTTTATACGCGCTTATATTATTCCGTATAAAAACCACGTTACTATAGATATATTGTGAGGCTACTGTAAGTATACCTATTTCTTTGAACTTGTCACGCAAAGTTTCACGAGATCTAAGTTTATAAATAGCCCTAATAGCTCTTTTTTGTAGTATGAAAATTTGTTCTATACTGGCTGCTTTGCCCCACAGCAAGATGGCATATGACATAATACTGTGAAAATATGCAAAATAAACCATCCTAGCAGTTTCGACGTCAGTAAACTGCCTTATTTTCCTAACAGCGTAAGCAGCCCTACCGAGTTTAGTCGCGAGATTTGTTATATGTGGGCCCCACTGAAGTTTACTATCTAAGGTCACCCCTAAAAAGACCGTGGATTCCTCCATGTGCAATATTTCATTATTCAGTCTGAGAGATTTGTTAACTTTTTTAACATTAGGTAGTACAAACTCTATACATTTAGTTTTTTTTGCATTTAAAAGCAAATTATTGATAGTGAACCAACGCGACACATGCGAAAGAGCACTATTTACGTCGTCAAAATTTACTTTATTCCTTTCACATTTAAATATTAATGATGTATCGTCAGCAAATAGTACAATATCCGCTTGGTTCTTTACATAATGTGGTAAATCGTTAATGTATACCAGAAAAAGAAACGGACCCAAGATCGAGCCCTGCGGTACACCCAACACAGCCGGTGACCCCGATGACTTAATATCTTTTATACTAACTTTTTGTATCCTATCACTCAAATACGACGCGATCAAGCTAAGGGCCTTGTTTTTTATACCATAGTGGCCAAGTTTAAACAGCAATGTTTCGTGCTGAACACAATCAAATGCCTTAGATAAGTCACAAAATACACCTATGGCATTTTGTGATGATTCCCATGCTTCAAATATATGCTTTAAAAGCCTAGCCCCTGCATCGGTTGTACTACGGCCTTTAGTGAAACCGTATTGATCAGGATATTGAATATGAATATCAATCGATTGCACCTGACCCAGAAGCGGCTCTGCGAGGGCATTGCGCCCGCTATCCAGTCCCCGGCGTCCCCACTCCGATAGAAAACCGGTCAAGTGCAGGTCATACCCACTGTGTTTCGTAAGGGGACTTTGGATTCTAACATTTTTGTAGAGTAACCTAAATATAGACGCCTCGCTTTAGGAGCCTCCTTATATTATGAGCTTCTCCGTAATTGAGGAGGCCTATTTTAACTTGCAGCTCCAGTTCGTCCACTGCCATTAGTGCCCTATTCTTCGTCGGTATATTGGCTCACTGCAGCAATGTGATTGTTGTCAAGCATTAAAATTGACATAGTAAAAAAGGCACTCAACGTGTTAAGCCGTCTGGAGACCTGCTAGACTAGGTACTTACCAACCCTAACAACCGGGATCTCACAGCTACAAGTGAGTGATCCGTAGGTACCCTGGACGGAAATTGGTATAAAGAGAAGACAATAATATTTTTATTGCTTAGCAAGTTTTAAACAACGTTCACTACGCTATCTAGTCGTCCTTTGTTCGAAGAAGCCTTGATCTAGCATTGGCACGATCTTCCGCCGCCTCCGTACGCGACTGATACCGCACCGAACGCGCGCACGGTAGGTACACCAATAACATAACATTCTATTGTTTATTCTATTTGTAGACAAATAATAGTCGTGATTGATTGAAACCATGCTGGTTTCAATGAATTGATGATGAATAGTATTCGGGTTCAGAAACTAGATACTGTTTACACACTAGTGTCAAAAATGAAAATTGTAAAAAGGGCAAAGATGTCTAAAAATGTGGTTGTTGCCCGTGTAGCAGTAGTAATATCGGTAAATTTTTTCCCTTTGTTACTACTGAAGTTGTAAGTTGTAAGACGGAAAATATTAAATTGCCCCTCTTACTACCTACTTTTAATCTCAAAAGTACTCCATATGAAAATCTTTTTTTATATACTTAACATAGACAAAAAGTCTGCCTACCTGATGGTCACCATCGCCTACTTGTGTATCAAACTTTATCCAAATTAGTAAATATCCTGGGAGGATTGAGTTAAAAACAAACAATCATAATATTAACCAGCTTTAAAATATAATACGTTCGTGTTAAAAATAAGAACCACTGCTGATATATTTGGGGATAAATACCATTACGAGCAAATTGCAAGCGTAATCCATGATCAACAATGTTTAATTTTACAATGCGGTAATCCTATCCAAAAGTTTCAGGAATGCGTCTCATGTCTCGCTCCATAGGCCATACTCTTCGCACTATTGACCTGTCTAGAAACCGCCATGCTTAATAATTGTTGTGCGTTGTGCGATATTACAAACACCTAGTAGGTACTCGTACTTAGATGCTTAGGTACAAGTGCATGAATATGATCATACAATAAAATTCACAGCCAATATTATCTTTTTGGGTTTTGTCACATCTCATACTTACAAGGTTAAGGTCAATACTGGTTATTGTCTCATCTAAATCCACCTTCGGATAAGGCAGTTTCTGACACATACAATAGTAATCAATATGTATATGATATAAAAAAACCTTATATTAAAAGCATTGTGACAGTGATGATGATGACTCTAATATAAATAATAAAATATGATGATAATTCCGAAGAAGTAGAATGGTTTATGGTAGTAATACAATGGTCAATTAAAATTCAGTAATAAAAATAATAAATACCATGTAGTAAAGGGGCAGAGTACAATCCGTTTCTACTTGCTGATGTAATTATAATGACGCGCGTAAAATGAAAAATGAATGACCAATTTACGTCAAAAATCAATATTGTAGAGAAGACAGGGGGCTTTCTATGGTGATAGTGATGCACATGTTTGGGAAGATGCCAAATAGGGGGTATTGGACAATTGCACGTGGTCGGTATTCGGATGAAATGATTGCTTCATTGTCCCGTTCTAAAAATAGTGTACTTTCATAGTGTATGCCGAATATGCCGATACGAGTATCTAATTGGCGAAACGTTTGGAGCGTCTGCGTTGCATGTGTCTGTCCAAGATTTAAGCGATAGTGTCAGGGTGTAGATGAGTGACCGACTGATCGTAACAACAATCAATAAAGGAATGATAAAAAAAATCCGGCGGTTGTTACTTGACGATTTCCATAAACAATAATACCCACAGACGATTTCTTTCAACCGGTTAACCTCTAGAACGCTAAAATTGGGTTCTGTTATCTTCTCTATAGTGACGTAATACCGTTTGGCCCCTGACCTTGCTAGCTATCCGAACTGGAGCAGGAGAACGAAGTACCCTACAAGGTTACTTAAATTTTAGGAAATTTGAAAAGTTTCAAAAGTACAGGACAAGAGTCCTGTAGTGTACGGGCTCGATGTCAAATAATTTCAATTGAAAATTGTAACGATTAAGATGTGTAAGGAAAAGGTTGATGTGGTTGACTATGTCTCAAACTGATAATTTAAAACATTAAACGCTAACAATACAATCCTTGCAGCATTCCTGCATCGCATGTGGCATGGAGATACGTAAAAAGATCTGAGAGTAAACATTTAAAAATAAAATAACTACATACTTGCACTGCACCGGTATGCCGCGAGTGGCAGCGACTCAAATATTAGACAAATTAAATCATCAAAACCGCAATTTGATTATCAGCGTAATTTTTACATCACAGAACTTAGAATCACAGGTCCGTAAAGAAATAAGCGATGCACCTGAATTAATTTTAACAGTCGGCAAACTAGCAGACATAATTTTATTAAAGATAGCACAGATGTTATGACATCAAAAAGAAATTGGGAGAACCCCATCATTTCTGGCTTTGGTATAGGGAAAAACATGAAGAAAATTGTTTCTCCAGCACGGTTCCCAAAATACGCTAAAACGTTGATTTTTTGGAGGAAAGAGCTAGCTAGAACCAGGAAGGAAAAATATTTCTATCAGGCAATAATCTTACCAAACTATTAAAAACTGAACTAAACTATTCAGGAGTTTAAATTTCGCCGATACAGAAAGACCTATTACACTTACACAAAAATATTAAATGGTTCTCACAATACATCTGACGAAATAAAGTCAAATAAAACACGATAAGCAAAAAAATTATGTAAGATTTCAATGTACTGAAACCTTGAGTTTGTTACGAAAAGCTATAAATACTTTCACTCAAAATGGCTTTAATGTTATCGGATGGTTGGTGTGGGTGGGTGTTTTAAAATATTTTTTAAAAACTGGACTATTGACATAATTTTTATAAAGTCAGTTAAGGTAGCACAGCTAATAGCTGTAACTTTTGTTTGTATAAATTACCTTTACAAATAAGGTAAAAAAATCAAAAGTTTGGGTTTTACCCCGAAAGACAACCGAGAAGCAAAAAAATCATAAAGAAATCATAAGTGTCTTTTGAAAAAAATCACGATAAAAATATTAGATAATACTTACCTATCTGAGCTTAACTGAAAATTTTGAAACGCTTGCAAATATAACTTTTGCGTAATTTCAAGCACCAGATGTATTAATAAAAAGATGTTACTTCATTCTCTGTGGCCCAACTCCTAGGTTGTATTTTTCAAGATAATGTTGCTTTAAGTAATGATTTTAAGTGGCATTAACCTAAACACGGGTTACATAAAAAAATTCTGGATTTGGCTTTTTATTTTGACCAAAAACAAAATTATGTAAGTAAACATAATTTCGTCAAAACAAGATGGATTGACCTTTGGATTTTACCGAACGGTCCGGACCAACTTTTTATTTGTGCCAATATTTTTCAAGATTATATCAAAGTAAAACACAATGTTCATATTCCAAGTAATGTTATCTAAATTATACTACTAAAATTTAATCTGTTAATAAAGTCTACAATAAAAAAATGCTAATTGTTTCAAGTGGGGAATAAATCGCTTTACAAACGCTGGCATTAATTAAGCGCAGTCCACTAAATCGAAGTAAGTGGTCAATTGGTCATCGTTATCGACGTCATCTAACATCTTTCAGGATCAGAAATTCAGGAACAACAGAGGCATCACTGATGCCTTGCTAGTTAATAAAGAAGAGAGAAGAAAGAACGAAGAATAATAAAATATTCACCGTAACCAACAATTATTAAGGTATGCTAACAGTCAAATCTTAATAGACTCATCAGCAAATCGGCAGTGACTTTGATCGGTGAGATTTGAGAATCACTATGCCATTCCATTGAAGACTAGTTACCTATTGATGTATTTGTAGGTGAGGCTGCGTCTGGGTTGAACCACAATCGTAAACTATTTCTGGTGCGAATTTAATGTGCGCTTCTGAATGCTTTACGATGGTTGCAGCAAAAGGAACTGTAATCGTTATAAAAATTGTGTAGGCATGTAAGCATTTACAAGGCATACATTATAATAATCTCTTGTCTCTCTAATAAGTGCCCGTAACGAAATGAGTAGAATTAAAATTGGAGGAAAGTCGATCTTTTATTGGATTAGCATATTGCTATTTATGATGCCGAAGGGCCCATATTTTTATAAATTATTTTACCAGTTGTTATCATAGTTTATCTATTCGAGGTATAAAATGTACCTAAAAATCAATATTTTTTAAAAGAAATTAACAGATTTTTTTAAAAATTACCCATTTTTATTTAATTTCGCTAAAAAGTTTAAAAACGCCCAATGAATGTTATTATTTTATCAATTATTATTAAATTACATGATATTACCTACAAAATCTCATAAAAGTCTTTGTAGTTATCTCACTCATTTATCGAACTACAAACTCTTGAAATATGCACCCCATTTTCGATATTAAGAAGAGTAGACTTTTAAAACCAGGCTAGTTTTGAACATTTTGTGTCTTACTATCAAAAATACCTTTAAATATAAGAGAATATTATATGCAGATATGTACAATAATTTTAAATGTAAAGAAACAGTAAAAACAAGTGTTTTAAATCTTTTATTAAAACAAAAACAGTAATTAATTCATAACGTTTTCGAAATGACCGCCATTGGCATTAATACAGGCTAAGGTTCTAAATGACATCCTTTGAGTCGTTCTTTGCACTTCCGAAAGGTTCGCTCCTATTTCTGTAGCAGCAACATCAATCCTCTGTTTCAATTGTTCTGTCGTAGCTATTGTGGTCCGTGAGCTAGCGACAGATTTTCATGACCAATTTCCTCTCAAGCGATAACTCGTGAAATACTTCAGAGAGTTGCATTATATAGCATGGTGAACGTCAGCTGCCACTCCAAGGGTGGGTAGGGGAGCGGCAGCCTTTCAATCATGTAAAAAAAATAATTGTTTTCAGTCATTTCCTCCCGACTGAAAATTTGTTAGATGATAGATAACGTAATTATTTAAAGGTAAAAAAAAGTCAGCTGGCCATACCGTGGTGGATTATACGTCAGCTGGGCACGCGAACATGCAAAAAAAATTTTTTTGTTCAGTGATATCCTCTCACTTGAAAATGCGTCAGATGATACTTTATATGTTATTTTGAGTAAATAAAAACGTCAGCTGGCTGTATGTTGGTGGAAAGGTCGTCAGCTGATGCAGTGAAAGGTGGAGATCGCTTATTTACATTCGTCAGCTGACGGGTTTTCCACCAACTTAGAGCCAGCTGATGTTTTTGTTTATTCAAAATAGCACGTAAAGTATCACCTGACACAATTTCAAGTGAGGAAATTACGTAACTACAATTATTTTACTTTAGGCTCTGTGCACGCGCTCGCTGATAAACGTAACAAAATTGTACGAAGCTCTCGGAAAGAATACAAGCGCAGCACTTCCAGCATTTCACGCTCTAACGGGATGTGATTTAAACCCGGCATTTTTTAGAAAAGGAAAAAAGCGCCCGTTTTCCATTATGACTCATTCTGGAAATGATTTCAGCACGTGCTTTATACGGATGTCAAAGCCATCAGAGAATCTAGAAGAACTTTTTGGCAAAGCAGAGGAGTTCGTTTGTCATATGTATGGCTTCAAACGATTGAAATACGTCAATGAAGCAAGAACAGCAATGTTTCAAAAAACATATAAACTGCTTGAAAAAAATGATGTTTTTTTGTTGCCCAAAAAAACCATTGATGGCTCGTCTCTACCACCATGCAAATCAGAATTATACCAACACTTTTTGAGAGCATGTTTCATAGCGCAAATTTGGTCGCACGCACATCTGAAGGTTTCAACCAATCATACACCTTCAGACTATGGATGGGAAGAAGTCGACAATAGATATGACTTCAGGTGGTTTTCTGGAAACCAATTACCATCATCGATTACTGAAATAACTATCCAACCAGAAAAAGGTAACATTTTATTTATTCTATTTATATTTATTAAAATACAAATGATATAAATACTTCATTTTTTATCTTTATATAGATGACGATGAAGAAATAGCCACAATGGACAGCTCTGATGACAGTGATAGTGAATCAGAAAAAGATGAGAGTGGCACGAGTCAAAGTGAAAGCGAAGCAGATGAATGATTATTTTTGAAACGAAATTTAAATAAATAAATAAATAAATTTAAATTTCATTTTTTTATTTATATATTTATCAATTTTTACGTAATTGATTCCTATCCAAAATAGATATGAGAGTATTGATTCGATTAGTACATATAAGAGCGCGTGCACAGAGCCTAAAGTAAAATAAGTGTAGTTACGTAATTTCCTCTCACTTGAAATTGTGTCAGGTGATAGTTTACGTGCTATTTTGAATAAACAAAAACATCAGCTGGCTCTAAGTTGGTGGAAAACCCGTCAGCTGACGAATGTAAATAAGCGATCTCCACCTTTCACTGCATCAGCTGACGACCTTTCCACCAACATACAGCCAGCTGACGTTTTTATTTCCTCAAAATAACATGTAAAGTATCATCTGACGCATTTTCAAGTGAGAGGATATCACTGAACAAAAAAAATTTTTTTGCATGTTCGCGTGCCCAGCTGACGTATAATCCACCACGGTATGGCCAGCTGACTTTTTTTTACCTTTAAATAATTACGTTATCTATCATCTAACAAATTTTCAGACGGGAGGAAATGACTGAAAACAATTATTTTTTTTACATGATTGAAAGGCTGCTGCCCCCCTACCCACCCTTGGAGCGGCAGCTGACGTTCACCATGCTATATAATGTAACTCTCTGAAGTATTTCACGAGTTATCGCTTGAGAGGAAATGACTGACAAAAAATACTATCTGGCTCACGGACTATTGGCACAGCATAACATTTTTTGTTTCATGTAGCCCCAAAAATAATAATCAAGAGGCGTTAAATCAGTAGACCATGAGAGAAAGAGAGGTGGTCCAGTAGCATGGTCCTCCAAGGTCTCAATTGAAACAGGATTGATGCTGCTAACTTTCCTGTTTGGTTAGCTACCAGTCCCCTTCTAGAATGTTTTATGGTATTTCGGTTGCAGTGAAAGCTTGTTACTAAGTGATCATCCCTTGAAACTAAGTCGACGACGGCATCGATGAAGTGATGTGTTGTGATGTTACGCCTGTGAATGGGTTATTATTACAAACGGCTTCTTAGCTGATTACTGACATAAAACATCACTTTTGGTTTTGATTAAAAATACTCCTAAACTCATTATATCAAAAAAGTATGACGACGATGAAAGTACGTGTGTTTGTAGCGTTTTTTAGGTGCGCCATACCGTGAGGTCAGTCTTCGGATCAGCTGGTTTATGTAAAAGGCAATATAATTTGCTTAATAACTATGTGAAACTAGAACAACATTAATTTTATGCGCAAAACAGCAATAAACGTAATTAAACACTGACCATTGCTCTCGCTTATCAGCTTGTTTAGGATAACATGTTGTGAAACGACCTCAATAACATCACGTCTAGGACATGTTATCAATTACATATATGTATAAATGAGATTAAATAAAAAAAACTGTAACTGAACGTGGAGAGTTAATTTGTCACATGCCTAAAGCTTGACAAGTCATATTTCAAGAATAGCCTAATAAAAAGTGATCAAAAGACAACAAAGAGAATTTCAGAATAAAATTAACTGTGTCTCTTTTGAAATGATTTTGCTCTTTTGATGATGATGTTTTTGAAACAAAATTACAGACGCAATTGGATATAGAAGATCAGATTTTACGGCTAAAATAATATTGTATCAATGATTTCTCTACATAAATGCTTGGAATCAGTAAATTCATGCTGAGGTGAGTACTGCATAATAGGGAGAGGGCCTTTTCCATCAGTAATGTAGAATTTGGGCGACTACCAGTTTTTACACTTTATGGACTCATGTGGTTGTCACACATTCTGGGTTGTGAGTGTGACTCAAAATAAAAAAGTCTTCTCGGCTCATGTCTGAAGAACTTCACAACAAGAAGTACAAAGGCGCGGCCTCCTAACAGCATAATAGTAATAAACGTAATAATAGTAATAATAATAAAATTAAAAACTGCAAGGCATGACAAAGCCATGCTTTATGCATGCATTTAATGATGCAAGCACCATGAACGATGATACATAAAGGAAGTCTTCTGATTCACAAACATATAACTAAACTATCATTTGTTCTCAATCATCATCTGGTTCCGCTCGACCGGGAAAATTAGTCATGCTTGATAAAACCAGCTCTAGTTATATTTCCAACTACTCTATTATGTATTTCACAGCTGGTTCTAGATCCACCAGTGAATCAACATTTACTTACGAAAATATTTTGCAATATCAATAGGTAGTGAGACTGTAGATTCTTATTTATTACGCCTCTTCTCTTCGATCTTTGTTTCGATTCGTAATTCATACAAGGCGATGTTAACAATGAATAAAAATGTAACAAGTTTAAATTGAAGTTGATTAAAGTATAGAGTATTGCGCCGTTAATAAATCCATACAGTCGTCGACTGTATGGATTGTTTGATATACCGCCATCTCAATATACCTATATAAATTACGTGTCACGTTGTTTGTCCGCGATAGACTCCTAAACTACTTAACCGATTTTAATCAAATTTGCACACCATGTGCAGTTTGATCCAACTTGAAAGATAGGATAGCTTACATCTCAAAATAAATAAAAAAACTTTTGACAGAACGAAGTCTATTTGGGCAGCTATAGTCCCCGTGAACTAAGATGCCCAATTTGTCGTTTGCAATCACAGTGACACTAGAGATGTACAAAAAAATCGGTTCACGAAAGAAACCAATTTTTGTAACAAATCGATTCAAAATTGTAAGACCTTCTAATCGATTCGATAATTAAATTGTAAACTAAAAACCGTAACATTTAGGTACCTCCCAACTACCTCAATTGAGCTACATATCTCGTACCACGTATTCTCAATATTATGTATTTACGACTCCAATAAAATATTCTTTTGTTTCTTCCTAACAACTCATGCTGCTAGATATGCATGGAAATATCCGAGCCAGCAAACAAGCTGACTGACTGTCGTCGCTCATGAACATCAGCAACACCAAAAGCATCACTGTGCGTTGCCGGCTAAGAAAGAGAAGAAAAAGAAAGAAAGATAGATCATGATAGAATGAACTCATCCGCTCAGTTTCATAATAATATTTTGAGGTAATATTATGAGCGTCAGGGAAAAAACTACAGTGAATAAATTCTTGTTTATTTCGTAACACACGTTCATGTATACATAATTATTATTTTGTCGAAAAAAAAAGAATACCGCAAAAAGCTAAGCTACATAATTACATATAATATATTATCTGCAGTTTACTGTTCATGGAAGGCGAAGTGCCCATACATAATGGAAAATGTCCTTTGTTAGCATCCAATTCGTCGTGGTATTCTTGGGTACCTAATTTTAAATTCAAATGCAAGTAAATCATTTTTAACAAAGTAATTAAATTAATCAATTTTCATTTTTAAATTCCGATTATAGTAATATATCGATTATGATTGGTTTTAGAAACGGTTTCAGGCCGTCACATCACTTTGCGTCAGTTTTGTTTTAGGCCTCTTCATCTATCATTGTTTCGACGTCAAATATTTTTAATAAATTTTGCATAAATTATGATGTGAAGGGATTTTTACTAGATTATAACGTTTACTATGATTTATAATCAACGCCAATGAAAGTGAGTAAGGATTTTTAACAAATTTTGGAAAAATCCTTCGTCCGTAAGTATTCGACTATTCATGTCAAGTAAATGATTATTCCATTTCGCTCGAAGACGCCCATACAATGTTAGTTCATATTAATAAATGGCAGCTATCATTATGGGCATCTTAGATAATTTTGACTATAGTTTTTATATAAAAATGGCGGTATATCAAACAGAGTTTATTGTCAGTCAGTATGGGAGCCAGTGGACTGGTGGTG
Source organism: Thymelicus sylvestris (assembly GCA_911387775.1). Lineage (NCBI taxonomy): Eukaryota > Metazoa > Arthropoda > Insecta > Lepidoptera > Hesperiidae > Thymelicus > Thymelicus sylvestris. The sequence continues at coordinate 4,826,329 of OU426888.1, forward strand.
GGAATAAGGCATTACGTAGGTATTCATGTGTAAATTATCATATTGCGATTATCACCGCGTAGTCAAAAATAATGTTAGGATTTTTTAGGATACGCTTTAAATTTTGAATTAAACTGCAATTCAGTAAATTATCATCACCATCATGAATAAGGACGTTTCGTTCATTTGTAAGAAAATGAAACCATTTATTTTGAACTTGCAATAGTGATCATGATCCAAATTTGTATGCCAGATTTAAGTTTATTTCTTGTATAAAAGGTTGCTTTATTTCCGATGATGCAGACACTTTAAATTAAATTGGTACAGTCATCTAGAACGAGATCATAAATAGGTGTACTAACTAGTAAACATGCTAATACAGCCTTTCATGCCCATTTATAGTACTTCCAGATAAAACACAGCTCATTCTTATTCCTAGTATCAAAGGTCAATTAACCAGTAGGTCGTATATGGCGGAACTATCGTTTGATTAAAAATAATAGCGAGTTACTCATTGGCATTAACCTTTGTGTGGACTCATTGAACTCTCCACAAACAATAGACCGATCGACAGATCGGCAGATCTTGATGCCTATTTCAGTTAGATTAGATATTGCCACTGACTTCATCGTACTTTTAACGATGGGTGACTATGTTCTTAAAGTCTTGCATAATCTTCGCATACAATTTTCAAAGATAATTGCTTATAAGTAAACAGATAATGAAGCTAAGTTAGATAGGTGAACAATCGAGAGAAGTAATAGGCGTGGTTGGTAGTTGAATGGGTGCTACTGGTAGTTTTTGTGATTCGGAAATCGGAAGGCATGTAAGGCCGTCGGTCTCAAACTCTCAATTGTTATCTTAAGATAACAGTTTTTAAGCTATGTTTGAGGCCTTTTGTTGCATGCAATTTCCGACACTCGGCTTGGCCACTAACCCTTTCATCAATCCACACTGGAGCAGCGTGGTGGAGTATGCTCTAGGCCTCCTCAAGAGGAAAGACCCGTGCTCAATAGTGGGCCGTTAATGGTTGAAGTAAAACCTATCATTAATTAAATCGGTTTGATAATTTATTACACGGTACCTACTCTCTCTTTAAAGTTAAGTAAGTACATACATAGGTATTATGCTGAAGATATACATATTTTGTTGTCTTTTCCTGTTGAATGTCAGAGAAAATTTTTGAAACAATAATAGGAGCAAATAATTGTATTGACAATTTATCTACTTAAATAAATAAAATTATTAAAAATGTTTTGAAAAATAAATTCTGATTCTTCATTTTTAAAATTCATCTCTTATCTAAAAGTGTAATGCAGAGGGTGAATTATGTTTCACGATAAAACAACGGGGTGACTCGTTAGTTCGAACATAATATACCTACCTAAAGAAATAATGATTTCATAACTACTTGTATGAAAATTGTCGTGCATTCAATTCTGTCGTTTAATAAAAACAAAAAGAAAATCAAATGTGTGTGAAAATTCTCAGTGAAATATCACATTCACAGACACATAATGGCATTTCCTAACATTGATTTCAATTTCTAAACAATGCAACAGGCATTACAGTAGACATTTAGATAAGTGATTAAAGTACATAACTTAATTTTTAACCGACTTCAAAAAAGGAGGAGGTTCTCAATTCGACTGTATTTTTTTTTATGTTCGTTACCTCAGAACTTTGGACTGGGCGCAACGATTTTGATGATTCTTTTTTTAATCGAAAGCTGGTAGATGTCATGTAGTCCCACATTTTTATTGAGATCTGACAATGGCATCCATGATAAAACCATATGAGTCTTAAATTTGTATTATTAATATTATGTATGTGCGCGACAAATGGACGAATAACTCAATATTACGCCAACCGATTTCGATGATTCTTTTTTTAATCGAAAGCAGGTACTTGTCATGTAATTCCACATAAATTTGAACGAGATCTTTCAAGTAGTTTTTGAGTAACTTTGAAGTCGGTTATTTTTAACCGACTTCAAAAAAAGCAGGAGGTTCTCAATTCGACTGTTTTTTTTTTATGTTTGTTACCTCAGAACTTTGGACTGGGCGAACCGATTTTGATGATTCTTTTTTTAATCGAAAGCTGATGGCTGTCATGTGGTCCCACATAAATTTTATTGAGATCTGACAATCTCATCCATGAGAAAACTACATAAGTCGTAAATTTGTGTTAAGATGTGCGCGACAAATTGACGAATAACTCAATATCACGTCAACCGATTTCGATGATTCTTTTTTTAATAGAAAGGTGGTGCTTGTCATGTGGTCCCACATAAATTTGAACGAGATCTGACAAGTAGTTTTTGAGAATTTGAAGTCGGTTATTTTTTGTTAGTAAAATTTAGATTATTTGTTAGTAAAATTTAGATTATTACATAACTGCCAAGAGGTTATGTTAGGTTTATGTTTATCGCGCATATATTCTTTAATATCTCATATCTTCCAAACCGCTGGACCCATTTATATAATTAAGATATCGTTAGATGCATCTTGACACTTGACAGTCCAAGTGTTCCTAGATAAGTGAAATTAGAAAAAAACAAATATAGTGACTGTGAGATGCCCTTGTTTGAAGTATCAAAAAATAAAAATAAATCAAATACCGCAATACCGGTAAGTATAAAATTAAAGTAAAGAGCCCATCAGAAGGATTTCAAAAAGTATCATGTTTTTTTGCAGTCGGGTTTTAGATTTTTTTTAATACTAGTTTATCTTTTTTGTTGGTTCCAATCTACAATACGTTTACGCAAGTTTCCATTGGCTATACGTATTAAGATTATGCCAAGGTTCGACCGGAGTGTTTCAATTCAACATTAATTGTGTGCATATTCATGTTTTAATAGGTACAATTGCAAGGTTTTTTTCAATATGTGTTAAACTTGGTCTTTCTATTGTTTTGTATGTAGTTCAAGTACAGGTTTTCAATAGACGATTCGTCACACGATGGTATAATTTCAAGTTCAGTTATACTAATAACATTAAAAAAAGGCTCATCTGGTTGTAAACAGATTTTATTTTTTGTTTATAAATAACAGAAAACAAACATTAGAATGGTAGTTTTTTTTCGTAAGTATGATATAAAACTATACTATCGAATGTACATAATTATAGGTACTATTGTCGAATTTATAAGAGTAGAAAAAAAGTCCGAATCATGAAAATTAATATTTTGCTCAAATCAATAGTGATTACGGTCGAATTTCGACCACTAAAAGAACACTTGTAAAAGGAAAGATGTAGAGTAACCTTTTCATTTTGTAGCAGCCACTTTAAAATCGATATAATATGCACGGTGCGGTGGAAGGGTTTTAACCCTTTATCTATACTAATATATAAAGAGGAAAGATTTGATTTTTTGTTGGCATTGAATAGGCTCCGAAACTACTGAACCGATTTGAAAAATTTTTTCACTGTTAGAAAGCTACACTATCCCCGGAATAATGTAACCCAAGGTGTAAAAAAATAAGAAAACCGAAGCAAAGCGAGGGCGGTTACTCGTAATTTATAAGAGTATTGGCCAGAGCCAGCAATCACCTCTCTTGCATTAAGCTTGAAACATTTTTATTTAGATTTTAATGTAGGAGAGCCAGATAAAAGTGGGTCCCAGGTTTACTTCCTGTAATGCATAGCATCAGTGTGATGGGTTTCCACGGGCAATGGTGGTCACCATTCTGTAGATCGTCTGCTCTATTACCTGACAATAGACCTAGGTATTGAATTGGCGCGATGAATTCGAATTTTTATGTTCGTTATTTTTCCATTCATGAATACCGTTAGACTTCATTGTACTCGATAAAAAACTAATTGCGTCTTGGAATTTGCCAATACCTGTATCCTTGAGAGAAAAACTGTTCACCACGATATAATTTCTTTCTATTAATTAATAACGATCTTATATAACCTTTTGTACTTGTATTTCATTTAGGGCAACATTCTATATTTTATTTTAGTTTATAATTTCTCTTATTTATTACACATTTAACACTTGACTTGATGGTAACACGTGGAATTATTATATTTTCTAATACCTACTAGACCTAATTGTTTGACTGTTGATCGAATTGGTTGGTCACTAATTATCCATTTTTAATTGTTTGAAGGACTGGCGGAAACGCAAACAGGCCACATTATTAATGTTTTATAGATCATTTACGTAAAAATAATAAAATTGTAAAAAAATATATTTTTGTTTGCTATTTTACTGTCAATATCGAATCTGCAACTATCATGCAGGACATCTGGTGAAATTTTCTTTAATATAAGTGTGTAAGCATTATTTATTTATTAATTAATAGTGCATACTTGCTCTACGTGTAGGTAAACGTTTTTGTTGTTGTAGAGGAGAAGAATTAAGTTGACTGTAGAAGTCATAAAACTTCTTCCCCGCTTTGAATCAAAGACAAAAAAATATGTAAACAATGATTTAAGGAAGGGACGTTCAGAAGCCTTCTTGATCCTGATACATACATACGGTAGATGCATTATTTGCATAGGATTGATACAGTTACACTATAGAAGACGTAAAACTTTCCTGAGAGCTATAATTGAGTCATTTCTTATTACCTGTCTATTCTATTTCTATTTTTATAAATAAATATTCATTTAAAAAATGCACAATACTTACTATCCGGTGTTACTTGCTGTATAACAACTCTGGTAAGCCCTTGTATTTCAGCCGGCATGGTTAGCACTTAACTGTTTGAAATAATTAAAATAAAATGTTCACACTGTGCGAGCACTTCTTTTAAAATGTTTAGTCAATTGCAAAACCGTTTTAATATGTATTTTATTTCATGATTAACACACGAAAACAAAGCGCGAAAGAAAGGGACGATCATAGCTCCCCGGCGTTAAAGGTAGACTGACTGATTCTGACTCTCTCTGTTCGAATTGAGTTCTGACTGTTCTGAGTCACGATCACATCAACAACAGAACCACAACAGTTGCGGTGGCGTGAGTCGTGGATGCCTGTTGAATTATACACTTATACATCGCAGGTTGTGGTCATATCAAAGAGTAGGTACATAATATATGTACGATCAGTAATCCTTTATTTAAATGCGTACTTCTTTGAGATTGTTGCACTTTCTATGCGCGCAAAGCGACAACTCACCGCATACTAACAACTTTGTTTATAAGCTCGAGATATCCATAGTGTCAATACGCATTGTTTGCATCACACGAAACGCGTTGCACTAGGTCGATATTATCGAGTTGCGAGACTCGAGAGCGATCGCTAACGATGTTTCGCTATAGAACAGAGCAATATTGTGAACTCATGTATGCAATCTGTCATGGCCTACATGCTACGCTATTTTGTTTGTTTACAAACTACAGTGTGTCAAGAGAGTTCAATATAAATTATTATCATAGAATACCATTGCAATGTAATTTCGAAGTATAGCGTTTGAAAGCGATTGTTGAAATTTTTTTATATGAAAACTTTGTGGAGAACAAAAACAACAATGACAAAAATATCAAAAGAGAAACAAAACAGAAAAGTAAACATAAATTTAAAAAGACATCCGCATGTCTTTTAGAATCTCTAAGTGGGAAATGGATAGTAACTACTAAACATATCATCATGCTGAAGGGTGGTAGCTATCCAGGGGAACCCCATGGAGAAATAATAGTAGTAATAATGGTATTAATTAACAATTAAAATTAATATTACCAATATAATCCCTCGAGGGGCCCTACCATCAGCGGGCCGTATTTAGTCACCTCTTACGACACCCATCTGGCGTGGGATTGGAGTTAGTATTCTAAGCCGCCACAATACGGCTAAAATTACATCCATAAGTAACGATATTTGTCATGTGTCTTAGGAGTGGACTATTCAATTGATTATTAATTAATTATTAATCCATAAGGTTATTTATTGGTTTTCAGTTTTTTATCATTTTTGTTTTATGATTAGATGATTTTGTTTTACACTGTCTATGTTTGGGATCATTCCGAGACCAATCCTTTCCATTTGCGGAAGATTCTTTCCTGTAAAGTCAATAACAAATTCGATGATAGGGGATCGCCTTGGGTTACACTACCAGTCCTCTCGATCTATAACCTTTTTAGAGGTTTTCAAATATTATTCGTACAGGAGCAGCGTTGTAAAGTATGCTCTAGATCGCCTTGATATTATGAAAAACCCTTGACTTAGAGTGGACGGGACAGGGTTTAAGGCAATATTTTAAAGACATCCCTTGATTTTCCAGGATCTTCCAAACTTTTTTTGTGGCTTATACTGCTGTACTGTAGGCAATCATTATTAGTTATATTATTTTATGTAGGTTAATGCACGTAGAAGCATCCGTAATGAATTCCGTCGTGATTGAATCACAGTTACTCATGGGGAATGATTTATTTAGGTTTATTTTAAAGAGATTTATTCTTGTGCAATGTTAGTCTCAAAGTCCAGGTTAAATCACAGCCTGCTGTTGGCGATCCTACACTGAGTTAGGTATACAAAATAATATAATGAATTTATAAACTTAAATAACAATAAGTATTTTAAAACTGAACGCTCAGCGTTTGCCATCAAGAAAACCAATAATTTTTAATTAATTTTCCCATAAACCATTTGCAAATGTTGGAATTTCCAGACCTTCGAATGATCTTTTTTTGACCGTCATTGTTACATACATGTGGCGCCTAAACGATCTCCTAATTACCAAAGTATTTCTTAGCGTTAGACATTACCTAAATCTTCACCTATGTTAAATTCATTTTCACAGTGATAAAGTGACTCTGTGTTAGGAGTCACTTATGTAGGTGATGTTTGTAGTGGTTTACAGAGTTTCTAAGCTACCGATATTTTACCTATAAAATACTGTTTGTATTTTTCTCAGAGGGTGCCGAAATTCAGGAACCTAAAATTTCGGGGACGCCATAGCTTTCATTGAATTCTAAGGGACCTAAGCGTCCCTTAGAAGTTGGTGAAAACGAAATCAATACTAATGGATACCTATTTTAGGCTTAGGTGTCTCTTAAAATTTTGGGGCTGTTGGTGACTTGGTGAAAACGGGCATAAGGCTCCTGAATTTAATTATTAGGACGATAAAATTACACATTTAATTATATCTCAATAGTGACATCTGTGCTCAAGTAGTAAAAGTAACACATCCTAAAAGCGACATCTAGGAGCTAATAGCAGTACTAATATTAATGTGAACGAAGTAGTTCTTCATTTATTTATTAGATGTCACTGTGAAATTCTGGCTATTTTACAATACAGTATCCCTTCTGAGCCCACGCAGCAGAAAGAGTTCAGCTTCTTCCAGTGCTTCCATTCCAGTGTACAATATTAATCTATGAGTTCAGCCGTTCTGAGTTCTTCGTTTAGCAAGCGTTCACTCAGACCAAATGTAGATACATAGGTACCTACTAGTTCCATAGATGTATTACATAAGTATCTATCATATTACTACTTATTATAAATGCCTACTATTATTTCTTGGCCTATCTTTTCTATGGTCTCTGTGCGGCGCTTTAGAGTTGCAAATGTTACAAAGAACGCGTAGGTAACGCTGAACGAAGAATTTAGAACGGCTGAACTCTTTCTGTCTGCTTGGGCTCTAAAAGTTATGGCTCTTCATGAGATCTGATGACTAAAATAACGGAGCTTTTGAGTCTTGGCAATTTTTTTCTGAGTTTTATTTCTTTTTGTAGGATGTTGAGGGCATACAATGGTTTATTTATTTATTTATTTAAACTCTTTATTGACTGTACACACTAAAAAAACGAGTACAATGTTAATGTTTCATAGAAAAATATGTATACGATAGTGCATAGCAGCATACGCAGCGGAATCCCGTACGGGAAAAACCCGTTACGTATGCCAATGCATACGTTTTTAAGTCCAATGACTTAAATGTAAAAAATAATATTAAAATCGATAATAAAATTTTTCTACACAATTCACATTAGCGTAATACTTGACTAAAACCAGAGAAATTTAAATACCTAAATGATAGAAATTAATTAGTCAATGTTTTTTACGGCTGTGGGCGTGGGTTTATCGCTATTATACCAAATATGACCTCATCACAAGAAAACTCGGGCTGATTGAAAAAAAGTAAGTGCATTTTTGTAATGAGGATAGGTAGTAAAAACACGATTTCCTACCAGAGTTCCTGTGACATGACCTTATTGACCACTGTTGATCAGATATATTTATTTTACTCGTAGAAGATTATAAGTACCTATAACTATTTCTTCTGTGGTAGAAGGTCAATGGGATACAGATATTAATTTATAGGTAGATATTAATTTATTCGTGCGTACCTACGGCTTATGCTATTGCGTTGTTAATTATAATCGCAATAATTTATCTTATGTTTATTTTCGGTCAAAAAGGCATTTTTTTCATTGCAGGTAATTTGTTATTTGACACTTGGTTTTATAAAAAGTAATAAACAAAGTAAATAAATAGGTATTATTACATTATTATCCCCAAAACTGCATTTTATTGCCAAACCTCTCCTTGTACACCTTGAAGGTTGAATAACATTAATTGGCAAAGTTTTGCAATTATGATTAGGTATGCAAAATTAATGTGTTGAATGTATTAGAGACAATAATTATTAAAAAAATAATACAACATGGATTTCAGTTCAGTACAAAATTTTCTAATGAATACCAAAGTCTTAGGTTGTTTCCAAGAACACCAAAATGACAAATTAGTTACCGTGAACTCATATTTTTACAGGAAACGGAAAATATTAACATATATTTTACAGTACGGAAACATGTTTGACGTAACCGAGAAGTGATTCGGAATTAAACACATTACTTAAATATTTTATTCGAAATTTAAATATTGTGAATATTTTCGTAGTACCACAGTATAAATATTTATATATACGTACTGTGGTAGTACCTACCTAACATTGGATTCCTAAAAATCTACCATCACATCGACCGATCGAAAAAATGGATTACTGAAGTGTACCCTGTGTTCACGGGAAATTAACCGATGATTTTAATATAAATCCTTTCGAATTTGAGAATTAAGACTTGTACCTATAAGTAGCCTAATTACTCCTAATAAAAAATTGAGCTAGCCGTTTTAAATTTATTAAAAATAGACACATATTTAGAATAGTGCAATAGTTAAACAGAGCCATTCAAATTATGCAAATAACTTCAATGCTCGTTTTTAAATAATTAAAAATACAGATATATTTAGAATATCTAGTGCAATAGTTATATAGAGGCATTCAAATTATTCAAATAACATGTTCGCTCAAGCAATTATTATTTTATAAAATGCAATATTTGCACACAACTAATTAGATCGTAAACTTCGTAATAATTATCGCTGCAAGGCTTATTATTTTTATATAAAAGATAGATTTTTACAAAGATAGCGAATACTGCTTGTGGTATGTTCAATTGCTCGTGTGTGATTTTATTCTCAGAAATTACGAAAAGCTTTCGTATCGTAATATTATTGGAGAAATAATTATTGTATCCTATTATGTCATTTTAAATTAAAAATAAACCTTGATATGCATATTAACCTCTTTGAATTTACTTTAAAAGATTGCTTTAGTAAATTAAAAAATCATTTATTTATTCGATTTAAAATCATATTACACTCTAATTTTCAAACACAGGATAAGATAGATCGAATAATGTAAATAAAGTTGAACTATTTTTTAAAGCTAGAAAGCTAAATTTTGCTAAATTGCTGACTGCAATAGTTATTACATATTTCATAATGGCATTGACATTAAATTGTGACGGAAGCCATAAAATAATGATAAAAACAAACTCATAGCTCATAGCGTAACTCATAGCTAACACCAATAGAAAAATATTGTCACTTCTAACATACAATAATAAATGACTTCTAAATGTAAATATACTTGTCAAAGGCTCAGGTAATTAACAGAGACAGACTGGACAGCTTTCAATACCAAAAGGGAATTAATCTTAATTAAATTTCTCGGTTAGCATTTCGTCTTAGCTTTTAATATTATTGGCCCTAAACATAAATAAGGACAGTTTTAGGTTTGATAATATTATTAAAGCTTACAGATTACTTAATCTACGAGAATACGAGAAGAATACGAACATTGCAAGAAAACTAAATAAATCTTATGGTGTAATTGCTTAACGTAAAAATATTAAGTAACAGTGAAGTTTGCGGTGGCATTCCTTGGATAAGACTGACGGCTTCCGCTAATTTTTAATTGGATTTACAGCAGTACAATTTTAGCGAAGTAATACTAATCTAAACTATTACGAACTATATAAACTTAACGTCTTGACCTGGCGAGAAGCAGCTCAGGACAGAAAAAAATGGCGCGTTCTTGTGTCGGTGGCCGAGACTCCTCGGGTCGCTGATCCAGGATAAACAATAACAAACTACAACTACTAATATCAATTTGAACCTATGGAAGTTCAAACAAGTTCAAATCTGGAGGTTTCATGCCTTCAGGGATTACATTATTAATTAAAGTAGGATTAATAATTAATATTCCGTTTTTCTTCAATAGTTATTAAAGTCAAAAAAAGTAAGTTTGACGTCCTTCTTTTAATTGTTAGACTTTTTCCACAGTTTTAAAATAGGACATAACGTAGGTACATATTTAATATTGAATGGCCTCAGACATACAAGTACCTAACAAACATATAAGAGCAAAGAACGAATGCTTGAAACATGCAAATTAGTAATTGTATTTGATCAAATACAATTTTTTTTAAACATTTTCTGAATTTCCTATGAAAATGGAATATTTCAATGATTTCGATGTTGAAATTATACCACAAAAATATATAGAAAAACTACGTTTTCAGATTTATTCCAGAGCAGATTGTAAAAGTCAGAAAATATGTGACAATACAAAAAAGAACGTGTCAATTTAAAAGAAAAACTTCAACACTCCCTCCAAATTGTAACGTTCCTCACCTTAATAGTATAAGATTACAGTAGGTACATACACTCCTTAACACCCCATAGTAATAAAAACATCACTAGTTAGACAGTACCTACATTATTAAAATTTTCTGTAATATAATTACAATTGTTATAACATACCTACCTAATACTCAATATAACTGAACTAAATTTCCACAAAAGTAATTAACAGATTACCAATCCATCATCAACATACAGAATCAGATAAACTTTATTTCCATCTAGTTCACCAGTATAAATACATTTCTCAGAGTGACTATTAATGAAACCAAATTTCTTCAAAACTAAATAGAATTTCTGATTCTAACATCTAGGAGCTTGCTTCAAGCCATACAAGGACATCTTAAGTTTACAAACAAACCCTTTGGGTACAACCAGACCTTCAGGTGGAGTCATCCATATGTTTTCATTTATATTTTCATAAAGAAATGCAGTTTTGACATCAAATTGCACCATTTTTAAATTATCCTGACACACTTTAGAAAGCAACACTCTAGTCATACCTCACAGTTGAGTCTTGATTTGTAGATCGGGACTGAAGAGTTATCTTTTATGCGGAAGACCCACTTACAGCCAATTGTTCTCACTCCTACAGGTTTCTCTCTATGTGTTTTCAGCTCTTCTTGTATAGACTTTTCCCATTTTTTTTTTCTCTGCAGTTGTCAGTGCTTCTCGGTAAGTCTTTGGTGTATCGTGCACCACCTTGACAAAGGTAAGTATTAGAATCATGTTTCATATTCCTACTTTTAGATCTAGTTGTTATATTTGAAGTCTCGTTTATGTTTACTTCTCTTTCAGGTACATATAGGGAATCATCAGTAGAGAAATAAGACTCATCATCAGATAGATTCACTGATTGCATATCATGTTCACTATCCGGAGTGTTTTGCATTTCTGCATTATCTGATGGCATACTTCCATTTGTTCCATTAGTACCATTGCTATTCACATTTTCTGTTAATGGAACCATTGTGTATTTTCTCTGTATTGAATTTTCCAAAAATTCAACATCTCTACTAATAAGTATTTTCCTTGTTTTAGGATCTAATAATCTGTAGCCTTTAGTTGTTTCGGAATAACCAACAAAAATCATTTTACTTGCCTTAGCATCCAGCTTTTGACGTTTGTTGTTGGGTATTTGAGCCATAACCTCGCATCCAAAAATTCTCAGGTGTTTCAAATTGGGCTTCTTCCCGGACCATAGTTCTTCAGGGGTAACGTATGAAATGGATCTTGATGGACATCTATTTGTTATATAGGCCGCTGCTGCTACTGCTTCCGCCCAATAGGATTTCTGCAAATTAGCATTGAGTAACATACAACGAGCTCTCTCCATCAATGTGCGGTTCATACGCTCCGCTAACCCGTTTTGTTGTGGGATATATGGATTGGAAGTTTCATGTATAATACCTGATTTTTGAATGTAATCCTTAAATTCGTTACTAAGATACTCTCTACCATTATCAGTTCTTATTCTCTTTATTTTCAGATCTAGTTGATTTTCAACTAATACTTTGAATTCTTTGAATTTACTAAAGACTTCAGACTTATTATTAAGAAAATAAACAAATACTTTCCTGGTGTTGTCATCCACAAAAGTAAGGAAGTATTGTGCCCCTCCTACTGATTTTACTTCCAACGGTCCACAAACGTTAGAATGTACAAGTTCTAGAGGCTTCTTTGCTCGGGAGCCTTCTTTCGGAAATGGGAGTCGGAACTGTTTACCTTTTTGACAGTATTCACACACCATTTTTGACTTAGTTTCATTGACCTTGATCCCGTTTGTACATTTGGAAAGTATATTCAGATCAGTTATGTTGAGGTGGGCCATCCTTTGATGCCATAAGTAGCTGTCACTTTCTTCATTTGTATAACATTTATAGGCTGGTATTTTATTTATGTTTAGGCGATACATATTGTTTATTAACTCACAAGCGGCAACTTCTTCTTTTGAATTGTTGAGTATTTTACAGCCATTCTTATCAAACTGTACGGAACACCCCTTCTTTATGATTTGACTAACGGAGAGAAGATTGCTTGCTAACTCAGGTACATATAACACATTAGTTACTTGTATAGTTCCGCTTTTTCCATTGCTTTGAGTTACAGACAGGTTAACTTTACCACAGCTTTTCACAGCGAGCATTTTATCATTTGCGATACGGATGCTTGTAATCGGTGCTGGTGATTCATCATATAGCCAGTCCTGCTTCATGGTCATGTGCATGGATGCTCCTGAATCAATAAACCAACTATTACTTTCACATGCTGTTGACATTGCTGAGATTACTGCGACATATCCAGTTTCTTTTCCTGTCTCTTTATTGCTATCCTTCTTTTTAGTTCTGCAATACTTGCTTATGTGACCATACTTATTGCATTTAAAGCAACGGGGGCCTTTGTCAAACTTTGTTGTATTTTCCGGACCTCTTTGCTTCATTTTATCACTTCTTCCAGCATACAATGCCACTGACTCGGAGCCCTTTATCTCTTGTAGGAGCTTAGTCTTTACATAATCTGCTGTTATCGGCACACCGGAACTTTCAAGGGCCATTATCATGGGTTTATATACTTCAGGTAAACCAGCGAGAAGTAATGTACCCAACCATTCATCATTGACCTCAAACGAAATATTTCGTAGTTTATGCGCCGTAGTCATTATTCTGTTTATGTAGTCTTCTATATTTTGGCAGTTATCTAAAGTAGTCGTTATCAAGTCTTTCAGTAGACCCACTCGGCGTGTTAACCCGTTATCATCGAAAGCTTTTTGTAAGTTAGTCCAAACCTCTTTTGCAGTCTTCGCCTCTTGAATGTGTACATAATTCACAGAATCAATCAGTAAAATTATCTTTGTTTTTGCTTTTAGGTCAAGCTTCGGATCAATATCTTTACCATCATTCTCAATGCAACACCATAATTCTTCATGCTGCAAATAAGTTTGTACTGCAAATCTCCATGTATTGTAATTCTCGCGTCCAATCAGTTTTTCTATGAGGGTCATTGCATTTGAAGACATAGTGAAAAAACTTGGTTTCTTTTGTTTTACACAACGACACCACGTTGAGCTTAGATCGTATCACTTTTACAATGACCGGCGAACTAATCTCAAATATATCACTTTGCCTACTACTTTTACTATTAGATTACGGATCTGGGCCCATAACCTGTTGAAATTAAACCACAAAAATATATAGAAAAACTACGTTTTCAGATTTATTCCAGAGCAGATTGTAAAAGTCAGAAAATATGTGACAATACAAAAAAGAACGTGTCAATTTAAAAGAAAAACTTCAACATTCGATAATCTTTTACTACTTATTTCTATTATTTCTTCTGTGGTATAACATAGTTGCTATTGACAGTTCTGGCTGTATGTGATGTGAACTCCGCGTCAGGATTTTATACCTGTCTGGGTTTCTGATTTAGCTTATTACCCTTATCATAGACGCCAGCGCAAGTTTTTTCAGGTGCATCTCATTTACACACTGGACAGAAAACTAGAGAATTTTATCTTGGAACAGTAACCTAATTAGAAATAAATACAATACAAGCACACTTTTGCTGGCGTCCGGCGTCCCTACCGCCCTCCTGCAACTGCAATATTTATGGGACCAGTTATCTGGTCCTCTTCCTTATTATTGATAAATGGTAGCCATTGTCTGTGATTCCTTTGACATTCCTGGTGTCATTGGCGGTGTTTGCTTACCAATAATGTTCGGTTTACACGTATTAAATAGTTAAGTAGTTAACTAAATTTTAACTAACAATAAGTAAATTAATACAACTTAGTAGCGACCATTTAGTAGCTATTTATTACGCAAGTAAAGAAGTAATTTAGACATTTTTCTATTTTCTGTTAAGTAGGTGGGTGGGGCTTTAAAATTTAGTAAAATGCTTAAGTAATTCAGTAGGCCGTGGAGAATTGTATGAACTAAAGAGCTTTACTAAATTGTTACGTTTGAACGTGCGCTAAAAATTATTCACTTAAAATTTAGTTAAAATTTAGTTATCTACTTAACTACTTAATACCTACGTCTAAACCGGACTTAAAGGCAGCCCCGTCCGCAGCTCGTTTTGTGACATAAAAATATACAAAATAGTTTTAATTATTAGGTCTAATGTCCCAATCACCTGTTGTTGTAGGTGCTATGAGGCAACTTGTGTCGTTGCAAAAACAGGTATCTCATCAAAAACATAAATGTGAAATGAGAGCCAATTTCAACAAAAATAATTCAGATCTAAATGGGTGCCAAATTCTGTGTAGAAAAGCCTAAAATGTTAGTCACAAGAACATGTAACTCAAGTTCCACATTTAACTTGGTTAGTTTTTACATACCTACTTATTATCTACATATATAGCCATATTACTCGTATATTAGTATAATTATCTTTGTTAAGTATGTTAGGTTGATGTAATACCTGTTACTTTTCTAAAATTTGGTTTGTTGGTTGCTAACTAATGAAAACTAACCAAGTCAAATGTAAAGCTTGAATTACATGTTCTTGTGACTTAAATTTTAGGCTTTTCTACACAGAACTTGGCACCCATTTAGATCTCAATTATTTTTGTTGAAAGTGGCTCTCATTTCGCATTTAGGTTTTTAATGAGGTATCATTACTATTTTTCTAGAAATTACATGTGTTTATTGATACTAAAAATATTTTTATTATTAGTTGTAAAATTACTCTATACAGTGGAATCGTTAATTCACTAGTTTCACTAATTATCAATATTTTCCAGTTTTTAGATTTTTTCCTTTATATGCGCCTAATAGTCTACCTTGATGCCAAATATGAAGTTTCTAGGTCATCTGGACCTAGGTTAGAGTTTTGATCTATAGGTCAGTCAGTGAAAAAAAAATGACGTTTTTTGGACCTTAATATCTAAATAACCGTTTGAAGTGTGTTTATGAAATTTGAAACACACATATGTATTTCGCAAGTCTCAATAAATTAGCCAATTTGACAGGTTTATGTGGAATAGTTTTTGAGTTATGAGGTGGTCAAAAGTGGCTCCAAATGGTTCGTGTAATATTACACACGGTACTGCTCGCCAATTCTGTGAGCTTAAAAATGGCTTGACACGCTACCGCGTGTCTAGATTACACATTAACATCTTATGAATTGAAAACGCAAGGACAGCACATTAATCCTTAGCATTAACTAGATATAGATCTAAATTATTCGGGTATAAATAGGGTTACTATCAACATGTCTGCAAAATTCAAGATTTTTTCTCTCTGTCTCAATTTATAAAACCTGTTAATCCACATATTTAGAGATCTTTGATTAACGTAGGTTTATAAAATCTGTCAAATGTGGGTGTTTTATAACACTGGATAAGCAAAGAATCAAGTGCCAACTTTTATTATTCGCGCTCACCCTCTCACTTCCGAGAGGTTTGAGTTCAACTCAAGACAACTGAAGTCCAACTGAAACCTAAGTTCAACTGAAGACTCTTTCTGTACTCTATCAGGCTACTGCACTAATATTTGCATTATTTACCTAGGTGTCAGAATTTTATATGCCTCCCACAAGGTGTCAGACAAGGCTTAAGTAAATATTGCTTAATAGAAATTCAATAATCTTTTAATTTCATTTTGTTTCTGTTAATTATATTAGACGAGCCTTCAGCCACAGTATAGCCAATATCTAGTTCTTTCTTTTTTTCTCTCTCTTTCTTGGCCGGGAACGCATCAGTAGTGATGCCTTTGGTGTCATTATCATTCATCTCGTTTGCCGGCAATTTTCATTAAAAACATGTCTGGCCAAGGTTAGGTATTGTAATTGTAAAAATGTCTAAAATGTTATTTAGAACACTTGACTCGATGGAGTGGTTGGCCACCAATAAATTAAAATGTAGGTAGATAAGACATTGGCGTATGTAGGTATCATGTATCGTATAAATTTAGCTTAGGTACCGCTATCACGTCTTGCGACACTTTTTCTGCGATTTAAATTTAAATATAAATAATATACCTACCTAATGCCGGACAGAGGACGTAAGTTCCAGTTAAGCGATTACCTTTTGGCAATTCTCCGTATTAGTGTACACACACCGTCAATGAGCCATGAGAATGTTTATCAATGACTAGTTAAACCCGTTCAACTAGCAAAGCTTACTATAAGAAACGGAAGAAGCAACCCAATAGGAAGAACCGAGCGACATTTCCTCGTCCGGTACTTTTTTTTATGGAAATAGCCGGCAAACGAGCTGACGATCCACCCGAAGTTAATTAAGTGGCTATCGTCGCTCATGGATATCAGCAACACTAAAGGAATCACCGATGCGTTGCCGGCCAAGAAAGAGAGAAGAAAAAGAAAGAAAGAACTGGCTCTCAAGCCCCCAGACGGAACACGACGAGTCATTTAGCGGCTGACTCATGCTCAAGGGTGGTAGCTATCCAGGCGAACCCTATGGAGAAATATAATAGTAATAATGGTATTAATTAACAATTAAAATCAATATTACCAATATAATCCCTCGAGGGGCCTTATCACCAGTGGGCCGGATTCAGTCGCCTCTTACGACACCCATCCGGCGAGGAATTGGGGTTAGTATTCTAAAAGCCGGCTGCTTGACGGACTTGTGTCTATAACTATCAATTAGGTCTTAGGGACACTCAACTCAGTGCCTCTTCGGGGTCATTGAGATCAAGTATCTATTTGAAAGTGAAATATTAATTTGTGGATAGTTTATTAGCGATGTACAATTAGTTTCAATGAACTTACAATTTACTTTAGGTACCTACTGAACATCTATACTCTCAAAGAGGATTTCTCATATTTAGAAAAGGAATGAAAAGCTCAGGAAAATATTTTGCCGATAGGATATCCTGTCGGCCAGACAACAATAAAATATATTTATATAACTAATACATTTTTTTATTATGATGTAAATAGCAGACGAACGAGTAGATGGGTGGTCCTCAATGACCATGCCAAAGGCTGTTCATCGGATTTCTCCTTCTCCACCATTTTTAAAATTATAAAGTCAGCTTTTAAAAACTATGAAATAATATTGATAATCATGGTTTTTAAAGGTCACATAAATAAATTATTTAGATTAGTCATTAAAAAAAATAATGATATGGAATAAAAAATATTATGTTTTGAACATGCAAATGAATACTTAGATTTGCAAAGTTCGCCGACTCAAAGTGGAGCAGATAAGCATCAGCGATATTTAAATTAGGTAAAATTTAAAATAATTTGCGTCATAGTTTGATATT
Organism: Thymelicus sylvestris; assembly: GCA_911387775.1. NCBI lineage: Eukaryota > Metazoa > Arthropoda > Insecta > Lepidoptera > Hesperiidae > Thymelicus > Thymelicus sylvestris. Next base: position 4,844,481 of record OU426888.1, read on the forward strand.
CACACATATTTGATGTCCTCATGATGTGATGTCATCAAAATAACTATGGGGTATGGGTATGCGCAGTTAAATAACTATGGATGTGCCGCGGTGTCGGATGGGTGCTCGGCTCCCTCATGGTAAATGGCATAAAGTGGTCCTGTTTATTATTTACGACAATTTGTAAAGCCATAATTCTCGAAGTCCTAAGGGTGCTTCGTCGTTTAAGTTGAGCACAAACTCAACCACCACTACCACCTGTATGGGTTCCAAGCATAAACTTTTAATATTGCATTCGTCGTGAGATACTCGTGTATGCTCTAGGTCTCCTCAATAGCATCGGTGCATCCAAATGAGATCAATGGGTCTTCCCGTAATCGTAATGGGTTTCCCCTAATTTTGTTTTTACTTATGATAAAAAGTACAATAGGTTCGGCAATGGATTATTATTAATTATTGTGTTATTATATCTAGGAAAGAGTCATGCATGTTAAACAACTCATTGTTACTTACCTTTGAACACGCGGGCGAAGCCGCGGGTAATAGCTAGTAAAAATCTATTTCGGGGTTTACCTAAGGGTGTTGGTAAATCTTGAGGTTTGCCTAGGCAATCTTAGGGTCGCCGTAGATTCGAGGTTGGACAATAACAATACATAACTTTGATCTAGAGCATGTATCTTGGTGGTAGAGTCTTAACTGATTTGAATGTAAAGAATTTTAATCTTTTGTACTTATTGACTTCAACCCAATCATTATTGGGCCCATTACAAAGTACGGACTTCTCCTCTCGAGGAGACTTACAGCATACTCCACCAAACTCCACCATACGGCTCCAATGTGGAGAGATAGAGTGGCCAAATTTTTGCCACCAGCGATCACCCATCCAACTACCGACCGGACCCGCTGTTGCTTAACTTGTCCGATCACTTCGGATCTATTGTTGTACTTCTTACGAGTATATGCCTTATGGGACAATTTTTTCATCTAATGTTGAGATGCAGACCGGTGGTAGAGCGCATACTAAATGTATGCTCATAGTAAGTCATGCTTACATTGCAATAGAAATGTCAAAAATAATCTAAAAATACCATAGTTATTTTTTTTTTAATTTTTATGGAAATAGCCGGCAAACCAGCTGACGATCCTGATGGTAATTGGCTATCGTCGCTCATGGACATCAGCAACAATGTTTTAAATGGCCAAATATGTAAAACCTGTACCGGTTCCATAAAATCTTTGTTGCCTTCAAACGGATTTTATTGATTACGAATATCATTCGCAGGATCTGCGCACTCTAATAAGTTCCATTTAGCACCTGCTAGCTGCTAGCATACCATACCATAGTTGATTAAGCAAATAAGCATTAATTATAATATCAATTAGCACAAATGGAAGAATACATTGATAGATCATTTTTAAATGCGTCAATTCAATTTCCATATTTACTCAAATGAGGCATGTACAATAATGATTTAATATTGACGTAACTAGTTTTTTTAACGCTTACACACTACGACCCCCGCAGTAAGTTTTTACCTGTGTCGCGGGTGCAGTGGCATGAACGACACATATAATGATATAACACATCACAATAACACCCATGACCCGAGTACAAACATTTATCTCTTACATAAATATCTGCCCCGGCCGGGAATCGAACCCAGAAATAGAGTAAAAAGACCATTAAAAAATACTTTGACCGGTCCTGAAAGGCCAAGTATGTCATCAATTCGTCACTTCGGAATCTTTGTCATCGTTTCAGTAATCTTTGCGACAGTTCAGTAGGTCTTCTTATATTGTCTTGACGCCCTCAATTTGTACTGATATTCACAAGCCTTTAAGTCGTGACTTAAATTTTATCATAATTATTTCGACCTCTCAAAAATGAAAATAAATTAATGACAAAAGACTTAACAATGACCCACTGTAGTGTCTGGAAAATCTAATTTTAACTAAATATGTGTCCGTGCTGTTTTTGTGTATGATATTTAGAGCAAGCAATTGTATCATTGTGTGTGTGATGGATGCGAAAAAGGGAATATAATTATACATACGAGGACTTGTAGCGCCGCAGTCGGAGTCTCCCGCGCACGCAGTTGGTGACAAGACGCAGCGTTGAGCGCGCGCATTTTGATTTTTTTAATATTAGCTGCTAAAGTAAAGGGTAAGTTTTTTTCAGCCTTATCATTTATTAGGATAGCTACACATATCATGTATTTGTAATGTTATGTATTAAAAGGTATTAGCATATTAAGCTATTGTTACGCCGGGCGTTGTTGTATGATGCTCTTTGTTTATATCGGCTTCGTTCAGTGACCTAGGATCTGTTTATGCTGAAAAAATGCTTTTCACAGTTTTCCCTTTAAGATATAGTTCAAATTCATTGAAATTTTTTATTTCAGTTTCAATCGTAAGTTCAGAAGCTAGTTTAAATAAAAAATAAAAACAATTTGTAATTTAAACTATGCCAAAATATTTTTTTAATTAAATATTTACTAACTATTACTATCTGATGCAATGTTAATCACAATGATGTGAAATTTATTTATAAAAAAACGCATTATTTTTTGTAATTAAAATTATTTTAAACAAGATTATTATTTAAAATTTATAGCAATAGGTTATTCAGATGATATTGTCAGAGTTAATTAGGAAAATTCATATTGAAAAATAAAATTAAGAAATAACTGAAGAATTTTTATGTATTTTATCCACGTAGACTAAAAGTGAAAAAAGTTCTTATTGTTTTGATGAATTTCTTGATTGTTTATTATTAGTTAAAATAATAAAATATGCAACGAAACGATGCTTATTTTTATAAAATACATTTTGAAGAAATGAAGTGTAGAGTGCATTTATTTACGTTTAAAAACTAAAATGTTTAATCTAAACAGAATAAATCTTGATAGAAACAAGGAAATGATTTCCTTATATTTTTAATTTTCTTTGTCTGGTGTTGTAATACCCATTAAATTTTATCTTTTTGAATACGTTAGTTAAAATTGTTATCCTGAACAAAAAAATGTATGAAATAATTAGGAATACATGTAATCTAAAATGAAAATAACATTCATCACGTTAATTTTATTACAGTAAATTCAAGTACCTACATTTTACGTCTACATTTTACGTCAGTGTACACATGGTCACAGGTGCAAATAATATAGAAGTTATTAATATTTATTTGCTTACGGTCAGTTTTATAATTATTCTAACCAAAAAATAACGAATGTGACCTTCATCAGTTGACTTCCAAGTATAAAATGTATCCTATTTATTTAGGTTTGTAAATATACTACCTAATCAAAAAAATTGCTTCAATTTATTTATTAAAAAATATTATTTTACTCCTTTTTTTCAATCGTTTATTATGTATAGAGGAGTCTACTATATGTATACTTTTCTCCTTACCTACTATGAACTTAACATTATACGAAACTTTATAATAATGAAAAAAAAAATAAAAACCTTAAAGCTCGTCATTGGCAATAACAATAAAAAATAGAATATAAGTAGGTTTTGTTAATATACCGTTTTAAAATAGGCGATAGAGTAAGAGGTACTAATTATACTCATTATTATTACTAAGGTACGAGTACTTACGATTCTATTATCGAGTATATCGACCCAGTCGCATTGATCATGGTCATAATAAATCCATGGAACTGGATCGAGTCGACTACAACTAGATAAACATCGTGACCATAATATCGTGAGTAAAATGGACCATCCACGTTGAGTTAGTTTAAAAAACTATGTTGTCGTCTACTCATTACTTTTTTCTCTATTAGTGACTAAAAAAATAGCGTTATATCGATTCCATTACTATTACAAAATGATGCGATCAGCGTCAACATGACACAAATCAATTGTAATTTTTGTAGCTTGTGTGTATAATATTTTGTATCTTGTTTATAATATAGATGGACATTATTAGTAGATATTATTAGATAGTTGTTCGAGAATAAGTAGAAAAAATAAATTAGGATAGCAAACGAGCTTGCAGTGCCACCTTCCTGTACCACCTGTAGAAATCTGTGAAAAAACGTTAAGAATATCAGATAGATTATTATTCGTTATTCCACTTACTATGTGGAATTTAGGACTACTTGTGCAGGTTAGTACCTACTATTATTTACTTACTAGCTTTTGCCCGCAGCTTCGCCCGCGGTAGAGATCGATTTTTAAATATTTATTTAACTAGCTTTTGCCCGCAGCTTCGCCCGCGGTAGAGTTCGATTTTTTACAAATCCTACTTATTTTTACTTAGATTTGTTGCCTATGACTTAAGTAATTTACATGTATTGTATCATTTGATAGCGTGATTCAGAACTTGCAAATGAATTTTACTAACGCCATCTATTACCAACTTCCGGAACTAAATATCTAGCAAGTAACAAAACATCTATCTTCCCATGGGGATGTTTTACCGCGGTAAAAAGTAGCCTACGTTACTCTCCATCCTCCTTACTATCTCCACACACGAAAACCATACCATATAACAGCTTCGTTGCGACGTGAAAGACGGACAAACAAACACACTTTCACATTTATAATATTAGTACGGATTATGTCAAAGAAGTATAACCTCTCACGCGCGTAAAAAAGTACATGCACCCTTTTTTTAACTTATTTTTTATAATCAGTCGAATAAAAAATGGTAAACTTCTCCACTATGTCATGGATACTTTGAGGACCCGTAACTTCAAGGGTTCCAAGCAGATATAGATATAGTTCCAAACTGTCCAGCTTGACAGGAATGGTTGTTATGTACCTTACACAAAAATATGGTAGTTATTTTTCAAAATTTTTAACACATTTTTTTATTTATTTATATACAAGAAATCACAGCTAGGTGTTAAGTTAGTTAATAAAGACTTCACAGTTTACTCATCATAAAGTAGTGATTGCGTCATTTTTGGATACAAATATAAAATCCATTTTTTAAATGGTAGCTGTAAAAATTTATTGCTTACATTGTTTTAATGTTTCCAGACAAAGCTTGAATTCTCATACGTAATTGTAAAGTCATTGTTTTAATAATTAATAGTGTGCAAAATTAAGTTATTATTACATTTATGTCGCCATAGTGTTTTTAGTTTCACAGAGTAGTTTGAATGTCGATAGGAACCTAACTCACAACCTTCACTTATCTCTTAGAAGAACTCTGTCAGGTTTGAAATTCTGACTCTGATCCTATTGCGTGCCTGATTTTTCAAACTAGTCATCTTTAATTAAAAAACAAACAAAATTACTCATCCCTGATAAAGCGGCGATCATTGTTTAATGATAAATATGGATAATATTAACCTATTCGCTGTGGTTACGCGCTTTTGTTTTTGATTAAGAAATTATAATTTGATATCTTTCAGTTGAATATTATGATTTATTTATCATCAAAATAATTATTATTTTGGCTTGACGACCTGTGTGGCGCAAAGGTTACCATGCCGAATCGCCGCACCGAGGGTCCTGGGTTCGATTCCCAGTCAAAGTCAAAGTCAAAGATGCTTTATTGTGGACAATAGGTACATAATGGTTGGTACAAATACAATTTTATTCAGGTCTCTATCTATCTCCCAGCGAAGCGGAAATTTGTGTTCTTGTCTCTGTGTGTTTTTCATGGCACCCACGACACAGGGAATCCTAGTGTGGGGTTATGAGTTAAATCAAATCAATTTATTGTGGAATATAGGTACACAGGTAAGTATGTTACATAGGTAAATTATCTGCTATATCCCTGCCACGTATATACAATAAAACAATAACACGGGCATACAATAATAGTTTAGGTCAAGCGTTATTTAAAAAAAATACTTATCTCATCGTGGAATAAAATTCTTATACTGATGTAGCGCTCTTCAAAAACTATTGTCTCAAATCAAGTAAAGCGAATTAATATACAAGCTACCAAACATTATTATGAATCACATGATAATTATGTAAATATAAGCCGGAATCGAACCCGGTTTGTAAGACCGCCATAGCTTTACAGGGTTATTGGAAAAAATCTGGCCAAGTGCGTGTCAGGCCACGCGCATTAAGTTTTTCTAACTACTTATGTTAACATAGCAATGATAGTTTTCCTTTTAAATTCATCATAATATGCTACTGCCATTAGCTTTTTCACATGTTGACCACTTACTATTCAGCTTGCAAGGGAGAGGACACTTGACTCTAGCCAAACTTAGCACATTAAAACGAAATATTTCGCAAACGGACGAATGGGGTAGACGTAGAAAAAACATCCCCGCGTTACCTGTAGGGGAGATACCCTAAAAAATATTTAAGAAAATTTTATCCCGCCATTTTTTAGTTTTATCAAATATGTACATAAAATCCATGCTAAATTACAGCTTTCTAGCTCTAAAGTCCGGTTTACACGTATTAAGTAGTTAAGTAGATAACTAAATTTTATCTAAATTTTAAGTAAATTAATACGTGTTTGTAAACAGACAATTTAGTAACTTTTTAGTTAAAATTTAGTTATCTATCTAATACGTGTAAACCGGACATAAGGGTCTCTGCGCTATGATGCGGACGGGCGGAGAGACATGATGAAACTATATGGGTTTCATTTTGACTTCGGAACCCTACAAATGTACACAAGCCAGTCGATAAATTCACTCTCATCGCACGCCAATGCCCTTTGCTGGCGAGCGGCCTGACCTTGAATGCGGCTTCGTGCACGTGTGTGAGCGGACTGATTACCTACATATACATAATATGTTATATCATTGTATGATGACGATGTAGAAGTAGAACATTGTAACGATCTTCGGGATGAACAATCGAACATCTATCGAACTTTGCGTATAAGACAACCCCGCTTTACGACCTGTCGAGGTGGCGATCGCATACGCAGGTGGCATACGCCTTTGGAGGTCCTGGTACTTTAAGTGTACTACCTCACCGATACGCCATGGCGACGTCGCCAGCTACGTATACAAACAGTTTATATTGAAATGTCACGCCAAACCGTCGCCAAGTGAGGTAGCTGCTATACATTTCAATATGAACTGTTTGGATACGTAGCCGGCGACGTCGCCATGGCGTCTCGGTGAGGTAGTGCACTAATACTCTATCTCGGTTTTCACTAGTAAATTCATACAGAATTATTGTTTTTTTTGTGCTTGGTGGTGGGATTTATTATCCACCTTCCAGGTTCATACCAAATGTGAAAAAGGTTTTAACATGTTTTAGTCCCAGATCTCTTCAGCCTCCAGCAATGATTAAACATGTACCTACCTATTTATAATCGTAATATTTTACTTGTATTTATAATCGTATCTTGCTCGTTTTTTTTGGTGCAGAGTCATTGTCGAACATGATTTTGGAACGAAGTTCCTTATCGCGCGTTGCGAAAGGGGGCTAGGCGGAAAATTTTGGGACGAAAAGTTGTAACGACACTTTTTGCCGCCGTAGTTTTTTTTACATAGAAAGCAAGCCAGATATTTTCGTTTCTACTAGGTGTTTCTACTAGCAATTGCTAATAGGTGAACAAAGCCAATGAGAAATTTAATACCCCAGATTTGTTTTGGCACACTCAAGCGAGTGCATGTTTTTGCTATCCTAGTACTGACTGCGAGGAACTTCGTTCCATCCGGGTGTCCCTTGACACCTCTCAAGTATTTTTCAGTGGTTTTCTCGCTAATAATGCGTCGATGCCATCCTTGATGTTTTAGATTTAGATAATGTTTGAGTAATGAGCTGATGCCCATTTGCACTTGCATTGACTATTTTCTCGTAAAACTAGAAGTCATATAGGTACTTGTAGTAGCTATAAAAAGCTTACTTGCATGCTTGTTAGCTATTCACATAATAATTTGTAACATAATGTTAAACGTATAAAATAGGTAAACTAATAAAAGTAACAGCCATTCGGCAAATGTTTTGAATACTTGTGTGAACTAGTGTGAGGTATTTTATGGGTACCTAGGATTTTTTTTGACAGATCACGAATAGAGTATTATGTGCGAAGTGTTGCAGGACAAATGTACAGAATTTTTTTATACATTGTTATATTATTTTGTAGGTAGTTAAACTTGATATGACATCAGGTTTTTCGAATAAATGAAAAGATCGGGTTCAATAACTTGACATTCACGGAAAAAAACGGAAGTATCTGGATCCCCTTGAAATAACCTTTCCTTTTACATTTTAGTTAATCAAGAATTCATTAAATACCCTTAGTACCTACATACATCTGATTACAGTTTATTTTAAAAATATCTTCCAGATATAAGATTTCTTATAACCTTGGAATCGTCTCAAAATTTATTTACAATATGAATAAATGGAAACAAAGTTGCAATTCGAAAGGATACTTACCTACTCACAAAACAGGTTAACTATATTGAAGCCGGCGATGAAAGCTGATTTAACCGGTCTATTTTTAAATTGTTAAAGAATTAAGTTTTAAAAGCAAGTTGGTACAGTTGTGTCCGGAAGTACAGTAATTAGTATCAGGCGTTACTTTGCGGAAATCCATTGTTAGTTTTCCTCAATGTCAAATGTAAAGTCATCTTTTATAAAGTCAAAGGCTGTCAAAGGAGTAGAAGAGCTGCGATATGATTGTAGGTAAGTCATATTCGCAGAGTGGTCACTCAGTTAATAGAAGCGCTCATAGCCCGGCACCTTGGAGAGATCTTAAGTGAATGGCTTGAGCGCGGTCGGTGGTTGGATGGCGACTAGTAGCAAAAAAGTCTTAAGCATTTCCGTGCTTCGGAGGACACGTAAAGCCGTCGGTCCCAGTTATTATCGTAACATAACAGTCAATAAGCCATTTCGGTGGTCTTTATGTGACATAAAAATTCCGACAGTTGGGTTGGCCACTAACCCCTCCACCAAAACGCAGTGGAGCAGCGTGGTGGAGTATTCTCTAGGCCTCCATAAGAGGAGAAACGCGCACTCAGTACATGTATCAGGCCTTAGAGACCCGAGTGCATTTAGGGGTTATGATAAAGTGATTCATAAGTATCCGAGAGATACATATGCAAAGATGTGCTATAAATGAGTGCATTAACTCTATTGTGCAAATGCAAGAAATAAGTAACTTATAATAGCTTACTTAGTAATCTGACATACGTGTCAATTGTGCATTGTGATTTATTTCTGAGAATGTTGATTATCTGTAAGGAGTTTATACAAAGGAAAAGCTGTAGATACTTATCGCAATGTAAACGAGCGAGGAACCATCTGATAAGTGGTCGTCGCGGCCCGTAGATATTAGTAGCACTGAGGCATAATAATATTATAGATTCTGTGCAAGTGTGCACTGAGGATATCACTGATACGTTACGGGTCAAGAAATACCTCTTTATTACTCGGCTACGGTAACGGCGTAGCCCACAGGAGGCTTATGTATTCCGCTCGTTTGTATATAACATATACTATGTATATTATTAGGTTCCCATAAAACTTCTTAACGCCTCATCATAATTCGACAATAGAGGTATCGTTGGGACCACAGGTTGGGACCGTCTTTATTTTCTGATAGTTAAAGGCTATGTGGAATTGAATTATAACCTCCTTTATACTTATTCATAAATTAAAATATTCGTGTTTCAAAGGTATTCTCACATAGCCATATTCATGATTTTTTCACACGATCCAACATAGCCTCTCTTTCAGACTGTATTTCTTCCCTACTGGCTCGAGCACTGGGCAGGTATCTCTCCACTACTGTGCTGTCATCTGCGTACCAATAAATACCTGGCATACGCAGATCATTAATATGTAGCAGGAATAGAGTGGCGGAGAGAACGGACCCCTGAGGAACTCCAGCGTTCGTAGCCATCGATTGCGATGAACTACCATCGACGACAGCACGGAGAAATCGTTCTCTCAGAAAGTTCTTAACCCATCCGATAAGGCCAGGGGATATACCATAACCTGAAAGCTTGCTTAAAAGGCTTGCGTGTCAGACCCTATCGAAGGACTTCGAGACATCGAGGGAAACGGCAAGTGCCTCCCCGTTTTTCTCGAGGGTCTCGCCCCGTGTGTGGCATACGCTAGAAGATCTCCAGTTGATAGATTTCGGCGAAACCCGTACTGTCGATCACTAAGGAGATCGTTCCGTTCTAGGTATGCCATGAGGCGCGTATTCAATATACGCTCCATACCTAATCGGTAAGTTGGAGGGGTTAGCACTGTCTTTTTTTGGCACGGGCTTCAATGCCAATTTTAAGTTAATTTGTATTAAGTTGTAAAAAAAAAGATAAGGTGTACTTATGATGTTATGATCATTAAATTCTGTTTTCAATCCTGATGAACAAATTTGATAGGCGTTAATTTAAATGGAAAATTAATGGTGTTTGTTTTTTTGTGCAGTTTCTGAGATTCCGGTTATAAGTAGCTATCAAAAACATACCTTGTAAAAAAAACCAAGTCTCGCAATTCAGTTCTTCTACCGTAAAAAGTTGTGACCATACCAATATTAAAAAAAATTAATGTTTTAAATAAATACATAGATTGACTTGGCAATCGCACTAAACAATCTAATTTAATAATATAATAGGTATGTATTACTTGTGAGAGATACCTACATTGTGTTTTCATGTGATGGCCAAGTCAATCTATTTATTTAAAACATAAGATTTTTAATATTGATATGGTCACTATATATATTGTTTGGTTAGCTAATTACTAATTATCTTAAGACAGAAGTATCCTTGTAGGAACTGAATAAATTAACCGACTTGGTATTACATGGATCTCATAACTTTTTACGGTACAAATAGTTACAATAGCATTACTTGTTGTGGGGACAAATTAATGACCGAGTTAATGTTCTGTAATGTAACAAGCTATAAAACAACTATAGTAAAGTTTATTATTTGGATTTACGGCTGCTTCCTAGCCCAGAATTGCTTCCGTGATGTTATTGATATATTCTGCGATACGCCGTAACACTAGTCACCATTTTTTACGTTTCCCATTTTAGGGTTCCGTAATACGGAGATCCTATTGCTAAGGCTCCCCCGTCCTTCCGTCCGTCGTGGTATTCATCCATCGGTCACAGGGTTGTATCTCTTGAACCGTAATGTCCGTAATACGCTTGAAAATAGTGCGAAACTATAGTCGCCAACAACAAGTATTTTAGGAAGTTACAAAAAAGTTCAAAAGTGAAGAGGACATAACTATAAATACGAAAAATAGTATAAATAAAAAAAAATTGACATGTTTTTTTTTCGGCTTTTACTTACAAAATAATTAGCATACCTACTTAATTATAATGCAAAAGTTTGTGTGAGAATTGAATTAAAACCCTTCCAATACGATTCTGACTCAAATTAAGCCTGTCTTCTGATCAATAATCTACACTGCAGCAACGTGATGGAGTGCAATTCTGGGCGTTCTCAGTTATGAAGAGGGACGAGAGAGAAAAGTGTCATGTAGTGGGCCATTAGTAAGTTGAAGCAACACTGATACTGCTATTGGTCCTGAGTACTAACACGAGGCACTACCTTTAAAATAATTTGAATCAGCCATCCATAACTTGAAAAGATTTTGACTCATTTAGATAAAATAAAAAAAATTTTGTGCGCTTTAATAACCTCTTTAAAAAAAGAATAAGTAGGAATGTTCCGCACGAAAAAAACCTGTTCAAAATAAAACAAACCAACCATTGGCTTTGTAAACAGGTACCATAAAACAATGTTTATTATCATAATATTGTTATTGTGTGTTACAAGATTTTGTTTGTTTCTTTATTTTATCTAATATTTGGTTACAACCTTTCGATGACGTCAGCTAGTCCACGACTTGTCAGTTACTCAAGGTGAGCAGCGTGGCCACCAAACGAATAGCATGAATAGACTAATAGATACTAGGTAATAAGTTGATTTAACACACATTATACCATTAGGTATGCATTTGTGGTTTAAGGTTGATTAACTAGGTCGTCCAATTAATGTAAATTTATACTCGTATACTTAGTGGTTTATGTTTTAATTTCTCGTTTGCTACATTTAAACGAAGATTCATTTATTTATTCATTCATTTATTCATTCATTCATTCATTCATTTATTTATTTACTTATTTATTTATTTATTTCATTATAAATCTACAACGCGATGTCAATATAAATACCACTTAACCAGAGAAGGCTTATTAGTACTTATAAAAGTACTTAACATTTGTGTAGTGGTAGGGTATTTTGCTTGTCTGGCTAGCTATCACCATGCTTCATCTTCCGTGGATTTTTTATACACTTCCTTTCGGTCTTTCCTTTCAGTTTATATCGATGGTGGTGCTGTAACTGATATATAACGGTACACCTTATTTGAAAGCTAATTTTCTTGCTCGGGATACGACGTTTGAGAAAATGTCTATTACCAGTATGAAGGCAGTAGCCATTTTCAACCCCCGACACAAAAGAGGGGTGTTATAATTTTGACGTGTCTGTTCTGTATATCTGTGTATTTGTGTTTCTGTGTATCAATGGATCTGTATGGCTGTATATGGCATCGTAGGTCGTAAACGGATGAACCGATTTTGATGTAGTTTTTCTGTCAGTTCTTAGCTATTTTTAATTTTAACGTGTGAAATAGGTATCATCACTATCGTCAATTACGTAAACTAGACAATAACAATAGCTACAATAGAACAGAGCCATAGTAAACATAATTTTGTATTGCCGATTTTTAATTAAAAAAATATGAACGATGTTGCAGAGAACATAATAGTTTACAACAAACATTAAAATAACTCATTGTCAGACTCCTATTAATTTCGGTGGAACGATGACGTAGTTAATGTTTTTACTCAATGTACTCGCTTCTTCGATTAACATACTGAATTAGTTTCAATTTGCAGTTTCTCTGTTATGCTTTTTTTTGTAAAATAATTTTAGAGTTAATTAAATTTTGCGCACCTGGAAAGCAGATCAGTGTATTTTGTACGTTTGACAAAAATAATTTATATATTTTTGACTTAGAATAAATGGAACAGCGAACAATCCAAAGATAAATATGGAAGGATTTATTTATTTATTTTAATCCTTTATTGCAATTTTATACAATGGGCGGACTTAATGCCAAGTGGCATTCTCTACCAGTCGTCCCTTGGTTATGCTGAGAATGTATGGTAGGCTTAAACTTTAAAAATGAAAGATTAAGTTAATAATTATTGTTATATACATCTAATAAACTAAAGTAATATATAAATCCTTAATACATAAAATAAATATAATACATACAATATCCATACATAAATAAGTAGCTTCATAAATAAATAAATATTAAAATAAATACATATTTATATAAATGAATATATAAATATGTATAATATTGCACAATTGACATTCAAATATATAATGTTAACAGGACTCTAAATAGTGCTCTCGAACAAGTTTTTTAAAAGTATTGACACACGAAGCTTTCCTAATCCGTTCTGGTAGGCGGAGGAGTACAGCCAAGGCCGTCTTTAACCTATTGGAGGCCCTGGGCATATTAGGATAATGGGGCCCCTTTGACTTTGACAGAACACTATTTTGTTAGAATAAACAAAGAAAGTAGATAAGCAAGTCTCTAGATTTATGCAAAAGCTAATAAGCAAATTGGTATTGTAGTCAGTAATTTAGGATCGATTTCTTCGAATAAAAAAAGGTTTTCGGTAATAAATTCTATCGGTTATCGTTTAGTGATCTGGCAGGAACTAGGGGGCCACTATCGATCACGGGGCCCTGGGCACGTGCCTAGAGGGCCCAGTGGGAAAGAGGGGTCTGAGGACAGCCTGAATGGTGAAGGAGTATTTAAAAAATGGTCAATTTAAGGTTTGTAGAAGAGCGAAGTGTCTTATTATCTATGTGGTGATATTTAAAGTTTTCCTTGAGATAAAGCAAGGACAATATTCTAGAGCAACACCTTTGACGAATAGTAATCCATTTAAGGATTGTTGTTTTATAGTTTAAAGATTGGCAATATTCTAGCAATAGTCTATATTTATCAGTCACAATTTATTATTATCTACTATTATACTGGCTGGTGGTCTTGCCTTCCTTAGCGGAAATGAATGTAGATGCAAAGAGGCGTTAAAAGTTTTAATTAAGATTCCTTTATAAAGATTATAATATTCTACTTATATTAACGTAATTATTTCATTAAGTTCACACCTTCTAATATGTAGAGCAATTGCAAAAGTTTAACTAACTAACTTGCCAAAGTAATGATGAAGAGTGCCTTAATATTTTTTATTTGGTACGATTTTAAGTTTTAGGTATTTATTTAAATGGACATAATTGAGGAAAGCCAGATCAAGGTGACTATAGAACGGGCTATCATAATTAAGTAAATGCCTAAATAAAATTTCATGTATGCGAAGTTATCTATCGAGGATATCGATTAGAACCAAATCTGTAGTGTCGAGTCATGCTAATTACAAGCCTTGTCATAAAAACTAAAACAATACATCTTAGAAAAATTTTAACTCCATAAGATAAAATATAAGATGTATTATAGTGAAAATTGAGCCTGCAAGATTTGACCCAAACAAACATTGCAACTTACTTAATATGATACATAATATTATGTAGATGAGCTTCATTCTTAAATTGAATCAAATGCAAATTTAAATTAATAATCTTGAGATAGATAGTCAGACAGCTAGATATAGATGATGAATAGGTACCATAAAATATGAAAGTGCCAATAAAACTGCTGCACATTCCTTACGATATCAATTAACAGGCATTGAACTGATCATCGTAGACAAATTACCGATCGTAAAGTTGTTAGATTCTCTCGTTTTGTACGAGTTAAGAAAAAAAAAATTAGAAAACGCAACGACGAAATGAATTAAGCTGTAAATTTTACAACAACAGCTATAAAGTCTAGAATTAAATTTCTGTTGTTCAACATATTATATTATATGAGACAGAGGTAGGTAGACTATGATTTCTTGCGTCACTGGTGGTTTGGAATTAAAAATGCATTAATAAGAATCATAAGCGACTAAGGTCTGAATTTATCAGTCACATCAAAATCAAAAATATTAACTCAAGGAATGTAACAGGTCATTCTGCAGGTCAATTGAGATATCTACTAGCTTACAACATCGTTTAAAGTCATGTAAAACATGGATTTTCTGAACACATACATCCAACTTTAGGGCAAAGTAGCTCTTGAACGATGTAAGGAGCGTCGTATGTATATTGTTTCCTGTCATGCATGCCAAATATAACGATTGCCTTGAGTCAAAGCCGCACATGTCAGTCTCACCTATTTCTGCTTAATAATGGGTGTGTGTGACACAGGAACCCTGTCCCTTTTTTTATTGCAAGGTTCCGTGATAATCAGAGAAGCCAGTCAATCCCCTTTTTTCTTTTGTCCAGTAGTGCGTTGGTGATCTTTTTAACCGACTTCAAAAAAAGGAGGAGGTTCTCAATTCGACTGTATTTTTTTTTTTTTTTTTTATGTTTGTTATCTCAGAACTTTGGACTGGGCGAACCGATTTTGATGATTCTTTTTTTAATCGAAAGCTGGTGGCTGTCATGTGGTCCCACATAAATTTTATTGAGATCTGACAATGGCATCCATTAGAAAACCACATAAGTCGTAAATTTGTGTTAAGATGTGCGCGACAAATTGACGAATAACTCAATATCACGCCAACCGATTTCGATGATTCTTTTTTTAATCGAAAGCAGGTGCTTTTCATGTAGTCCCACATAAATTTGAACGAGATCTGACAAGTAGTTTTTGAGAATTTGAAGTTCATGAACAGTTACGGACAGGTGATGCGTGATATTTGTTTTCACAGAAAAATCAATGTTATGAAATTCGAAATTCAAATTCATCTTTATTTGTTTCTATAGTCTTAAATAAATCATTAGACAGTCGTTGGACAATTAGCATTAGTTTCGTCCGTTTTCATGTTTAGGTAATAAAAATATAATTTTTAATTAATATTTTTCTTGCGAGGTTACAAATCTGGCATTTCGGCTTGATATGCACAATTACGAAGAATTTATGAAGCTCCGAAGGTTACACTCTGGTTTCAAAATAGTTGCATTACTATAAGTCTACAACTAAATATGGCACATTTTATCTTATCATACAATAATAAAATTAATATTCTTTTTGTCTATGTACACAGTCTGTGTAACATTGGACCTTGTTAAAACACAAATATATTGCAAATATATTATTATTCATATTGTAGGCACAATATTGGGTATGAATTTACTTAATTTTTATGCTTATAATGTCAATTTAGTTTGAATAATGCATTTAAGGGACTGTCTGTATGAGCCTTATACTCGATCTTCCTGCATCTTCTGAACAAATAATGAGTTTTGGCCTGGTATTTCAATGTAGGATGTTCAAAAAAAAATTGATTTGGAAAAGAGTGTCAATCTGATTTTTTTTTAAATATTATTAGTAAATATCAATAAGAACTTAGCAGACATATTTAATTTAATTTAAGTAAGTATTAAGTATAATGTTTTGTTTATATTTCGTTTAGAGAGTACATAAACTGTGTTAATTCTTACTTGACGCTCAATATATGTAATCGACAGGCGATTCGTGACTTGTAAATCTCGTGGGAGAATTTTCCCTGCAAACCGGTGGTGCTCATGCATTTTACTTAGGGTTGCCACTTGTTCAATATTATAATCGTATCTTCTATATTCTCTGGTTCTTCGTTCCTAATGTACTCTCATTTATGGACAGTAAACATTATTATTATTATATTATAGAACATTGAACTACACACACGTAACGTATCATATAAAAATACTATGTATAGGTAATATTATGTAATACCTAGTTCTAATTCATGTTTCTGGTCTTACCATCAGGTGGGATAGTAGTCAAGCATTAACTTATAAGATATATAAAAAAAATTGATAATAAACGTCGCCATATTGCTATTAATTGAACTCTCATTTGTTTATTTTGTGCTATTTAAGACAAACATGGTAAAATAAATAATTACTAACAAACATGTATTTATTTAATAATAACCTTTTATATTTTTTCCTGACTTTTGTAAAAGGACATAAATTATAGCAGAATTTTCGAAAAAAGTATTATTTTTCTTTCAAAAATGGTGACAACCCTAGTTTCACCGCTTTCTCTAGTTTCTGCTGCCCTAAAGATTAATCGCTAAGATACGAGGAACAGTGGTCTGTTCAGTTTCACACTGTAAAAGGTAATTTATTTTAATTATCCTAGACTTACCTCAGTACTTACCTTACCTTAAACTTAGGCAGAATTCAAATTATTTTAAGTTCACCTAAAGATGTTGCAATACATGCAATCATAATAAAGTTGTAAAAGTTCATGGACAATAATTAATGCACGCACAGTCACTTAAAAACATAACACTTACTTGACAGTAGATACTACCGCGGTTCTTAATAAGTAAACCCTATAAAAACAAAAAAAAAGTAATAATAACATTCATTAATACTTACTTACAATGTACAATTTTGGTGTCTAAAATAAAAATTAGACATACCTAGGTAACTTAAGAATTTTATAACATTCATCTGAAATATTTGAAGTGCTGTCGTAATGAGATATAATTGTAAATATTTTAGTCTTACGCCCCTACTCAGAGTGACTAACGGTTACTTAAATCGCTCCATAGTACAGAATTTGTACGGTGATTTTTTACTAAGGAGCGATTAAAGTAACCGTTAGTGACTCTGAGTTGAGGAGTTAGTCATAAAGCTCATAGGAAAAAATGGTAGAGGTATTTCGTACTGGATATGTATTAGTGTCTTCATACACTCCAAGCTTCTTCGATTACTAACAGAGGCTCTGTCATATTGAGTAATAATAAACGTATGTATGTATGTGAAATACATACATATACTCACCCCCGCACTGGATTCCCCGAGGCACGGATCAAACATGAGACATTATTAACTACTGAACCAATCAACAAACATTTATCTGTGACAAATGTTTGCTCAAGAAGGGTTCATATCCTAAATTCTAGGAACTAACAATACTAACAATTAGTCAATAAGTTCTAACAATAAGGATAAGGAAAATAAAAGGCTTAATTATAATTATTATTATCCAATATTTGGCTCTTCGGAAATCGCACACGGGCCTCCTCAGTTCATGGGCAAGGTCACTATGAATTGCCTTAGGTGGGCGGATAATAAATAGCTTAGGATGTTGCTATACCTTACATGTCTTACGCCCCACCTCAGAGTCACTAACGGTTACTTTAATCGCTCCTTATTAAAGAATCACCATACAAATTCTGAACTAAGGAGTGATTTAAGTAAGCATTAGTGACTCTGAGTTGGGGCATTACAACTAAACTTCCCAGTTCTGTGTGTACAAAATTTTCCAAGCAAATTTTCGTTAAAAGGGCATGGGAATTAGTTGCGTCATAAATAAGGGTTTCATCTCGGTCTTAGGAAGTATTCAAGACATCGGTGACTGAGTATCTGATGTTGGTGAAGAGTTCAGTAAAAAATCACCACTCAAATCACCAATCAGCCGTTAAATAAAATTCTCTTGCGATGCACTTTCAATGACATCACAGGAGACTGAATAGTTGTTCAATTTAAATTACTTTAATTTGAATGAATAACATGCATGACTTTATAGGTACTTTATTCTAGTGGGAGTAGTCCGTCAAAGTCGTATAAGTCACTGCCATCAACAAGTTATTTCTTGGAATAATTACTGGAGTTGTGAAGTAGTTATTGCAATGAATTAATTAATTGTTTTCAACAGTTTTACCCTCGACGGAATGGAGGTGTATGCGTTTAGCGTGAGAGTCCGTCAGAGGTTATATTATTACCTTTAAAAAGGGTGGAAATTAAAGACGGTAATTGGAGGAAAAGTGCCATGAATATCGATGATGGCAAATTTTACTGAAAGAAGTCCTTTATTTTCAAAAATAAATAAAACTGCATTCAAAGATTTATGAAAAATCACCTACTTGAGCCGGAATGTAAAATGTAAAATTTATCATCATCAATATACTTTTCCTCCAACTACCGTCTTTAATTTCCACCCTGTGTATTATAATATAAATCCGCGTGGCAAAAAGCCGTCGGCATTATATATATTCGGCGTTATACATATTATCGTACTATCTATGAGAGAGTGAATTAACTACAGATACTTATAACTCCCACAACACAGGGAATCTTAATGTGGGAGCTAGTGACAATAATTTTATTGTATTGTTAGTTGCTTTATGTATTTATTTATTTTTTCTTTATTGACCCTTAAAAATAAGTGATACAAAAGGCGGACTTAATGTTATATACCTACTACGTATGTTATGTTACACACGATATTGATTGAAATAGACAATACAAACGGAACAGTAATATTACGTATGATTTGACCTCAATAATTTGGTTTTTCGGACACAGTTATTTATAAATTATTTTTATCAAACGATAACAAAGGTTAGTAAGATATATTGATATTTACCTACACATGATAGCCATATCGTATTGGTGTGTTTATCTAGTACCATTCGTGTAGCTAAATAAACAAGTAATTTTACATTAAGTATAAGTTTTCTATATTTTTGATTTCACACAACATAACAATATGTCGCAAGACGAAGAAGCATCTAAAGTAAAGTCACAACTAAAGTTCTTTAAAAATACTAATAATCTGAATATTACCAAGAATAAAATAACCGACTTCGAAATAAGTTAAAACTACTCGTCAGATCTAGCTCACGATGATGATAACGATGGCTCAAGTTTAAAAACATTTTTAAAGAATTTGTATTTCAGTTATATTATGAAAACTGAAAGTGATGGTGATGTTATTAATTAATTAATTAATTATATTATATATTTCTTTCTTTCTTTATCACCTCTGTTTTTTTGGCCGGCAACGCATCAGTGATGCCTGTGGTATTGTTAATGTTCATTGGCGACGATAGCCACATACCATCAGGTGGATTGTCAGTTCGTTTGTCGGTTATTTCCATTAAAAATTACTACATAGGTAGATATATATACAGCAATATTGAGATTACGTAACATACATGACCTCCTCATGGTGGATTAATGATATCGTATTGTAGTTAAGCATCTTAACTAATAAATTATTAACAAGTGCTTAAATATTTTTTACTGAATCTAGTAGTGTGGCCTCAGTGTGGCTACCGGAAGAACAGTTTTACTTTATTTATCCGGCAAAATAGAGTAATATACCGTAACATGTGTCACGCCACTGCCTGTTTTAGTATTATGTACTTCAACCTGTTCTACAACATTAAGTATTAATACTATTTTTAATGTATATCCTTGGTTGAATTAATAAATAAATAAACGCTTACATACTCATACCCCCGTAGTAGGTTTTTACATGTGTCGCGGGTGGCATTCTTCACACGTCCATCGCTTCGCAGGCAAAGTCATTACTCATTACCAACTAGGATACGGGTCGTCAATAACATACTCATGTAGCGATATTCTATTAACCCTACTACTATTCTATTAACCCTACTACTTAGGATTATAAATATGAAATTTTGTGTGGATGTATGAATGTTTTTTATGTTACTTTATGTTTTTCATGCAATTTAGCGCACATCATTATCCCGAAAAACGCGTCGTGGGAAGAACGCCAGTGTAAGCTACGTAAATATTTAAGACTATCAAATAGCGGCTCCTTTGACGAACTGCTGACGCAAGACATTACGTGGGCATGGGCATAGTGTTAAGACTCCTCATTTGCATAGCAACTGTTTTCCGTGCAGTGTAACCACTTTCCTCGCGTATCATTGCATTTTCCAGTTTCAATGAGTGTGCAGACTGCAGTGTGTAACATGCCGCCACTTATTGGTATAACGTTAATATGAACTTCCTCACTCAACCTAACTCATACTAGATACTAGGTACGTGCGTCGTTTTTAAAGGATTCGAATAGAAGTATAGAGGCTAGCACAGATTAGTCATAATAAATAAAATAATAACAATATAGATTTTAAATTACACTTTAATATTTTCTTCGGTTGAATCTACTAGACATTTCATTCATTTTACTTTATTTATCCAGTTAAATATAAAGTTCGATTCTTTCTTCACAAATAAACAACAGAACATGTAGATTGTAGAGCTGAACTGCATTTAGGTCCTTAATGTGGATCAAGGTTCAAGTCGAAATATAACCATGTCCTAAGACAGTCTAATTATTTTCATTTAGAAATATATACCTGAATTTATACTTAACTATTCGAAAACATACCTGACTATTATTATGCCACATTGCGTATTTGTCCATACATGCAAGGATCGTAATAAAATCCTTAATACGAGGACGAGGCCTAATTTTAATACTTACAAGAGCTTGGTTAGTAAAATAAGTGGTAGCCTTAATTTCAAGATTAATAACTCGCACCGGAGATCTGACCTACAGATACGTGTGAGAAATTATATTGTATCACTTGCTTGAAGGAAAATATCAAAAGGAAACCTACATAGGTTCATAATATCAACGTCCGTGAATGGATCATAGTCACGACCGTGCGCGGCAGTGACCATTTCAAATGTTTAGTGTGATATAAGTTAAAAAAACAGTTTAAAAAATCAACTTAATTAACAATAAAAAAAACACAGAAAAAAATCAGTAAAAATAATTTTCTTGGCTTGCTTGATAAATCTTAGCCAATAATTTCTTAAGATCGATTGGAATTATCAAATCAAATGTCAGTTTTAAATCAGGCTATCAATTTTATTATTAGGTACTTATATGCAAGCTCTCTAGACACGATGAAAATCAATAAAATCTAAAGCATGGACATAAATTAAAATAGCTTAAGCTGGATTTCAGTATAAATAATATTATCTATGTCATTTTTAAATTAGCTGTCAAAATTAATTGGCGTATGTACGTTAGTATATTAGTTCATTGGCGTAAGATCTTTCACATTCTGGCATTCTTCACGGAAGCAGACAAATCTGTGTGAATTGGATTATTTTGTGCTATTACGCAATTTAATTACAATGATACGTAAACAAATAATTCTATGAAATAATAATTCCATAATTTTATTATCTGTCATTGTTCCCAAACAGAACTAAACATTTAATAGACTTGAAAAAGAAATACTGAATTACGTAAGTCTTAATTAAAATAGAGTCCACAATAATTAAAATGAAGTTTACAATATTTATGAAATCTAGCCGTGAACCCTGGGAAATAAAAGAGGTTTAATTACCCATTTATTTTACGTTCACTCCTACTAGTTCTACTGCTTAGTTCTATCGTAGAACTAGTGGGAATTTTTTTTCTCACAAAAATAATCGTGTTATTTAGTTTTACAAAAAATAAAAATTTGATTTAATTTGAACATTAATATATCACTTATGAAATCAATATTTTCCTCAGGTCGGTATGCCGAGCTCAGACTTCAGTTTCGAGTTGGACCTGGGCGAGCCCCCGCCAGAGCTGGTGGAGTACTCCCGCGAGCACTGCGGGGAGGACCCCTCCACGCGGCTCCAAGCCATCTACGAACTTAAGGACATGATATACGGTGAGTTGTACAATGCACCTACAACATTCAAACTTTCTTATAATAATAATAGTAATAAACCGTTCCACACAATCATAATAAAAAAATACAGGAGAGCTACAAAACAGAAAAAGAAAAATACTAAAATGAAACAAAAAAACTTGATACTAAACTTATATTTTATAGATTTATGGAGTGTAATTAAACGTAGTAAAACAAGTTAAGGGCCTTCAATTCGTATATGTACGTTGAACGAAAAAGGTCAATATCGATGTATTACAATAACAAATTTTACATACCTAATTCATTTGCATATGGAAAACTATGGGTCATTATCATTACTTTACCTTAATTTACTTAAATATAGATCAAACTGTTCACCAGTATGACTGTTGGTAGAATCACCCAATAACTAGGCGGATTGCTCTTTTTACATTGTTTTATACAGTAATTGCCGTACACTTATCTTAGGTACAAAATAATGTTATTGATTGCTATGTGACTGTAATAGTCCAGTGGTATGGTATGTAGGCGTCAGTACGAGACGAGACGATACGATACGAGAAGTTCCGATTCTAATGTTGCTTGTTAATTATATGTATTATTTGTATGCTTTATAAAAATAATACGTTATCGGTAAGGTACATGCTGTTTTATGAAGATTAAATCATGTAAAGTCAACCGCCAATCCTCACTTGGCCAGCATGAGTGAATATACATTGTAAGAGACTAATCCTAGAATTGGGATACCTACTTGCGATGTAATTACATCGTCACAATGAAGTATTACATCGTGATAATTATTTAGTTTACTAATCGTGTGCGTGCCCTTGGTATTGAATAACGAGTAGGTATTCGTATATCTAATAAGGCCATTGGCGGCATAGCCGTTCACAACATTGCCTATGATGTAATTGCCATGATGATGTACCTACGAGTAAGTGACGTAAGCTACATATATAGGGTCACGATATTTTTTAATCGTTTAAGAAGGTCATATAAGCAAAAGGAATTGTAATTTTAAATAATTAAATTTTTCTTCTTTAAATAATAATAGTTACTGAAGCATTATACGAGTACATACTTAATAATAGTTTTATGTTAATTAGTAGTCACCTACGACTACGGAAGACTGATCGGAAGTTGTTAGTGACTGTATCCGTATCTGTATGTTTTTCACGCGGAAGTTATGCTTTTCATATTTATCCCCTATTTCACCCCCTTGGGGATAAACCCCCATCCTTCCTTAGTGGATGCCTACGTCATAAGAGGAATACGTGCGCGAAATTTTAAGTTTCTAGCCTTCTAAGGGACCTGTGCGTTGATACATCAGTCAATCTCTCTTACCTTTTATATTTATATAGAATATTATTGTATTACATCCGCAACACAGAAAATCCCAGTACATTTACTCCCCGTAAATGACAAAGCGGGTTTTTAACCTCCGCAAATTATTCTTTGAGTAGTAAAACAAGCAATAAGCACTACATGTAGGGTTGCCAGGTCGTCAAACCAAATAGCCGGACAGACCAGCCAGTTTGGCCGGACATTTGGGTAAAAAGGCCGGACACCCTAAATTATAAACTCCAACGAAAAATAGCCTGTGTTCCAGTGGTCGGATCGGGGAGCGAGCGGTACCAAACGATCGGGCTCGGTGAGCGCTACACAGAACTAAAATTAAATTTGATGTAGAAAGTGTTTTGAGAAAGTAATTTTGAAAATAGTGTTTTTCTCCAGTTGTTGGCAAAATTTTTTGAAATTTACGAAATATTTTTCACGGAACTCATAAAAATGGGTGCGCCAAGGAATTTCTAATCTTCCGATACCACGCAGTGGTCGGTCGACGTAAAATTTGAAAAGAAACTATTGCAAAAATGTATGTTAATATGAGGAAAAAGTAGTTTAAAGAAAATTTTAGAAAATTTACAGGGAAATCAAAAACTAATTGGACAGTTGAACAGGTGACAGGTGGCAGTAGTGCTGGCTCGCAGTTCGCAGAGGGGTGCGCGTGCGGTGCACCGTGCGGGGCAGAAATGATGATGTGCTCTCGCACCGCTCACTCGAACAACGACGTGACTAGTCAAATGCAAAAAGCCTAACAAAACCGGACAGGCCGGACACCGTTCAATTTGACCGGACACGCACTCAAAAAGTCTAACCCTGTCCGGCTTTATCCGGACGTCTGGCAAGTCTGGCAACCCTAAGTACATGTATCTATGTATTTACTGTTGCAAGATCTTTCTCCAGTTATAATTCAAAATATTCACGTGCAGCGCAGTCGCGTGTGAAAAACAGACAGACACTTTTCTATGACTGACTGCATTACGCAATAGTCGGACGTAAACCATCTATTAAATAACGGTTCGCATATTTATTTACCATAATCAAACACCAGAACCATTGTCGTACCGCAGACCGGTAAACTAGAAACTATTAAATCTACTACCGACGTTTAAACCGATTTCGTGTTATTTTGAATTCGTATTTTTTCAATTTAGGTTGATAAATGGAAAAAATCTTACAACATACGAATTAAAGAATCCTTAAGTCTTAGTTAAAATATACAATTAGACTCATTCCTCTTTCCTCAGATAGGAAATAATGTTTTTTTGCGTTTTAGGGTGTTACTATAATATTATTAATCCTGCATATTTTCTATTTGCCAGTATCTACTGCTTTTAGTTTATTAAAATTTAAGAGTGATTAATAAGATAATCAATCTTGTGTGGGGTAAGTGAGACCGGTATCTCAATATTGACATTCAATTTTCAAATGCAAACACGTTACACGTAGCCTTGGCAATAGATTTGAGAGAAGTATAATTTTAATACTTACCTATTTAATATGCTTCAATATCGGTGTCAAGGTTACCTGACTGCACAGCAGCGGTCGGGAACCTGAAGCCATTGTAGCTTCGAAGATACACAATGTTGAATGAGCGACTTTATCATTTTCATTGTTTTATTGCGAAATGTAGCGAACAATGATAGAGCTCCCGGAGCTCCGTAGCTACACCATAAAGTTTTTAATATCCGAAATAAAAATCGAATCTAAATCATAACCAAATGCGATTATGAAACCTCGTTTTGATTTTCGTTTATTATATTTTTTTATTCTCTTTATTAATATCCCTACTCGTGCACGAATGAGATAGTTATGACTCGTGACATCGTGCACGAATGAGACTGGTCGCACTACTTAGGGAACGTTCCCAAACCACGTGACCCATTTTTTAGCATTTTTTACCCCCCTCCCCCCCCTCGGTGACCAACCGTGGTATATGAGAAGACCCCCCCCCCTCCCCCCCTAGTTTTCACGTGACAAAATTTTTTTTGCAGACAGTTAAAAATGTATAAATTAGTATCTATTGCAGAACTTTAATAAAATAAACTTGACAAGAGGGTTTCGTCCGTTGATTATGTATTTACCGTTATTTTCCTATTTTATTTATTTTTGCCGTTTTTTAAGATATTGACTTATTTTTCCTGTAATATTTAAGTAAAGAACTCTGTATTTTTTTTAATTCAAGCGTCAGTAGTTTCGGAGATAAGGGGGGTGGAATGTCAATTTTTGGCTTTAATTTTCATTCGTTCTTGAATAATTGTAAAACTTTCCATTGTAGAACTATAACTAAAATATAGTATTTGAGATCAACAAGCCCTTTTTACCGACTTCAAAAAAGGAGGAGGTATTCAATTCGACTGTTCTTTTATGTTTGTTAACTCAGCACTTTCGACTGGGTGAACCGATTTTGATGATTCTTTTTGTAGTCGAAAGCTGGTGCTTGTCACGTGGCCCCACATAAATATGAGCGAGATCTGACTAGTAGTTTTTGAGTTATTTTAAAGTCAGTTATTTTTTGTTAGTAAAATTTCGATTATATTTGACATACCTACCACACGAGATGGTTCTTGTTTAATTTTGATCTCGTTAGTTTTTTTTTTCATAATTCAGTTGTCTTTGGGTCACAAAAAAGTACATGAGTACCAAATTTCAACTCATTTGGACCAGTAGTTTCGAAGTAAATTGGCTGTGAACGGCGGCCACCCAGACGCACGAGTGATCCTATAAGGGTTCGGTTTTTCGTACGGAACCCTAAAAATGATAATTTTGTGATGACGTGAGTGATCCTATAACGGTTCGGTTTTTGATTTTTTTCGTGTCGGAACCCTAATAATCAAAATTTTACTCACAAAAAATAACCGACTTCAAAGTTATTCAAAAACTACTTGTCAGATCTCGTTCAAATTTATGTGCAACCACATGAAAAGCACCAGCTTTCGATTAAAAAAAGAATCATCGAAATCCGTTGGCGTGATAATGAGTTGTCGCGCACATACCTACTTAATACAAATTTAAGACTTATATGGTTTTCTCATGGATGCCATTGTCAGATCTCAATAAAATTTATCTGGGACCACATGACAGGCACCAGCTTTCGATTAAAAAAAGAATCATCAAGATTGGTTCGCCCAGTCCAAAGATCTGAAGTAACAAACATAAAAAAAAACAGTCGAATTGAGAACCTCCTCCTTTTTTGAAGTCGGTTAAAAACAAGCTACTCCGAAACTACTGGACTAAAATGAGTTTCAATTTGGTGCTCAAATTCTTTTTTTGGGACCCAAAGACGAAGATATTTATATTAAAAAAAAAATCATGACATCAAAATTAAAAAAAAAAACTGTTTTGTAAACTGTATCGTGTCGTGTCACTTGTAGCATGTCAAATGAAAGGGCTTGTTGTAAGGATCGCAAATATAGGTATTTTATTATTTGATAATTTTAAAATTATTCAAGGAGAAGGTAGCCGAGCGTTATGGTCTCTGACCAAAGCCATTCAAGGCAATTTCTGTGCATCGTCATCGTCGCCAGAATCGCGATACCTTGAAAGTGCGGTGCTAGCTTAAAACTCTCGTTTTTTGGATTTTCTCTGAAAGTTTCATTCTCAGCCCTATGGCGTTTTGGAACAGTGTAGAACAAACCTAGAACAACCTTCAAAATGTTTGTAACTTCAAAGTGTGGCGCCAACTTCCTGTAGGTGAGTAAGTAGGTATAGCTCGAGAAAGCGGGAGATTCCCCTTAGTGGATACTGACCACGTGACAAAAACCTAACCCCCTTCCCTCCCCCCTGTGACCAAGCGTGGTGTTTTGCAGACCCCCCTCCCCCCACTAAATGTGTCACGTGGTTTGGGAACGTTCCCTTATCTACTATTTCCAAACTTCGGGATTAACATAACCCTGGTTTTGTTCAAGATCGAAGTGACCATGCATGAGACCATATTCAAATTCAAATTCAAATTCAAATTCAAATTCAAAATCATTTATTCATGTAGGTATCATTGATACACTTATGCACGCATAAGAAAAAACAATCACACCAAACATTTGTATCAAATTTTTGTATGAGTTTTTCTACAAAGTTGCTATCAGATTTTGTAGCCCATAATGACCCTGTCGGACAAGAGAGTCCATTCCGAGTTCAAAACGTTTTATAGTTTAGCGGAATTATTCATAAAAGTGCGCTATTAACTAAAATTATGTTTTTTGCAGAACGAGGTGAATGCACTCCGCATCGTATGGATGATGAATTCCTGATTAAGTTTTTGCGAGCAAGGCACTTTGTTCCACAAAGAGCACATAGATTGGTATGGCATTTTTAATATAATTTTTTCTAGGAAAACAAAAGATTTAAATAAACTTACTCCACTTCGATAAACTAAGTAATTACAATTGCAAATAAGTAGGTATATATTTTAAAAATACTTTAAAAAATAAAGCTTATAATATGATTGTGTGTTTGTGCTGTTGGCCGCTGAGTAGTTTTCTGATCTGGAGCCAACCATGAGCGTATTATCAAATCACCATTATCAATCATTGTTATCGGAACCAAAGCAATATCTGAAATTTATATGGTCATCAAATTTATTAATTTAATAGATTAGTTTAATCGTGCACTGTGCAGTTAAACGCATATTCACAATGCGTTTGTACCTACCTCTATATCCTTATTCAATGATTGTGTTAGTTTCCATGACTCACGCTTCGAAGTTTAATAAGTAGGTATTTGCTAGGGGCAGACAAAACGTGACTCAATATCTGATACGAACTGCGACTGTACTGACTCCGTTGATAATAATGAGTAAATACTTGTACGCATTGCATACATTTAAACGTATTATCACGGATACTACAGATTTCATTGTAACAAGTGATCATGGTCACTATATTATATGCCTACAGATATCTTCTTCAACAATAAATATAAAATTTTAAACAAAAAAGTTAAGTGTGCACTCAGTTTAAGCTCTAAAGATTTACGACTTTTTGCAACTTAGTGGATAAATATCATCATGACTTTCGCTACTTCCTACCTTCTGTATTTAATTTCAGATGGTGAACTATTACCGTTTCAAGCAGGAAAACCCAAAGTTATTTGAAGAAATATATCCTTTAGACCTGCGAAAAATAGGCGACGCTAACATCATTGCAGTACCGCCGTATCGCGACCAAGATGGGAGAAGAATCATGATATATAGAATTGGTAAGATAATTGTGTATTTATTAGGAAAACTGGGGTAGTAATATTCGCAATTTAACTCTTTGAAAATCCAGGCAAAATGCATACAATTTGGATTTTTTCATATAAATAATGGTAAACAGTATACGTATCGGACTACAACAAATAGCAGTGGGCGAAAGTCAGATTCATAGAATTACAGGTAAAGGTCAGACCAATTAGGCCAGATCCTCACTATAATGCCGTTCACAGTTCGGTCTCGGTTTGATAAAATATTATGCAGTACAAAATATATGTGTGCATTCATACTATCCGTGACAGTCAAGTTTCGCTCCAATTGTATAATTTGTACGTGATACGACTTTACCAGACCGAGATCGGATCGAGAACGGACTGTGAACGGCATTATAGTGAGGATCTGGCCTTAAGGGACAGTAAATAAGTGAAGCATTTAGGGGAGGAGGGGGTTGACCCAAATCTCACGACACGTCACCAGAGAGGAAGGAGGGGGACTTAAAAATTGCTGAATATGTCTCACGTAGATTATGGACGCCCCCTTACAAATCAAAAAGTGTCTTAAAATTAATTGCAATACAACTGAGATTAAATATTGATAGAAAAAGTATGTGTTTTCTGCGGGGGATTAAATTTATATGTTAGCGAAATATATAGGAGATAATAATGTAATAATGATATTCCCGAAAAGTCAACATTGCGAAAGATCGTCATTCTTGTCATTCAGTCATTATTAACGCCTTGTTGAATATGCGGCACGTGGCTGATTTACATACGTGATGTGAGAAATATTTACTATGTCAGTTATGTCTTATGGTTATGGTGTTAAAGAATTATTTGGTTATGTTATCATTTGTTTCATATCTCACTGAATTAAGGATACTTGTAATTTTGTGGAACAATAAATAAAATAATATTATGACTCTGTAGCCTGTAATGATGAATATTTACTAAAGGTGTATAAACGATCTGGACCTATAAGGAACACTGAGGGAACAGTCATACTAAGTATTAGAGATATTGAAATACTGCCATCAAAAAATATGAAATGTTTAATATCAATAATAATTAAACATGAAATATTAATGTTTATTACATAATGGAGGCCATACACGATCAAGTGTACTTGATGAAGCGTCAAGCGGACTTGACGCGGCATCCAGTATACTTGATCGTGTATGGCCACGGTATAGCTATCTGCCATAAATCTATGTATCTCATGCACACTGGATGGCGCGTCAAGTCAAACTGCTTTGACAAGTCAAACTATCTGTACAAACTTGATCAAGTACACTTGACCGTGTATGGCCTCCCTAAGTTTAGTACACTTATGTAATTTTTTAGGTCTGAAGTAATTTACGCGGTTCTCTTATTACGACCTATCTATCTATAAATGAAATTTACCATTGCCATTTTCCAGGGTGCTGGGACCCGAAAGCGGTTCCCGTGGACGACCTGTTCAAAGCGACGATATTCGCGCTGGAGTTGGGGCTACTGGAGCAGCGGACGCAGATCCTGGGGGGCGTGGCCGTGTTCGACCTGGAGAACATCGGCACGCAGCACGCCTGGCAGATCACGCCCTCGGTGGCTGCTAAGATTGTCAAGCTTTTGGTGGTAAGTATTGGGGCCCGCCAGACAGGTGTCACAGTCGGTTAGTAAAGTGGGTACAGCCGCGCCATTAAAGAAACAAATCTAAAATGGCGGAAATTATCATTCCCCCTCACTCACACCGCGCACGTTATTCCTGTCTTTAGGGTGCGAGTGAGGGGAATGATAATATCCGCCATTTTAGATTCGTTTCTTTAATGGCGCGGCTTATACCTATGTCATGTCCATGTGGCCACGACCACCGTCCAGCTGGGTCGAAATACTAAACTTATTGGTAAGAATATGTTAGTACGTATCATATTAGATGTGCATTGTGCACAATCCAATATAAGTTACGGTTCTTATGGGCTAATAACATGTGCGACAGCGATACGATATCACAAAGAAAAAATGTCGCACATTACGGTGGGCGCATCAAAATCATAGCTTTATTACTACTCACGACTATATTCATGGTCCAAATGTGTTTTGCTGCAACGTCGCAGCAACAACCCAACATTAGCGAACAACAATGTCGTATTCTATTTTCATCCGTACGTTACGTACTTGGTTGCTACAAAATAGCGTCAAAAATATCGTATTCACTATGAATAGTATCGTTTTCACACGTAGCGACGGTGCTAGTGTAAAAAATATTAACTCTTGGTAGAAAATCTCATGGTACGGTTCATCCTATGGTTCGATACATTCAAGTCTCCCAAACACGTTTTGTATCGTAAGGTAGCATTGGAATTAAATAAATACTTTTTATCAAAAAATAAAACCAACGAAAAAACCTGAAAAGCGAAAAATAAAATAAAACATTTACTATTATAAATTAAGATCCTAAAGTAACTCCTCCTCCTCCTTTTTTTTCATCGGTTAAAAAAGAAGTAACGTTTTTCAATAAGTCTATAATATCTAGTCTCTGTAAAGAACTATCGACCTTTACAGGGACAGTCCTAATTAAATGAAAATAAAGAAACGCCCCCACACTAAGCCCTTCGCAAGGATTCCGTGACGTGTTTGGTATAGACAATACAGATAAGACACCACTAACACCTACAACCGGAGAATAAACATCTATCTGTCACATAAATCGAATCGAATTCGGGACCCTTAGTAGTTGGCAGTAACTAGGCTACGGGGTCGTTTGCACTTATTGATTCTCCTGAAAATTGTAATGAGTCCTCTCGTTCGAAGGCAGCTTTTGATCCAATCCAATGCATCCTAGCTTATTTACTCTGACCTACATAGAGACGACCTAGAAAGGGAATGGTTTAAATAACGCTATAAGAGTTCCATTATCTTAACATTTCTATTTCTATAATAATAAATAAACGTCTCCGTGCACGTGTATTATCCTCCCACTGACCGTTTTGTACCGAGCATAAAGCCACAGATGTAGAATAGAATCTTAAAACCCACAGATATCGCAAGACTAATGGCGTGTTAACTTGATAATTTAAATAACAATTCAGGCGTTGCAGTGGGTGTTTGTGTGTCATTTATTTTGGCCATAAATTGAGACACAAACACCCACTCACAATTCCGACTCTAGGACAAATATATTATATCTAATCCCATAAATGTCTAACTCAAAAATCTCTAAAGAGAAATATAAACTAAATAAATAAATATAATAAAATATAATTAAATATAACCTTCAAATAACACTGTGGTCGTAAATAAGTGCATAATAGTATTATAAGAGATAGCTTGTTGTTTACGCACAGTCCAGAGTTTGAATCCTCCATGCAAGTTTTGTTACGGGCATTATTTAAAAAAATATCTCTGTCAATCCAGTACCTATTATAATAATTTTGTTTTCCTGAATTTTGCATTCACAAATTCTTTTTCTTATTAACCGACTTCAAAAAAAGGAGGAGGTTCTCAATTCGACTGTATTTTTTTTTTTTTTTTTATGTTTGTTACCTCAGAACTTTGGACTGGGCGAACCGATTTTGATGATTCTTTTTTTAATCGAAAGCTGGTGGCTGTCATGTGGTCCCACATAAATTTGAACGAGATCTGACAAGTAGTTTTTGAGAATTTGAAGTCGGTTATTTTTTGTTAGTAAAATTTCGATTATTTTACAGTCTAGTTTCCCGGCAATCACGCAGGCGATCCACATCATCAATCATTCTTGGATGTTCGACAAGATGTACAACATCTTCAAGCCGTTTCTCACCTCAGAAATGCGCTCGCGCATCTACTTCCACGGACACGACGTCACGTCACTCCACAAACACATACACCCAGACTGCCTGCCTGAAAGATATGGTGGAATATGGCCTGATTACTCTTATACCAATTGGCTCGAAAGTTTAAGAAAAAACGCCACTATCCCCAAGGAAATGGTGACCTTTGGTTATAAGTTCAGAGAAGAGGAATTGGCTCCAGAAGTTGTAAAACAATTGAAAAGAGAAGGTGTTGAATTGTCATAAATGTATAATTCTACTTTAATTTAAGAACACAATGTCAGTCATAAATTGATGTTTTTGTACATATAGGATTCTAATAGGTATAGTGTACAGAATTGTAATAACATATCTATAATTATATTAATTATAAAAAAGATAACTGTAACTGTATGTATGTGTTAAGTAACTTTTAAGAAAAAAAAATCGTCAAGAAATCTGTGATAGATTTAAAAAACACACACACTTGCCTTTTATAAACAATTCCTTTTACTTTTGTGAATGTTAAAATTGGTGCCTGAAGATGTCGTGAAAGATTAAAGGCCTATCTGTCATTATTGTCTGTTAAGAGTCAACTGTCAAAAATTTCTCCACGCAACAACAATCCCGCCGTAACCTGATTAAATGAGTTGAAATACAATTGAAATATCGGTATAAAAAACAAAAATGGGAGCATCCGATCATTAAAATACAAAAGTTAATTGTACTCTAGCCTCATACTGTAGCTCTCTTATTGTATAAATAAAGATAATTACAAAATTACCTACCTTTTTTAAATCCGAAAACAGACACACACTACTCATTGTAAGTAGTAGGTGCAAGGGTAACGGCCCCCCACATACATACTACCTTTTACTTTTCGCTAAAGAGATAATTATAATAATTATAATTATTGTAAAATGTAAGGAACCCTATTTGATAGATAGGTAAGAGAGTCGATAAATGTGTTTCTATCACTAATGGACTGTAAAAGTAGAAAACCTGAAAATTATGACTGATTGCTGAAATCTCCACCAAGGAATCCCCATTGGGAGATTTGCAGATTTTTTCCGGAAATCTCATCTGGGCTTTGTTTATTTATCTTGTGGGGATTGTATGAGATTGCACCAGTTAATAAATAACAAAAGCCTAGTAGGGATTTCTGAAAAACCATATACAACCAAACAAAACGAAG
This sequence comes from Thymelicus sylvestris, assembly GCA_911387775.1. Taxonomy (NCBI): domain Eukaryota; kingdom Metazoa; phylum Arthropoda; class Insecta; order Lepidoptera; family Hesperiidae; genus Thymelicus; species Thymelicus sylvestris. The sequence continues at coordinate 4,878,415 of OU426888.1, forward strand.
TACCACAACCACCGTACTTTTGCAGTTATGTTGCAGCTACGTTGACCTTGAATTCAATGAACCACGTAAAGTAAAAGTTCGAAGAAACCTCAACAATTAAAAACGGCTGGTAAATTCCAGCAATAGATCCTGGAAAGAAGGTGCTATTGTGAAAGGACTACTTTAAACGTATCTACATTAAATACGATATACAGTATTATTATTGATATAGTATTTTTACGTCTTCGTATTTTTGTATTCAACTGTACTTTACTAAATTACTAGCTGATCTGAACAACGGGAAAAAAATTCCCGTTGGCCAGACTAGTCTGACCATCAATCTGACCACTGGGAAACACTCGTATTTTTCTACTCTTCATTCTGAATCCAATGAGATATTATGATACATATTTTTAGGAACTTTATCAAAAAAATTGACAAATTTGAACTTGTGACTAGGATATAGGTAAGTAGATTTTCAATAAACTAACTTCGATTTCTGGTTTAATTCGCTACACTAAAAATACTTATAAATGTTTATCTCGAAGAGATTTTCTATTTAGTATACAATACTTCTACAACCCAACCCACGATCTTAAAAGCCTTAACCCTTGTCACTTAATATATAGGTTACCTCCAAATGTGCTTTTAACCCCCGGTCATTCACCTTCGCATGTAAGAAACAATTCAGACAAGAATTCCATTATTTTCAAATTAACTTCTAATTACTCTGTTAAGATTTTACCCTCATCTACATGCCCTTAATCTAATTAAAATTACTCCTGCAAATGATATAGGGTTTGTAAACCAACAAGCAAGGCCAATGACTTCGTGTTGACGGAAACGGAAATTGAGTTTACGCTCATTTTTTCACAAATCTCTCAGAAATGACAACTTTTATACGATATTTCGGACATCGACCTCTGATGCGAAAAGCAATATGAAATTCTAAGCTTGTCATTCAAGGCGCACCTTATGAGTTTTGATGGGGTCTTCGGTACACAATCATGGCTTTGCGTTGACAGCCCTATATGTCGTAATCCGTAGACATCATGTAGACGCGGTTATTCTTTTTTTTGTGACGTTACAAGCGTTGTAAGGGTGATAAAATGGCACCTTTTTAAGGTTCTGAAGTAAAATCAAAACCCTTATAGTTTCGTCATGTCCGTCCGTCCGTCTGTCAGAGGCATAGCGCCGAGACCCTTAGTACTAGAAAGCTGTAATTTGGCATGGATATACATATTTGTTAAAACTCCAAAATAGTAGAATAACATATTGAATTTTTTTATTTTTTTCAGGGTCATACATAACATTTATCTACCTCTCATATAATGTCAAAGTCCACTGCTAGGCTTGCTCTAATGTGAACTGATGCTCTAAAGTCTAAAGAATACCATAGGTATACCTCTGCATCAGTTCTGGTCTGATGTGACATAATGTAGGTACCTACTGAATTCACGTACATTACCCCAATAATAACAATGAAAAATAATTACTTAAACGATATAACAAAACAACTAAATTATTTATTATTTACATGTTTATTGATTGTATGGCGAGAAGCAATTAGCGACCAGCCGGAACTGCCCTCGTTTCGCCTACTTGGTATTTGCGCAGGTACATTCTCATTAGATTGTTCCTCCGATATATCCACCAAGCCCGACGGACGACCTTTGCCATAGCGTTCACAACGTGGGAATTTGAAATTAGACATGCTTTCTGAAGTTTTATTATTATCTGTTCTAATTAGCTCAGATATATCTAAGTTTCTCTTACTTTTACGGAAAGTATTTATTATTCTCGTGAAGAAGCTCTCCTTACTCGATTTTGGGAATGGAAGAATTTGGTGCATTGATAGTGAAGGTGCTCGTCCGTTCATTGGAATTGAGGTAATATTTGATCGAAGTTCGGAGTCGCTTGAATGGCTGACAACGCCTGATGAGTTAGTTAGGTTACAGCAACTGTGTGAGATGTGGCGCTGTGACTGATTACATTTCTTTTCCTGCAGGCGTTTCTGTAAGAACTGAACGCTGGCCGTGTAGAACTGTTCCTCATTTTCAGGTTTTTCCAGAACAGCATCTATCGAAGATGACTGAATTTGCCGTTGCATTCCTTGGAAGTACTGATTATCTTTGAAAACATCTTTATTATAGCATTTAAAAACAAAAGTAGGGCAAAATTGGTTGGACTTACAAATTTCACTAGCCACTAGAGACAAACATCGAATGACATTGTACATTTGTAATGATGTGAGTTGTGTCAGTCAATTGTCAAAAATATATATTTTTATTTGAGTTTACTTTAATATTGGCATGGAGTATGGAGGCATGGAGTTTTTAGGTAGAGATATAAAGCAACTAATTATAAAACAATATTTCCTCGTTTCATCGTAATCAGACTTTCCATAAATTTAATGTTAACAGGCGATAATTATCATAATATAGGTAACAAAGTGAACAAATCAGGTATTGATGCTCATGCGTAATAAAAGGCGTTTAAAAATAAGTTATTCGTATAATAATATTTTAATAACATTTTAAAAACACTTAAAAAACAAGCTTTTAAAGATTTTGTAATTGTCTTGTTAGCTGATGAGGAGTTACCTCGTCCGGAGCCAACCCAGACTCAGTATCAGGTCACCTTTATCATAAAAATGCATTGTCATTGGAACCAACTTGAGACATGGATACATAATTATTAGGTACATGCTAATAAGTAAAGAACAAAGCAAGTTAAATAAAATCTTGTAATAAAATGATTTTATGTCTTAAGTACCTTCATCCATTACAAAGCACACAAACAAACACCGTTACAATATTTTTCTTAGTAGGTTTCAAAATCATTTCTTAAAAAACTTTCAATGATTTTGCTTAATCTTCTTCTAAATGAAATATTTTATAGAAGCGCTTTCCTCCGCAACTTAAGATTAATGAGAACTGTGATTTTGCTGTCTTGTAATTTAAGCGGATAAGGTTTGACACCTCGTCCTATTTTTCCAAGTGGATTGTCGAGTGATATTTCTTAAGCTTCCGTTAGGGGGTTGTCGACCCCACCGGTTGTAACCTTCGACCTCTGACGCTGCAATTTGTTACTGCGTTGGCCAAGCGTGAATATCTCCCCACGACCCCACACGGAATGAGCCTGGATTCTTATCTGAAATGATATAGTTAGCGGCAGAATGTAATGCAATCTTGTTAGATGTTTGAGGTTTAGTTAATTAAGGCCTAGCTTGTGGGTAAATGCTAGTAATAGAAGAGAATAATATCAATGACAAATGCCTGTAGGTAGTTCAACAGCTAGGCGTAAAGAAAAAATATATGTAATAAAAATGTTATTATTTTTCTAATGGAGATTTTCATCCAGTTTCACAACTCCACCATTAACCCAAACATTATCAAAATTAATTTTAGATTTTTACGAATAAGACTGTAAAGCCCACAAAAAGATACGGTTTCTTTTTCAGTTTAGTAACCCTCCGCGATTCACCGTGGCTCACTGGCATACAGCAACCCTGCAGCGGCATACAGTAAAGCCGTACTTAAATCACGCTTTTCTGTGCGTAAAGAAGCCATTTTTACTCAGTGCAAAAACGCGTGACTGAGTTTCTCAAGTTGCGCGGTGTTTAGCACCCTCGCGACTTCTCACTCTCGGGCGCTAACTTCACGCCATGCATTTTATGACAATTTATATCACACATAAATACAATTGTAATGAATTGTAAGCAAATAAAGCCGGTTAAAAAGGACTATTGAAGTCATGCTTTTTCGTGACTTGTTTAGCGTTTATTGAAGTGAAAACTTTTTAAGTACGGGGGTGACTTGAAATTTTATGAAACCAAACTGTCCAGTGGAGACTAGAGATGAGTGGAGACTAGAGATGAGTGGAGACTAGAGATGAGTGCAGACTAGGGATGAGTGGAGACTAGAGATGAGTGGAGACTAGAATTGAGTGGAGACGAGTTGAGTTGAGTTGATTTTACCATCGTCTCATTATCTTGAAAACAACATTTTTGAAGGTTTCACTTCTACCACGTGTGAATTGCACACATTTTAATTTTATTTATTTATGTAGTTATCTAAGTATAATGATTTCTTTCATTTGCTAACTCAGCTAAAATAGTACACGAATTCTTTCCCTGTGTTCTGAGAACGTATAAATCCTATAAATCCCAGCTTAACTCGTACCTGAAAGAGAATTAAAGTAATGCTAAAAGTTCATTCACAGGGAAGAAACAAACAACAATTTAAGCGGTCTTAGTTCTTTCACCTTCGACCTAGAAGCTTATCAATGCAAATAGGAGGCACTTGCTCCATTATTGCGGACGAAAACAACGAATGACACTGAAGAGCGTTTACCTTCCGTAACAGAAGGCGGATGGAAAAGGGAGAATAAGGAATGTAGATTAAAATGATCGTTGGTAAGTACGCAGTAAGCCGGTACGCAGGAGTAATAAAATTGTTGTTGTAATGTTGTTGAATATTGTTATTGAGTAGTCGGGAGTAATTTATTGTTATTTATATCAAGAAATGGATATACAAATAACAAGATTAGTTTAATTTAAAATACGTATCTAAACCATTCAAAAACAAAAATATACCGAAGTTATTAAATGTACAAAACATTTTAATATAATAAATCATTTTTTTATATTTTGATTTAAAATCGTTTTTTTGTTTTGAATTTTTTTTTAATTGGATGTTTTTGCAGAGTGGGCGCAAAACTTATATGTAAATTATTAACGGTCCAATAGTATCTATACTAATATTATAAAGAGCATGGGCGTAGCCAGGTTTTAGTTTCGGGGGGGGTTTAAGTTTCGGGGGGGGGGGGGGGGGGTCAACAAAATACAACGACTAAAAGTACATACAATAACCCTAAAGAAAATTGAGACTTTATTTTTTCTCACGACGTATGTAGTGCCATCTATTATTAGTCTTATGTAGTCAAAAAGTTCAAAAACGTGTTTAATAGAAATAAAGCACCCAAAAATATATGCGATAGCTCATTCGATTCGGAATGACGTCTAGAAAAATGTTTTTTAAGGGTTTATTAACCGACTTCAAAAAAAGGAGGAGGTTCTCAATTCGACTGTATTTTTTTTTTATGTTTGTTACCTCAGAACTTTGGACTGGGCGAACCGATTTTGATGATTCTTTTTTTAATCGAAAGCTGATGGCTGTCATGTGGTCCCACATAAATTTTATTGAGATCTGACAATGGTATCCATGAGAAAACTACATAAGTCGTAAATTTGTGTTAAGATGTGCGTGACAAATTGACGAATAACTCAATATCACGTCAACCGATTTCGATGATTCTTTTTTTATAGAAAGCTGGTGCTTGTCATGTGGTCCCACATAAATTTGAACGAGATCTGACAAGTAGTTTTTGAGAATTTGAAGTCGGTTATTTTTTGTTAGTAAAATTTAGATTATTAGCACATAAAAATGTCAGTCCTTAACATTTCGGGGGGGGTTTGAACCCCCGAAACCCCCCCCCTGGCTACGCCCATGATAAAGAGGAATACTTAATAACTTAGCATCTTTTTCAGAACATTACACCATACGAACTTACTCAATAGGCGTCTCTAAATCATATTTATTACTGTCTAAAGTTTATCGCAAGGTTTTTTAATAGATTAAACGAGTTTATCGGCGAGCCCGTGATCTAAATACGTACATCGTATCGTACACGGAAGCTTCGGTGATTGATCTGTCACTCTATAAATGGAACAAATTTCGTATCAACGGAACCGATTAAATATCGGCCAGTTAGCGTTCGCTTAAAATTTTCCGATCATCTTGTTTGTTTGCGTAAGGACTCAATATTTTTGTATGACGGGACACTGCAGTACTGCTGCGTAATTGAGTGGGTTTTCTCTGATTGAACAAACATAGTTTGAAGCGAAAATGGATTTGACGTGTGAACTATTGAATCAATATGTATAATTGTGTATATTATTAATATTATTTATTTCGTTCGCATTTGTATTCAGAACAGTTATAATTATTTTGAGAAGATTGACTCTTCTTAAAGTATGAGTGACGTTATAGTATCTTTGCCTTTAAAAAAGACGAGACAAGATTGAGATGAATAAAATGACGTTTACGTAACCAAGCGGTGTTTAAAATTACATCGTGTCGAATAAAACGTTTTATGTGAAGCGACCCAGACTAATTTGTGGTATACGCTGGAAAAATGAGTAATTTAATTATATTTATAGCACTTGATGGCTAATTCGGCGCCAGAAAAACTTATTAGGAGTGTGGTGCTCGAGCAAGTCGCCCCAATATTTATGGAGTCGGTAAACATTGATCGGAAGCTTCCATTGGACGGCCAGTATATTTTCCGACGTCAATTTGCAAATCCTACAAATAAACCTTTTTTCTCATTAGGGTTGTTCCAATGTTGCTACCGTAACTGGTACGTACTTGTTTTTTTCTCAACAAGAATCTCTATTGTAGTATCGTTTTTATACCAATAGTCAGGTGCACAATCTCCTGAACACCACTGTCTCCTATAGACATGCATGCCACCAAAGACATCAAAGACGTATCGATCGCTCGTTTATCATTGTTTAACTAATATTGCGATCAACTTAGAAACGTTTCACTAATGACTCTCCACGGAAAAGTATTATTACTATTATTAGTTATTCAGAAAAACACCTTCCCACCCAGCACGAGTACGGACGGGATTATTGAGTGTCCAAGTACCAGCCTACAACCGGAGGGAGCCAAACAAAAAACCAAGCCACGTCTTTTTCGTTTGGCAGGGTGCACTATGAACCAGGGAAACTTCATTTGCACTTAAGGATGGATGACAGCTTAAAGCTATTATACTAATCAAAATGATCATTTTTCTTCAGAATGGGAACGGACCCTAAAATCTTAAAAGTTACGGAGACTATTATAAGAATATTTTTACTTACTGAACGATTTCAAGTAAGAAAATAAATTAATTGTAGGTAATCGATTAGAAACTTAATTGAAAAATAAGATGAATCCTTTGATTTGTAAAAGTCGATGACCCTTACCTTTTGAGCGTACTATTTACAGTCGAATTTGTTACAGCTACGAACACAATATCTAAAGGTAACCAAAATATATATTCTGTTCAAGCTAAGCTTCTGGTTCATATCACCGTCTAGCATAAAATATTTTGTTCTAATAACACAGTTAATGAAAGCGCATTATTAATGAAGTTGGCATGAATATATGAAGTTGGAAATATTATAAATAAATAATGCCACACACTCCGAGCCCCTCACTAGAGTTACCTGTGGTGTGGGTGCCATGGACAACGACAAGACACAAAGACAAGAACACTCACACTAGACCGAGAACAGATATTTAAACTTATCATTCAAATTCCCGCTTCGCTAGTAATCCAACCCAGAAGCTTTGGCACGGCGATCTGCCATGGTAACCGTTGTACGGATCGTCTGTTGCATGAATGAATGATCAATGAATGGAATTAATTGAAACCGAAACGTGACCAACAGCTATCGTTTCGCAGCAAATGTGACGATCTGGCGTAGTTTTTTTTATTCCCTCGCCCATGAACATCAGTAACACCAAATACTTCGTCCTTCATAGAGTAGCTGCCACGATGGTGAATCCATATTCAAGACACTTACAATTAGTACGATTAGCTGGTTCGTTACTTGCATTGAACGTGATATAGGGATGTTATTATTGGGCGATAGATAACGTTTACTAAACCGTAAACATAACTATTTAAAAATTTAAATAAAGATAATAAATAAATCAGCTTGGAAATTATTTAAATTAAACAAAATTTTAATTTTAGACAGTAATCAAATTTACAATCTAAAATAGATATCTTAATCAATTTTGAACTCCCAAAGGACAATAGTTCAATAGTACCACTATAGGGGGTGTTCAATTAAACGCCATCCACGGAGACACTTTACGAAGCACTTACATTGGGCAATAATTGTGGTAATCAAATTAAAGCTTTCCATCCCTTCTCATTGACTGAGCTGCTCCTGTTTCTATTTTTAAGACGTTTATTGAATCAAGGAGCCGTCGACCCAATACCTGCAGGTTTCTGTTTGTTAAACCTGAAATAAGAGGGTAGTTTTATTTCGTCGGATAAAAAGTGTTCACCAAATTTGGTTTGTAGTAGGTATCTGTGATAATGATATGATCATTTATCTTCCTTTTAACAAGCGCCAAGATAAAATCAGCGTATTTAAAATTTTTAAATATTTGAAATATGACCTTAAAATTAGAAAGAATCCCGGAAATTATTGAATTTTACAAAAAATATGTTTAAACCCACGTTTAAACCTTAATAAATTTTCCGATACTCTCACGCTCATTTGTAATGCGACATCATATGACTTCAAAGTGTACCTAACTAAATTTACGATGCGCCGATGTTTACTTGACAAAAAATAGGTACAGTTTTTAATGCTACTGTAATAAATATTTAAAAATGATCAAGGATTAACACTTAGCTAATCCAGCTTCCTCCGGCCTAGACATGTCATACAATGCGATTAGTTTATTATTGATCTACGTGATGTGTTCATATGTCCTTGTTCACCAAAATGGAAGACCAAGTGCATGACCTCTGCGCGGGAAACGGTCGGCCATCTCTGCACTTGCCCATCCATTTATAACAGTCCACTGAAACTGATTTAAGATTTGTTTACGTTCTAAATGACCTAATCGCAATCCATTCATCTTTTTCCCGCGTAAATGTATTGCTCATATCTCGGACTGTCTCAATTAATTTCCCTTTGATTTATCTCTTCCTACTTTCCACGTGTAGAACGTAATGAGTTTTTCCTTATTGCAATATGGCGTACGGGAAAATTCAATTGCCTTGTTAGCTAAAATCATCCAAATAAAAATTACTAACACAACTTAGATGTTCATAATATTTCAAATAATTACGACTTAAATGTAAAAAATCCAATTGAAACAAAGTGTCTAGTCAAGCATAATTTAAGGGTTCATCATCAACTTCTTACTTCTTAGATATTTATGTCATCAACGCAGTGTTTGCAGTACTTATTGGCAGAAATAACCAACTATCAAGAAGCTTGACTGATATTTTGCTGAGTATTGACAAAAACCTCATTAATTACGTAAGTTCACAAACAACACAACGCTTTTTTAACCGACTTCAAAAAAGGAGGAGGTTCTGAATTCGACTGTATTTTTTTTTTTTTTTTATGTTTGTTACCTCAGAACTTTGGACTGGGCGAACCGATTTTGATGATTCTTTTTTTAATCGAAAGCTGGTGGCTGTCATGTGGTCCCACATAAATTTTATTGAGATCTGACAATGGCATCCATGAGAAAACTACATAAGTCGTAAATTTGTGTTAAGATGTGCGCGACAAATTGACGAATAACTCAATATCACGCCAACCGATTTCGATGATTCTTTTTTTAATCGAAAGCAGGCGCTTGTCATGTGGTCTCACATAAATTTTAACGAGATCTGACAACTATGTAGTTTTTGAGACTTTGAAGTCGGTTATTTTTTGTTAGTAAAATTTAGATTATTGTGCCTTCAATCAATCCAAATGTAAATATATCGTAGACCCGTGGATGGCAACAGATGGCAACAGATGGCAACCGATGTAACCAATATCATGTAAGATGTCAGGTAGATATACGTATTAGTTCTGCAAATGTGGTTTATTCACGTTTATATGGTCGGATAGAATTACATCTCGACAGGCGCCTTTTGTTTCGTTTTATAATCAACCGCTTTACAATTAATTACAGACATATTCGTAGTAAAGATTATCCCATCAAAAACATAAATGTAAAGTGAGAGTCAATTTCAAAAAAAAAAAAAGAATTGAGATCTAAATGGGTGCCAATTTCTGTGTAGAAAAGCCTAAAATTTTAGTCACAAGAACATGTAATTCAAGCTCCACATTTGACTTGGTTAGTTTTCACGTACCTACCTAGGCTATATTATATCTATGTAATTAGCTTCGTCAAATCTGTTACGTTGATGACTTATGACACTCTTCTCTAATTTGGTTTGTTGGTTGCTAACTAATGAAAACTAGCCAAGTCAAATGTAAAGCTTGAATTACATGTTCTTGTGACTAAAATTTTAGGCTTTTCTACACAGAAATTGGCACCCATTTAGATCTCAATTCTTTTTTTTTTTTGAAATTGACTCTCACTTTACATTTATGTTTTTGATGGGATATCATTACTTTTTGTATAGAAATTAACTGCAATTAATTCAAGCTTTACATTTGACTTGGTTAGTAATCAAGAATACCATTAATTACATACATATACCAAATTTCACAAAGATACAATGATAAATGCAGTTTTTATTCCAATTTGAATCTTTAAAATGCTCTACTGTAAAATTGCGATTTTGGGGATACAACAACATACGTAGGAGGTATCGTGCTCATCAACTAAATCTGTAGTTAGTGCGCCGTGGTCCGAAATACGGTACCTATTATTTCATTATTTATAAGTAATGATCTTCCACTATTGATGTCCGCTAAATATTGAAATAATAATTAATACTAAATCCCAATTATAATATCGTAATAAATACGAAAGTCGACTATACTCTTATTAGTTACGAGTGACCGCCCTCGCTTTGCTTTGGTTTTCTTATTTTTTTACACCTTGGGTTACGTTATTGGAGTTTTATTAAGGATCCCTAATTTATTGAAAATATAATATAGCCTATGTCACGCGGGGATAGTGTATCTTCCCAACAGTGACGGAATTTTTCAAATCGGTTTAGTAGTTTCGGAGCCTATTCAATGCAAACAAACAATCAAAACTATTAGTACAGATAAGTTGTTTGTGTTCGATGACATCGTGCAACAATAAATTTTGAAACAATAGGTACTTCGAATTACTTTAAACTGGTATAATTACGGTAATAATACAAAATTTTGTGGTGTAATCTTGTAGATTAGAGAAAAATAATTTTTCACACATTAAAAATAAAACGACGTAATACACTGGGAATAACGTCTCCTGACGAACCACTAATCTTCACGTAAATGTATATGTGCTGTGCACTTCTCACAGGCACTTGGGACACTGAACATCTTCCTCCCGTTGAAAGCTTCAGAAAGTACTAAAACTGATATGTTTCGTTATATATTCACCTTGGAATCCACATAATGACAAGATGTCATCAATTTTGATTGCTACTCTTAAATTTCAGGCATTTTAAGTAAGTGTTTCTAATAGAATCAATTTTTTGAAAAATTATAATAAAATGATAAAAAATTACTACTTTCAGATTTATTCCTTTGTATTCACCCGACTACCTATCTGCATGCCAAATTTTAACTTTCTAGGTCACCTGGAAGTTGGATATAGTTTTGATCTATAGGTCAGTCAGTGTTAAATTTCTCGATTTTTGGACGTTAATATCTAAATACACACAGAGAGACTTTATCTCTCACACACTTGCTCTCTCTCACACACACACACACACACACACACACACGTACGCACACATGTACACACACCAGCACAGGTGGCACTGGTGGTAGCACTTGGATCCTGAAATTTAATATTGTGACTGCTGAATATTTTTATTTATTTTATTTTATTTGATATTATTTTATATTTATTTGAACCTGAAATTTAATATTGTGACTGCTGAATACTTTTTATTTTATTTTTTATTTTTTTTATTTTATTTTATTTCATTATTACTATTTTTATACGTATGATAATATACATACATTATCCACCTTAAAACTACTGGCACTAAGAATTACTGGCACAGCAATATTATTATTTATTTATAATTTATAGGTATTTTCCTTTTAAGCTTTTTTTAAGTGTAATAGATACATACTACATATATTACGTTTTTTTTTTTTTTTGTAATTTTAGCTATATTATGTTATAGAATTTAAGTATTATATGCATAGTGGCATGAACTGCACTCCAAAATGGCTCGCACAGAATATCAGTGCTGTGGTTCTCCAGAGCAATTACTGAGTGCGATCCATTTCCTGAGTGCTTACTACAGAGTATACTTTTATTGTAAACTATAAGTTTTTTTTTTAATTATTATTATTATTCTACTCATTTTCTGTAGTAAGTAACTGTTGGAATAAAGTATTTCTTTCTTTATTTCTTTCTTTCTAAATAACCGTTTGAGATGTGTTTATGAAATTTGGAACACGTATGTATTTCACAAGTCTCAATAAATGAGCCAAATTTGACAGATTTATGTTGAATAGTTTTTGAGTTATGAGGTGGTCAAAAGTGCCTCCAAATGGTTCGTGTAATATTACACACGGTGCTGCTCGTCAATTCTGTTAGCTAAGAAATTGACTTGACACGCTCCGCGTGTCTAGATGTTACATACAAATTATACAGCTTTAATGCCTTCAGAACCATTCATTGTTGTTGATATCAAAATTTGTTTAATGATAAACCATACGAAGCTGCCCTTTTTCTTCTACTGTTTAGCTTTATATTAAACTATTTAGGTAAATTTCTAAAATCTAAAGCAAAGGATTTTAGAAAAACAACAACAGCTCACTTTTAAAATTTTACACTAATAAAAAAGCTGCGTGCGAGCGAGTGTATACATATAAAAAGATAAAAATGTGAAATAATGAGACCACTTTTAAGGGTTCCGAAGTAATATCGGAACCCTAAAGTTTCGTCATATCCGTCCGTCCATCCGTCCGTCCGTCTGTCCGTAGCAAAGCGCCGAGACCTTTTGTGCGAGAAAGCTGTAATTTGGCATGGATATACATACATATTTATTAAAATTTAAAATATCGAAAAACATTCATCTTTGATTGTTGAGAGGTTTTTTATCTAAACCAAATTTAAAGTTAAACCGTTCGTATGTCTGTTTATTTTGTCTGCAGCCAAGACATGACAAAATATCGAAAGAATATACTTACTACCATTATATATATAATACGTTGTCATGTAATCGACGCTGGAAGTACATTGACAAACATTATCTTCTATGCAAAGGGATAATCCTCTTTTCCTATAATTTTATTTTATGTTCTGAAAGGTCGATGCCATTTTATCCAATTACATCGCAATTATAGAACCTTTCTTGCTGTATTATTGAGAGTAAAGATTTTGCTTTTAAGTACTTAGGTAGGTAGGTAGGTTTTTATAGAATTAGAGCTTGTTTCCTGTCATCCCTTTGTTTTGTTATTGTGTATTATGGATATATCTTAGTGCTTGTTCACACTGAACTCGCGGGCGCGGGCGCGGTCGTGAAATATCAAACATATGACGTAGGTACTATGAAAGTGTTCACATCAAAACGCGCGCGCGGTGTATGTAGCGTTTACCGCGACCGCGAGTTCAGTGTGAACAAGCACTTAGGGTTTGTAGTATTTTTTTATAATTCATAAGCTATTGCTTGATTACAAACTCAATCATTATAAGTAGGTTAGTGGCAAAGCGCATAAAAATGTTATACATGAATGGGAACATGGCGCCGTGGATAATTTATTTCAGCCCTTTGCGGTATACCCAATATTTACATGTCACATCAATATCTGCCCCGGCCGGGAATCGAACCCGGGAACCCTCGCTTCGCAGGCAGGATCACTGCCAACTAGACAATGGGGTCGTCAATAATAAAAGCACAGTTTAAGTATTGTGATACAAGACGAAGCAAATCGCGTCATCCGTACCGGACGGATGTCAATAACGAAGGAATAGAATACCTGCCTTGCGTCGGAAAGGGGAATTTAGTCATGTAATTCTCGTGTACAGTTTCTCAGCAACTATTCGGCATTAATGAACTTTAAGAGAATGGAACAGTGAACTCAACTCGAACGATGATCCCTTAGTAATTTTCTAGACATATAATTGTTAAAAGGGTATGTCTGTTTTTGACGTAGGTAAGTAAATAAAATAAAGAGCAAAGCGAATAGGCTAGTTGACAAAATTTGGAAATTAGTTTAAAACTATAGCTTAGCATCTATTTCACCCCAAAAATATATTATTCTAAGAAAAATAAGTCTTTTACATTAATATTTTGAGTTTTTAGAAATGAACTTGAAATTGACCGCGAAAAAGGCCAAGACTGTCATGGCGTCTTGAATGACGTCACACCTCGCGAAACAGCCGTGTTTGTATATGACAGTCAATTGTGTTTTTTAATAAATAATGAATTCCTCGCATTATAAAAACTTTATAGTGCCCCAATGTAAAAGTACAACGATAAAAACGCCAAACAAATTATTCATATACGTTCCAAACAATAAACAAATACGAAGAAAGTGGTTAAATATGGCAAGGAGGCAAGATGCTCTTACTTTATCAACTGATTCCACAATTTATTTCTGTGAAGATCATTTTGATCTAAGTATTAAACACAACTTGATGTATCTATTTATAAATGTATAGTAAAAAAAATGAATTTTGCAAAATCTACCATAATATACCACACATAACCTATAAAATGTTATGACTTGAATAGGGTTTTATGATGTATTTGAGTTAAAATATTATTATAACTTTGTATTCGCTAACCTCAAAATAAGTTAGGTATATATATTTAAATTCCATAGTAGGTAAATGCGACTCTCTGACTGGTAACTGCTAATTAAATGACACTTTGTTTGTTCTTCACATTATACTTACACAGAAGTTTTAACATTGCGGAATTCCGATGAACAAAAGTCGGTGATCATTGCAAAAAATTTGCCAAGCATAACGGCGTAAATGGGCAAATTACTGCTGTTTGCTTTGTTAAATCCTGATTCCATGGCAAATTATACCTGTCTTTCAAGATTAAACTAAAAACGAACTGTATTAATTTAACAAGAATTGCTGAAAACTCCAAATAACCTGTTCACTTTATACGAAAATGACAGCTACAACGTAGTGTTTCGCGAGGTGTGACGTCACGCCTCCATGCGCTTCTCTGATAGGTGTTTAATGTCACATGATTAAACGCCTCAATTTGTCGATTTTATTTTCCAAAAATATTATTAATCTTTTATTATTTTAATAGAAAAGTTGCATTTTTGTTTACTAATTATCATGGTTAATCATTAGAAACTCTAAGCCATCGGATTTATTCTTAGTGGAAACACGCCTATTGTATACTAACAATATTTGCCTTGATATCCACGACAAACTCGTTACCGCCTACACGCTACAAAGTCACCAAGTATGTGATATTCACTACCAGTCTATTAAAAGTTTAATGTACTTTAGATCTGACGTAAAATACTCGCACTTACTGTGCCAGTAATTTCTCTTGAATTTGACTCAAAGAATTTTCTGGAATTAGACTAAAAAGTCGATATAATTGAATGATAGATTAGTGTCGGTAGTTAGATCCTAATTCTTATTTTTCCACATCTAAAATTTTTCTAATTATTTGCTAAAATCTTATCTTTGCTACTTCAATCTTTGAGCGATTTATTGCGTAACGATGGAAATAAAATTGATTCCATTTTATTTTAACAATAAAACCAAAAAAAACTAAAGTTCATGAAAATCCATTCAGTAACAAACATTCATACATCCTCACAAACTTTCACATTAATTATAATGTTATCATTCAACTATAATCAGTTTAGGCCTTCCGTGAAAATCCTTGTTATGAAACAGTAAAAAAAATTAATAATTAATAAAAGAATCTGAACCTCAACGATATTCGTGCGTATGTTTTCGTTGAAGATAATCTACTTTGCGTCCAATCGATTTTAACTTACTTTTTCGAATCCAGGGTTAATTTTATTATCTTTACGTTTGTTGCATTTTTATTGTCAACTTTTCCGTCACATTCATATATTCAGAATTTTTTTTTGTTGTAGACCACAGACAGACAGACACAGCGGCAGACACTCGTCATACTAGATAATTCTGTTTTTTCTTCGCGAAAATTCGCAAAATCATGAAACAAAGCACATATCGTGTTTCGTTAATGAACGCTATATATACTCGTAAATAAGATGATTTTCACGCGGGTATCATGGCACAATATTTTTTCGCTCGGCAATAAAAACATGAAGGTCGAGGCCTCACATTTTTCATTCACATTGACCGTCAACGATAGTATTGTTTTTCCTTCGTTTCGTGAACGGCTTCGATGAATCACGCTTCAGGCATTAGTTCTACGGAGTACAGTTGTTTTGATCGTTCGTACGATGAATTTCGATAATTAATCCGTCATAGTCATATTTCCGTGAATAAAATAAATATATCGATGCGACAGGATTCCGTTTATTACGTTCCGTTACGTCCGTTTATTTTATGCTTAAATTCTAGTTGTTGTTTAAGGTTTTAGGTATGTTTGTTGTACAATTAAAAATATTCTCAGTAAATTCGTAAAACGTAGTTGAGAGATCGAAAACAAAACTGAAATCTTAAACCCAATTCACACGAACAACAACCAAACCACACGCAACGACAAAGTGGCAAGTGATATTGAAAATATTAACTGTGTTACAAAACAACGATTTTTTTATAAATTTTAAGTTAATGCTACCACCTACCACCTGATGGTAAGTGGCGATTTGGTGCTAATTATCGTATCTGCAATATACTTACGAGTAGCTCATCTTTGGTTGCGTTGTAGCTACAACAGATTTTGCAGTGCAAGCGTTGATATAGCTATGTTATGCAACTTATATTTTATACTTACATAATTTGCGTTTTTTATCATTGGGGTGTGGTCATAGTCCTGGTATTATGTGACGGCTTGACATATGTGTGACCTCATCCTAGTTCAAAGACAAGGAATCCTGTTGAGTGCAACACTTCTCGTAAAAATAGCTTTACAACACATCCACATCCAAAGAACAAAAAATACACTAAGGACACACGTGTGAATAAGCATTGAGATTGATATAAAATTAAGACCTTGTATTAAATCGCATTTGCCTGCCATAAAGTTTACATTTCGTAGTTTATTTTAATTTTAATAGCGAAATTTATGTGTCTAAGTATTTTAGCATTCGATTTAATTGCGTCTTGCGAACATTATAATAATAGTTCGAAGCATAGATTTTTTTACGTAGCGAGACACATTTGAAAATATTACTTACGATGCGTCGTATTTCAAGATTATGATTATGCTGGCACAGTTATTTTATGAACTACAAATGAAAATCTTTTTGTGATAACCTATTTGACGATAAGAGCTAGGTCACCGTTAGCGATGGACGTGGCAGATATTTTATCGATTACAAAATTCGAAACTGTCAAATTATAGGTGTCTTAAAAATTACGCAAGATTTGAACTAGCTACCTTTTTGTGGTGTATTGTTGCCGACTAAAAGGAAAAATCAGTTTGACAGTTGATAGTTCAGGGTAACAATATTTCATAAATAATACGGTGGCAGTCAAGAAGAAACTTGACTGGATCTTTAACTCCGGAATCATGTTGAATACAGTTCCACATTTAATAGTGGTAGCTAGGCAATTGGAAAAACGTATTAAGACCGAAGTAGTACAGGATTAAACGACTATTCCGCTCAATCACCATCACAGGGCACTTACCTCGCCTCGTAGTTTCTTGATATGTCACGAGCAGGAGAGTTATCTTGGCCTTTCCATTGCAGGCAAAGTTTAATAATGCTATTGACGTAACTATGACGACTATGACTATCTGTAAGTGAATCCTTACATAATAACATCTTATCCATTCGCTCGTTTGTCTGCTATTGAACAAATAACACATTTACGGCCATTTTCAATGATCTATCCATCCGTTAACTCTGGATAAGTTAGTAGGTAAAGTAAACCTACTCTAGGTCTAGGATAATGGAGAGATCGAATTTTGAAAACAACCGTTAGTGTATTGCGCGGTGGAAGGAGCCCTGTCTGTCCATTCATATTGAGACTAAATCAACTTCCCCTGCTTGTGGTGCAACCTGCTGATAACATGTTTTGGTCACAATGTCGAAGAGTCTAAATTAATGCATGTTGTGTTCCCCACCCATTTTTACCCAGAATAGCATTGGTTGTGTTGCATTAATGCAAACACTTATGGTGGCCACTCACGGTCAGTCCATCGCGTCAAATGGCGTGATATACAGCCAAAATTTGATCGTGAATGTGAAAAACTGATGGCGTGATTTAAAAAAATTGTATGTCCAATCGCGCCATTTTGACATATGTCGCTTGGCGTGGCTCCAAAAATGACGCGATGGAATGACCGTGAGTGACCACCGTTAAATGTTAGGTAGTGCTGTTGGCGATGGTTGTCACTTACTAACAGTTGAACCTTGATTATCCGGCCCTCGATCAAATAAGTCACGTCAAATGACATTTACCAAATACTTTAACCTTTAACCCTTTAAGGTTGCAGTATTTTAATAATGGTTCTGATATCAGTATGACATGATAGTATGACCACCGAGAAACGCCCTGTTTTTTTAATTTTTTTTTATTAAACATTGAATTTTGATAACAAGTTTTTTTTTGTTTTTAACAATTAACTAACATTATACTATAATCTGTCGTTTGCAAAAACCGCTTTTCTTCATATATTCGACTATCCGGATTTTGTTACGGATTATCCGATTGAGGCTTTACTGCATTTACTCATTCGGTGTAAGGTACTGGTATCGGCGAAGGTTGTCACTTAACATGACATAGGTAATGGGCTCCTTATTTGCCCATTTGACGAAAAGTAACAAACTCGGTTTTTATAATTCTATCTATAGTTGGGCCGACAAATCGCCGTAAATAATTGTATTGGCGCATTTACAAACCAATAATGCACTTGGCATGCCATTACTGCGACGTAACTCAAATATTCCTCGTGGACGGAACTGTTGCGTAACTTTTTGTTTATTTGTGAAATAAATACCGGGAATGAAACAACAGGTAAAACCTAAATGTATCAAGCGACCATCGTTCGGTAGTAAATAATGCATTTCCCACTTCACAAATGTGCTGAAATGTACCCGTCGAAATATTTTCATTTTTGACCGATCGCAACGTAGTGAAACGAGTGAAGCAGATGTACAACTGCTCTACGTATAAGTAAACATGTGGTACGTTTTATTATTTCTCTAATAAATGTCAAGTTAAAAAAAAAACATGTAGGTAATTTACCAATGCGCTTAGGTATACACGTCGGTTTTTTTTCTACCACCGCATCAGATAGGTGCTTTGTCGTTATGGAGAAGTAACGTCGAGAAAAACGGAGAAGTCAGCAAATAACATTCTGGTAGACACACAGTGCTAAAAATAATATCTAAATGTATTTAGCCACAGGTAACACACTCCAAATTAGAATTCAGACCAACCGTCGCTGATCCAGTTTTAAACAATCTCTCGGGAAAATTTATAACTCCAAAATTTTCCTGCTCCCATCCTTGTCACCTCCACGTAGAGAATAATATTTTGGACAGATTGTGTTGAAATGAAAGGTTATAATTAAAGTTATTACGTCAATATTTCGTCTTCACAGATTTTCCGATTGACAAAAATTAAATATAGATTGGCCACACATTTCATTGGAAGTGTTGTGATAGTCGCCCACTCGAGAGACGATACGTTACTTCCGTACGAAAAGTGACCCTTGTCAACGAGATAGCATTGAAATCGTTAGACTCATTTTTAATGCCAATGTTTTTGTGTTTTTCTTCACATTTTATCAGGTTGAATTATACTTGTAATTATAACCTTGTTGGTGTTTTCGGTACAAAAATATATCTGGGGGCACGGCAGTGGAGGCAAATTATTTTGAATTACATTTCCAAACGCTGCCAAACGTCCGTTCAATTTAAAACTAAGTTATTATCAGAATATATAAGATCGGGATAAAAAAGTATATTTCAAAATTTATAATTAGGAAATGTCATGAGTGAAAACAAAGATTTAGTTTGTGTAAATTTTAATTCAATTATACAAATTATACAATTTCAAACATTTACTAAACTGAGATAGATTGCTGCGGCACGAATGTGAAAACACGGCGAATATCGATTTCGCACGGAATATTAATGAGCCTATCCAGTATTCGACAAGGCCGACATGCCTAGATCAAGGCCGATAAGTCGACAGAGCCTTCAGAATCAAAACAATTTTCACAACTCTTCCTGTAATTATTTTTGAAAAATAAACGGCTATCTGAATGTTTTCAGCTATTGACTTGACGTGACACAGCCACACATTAGAAAGCGAAGATTAATAAAACAATTCATTTAACTTCTAGTAGGTTTTAGTAAATTGATTTATTTCTTGATTGATTATAGAGTCCGGAATTATTTACTTAGTCAGTGCCAAAACGTGGTTGCTGAAATAGATGATACAAATATATCATTTGGGACACATGAAACTTTTGAAACGAACTGACAAAATATATCGTTTCAAATCCGAAGTCATTATTCTACATAATATAAATCAATTAGGTTCTAATATGTACATTATAGTATATTTTTTAATATTTTTCGAACTGAAAAAAAAACATTCAACAAAAGTTGATTAACGGGATGGTGTCGTAAGGGGCGACAGAAGCCGATTGGGACTCAGTTATTTCTTTCTATTTTGACATACTACTAACTTACATTAATTTAATCACTACTCATGATGCAACATAGTATAAGGGCCTCTCGCGAAATAAATTGTTTTAACCTATTAACCAGTGAAAATCCTCTGATGACAGCGAGGCGCTTTACAATCTTAACTGCCTTAACAACAGGTTAATATCAAAGATCAGTGACTTTGCAGTACAGTTAAGGTAACATCGTACCTATATAAAACCCAAATAGGTGATAATTAGTTTGGGTTAAAATCTAATTTCTTAAAATTATTGATAAAATAAAAAAGTAGGTATCAGAGCGTATAAAAACTTAGCTGTTACTTTGATATCAATTAAATACAATACTCCTAAGGCAACAATTTGTTATCTGATTCGTTCCTTATGCACGTTCAGCTGTGACGTTTAATAAATATCTGTCAAGGTGCAATTGCAATCACTTTTATCAGTTTGTCGACTCTCCAGAATTATCTTTGACCGCCGGTAACCTCATTTGCTTTAATTTGATTGCATAATATGTCGAAACTGTCAACATTTCATCATGAATGGAAAGTCTGGTCCATTTTCTATTTTATTTTATTGAAGCCCTACTTTCATGTAAATAATTTCCATGGATTTGGGACAAATAATGAAACACCGAGCGTGATAGCTTCACGTTAATTTATGTACCTATAATATTTTTTACTACAAAGCTTAAAATGAGGAACAGTGTCTTACAAGTGAGACTTTTATTGGAGCAGATATGAAACAGTAGGTACTCGTAAGTATAGATACCTACCTAAAATCCTTCATACTGGAAAGGTATAAAAATCTACTATTTACATAATAAACGTGTCCGCACTAATAGGCTCTAGTTTTCTATCTTACATAAAAGCACAGGTAATTTAATCATAAAAAAGGGGCAAGTGCGTGTCAGGCCACGCGCAATGTTAGGGTTCCGAAGTAGTAGTTTATCTACTGTCACTCATTAACTACTTACGCTAACATAGCCGTGATAGTTTTCCTCGTAAATTCATCATTTAACGTATTTTTGAGATTTTTTCACTTGTCCGACTCCAACCGTTTAACCGACAGGAGGGGGGTGACGGGGACACTTGACTCTAACCAAAATTAGCACTTTAAAGCCAGTTGCTAAAAACTTAGCATTTTATGGAAAAATCTAACTAATAGCATAGTGAATATGAAACATCAGGTTTTAATTTTGAGATCCTTATTGTCGGCTTATATTTCATTTCAAACATTTCGAACTGGTACCCGGCCGGGACTTCATTGCGAAAATATTATTTTTTATATTCATACAAACCTTTACCCTATGGTTTGATGAATATAACTATGACTTAACAGAATCTAATTTACTCGATTTAATTTAAATTGGAATAGAAAATATTTGGAAAAAAGATGAAATTGGTCCACCACCCATAAAATTGCACCCTTTTAGGGTTATTGTTGTGTATGGTGTGATAATATTCATGTGACTGTTATGTACCATGTTACTACATAATTATTTATGCAATAAAAGTATAATTTATTTATTTATCATTATGTACACTAACAGGTCCTTAATAAAACCTAATGCTTTAGTAGCTATATTAATTTATTTTCTAATTGTTAGTCAATATAGTTATAAGTCACATTATTTCCATCATAGTAATTATTAAATACAATTTTAATACTTTTCAATTTAATACATAGTCAGGCAAATTATCATTATATTATTCATAATATTTATGTAATTCATTAATATCTTATATAATCAGTAATTGTCAAATATAAGTCAAATTAATATAAATCATTCATTCATTCATTATAAATAAAATGTTATCCATTAATTACAAATTGTTAAATTATAATCCTGTAACAACATTCGTAATAGCCTTTGTGCACTCAATCAGTGTACAACTGAAAATGTCAATGCGACAAGCTACCGCATTGAGCGTGCGCAGCGCTCGGGTGAGTATGGAGCATAGAGTAACTTATTACGGGGGTGGAGTATTGAGTACCGCCCATGTTATCTTATCCCTTCTAGTAGGTCTACTGGTATAAAGGGATGGAGTTAAAGTTAGCGTTTTATGAATTAAAATACAAATAAAACAATGACTAATTTGAAGTAATTTTTATCTTTTGAATTAGAATGCAATAAGTAATAACGCTATAATTAAGAATACTTAACAATATCTAATATTTAATAACCTACCAATACATCACCAACAAGTAACGAAATAACTCGTACACGTGGTAAATATCACGAAATTATTGTGAAGATAAATAAATAAACAAGGAATTACAGAAACAGGTATCCGGGTAACAGTTTAATTCCATAGAGAAGGAAATGAGTATTGAGATAAATATTATCATTACCGAGGAAGGTCGCACCGAATGAGTCCCAGAGCTCTAGTTACAACATTGTGTTTACACGCAACTGTTGCTAGGATATCGTTGTGTAACACAACTGTATTAATGACTTACGATTTTCTATCTTAATTTCAAACCCGTAAGAGCCAATTATCGTTTTTGTGTGAATTATAACATCATTCTTTCGTTATAACATTCTTTGGCTGTCTCGATGCGGAAATGACCGATTTAAACGGGAAAAATCGCTGAATGGATATCACATTAGTCACACAAAATAATGCAGTTTGCTATGTGTATTTTATTACTGTTAACTCATATAAAAAGAAAAAGATTTGGAAGCGGGTCGGCGCGAGCTTGCTTATAATAATAGAATTCCCTAACTATTGACGGTTATAGAATCGCTGCCCTCAATGATCGAAGGGCCGTTTGAAATGCAGCCAGAAAGAGCTATCTAATATCAGACTATTGCCATGAATTATATCCAAAAGGTTGAGTATTTCCGAACTAAAGGTCGCCTTCCATCAAGTATCAACATCCGATGCTGATTCTAATGTAACGAACGACGAGAGTGATCCGATCAAGCGTTCATCCTTCATTTCTGTTATTTCTATTCGACTAACCTCTGTGTAGAATGATTCGTGAAGTTTCACTCCTCCTAAGTTTATTTTTCAGATTCATGTACTTTACAATCTGTTTACAATGTACTCTTACTTACTAGCTGGGCGACACCCGTTGAACTGCAATAAATTGAATGTAGAATTTGTAATACCTTGACCAGTTTGACCACTATCGGATACCTAGGTAAGAACCAACATGTCGAGAAAATTATACTAATTAAATAAGTCGTTTAGAAGATACTATATTATTATACAGACAATAACTTTTCAACTTATATTTTCTGACAGGAAATCTAAGATTTATGAAATCATAAGAAATTGAGCGAAAGATTGTCCTTTGATTTTTTTTTATTTTAATTAAAAAATTGCATTCGATTGTAATTGATAAATTTACCTAAGAAATTCTAGTTAACCCACGTTATAATTTCCAAGTATATTTCTTATTGTGTGTGTATTTTATTGCAGCTAAATCAGACCGGTATGAGTTATGTAAAATATTTGATATAATGTTAAATAAACACCACATTCCGTTGCTCAAAGCAAAATATTAACAATTTACAGCATGTTGATCGAGAATGGGGTTAAGCCATTCAAATGGTTTCCGAACCAAGTAAGTATTTTAATCTTATCTTAAACCATAAAACATTCTGTCTTTATTATAATCACAAAGTTTTAACACCATCATCGCAGACCGAGATAATATTTTGATATTCTACGCATCTTTGACAACCTAGATCTTAGGCACACGGATTTCCTTAATGTAGGTATTTAGTTTCCGAAGCAATTAATTTATGATTTCCAAAAAGCACATAATTTCTTTAATTTCGACCCAGATCTTTCTCAAAACCTTGCTTCTAATTTTGAAGTAACAAATAAAAACATCGAGAAAAATTTCGCAACAAAATTTTTGTTTGCTTATCTTGAAGTTCAGGTCTATAATACATATTAAAGAAACTGTAATGAAATATTTCAATGGTGAAGTTTCAAAATTCAAGATACAATTAAAATTGGACACATTATGCTTTCTTTTCCCCTTATCGCATTTATGAGGCTAATCTTGATGAAAATCTAACTGTTTATGTAACTACTTATCAAAAGTATAAATAAATTGAAATAAACAAGTAATATTGAGGAAGAGATTTTGACTTCAGCATGTCGCCGCTGTCCATTATCTGTAAAGACAGTTTAGAATCTTTAGAATCAAACAACCGAATGTTGAAATGGTTGTCAATTTTTTTTAAATACTGTAAACAAGGCGACACCCCGGAAATATCTGATATACCCGTTGTGGGTTGTGCAACGACAACGACAGTCGACAAAACATTTCGACATCTGCCGACTGAATGGACGCATATCGTTGCCAAGCGTATATACGTGGTATATACTCGTACCTACCAAACCCACGATTTATTCACGGTAGCATGACTAAATACACGTCGAAATACAACTGAATGAGTTTTTGCGTAGGAATCTAACACCTGTTTTCATAATAACATGGTTTTCGTAATGAAACGTAAACGATTTCAGCGTGCAAGCTTACGATAACGTGGTAACTAGGTCAGTATCAATAATATTAAATAATAATAAGTCAAATTTATACGATTTATAGGTTAATCGCATGTTTGTTTGTGCACGATTTTGGTCTGACATGTTCTTAGCATGGTATGGTACAGTCGGCCGTAGAAGTAGCTTAACATTTTAGTACCTTGTCACATTACATTTCTTGAATTTGTCATAGATGTTGCTAGGAAACCGTTGAAACAGTTACATTTACAAAGTACTATAATGTTAAGCTGCTTCTGCGGCCGACTGTACACAATAGTGTGTAGACTTTCTAAAAGTTTTCAATGTTTTCATGACGTGACAATAGTTTCTTATATCTAATCATAATCGTGATTAGTTAGTAAAGTGATCGACCAATAACTGTTTCAGACGTGGTTGGTACTTGGATGAATAGTCGGTAGTCACAAAAACTTCGTGCCACGATGGAAACATTAAGATGTAGATCCCTGTTTAAGGCTTTGTGACTTTGTGAGACAGAGAGCGTGGCGGGGCGAGATATATTCACGTTGGATGTTGATCGCATGCTCTTGGCGTGCGAATATGCCAATGGAAGACGCCACACATAAAACTGTCACGCGACGTTTAGCGGGGCGTTATGGTCTTTGTAAAGAAACTGCTAGACACAAGAACGTTATAAAATCTTGTAATTCAATCCACCACCCTCTGTATATAACGAGTATAGTGGATTTGGCTCTTAATTTCGGCATAATTTAGTACTGGAGTATGTGGAGCATACTCATTATTACGAAGCGAAGGGCTTTTTTAATGCCGTTTACGACAAAGGACCGGTGTACATCTAGGGTAGCCGTCTCAGTGTTGGAAGATGGGCAGTAAGTCGTGCGGCGCCGAGCGCTCGTCCGACCCCGAGTCGACGCCGTAACGGATCAGCCGCGGCTAACACTTGTGGAAAGGGCTTTCTTAGTCGCCTCACAACAATGTGGTCGCTGATTCGAATCAATTTAAAATACATTTTACATATTACTAATAGTAATTTATTTTTCATATTTTAATAACGGTGTTCACCTACAAAAATATGGAATTTTAAAGAGTAGCAATACATATCAAATTCACTTAAATTACAACATCTATACGTGGAAATTTGTTGTATTCAATAGATTCAATTAAATCTGTGATAAAAATATGAACACAACGAAAAAGGAGTCGAGCGTACCTACCACTGGTTTTCAGTGTATCTTGTTTTGATGCGTAGTTCAGTCAATAGATGCAAAAGTGCTAGTTTGGTGAGTAAACTATAATCTGAAACATCAATTATTATAGATACGTTTTAAATTTTACTTATAATATGCTGAAGGTCCAAAGGTTAAACATATAGTATTAAGTATAGTATATTTATATTTTAACGTTATAAGTACGTAGTGAAAAAATAAACATATTATTTTATTCTGTAACCAAATTCACATTCTTATCTTTTTCATGCGCAATGTAACGTACCTATATGTCTTGAAAACAACACAAGAAGACCTTGCTTTGTAGCAGGTACTCCCAGACAGCTTTCTCTGGAAGTCCTCGTACTATACAAATATTTGGAACAATTCGACCATGGTGATTTCTTTGAACTCCAATGTTAAACAAACTTTCGCAATAATTGCTAAGCTTTTTGAGTTCTCTGAATTTCCACGACATCTGTAAAATCAGGGTTGTAAAATGATAATTTCCGTGGATGCCACGCCACTGCGAGTTAGCGCGCGCATATTTGGCGTCAGGCCAGCTGCACTCTCGTCGAATGCTTGGGCTTACAAGAATTCGGCGGTTCTTCATTGGACGATACGATAACGATGCAGCTTTATAATTCAAGTGGTGCTGCCACACTGCACATATAAATTGTTGTTCTAAAACGTTACTTGATATTATAACATTTACTAGTGTGGCAGTGCCTTTAAACTCCACGCTACGTGCACGCACACTCCGAAGTTTGCGTGTGTATACAATACATACATAAGATGTCGTTGTCGTGTCGTCCAGTAAAGAAGCGGCCATTCGGAACCGATTCGAACGACGCGCCGCCCTCCGGCGCCTGCGCACCGTACACGAATGTTCCGCTCTTTATACTTTTATGACAACTATTCAAAACACGATCAAATCCCTATCGTATAACAGCCCTGCAACGTAATCCACTACCGAAATAACTCAGTCTACGGCTACTCTTCTAAGCTGTCTAAACAACGGCAAGTCCTTTGATTTATAATAACTTCCTGTTTAAAAATTATAACCACAAGCACAAAAGTAATGTAAACGATTGAGTTTACACTAATAAAATTCCCAAACGAATTAAGCTTTTACGAGTTGCTTGCATGAGCTGTTTGCAGACTTCTTCCCAGTTCTTTGACACTGTGACATTATTAATACCGTATTACGAAACGTTTAGGTCGTAACAATTTAATTAACAAAGAAACTTTAAATACTTAATATCGTATGGAAGCACATCTTTGGTTGTACCTGTTCTAAGTATGTTACTTTTTGTCCATATAAATATTGCGGTATTTTGGACCGTCATGAAATGCTTAGACAGCGCAAACATCTGAGCTAAGAATGAGACGGTGAATGAAATACATTAAGTCGTTTCCAGAACCCACTAGAAATGTTTACGAGGCAACTGACAAATGGCGGAGTGGACGGATTACCACCGCGATCCACGTATGCTTGTTGACAACAGTTCCAACAGGCGACATGCTTTATGTATGATGAACAACAAGGCTGAGTATAAGGATAATAATTATATCTTTCGTTTGCTAACACGCGTTAACCTGGCGGGCCAAGGCTTAGCCAGGGTAACAGGAACAAAGTCTTTCTTCTGGGAAACCAGGCGGTGTCATTGAACCTATAAAGTTGACTCTTTTTGAAATTGATATCTTCATCCTTATGAGATCCCGTAACACACGAGACACTAATTAGTAATAATGTCTGCACCTAAAAAGTAAAATCCTGTTCCTGTTTATTGTACTGAAACTGAAAATTCTAAATAAAACAAAACAAAAATTTATAAATAAAAAATTTACTTTGAAGTCGAGTAAATATGACGTCATCGAATTATTCACAAATCACGTTTCCAATGTAGATAAATAAAACTAATAAGGTGTTTGCTCCAGTGACAGCACGCAGAACATTTTTTCGCATAATATGGAAGTACAAAGTGGTTATTCACCGCAAATAGTGAGACCTGACTCACGTTTTCCAAACACATTCACGAGTATTTTACTGGTGGTCGGTAACAGATGTGACATCTATCCAGGATTCTAACATTCGTCGGTTAATTGTGCTGCATTTTGTATAAAGTTCAAATTAGTAAATAGGTTATCTATTGGTTTATTAGTTGCATAGTTACACTGGATAAACTCAAAAAACTCATTCTCAACTTAAGTAATTAAAACCTACCATATTTCCATACGCATTTTTCATGTTATTTTTTCGCATAAAAAATGTTTATACAAGTGTTCTTAATAGGAAAAATCACCCTATATCTCATAATGTTTGCACAATAAAAACGTCTGGAAAACTACCTTTATTTCATTGCTTTGAGACGTCAACCGGAGGTCGAGAGGTCTCCAACATAATTCCGTATTACTTTCATGAAAATTAGCGGTATGAGACACATCGGCCGGCCTGCCAACAATAAGAAGGCCAGTTGACATTGCTATACGACACCACTTGAATATTCCAAACGTTGAATAAACAACAACTTAATTTTCATGAAAGAAATATAAGCTGGAGCGATAGAAGATACAACGTTTACTGCAAAAATTTTCCGTTTCTTGAACTATATTTTTTAATGAATGCATTAATGAATGAGCAGAAATGTAGTTATGTACAAATCATCATACTATTTCACCTTATTTAGCTCACGTTTGCCAATAAAATTTTCGTCAGATTTGGATTTTTATTTAGAATTTAGGTACCTATGAATTTAAACTTAGAATTTATAATTTTAATGAAATACAATCTTTAATTTAACGAAA
Organism: Thymelicus sylvestris; assembly: GCA_911387775.1. Lineage (NCBI taxonomy): Eukaryota > Metazoa > Arthropoda > Insecta > Lepidoptera > Hesperiidae > Thymelicus > Thymelicus sylvestris. Next base: position 4,907,390 of record OU426888.1, read on the forward strand.
AGAAACAACATAATTTTCTTCTTTCTATTTACATTATCGCGAGACAATGTCCGCAGTCGCGCGCGGCCTTCCCGGCTCGCCCTGAATACCGCCAGCCGCCATCACCGCCACCGCATCGTATGACTCAGTGCGCGGTACGCATGTTTATCGAGATTGTAACAACAGTACGGAACAACAATATTATCTCTTCTCTTTTATATCATACATAATACAGTTTTCTCGCAATACTTGTGTGATTACTTTTCTTGACCTCTTTTATTCCGCATCCAAACTTTCCTTTCCTTATTTTCCCGCTAACATGCTAACATTGGAGCATCCTGTATCAGTTTTCAACAGGGTTTTCTATGAACGTGTGTAAGATCAGTATTATTTTTATTGAACTTACATTTGATTTATCTTGGGTTCAATGGAGCATACTAATTTCTTTTCTTCTTTCGTACTTTTCATTCGTTCCTAAGAATACGTAATACAATAATACAGAGGAAAATTCCTCTTTATTTATTCCAGTACCTGGTACATAATTAAAAGACAATAGTTGCACTGTCAGTTCGCTGTTTGATGAGAATGTGGTCATTTCTTTTCTGCCTTTTGTTCGTTAAAGAATGACAAGACTCATCAAGTCATGAGGTCTAACTCTGTGGTCTGCGGTCTGACCTACATTTCTGTTTTATTTTACATTGCAGAGCTTTATCTTGCTTCCTTTAAAGGGTATTTAGGGTTCCTTAAGTTTTGATTACTTCAATTATCCAAAGTAATTACTTTGAAACTCTTGAAACATGTTAATGTGTCTAATGTAAAAGTGTTACAGTTTTTGAAAGCAATATGATAATGTTATTTTTTCTTGACATATGAAATTAAATGACTTGTTTCATGAAATATTGAAATACATACATAATTAGATCATACGTAATTTTAAATGATAACTCAACGTTAAAGTCAGAACTAACCACTATATGAAATTACGTCTATTTTACGGAACCACTATCAACCACGGCTTGTACTTGGCCAGTGTTTCTAGCACAATGAATGTATAAATAGTAGCTATACATATAAAACAAAGTCCATATTTTCTCCATTTTCCTACACTTTATAGAATTTAATGTGGCGTCATCATTGAAAATAATTCTTCTGAAAGGTTAAAATGTGGCAGCGGTTATTATAGTATATCAAATTTCCTACAGATAATTTTCCGCTTGGAAAACTTGAATGCTAAAAGTGGGCGTAGAAAATATCAGATTTTAATAGCCGTTTCTTTCTTGTTTTATCTGGTAACTTAATAACATTTTATGATATGGCGATTAAAGTTAGTCTTAATTTTAAATAACATAGGCTATGTGGCTTAAAAATAAAATTACACTTGAAAATAAAATTCTTGAAAATAAAATAAAATAATAGTTCTGGAGTTCAATTGGGACAAAATATGATGCAATGACTCCAATGCCTATGAATTGAAATAAATGACATTAAAAATACCTAATAACATTACTTATTGATAAAATAACAATATGTAACGATAAGGTCTTAGGTGATCTTAGGTCGTTAGGTAACTCACACATGAAAACCAACCTTGAAAAACAATTAGACAGTATGATCATTACGTATTCAAAAGCACGCGTGAACTATTCAAATATTATTCACAAGCGTGTTTGTTTACCAAAACCGTAACAATACAAACATGTGGTGTGTGCCCTCCCACGTGATTCACGTGCGTGGCTACGGCGCGCGGCGCTACGCAGTTCACGGACGAGCTTGCACTAGTGACTAGATGCATGAACAGATTTAATTGGAGTGACTGAATCTCTGGAACGTTTAACACGTGATTCGTTTGACTAGGACTGAATTATGTAAACTATTCTGTACATAACTGATTCACGGAAAAATAATAATGCCAGTAATTATATGAATTACTAATTGTAATATTGGTATTGTAATCCTGTGAAGTTTTACCGGCCGGCTTCTGTCGCCCCTTACGATACCCTAGTATGTTATATACACGGCCGCTTTTTCGTAGTATTCCTATGTAAGATTTTATGTTCAAACGTAATGAAATTCAACATGATTATCTGCACAAATGCTGCAGTAGAAAAATCATCCAAATCAGCCAGAAATAAGTTAGTGAATCAATTAGGTTTCGATGAAAATTGTTCTACCAACGCTTGCAACTGTTGCTAGTCTAATTACTCCAAGTCAGTGGGCTACGCGACCGGCTTGCATCTTCCTTCATCACTTTCATTCGTCTACAACACAACAGAAATTGATTTATGAGCAGTGTGAGCTCGCGAGATACCCACGCGATTATACACACTGGTGAAATCGGAAATCAATAGGTACATAATTATATTCGCCTGAACAACACTATCTTTTATATATTAAAAGCTGTGTTTAGCCATACCTATTGGGGCGGCTTAGAATACTGATTCCAATCTCATGCCGGCATACTAATGTGACATAGAGTATCATGAAAAATTGTCTCTTAAATTAAGAACTTATTAATCTCCTTATTGTAAAGTCTTTGAAGTCATTAATGATTGAACTATTCTACTACTATTCTAATATAAAGGGAACATACTCCCAACGCAAACCATGTGACTTGAGAATACTTAAGCAGATTGTAATTTAATAGTTCCTAAAGTAGATTGTTGGTTACTGAACTCAGAGTTCTAACTTCTAAGTTTACGAAGTAAGTTATCATAGCGCTGAATTGAGTTTCAAGCGTCAAGCTGTGGCATCAAGTCAAAACTTGCTACCTACATACCATACCAAACATTATAATGTAATTTGATTTACATAGCGTACACAACAGTAAATTGATAATAATTCATTTCAGTGCATTCCCACATCAACTAAATAAAATAGTTGAGAACCTTTTTAACTGAACAGTATTGACATCAAACATTTGAAAATTGTGATCAATCCAATAGAAAAGAGTTAAAATCCAATCTATTTTAAAGTTACGATGCCCCAGAAAAATATTTAGAGAAGCCTCAGACGGGTTTTTTGTGTCAGGGGTTATTATAACAAGCAAACTTTTTAAGATACAACTTCAAAAAAAATCACTTAAGTAATTGTTTTCCTAATGAATTGATTTTCACAAAACCTTACCAATCCTCTTTTAACTTTATATTATACCTATAATTAAACATTTCATTTTCAATCAATTAGGCATTTTCAAACAATTCAGACGAATTTGTTTTTATATTTTCCATCTATAAACAAACATTCAAAATTAGATTTGGTTGATGACCTGTGAGTCCTGTGCAATCGGGCGGAAGGTAGACAGCTTGAATTACGGATAGAGTTAGCAGGTGAGGTGTTTGACCGCTGAGATCTTGACACGGGGAATGTTCCGCCCGGCTTCCAACAAATTAAGATGTCACGATTAAGTTGTCACAGCGGAATTCGACGTACTCCCGGAGGAACGACCCAGCCACTCGCCGGATGCCGATGTGCGCTCGTTTGTTTCCTCCACTAACCGGTGTAAATAAACACGTCGTTTCCCTTATACGCGGGAATTTGCGAATTGATGGACGCTCCCCCTTTAATGAATGTTTGAAGGCATGATGAATACCAAACACTTTTATACCGAGAACAACTCACGATGTTGTTGTGCTTAATACATTGAGACAATAACAGGAGAGTTATAATCGCAATATATTTATTGGTAACATTTAAGGAAATATGAGAAAATTGTAAAAAAGATAATTGATTCATTCTCTATTCATTATAAAACTTTACTCGTATCAATCAACGTCATCACCACTCGATGGTAATGCAAAAGCATGAGGAAAAATGCGATAGTCCTGCTCCATTGAAACCACCAATAAAATTCTAATCAATCATCAAATGTGATGTACATACATAGTGTGTGTGACATTGTTTTGGTTGGTAAATATATAATGTAGGTATGGTAAAATATTGCATTCGGTCATCATTAGTTTCTCTTTACGTTCGCGTTGTTTAAATCACAGATGTACCTACTGAGACTATAAAGAGCAAACAAAAATTCTGTTCTCACTTCTCATGAACCTGTAAAGGCCGCTAGAGCCAACAGCAACGTCCATTCTAAAAAAAAATCAGATTTCTTTTGAATTTATTTGCTTTTGCTTCAATCTGAATAGTTCGTCGGTCATTCCTTCGATGTTACTTTATTATATTCATAGCTGATGACCTCTTATTCAAGTAACTTGTTTTCGTTTATCAGCTACCTGTACATTTATTAACAAAAACAACCGCTGGTAATAAATCTCTTGGTAACTTTCCGCCAATAGGTAGGTATGATACCCGGTGATAGCTATGCTGTGAGTGAAGAGCATAACAAGGTATGAATAATTCATCAGAATACTATATTGGAGTAACAATTGGTTACCAGGGACTGGAACTTCATTGTAGACAAGTAATAGTCGTAGAGCTCCCTATAGTATCATACAAGATATATATTCTGATATTTAATTTTACTCTGTTGTTACCTGTCATTACATGTTTCATTATTTTAGGAAAGTAAAATGGAAAAAAGAGACTTTTTTAATTTCGTGAAGAAAATTTTTCATCAATTTACAGAAGCAGTCACGTTAATGGCGATGCCACAACACTGCAACGACGCACCGCATGAACGATAACGCACCGCAAGAAAGATGTCACACCGCAATACGATGCGTTGTTGCAAAGGATAAACTCGTAGCATTGCACGTCATTGGAAATTTCCAAGATACGTAGGTCACCGTTGAAGATTTTTACGGTGCAATGTCGCACGAAAGATTTGTGGCTTCGCCCTAAGTCCTTACAGTTTTGGTTTGTTTCTTAATGTATACAGATTAGCTTTGGATTGTCGCATACCTGAGTATACATTATTCAGGCGACGTTGTCAATGAATCACGATTAATTCGGAACAAGTGGGCGCCAAATAAGTAATGTCGTTTATTTTTAAATCTTCGTTGGTGATACAATAAGAAAGTTAAAATTAGCAAGTTTATTATGTTCCCTTTATACAACTTTTTCGTTCTACATATTATGAAATGTGGCAAACTCTAAGACAAAGACATGCTCGGGTGTATTAAATAAAATTATGCCGTAATTTCTCCAAAATTACATGAATACTTAATGACTAGTCATGTACCTCACTCAGGGTTACTATAGGTACTGGGTTGAAGTATGGCAGAAGATCTGAGTGCGAGGTCAGTAGATACCTTTAACTTCTACCTACCTATAATTTCTCAAGTAAAGTGCGTATTTAAGTGGGATTGTATCCAAGCATTAACTTACAGTTAATTTAAAAAAATATAGTGTGCCAATCAGGCCTAGACCGTGCTATGTACCATATAATGTTTAAACCCACTCGTTGTGAGAGGAAAACCCTAGCTCAGTAGCAAGACGGTTGCAAGAGGCTTGCTACGGTTTAAACTTTTAAATGATGATGACCACATAATTGTTTGAAACATAGAGAAACTAGAAATATAACCTAGGAATAAGGACTACGCTTAAAATAGATCGTAGTTCCATAGCATTATATAAATACCACGAGAGGTGTACGACGCCCATGCAATACTAGAGGATGACATTTCTGCACAAGACAAGTGGGTGTCCGTATAAATTGTTTGTGTTCTATGTTTTCGAATCCTATTATCTGTTGAGGTGTCTGTTAGTGATCTTGAAACTTCTAAACAAATGGTGGTTAAATATTTTGTATACCGTTCGCAAAAATTTTGAGAGAAAACACATCTTACGTGTAGAGCGTAAGATTAGAAAAAAATGGTGGTATATTCACACGATATATTTGTTTTCTATTAACGGAAACATACATACATTGGGATTTGACCTAGTTGCGTCCAGCGAAGCGAATCATGATGGCAAATCAAGCTAAAAAATTTAGACTAATTTTGTTTAGACTATTTTAGACTAAAGTAAAAAATTCGAATTATGAATTAATTATGAAAGCGCATGCTAAAATTATAATATTTTTATTTTAATATTTCAAAGTTAATGCATACTTTAATAATTCTTATTATAAGAATATTTTTGTGTTCAGATTTTGAATTAGTTATAATTTATTAATGCGATTTTGTAAACGAACGTACCGTTAGTTCTCGTCAGCTTATGAAAAGATTTGGAATAAATTAACGATAAATGGAAAATTAAATTTCAGTACATTTGAAGTAGCTTTTAACAAAAAGTTTTTAAAAGTCAACTACGCCAAAGCTTCACCCAATCCCTTTCTGAGAAACAGTTATTTATTGATGTCGTTTTAAAACGAAAAATTAGTTTTAAATTAATAAAATCTTAAAATGTATTAATGGTCTTATTATTGTTTTTATAGAAAACCTCCTAGAGAAACAATAAATGTAACAATTACGAGCATGTTAAATAATAAAAACAAAAGAACAATTTTTGAAATTTTCATTCTTTGTTCGATGTAATAAAAATGTTTTTGTGCTAGTGACCTGATAGTCCTGATACTGAATTATGTTAAATGTTTATTTTACGGAATTTAAGGTTTTTTCTGTTTACTTTCGATAACGATACATTTACTCGATCACAAAAAAATTTATTGCGTGTAGTGATTAAATAGTGCACATATTGGCACGCTTCGAACTATTTTGCGGTAAATGTTGTGCGTTTCGAAGAATTTTTCATGGATCGTGATCATTAAAAATAATTCAACGATAAAACTCAAAGCTACTCTTCAAAATAACTCCCTCTGTCCTGTAATCGAGACAAAGACGCAACGTAAACAAATAACCAACATTTGTCCAAGTGATCTACATACGAGTAAGACTTAATTAGGAACCGATTTAACATTTTCTGACACAATTTACTTATCGTTAAACACTGAAAGAAGCTTCTTTATTAGATACCTAATAAAGGCTCGTGAAATATAATTACGTGAAAATGTATTTACACGTTAAACAAATACAAACTTCATGGTCAATTACGTTAACGGCAGTTTAGAGTTATTAAGTTTTGTGCTCAAAGAAAATTGGATACATTTCAAAGTACATACTCAGGATGTCATCTTGTAACTGAAACTAATGCGTTGTACACGGAATCGACTTGTTTATTAAGAAATTAACATATTTTCGTATATGATTGTAAGAATTTACTCTGACAAACCACAGAACAATTATTTTAGCAATTAAAATACGTACTTCAAATTATACAAAATCTCATACTTGGATAGAAATAAATTTGTTTATTGTACATAGGTACATGTAACACTGTGCTATTAGTGGACCCGAACACATTGGTAAGTACGTTAACGAAGAAACATAGTACAAGAGATACCCACACAATCTTGGAACGTTGGACCGACAGGTGTTCAGTACGCTTTTAGGAACTCGCTACAAAGACGATTAAAGCTGTTGTTTCTACATTGTTATCAGTACTGAGTAAACATTTCCTTTTCATTTTCTATGAAAATGTATGACAGATTCGCTAATAAATTCCAATCGTTATATGTAAATTTTCTGAATACTTGACTAATGACATTTGGAACCTTGATGACTATGTCATGTCTGCATATTTAGTCTGTGTTTAGGAGGACATCAGCGTAATATTTAGTCACTTTAATTTCCAAATGGATATTTAGATACTATAGATACACAGATACAGATCATATAATAAAGGATGAATAAAGAAGGGAGGATCAAACTTTGAATCCTGCATACACCTCTACTTTTTCAGTTATATGCGTATTTAATGAATTAGCACCGTCTTATACTGAGTGAGCTCTTTTTCTGGGCCACTGGTCACATTGGAAATGCATTGGAAACATTGTTTGTTAAATGGGTACAAGTCGTTGTTTTTTTGTGTTTCTTTTGGATTTTTTTTTGTAATTTTTGTTCGTGTGTGTTTATGACTATTGTAATAGAGGTTATTATGCGTCTCGGTTGTTATTATTAGGAAATTGGTGTGTTAAAACTTTACGTCACCAGCGTATACTGTGGCTTCAAATCTAGTCATTGTGACAAGAGATTCGTCATTGGATTATACACTGGAATTCTTATAGGGTATTATGGTATTATTAATAAGTAATCTAAATAATCATTGAGAATTACCTGAAGAGTGAAGAATTATTATTTCTTAATGATATACTTAATTAGTAATAATATCCTTTCATAATTAATTAAGGCTCTGGAAGATGTTTCTGGTTGACTCCATCGCTAAAATTAGATCATTGTTAACAACGTAATAGTAATACGTATTTAGTAATTAATTACTATCATGACAGGAGGTACTCACCAATTCTATTTATAGAAATAGATTGAATCTCTATTTATCAGTTAGGTACCGTCAGCAGCAATAATAGATAGAGTAGACTTACTAGAAACCGTGAATAAACTTGTGGGAGTTCAATTCGGCTTTTCGTAAAATGACAAAAAAATCCAGCAGCCAGTGTTACCAGTCGATATCAACGAAAATGGTCAAATGTCACTATGACAACCACGCCACGCTTTCCCGTGAGACTTTTTGATTAAAATTATTGCTCCTTCTATTTTTCATCTTTTTGAATAGAAAGTCCAAAAAAATGTATGAACAAAAAAAAACTCAACCTGGCAACACTTCGTACCAAGCCCCACAACCGGACGAAATAAAGGGATACGCTCAAATGTTGCCAACCCGAAGAAAAATTTACTTAAAAAATGTTGTTTTTCGTACATTTTTTAAAATGGCCGCCACGGGGTAAAAAAAATTGTCGAAAAAAAATCTCCAAAATATTAAAACTGAGAATACACTCAAGCGAACTCAAAAAATGTATTAAAAAAAGTTAAAAACCCACCCCGATACGACCCCGCAAAGTCACTTCGAAAATAAAATAAAAATCAAACTGAAATATCTAGGTGGCCATTTGTTTTTTTTATTTTTTTTTCCAGTTTTTTCGTAATTCTCTTCCTACACTTAACATAAGAGTTGAAAATCTCAACTCTGCCACCATCTTGAAAATGTGAAATATCAGATTTTTCCCGAGGTGAAGGGAGCGAAAGGAAATAACTCGCCATAGACAACAAAATCGTAATTTCATCTCTTTCTAGGAGAACAATTGTTTAATTAAGTTTGTTAAGTCAGTGGTAAGTCTAGGATTATATATTACTACCATCACATAGGTAGGTACACTCACAGATTTGTCTGGGGATTTGTCGCCAGTGACAAACCCGGCGGAGTGGTGCGCTTATGAATGGTGGCCTTAACTGAAATTATGACGGGAATAAAATCACATCTGTTTATATTCCTAGTTGTTATACTGTATAACTACTAGGAATAAATAAAATAATACTAGGTACATGAAATACCGCATAGTATAACAGATGTGATTTTTTTACGTCAGTTCTATTACTGTAACAAACAGTAGAACAACACATACACCCTCCAAAAGTAGCTCCAACAATGCGTAAAGTTTAAAGGTGTCGTAACGGTATTACGGTTATGAGGGTAGTATTCCCCAAGCCTGAGTGATCAGTATCTCGGCTGTAACCATAAAAGAATGGGGCAATAACCTCGTATCCTTCGCAGGTATTACGCGTGAAGACTTAACATCCTGGCTTTTAGAACGACAGTTTTCATGATTCAAGAATTTTGATTTTTGAGAGAAACAAATGAAAGTACATTTAAAATCAATGATATTATAAATTAGTATTGTAAACAATATCATTGGTTTGAAACAAGCAGAAGTATATTTGAACGAAAAATGTATACGCATAAACGCTAGTAATAATACTTCAATGCGCATAAATTGAAATATTTACAAAATTAGGAGCCGGGAAGTAACTAACCAAACCATATTAATTTGATTTTTGATGACGGCTAGGAAGTGCAGTGTCCGTGAAACACGTGTCTTTGATACACGAGTCAATACAGAAGATCTTTATAAGCGCTTATCAATCATTAATGTATCAAGATGGCGTTTCCTGATTTAAGTACGCTTTATTAATAGATGGTGCGCACGTTAGTTCGATTAGATGAACTAATTAAATTTTGCTATTATGTAATATATGAATACCTAATAAGAATAACTAAATATATTTTTTTGATTCGTTCATTCAGTTCAAAACATACCAGTGTATCAAAGATTACAAGGTAATGATGACAATAAATGTAATCACCTTCTTCTTTTCTGCTGGATATGGGGAGCATTCTTATCCCCCACATATCATCTTAGGGCGATAACAAGAACACAAGAAAGTGTGTACTAAATAGTTATTTCATAATAAAACCTATTGGTAAATAAATCACCAGTCTAAAACGGGACACCGGTCTCTCATCATGATTAAGAGCATCAAAAGTATATCAACCGTGTATATCAAGCGTTGTGTCAGTAATATAAAACTACAAAACATTGTTAATCAAGAGAGAATTAGGCCGTATCAGAAGCTGATCTTTGAATCGTAATATGTTTAACACTCGACATGACATAGGTACATACAACCGTGTGGTAGTCGTACCGCAGTTGGATCGGATCCGAAGTCGACTTTGCCGTAGTCAATTTGCCATAACACCTCTCTTAATTCTAAATATAATAATTATAATCTTGTTTTTTATATCTCTAGTTTATTGAGTAGTAAACTAAAATTCCTCGGATAACGTACGGAGCGGAAGCCGTTCTATTTAAAAACCCGTCGCATCCCGAAATGAATTAACCCTAGACATCGTCACATAACTCACAGATCATTGTAATGTACAAAAATAGTAATGAATTCGATCACTTATTCCCGCTTTACATTGTATTCAGTAGGTATCTATGAATTGATATAATTATATTTATTGAAAATATACGCGAATAAAATTAAATTTATGTAATAATTGAACAGTGAATATGAGTATATGAGTAATATTTTAAAATGTTTTATGTCTTATAGAATTTTAAATGTCTGAAAGTTAATAAAATAATTCAATCGATATAACATGAACCGAGATCGATAAAATATCTTCTTTGGATAGCAACTGCTGAATAAAAAATAAGCCATTATAGCCCAGTGCCGATAGCTCTAAAAACGGTAAAAAGTGGAAGAAAATTATAGTAGAATGAAACCTATTGCAAAAGGAAGAGAATATAACGAAGATTATAGGAAAAATAAATTACGGGCGATCTGAGGTCGGGAAGGGTGGGGAGGGGGGGTTTAAGGGAAAAAAATGGTTTATCTCGATTTCCGGAAAAACTACAAGTCCTATTGAAAAAAGTTGAATGGCAAAGATGTAGGTAACAAAAAGATCTACAACTTTTGTATTTACACTTTTTTACATAACCTCAAAATTTATGTGAAAAATTCAAAAAACCACGTTTTTGGTTTTTTATTTTTATCTTTTACAAAAAATATTTTTTTTTTCACAAAATTTGGTGAAAACTTACCTTTGTATGTCCTTAACATACTGTAATTTTTTTGATTCAAAAAAATATTTTTTTTTCACCTTATTTTGACCTTAAATCAAAAAAATACCCTTATTTTCAGTCGAAAAATCTCACGTCAAAATATCTTATTTTTTTAAAAAGTCGATAGTCCTTTTGTTCGTTGGAATCTCTACTTTCTAATGGTATATAAAAACCTATACACTACTATGGTAAATGTTCTCAGAAAATGCAATGAAACTACTACTATTTTCGCATGTTTTTTGCAATCTCATATGCAATCAATGGAATCCGAATTTTTTTTGCGAAAATCTCTACTTTCTAATGGTATATAAAAACCTATACACTACTATGGTAAATGTTCTCAGATAATGCAATGAAACGACTACTATTTTCGGATGTTTTTTGCAATCTCATATCCAATCAATGAAATCCGATTTTTTTTTTGCGAAAATAGTTGTCGTTTCATTGCATTTTCTGAGAACATTTACCATCGTAGTGTATAGGTTTTTATATACCATTAGAAAATAGAGATTCCAACAAACAAAAGAACTACCGACTTTTAAAAAAAATAAGATATTTTGACGTGAGATTTTTCGACTGAAAATAAGGGTATTTTTTTGATTTAAGGCCAAAATAAGGTGAAAAAAAATATTTTTTTGAATCAAAAAAATTACAGTATGTTAAGGACATACAAAGGTAAGTTTTCACCAAATTTCGTGAAAAAAATATATTTTTTGTAAAAGATAAAAATAAAAAACCAAAAACGTGGTTTTTTGAATTTTTCACATAAATTTTGAGGTTATGTAAAAAAGTGTAAATACAAAAGTTGTAGATCTTTTTATTACCTACAACTTTGCCATTCAACTTTTTTCAATAGGACTTGTAGTTTTTCCGGAAATTGAGACAAACCATTTTTTTCCCTTAAACCCCTCCTCACCCCCCTTCCCGACCTCAGATCGCCCGTAATTTATTTTTCCTACAATCTTCGTTATATTCTCTTCCTTTTGCAATAGGTTTCATTCTACTATAATTTTTTTTCGTTTCAAAAATTATCGGCACTGGACTATTATGCCAAATGAAACATTTACTTTTATATTGCTATAAAAACGTGTCTTTAAAATACGATGGCTTGTTTTAAATTTTGTTTTCAATTTTTAAATAAAAAGACTTAAAAGCTTAATCACTATAATAAAAAATATACAATAAAATGCAATTTGTACATAAGAAATAATGGCTCGCTAATAGTTTTAAGTAGTTTATAAATTATGTCCAATGTCGAGGCTGTAACAATTCTTATTTTAATGTATAATGTGCAAGTTGGCACAAAGATCGATTAAATTAGCACGAATTCCACTGAGATGGGGAATCCGAAGAGTACGAACTCTTATATAGGTCGTGTTGGGGTAATAGCTTATTAAAAGTACTATTATTTCTTCTGTGGTAATAGTTAATTATACATAGTAAAAAACTGAATAATATGCTACTTTTCCCTAAAGCTTTCCTATCTTATCACACTTTTTACTGAATTAAATGTCTGCCAGAGGGTGCCATATATGATTTACATAGCCTTTAAACAATTAGGTACTTCCAAGTTCCAACGATACCAAATCAAATCAAATCAAATCAATTTATTGTGGATAATAAATTATTTTATATATTAAATTATTTGTTATGATGAGTAGTAAAGAAGTTTCAGAGGAGCAAATGAACAAATTATGCATAAATACCGTAAATACCATAATAAATACTGATCAACAAAATAAAACTGGGCTACTCTAGTAACTTTATCTAAATACGTGGTTACTTCAGTGCATAGATTTACACAGTTCCACCAATGCGACCAAAAAAGAAACAGGGAACCCGCTTCAACTAAAACAAACTCGTAATAAAATGAAAAAAAAAAAAGATTGTTATTGTGTTTTTACAAACACTTATCGAAAGTAAAACTACGCCATTGCTTCATCGCTACGTGAGTGATACCGGAAGAAGTGCCAAAAAATTCTCATCAAATTTTTTCCTACTTACAGTAGTTACAGACCATAATTATTATTGTGACTTATAGCTACAAATGTAAGCATTATGTTATTTAGAATAGACCTACATAATTATCCAAATTATTTTACAGTTGATTTTTAAAGAAGAGTCCTACTCGTTCATTCGCTTCGAGCTTTTTTTAAGAGTACACTGACCACAAAATCGCACACCTAAATATTACAAAAAAAACCATTACACCAAACCATCAATATTGCTGAAACAGATCCAACGTACTATTTTACGTAAACGGAAATAACAAATCCAAACCGTAACAATTTCTTTAAATGCGTAATATTGCTATAACATAGTTTATTATCTAAATATCGTCTGCATAAATCAAATCAGCCGATATTGGCCTTAGCGAAACACGGTCAACAGTAATAAACGGTATATTGGTTTACGGCGTTTTGACGTGAAGCTGTTAGACAATAAATAACTAAATGTAGATCCGGGATACCGTGACGTCCTCAGGGGCTAGGACACGCAATAAAGCGGGCAATCTATTACGAAAACCGTATTCATATATTAAAACCCTGTTATTGCCGACCGATAAAACTTACAATGTAATAAGAAATATTGCTTTCATACGCAAGAACTTGTCACGTAATATAATTTGTGCTGACCAACATGACGAGATGTTTCTAATAATTTCAATTTTAATTTGATATATAGTTTGCTTGGTAGCTTATACGGTTTTAGGCCCGGCTCCAAAATAAAATAACATTAAAATATCGCTTCTTGTCATTGAGTGAGATTATGAACTTATAATAATACAATGACTAATTTTCTCCTCATTGTCATCTATGCTGCTGTGAACTTATAATGACAAAAATAAATAAAGACAAATCAATGCAGTTTTCACTGACGTATTTTACATTTTAAGTTTAGAGTAACATTTAGTGTTTGTCATATTTTAATCGGTTCACAAAATAATAAATATAATTGAATTAATGAATCCAGTTAAAAAAATTGAGTATGCTAAAAAATTTTACTACCGTAAAAAACTCACGCTAAGATCGTTAGCTACGAACAATTACTACGACTTATAAAGACCCTCTACGAACTGCTACGAGTACGAACTCAAGCCTTCACTACGAAACGCATGCCTACCTAATATTAAATTTATGGCTGATTTGTAATTGGTGTTGTAGCATGTAAATAGGCAATAGAACTGACGCCTCAACTCAGAGTCACTAACAATTAGGTACTGAAATCGCTCCTTAGTACAGGATTTGTATTCTTTACTAAGGTGGTGATTCTTTACTATGATGGTGATTCTTTACTAAGGCGCGATTAAAGTAACGGTTAGTGACTCTGAGTTGGGGCGTTAGTCTTAATCACTTTATGGTTTTGGTTCCAATATTCTCAGTCCTGCCTGACCAGACAGAAGGATGTTTATACTAAAGGTGTATTGATTGGATTTTTTTAATTGTATACATCTCAAATATTATTTCTTGTGTTCACATTTTTTTATGAATTTATTGTCTAATATGAAAAAAATATGTCAGGTGATTTGATTTCGTGTAAAAGTACACTTCTAGGAACGACACAAGGTATTGTTTTGAGTTTGGAATTTTGAAGATTTATTTGTATTTATTTTATCATTTAAAGATATTTCTATTAAGGTGTATTATTTCGAATATTTCCATACCTACCAGAGTTCATTCCCCTGTACTTAAGTAGTAACTGTCAAGGACCTTTAACCACAATTTTAGCGATGAGCCTTCAATTAGGTACTTTAATAAGAGTATTTCTATTTACATCAAAAGACTTTATTGAAGCCATACATTCGTAAAATATTTTATTCGTTATAATTTTACCGTGGTGGGTATTGAAGTCTTTGAAGAATATTACATTTTTTTGTTATTCTTTTAAGATCATGGAAAATAATTCTTCCGTGAAAATCATAAAATTGGGTTAACATAAAATAACATAAAGTTTTAATAAAGTGCTTTCTAAAAGAGTAACAAGGTATAATTTATATAGGAGCGGGTAGTAAGTTCTAAGTTCTCCAAAATGTTACTGGTAGGGTATAGTAACTATACCTACAGGTACATAGGTACAGGTTTGGGTGTGTATACAACATTTGGCCGGCCAATAAAAAAACGTTTTTTAAACAAATCGCTAGGAACTACCGCTAGGAACTTCCGCTAGAAAGTTCGGCGCAAAGTATAGGTAGTTACTGACTACTGCTACCCGCGCGAAGCAATACCAATAACCAAATCACCGCTGGTAGGAGCTTTGTTTGTAAATATGCCCCATGTTTGAAATCAAAGAGTACTCGTTGAAACCCAACAGCTTACTATCCTTCACATTTCTAGAAATTAATTATTTATCTCTGCGGCTTCTACCGTCTGTATCTAGAATGTATGTGTAAATTACACGCACGCATTTACGAGTACATCGTGTGACCGCCGCGCATCTCACTTACTACCACAAGATCGTTGGTAATTACTACTAATTACCTTTTATGTAGCTACATTCATGGAATTTAAAGTATGTATAAGTATTAAGTAGGTAGTACGATTACTTACCTATAGTATTAATAATTCAAGTGATATTAAGCACTTAATACTCCGTCGTGCCAATTGTATAATCGTCTATTGACCTGCCTCAGGGTTTTACTACGAAGTCTTAAATCCTTTCAAATTAAGAACGAAGTCCTCAGCAACTTTCGATTGAACGACAAATTTCTAATAATTTATTCATCGTTTTTTAACGAATCTCAGTTTGGGAATGTAAGATGGCCCATGGCGATTTATCGATTTATATACGTCGCAGGGAAATTGAAAGAATCCGTGATTTGATCAATTCCTTAAGGGTTTTGATAAATCCCGCAAGATAATAAAATGACGACTCCGTTGGGGGATTGATCAAATCATGTTTTCCTTCATTTCTCTGCGAAATACCTACATACTTCGTAGCCTTCAGATTAAATAACAAAAAGGCTGAGCCGTAGCCTAATTGTTAGGGACCCTGCCTAAAAAGCGAGGATCCCGGGTTGGATTCCCGACCGGGGCCGATATTTATGTTCGCTAAATATTTTTACTCGAATCATCATAGTGTTATCATATTGGAATAATGAGGGAATAATATTATACTTGGATCGGCGACCGAATAAAACATGGATGTAATTCATAAATTAAAACACGCAAATTAATTAATTGCAGTTTTTATATTCTTGACACAACAATGACACTTGTCAAATAAATGTATCCAGCAAACCATCATTGTCAATTTATTAAATAGTTACTATAGAACCAATTTTGCCACTTTATTAAATCCTGTAATAGATATACAACAACACTATTTAACTATATCTTATTTGTATTGTCCATGCTACCCGCGACCGGAATTCCTAGTGCGGGTGATTTTCGCAAGTGTCTATTAATATTTATTCAATATACCAACTCTCCCTTCGGAAAATATGTTTTTTATCTTCATATATCTAGTAGACTATTGTTTCGGTTATAATATGTACTAAACCATTCCCACGAAGAACTTTATCGTATGCTATTCAATAACTTGGATCCATACATCCCATTATCTATGTTAATTTTTTTTTACTCCCCTAGTAAAAAACAACAGTACCTAATACTCATCTGCAAATTAAATCTGTTGGCTGAATCAATACACGTATAGGAATAAATGCACTTAAATTTTCTCAGACTGTTGTTCCTACATAAAAGATAAGGAACAAACAACATTAAATCCCCGGAAACCAAGTGCTCTTGAAATAATAACAGTTACAAGGTGTGCTGCCCATAACTTGCATGCATCGGGGGGGGGCATGGCCCCGGGCGGCACATGAAGAGGGGGCGGCAAGCCCAAGATTTTTAAATAAATAAATAAAAAATATCTAGCGTTAAAATTAATAATTTTTATTTAAATTTTAATGTAATTTGTGCTATGAAAAATACAAGAAAAGTGCATTTTTAATTAATAAAAAAATATTTTAAATAATATGGGGCGGCAAAGATCACTGGGTGGCGGCAAATTTTCGGTCGTCCCGGGGCGGCGGGAACCCACCACTACATACGAGTTATACCGCTCTCTCGGGTGAATTCATTCCTCGGAAAGTCCTGCTAACATTTCTATTTAGAATCGTAATACGCAATTATTATTTGTTTTGGTTAAGGAAAACTTCGCGTGAAAATGTGAGTACCCGAGAGACTATACAAGTGTCGTAACGAAAAAATATTCCTGTTATTTTTCGGCCTAATAATTATACATATGGCCTTAACCTCTCGCAATCTGAGTAAATATGCGAGCCATGGGTCAATTCTAGTTGGCACTAAGTTTATTAAAAAAATAGTATAAAATAATAATTAAATTTAATAATTAAATATCTACGCTAGTACTTAACAATATTTAAGCGCCCTCGCTTCACTTCAAAGAACTATGCCGTAACACTCACACTAAAAAAAAGTTTCGTCGGGATTTCTTAGTGTCATTTATTTTATTGAGAACGATTGAAATAAAGCAAACATCTTACCCCAAGTTTAGGTACTACAATTAATTAATGAAACTCTCATCCAAATCAACACCTTTACCTACATAGTGGGAATAAACGCTCAGATAAACAGACAAACGGCAAACAGACTAATAATAATGACATGATTTAACATGTTAAACATTCGCCTGTTTTAACATTCAGCTTCAAATATCGACGACTTCCAGTTTTGTTATAAGTATAGAGTACCAAACTGGAACCAGAAAACCATCATCGTAACTGCTGTAATGTAATAAAATTGAAAAAAAAACTGTCAAAATAATATAACGACGTATTCCATACTTTTATGACTGGTGAGTAATAAGGAAAGAAATTCGAACAAACAAGCCCAGTAAAATAACAGTGGGTACTCGTGGGTAGTAAATATTATGATGATCTGCGCCGAGACGTTTCTACATAAAGGTGACCGCGATTTAAACCTATGAAAGCTTTACATTCAACTAATCCCGTACAGGGAGAGTGGAATATTACAACTATTTGTTTTCGTGAGATGTTCGCAGGGGCAGGTCAATTGGCGCATTACTCACTTCGCACTTGTAGTTTATATTCATTCGCTGTAGCAATACATATTATTACCATCTTTGCCAGTTTTAAAAGTGGTGAAAATAAACGTTACTACTTATTTCACTCGTCGAGATTAGAGTAGGAGACTAGGAGACACGAATAATCGTAAAATTTGCGCATAATTAACACCGATATGGAATGGGTTGGAATGTTAATGAAAACACTGAAAACTTTATCTTTTTTATTTATTTTTTGCTCTACACATAGATCTGGATTCTGAACGCTGTGAAAAAAAATTGGGTATATTTTGGTATCATATTACAGAAATCCTGATTAAATATAAAGGACGATACAAAAAACCACCTCATAATCTCAATTCCTTGCAGTGCCGTATATGGAATACGAGAGAGTCGAGTGGGGATTATGTTAAAACTCGATCATCTGACAGTCAGTTCAAAAAAATCTGGCCAACTGTCTCTGGATGCAGATCAGCGAGATCAATGCTCCCATTGTGTTGTAGAAGGTAGTGACAGAGAAAATTAGGCTCCAGATTCCACTGATATTTTTGTGTGTACGAAAAACGCGCGGGGCGGGCGGCCGGCGGCTACCTAGCTCCGTATATATAGGGTTCCGCTACACGCGCCGCCCAGTCGCTCGTAGCCGCCTCAACCAGCGCCACGTCGCTCCCTGTGAACGATATAAACATTCACATTTTCCCATATTCCCGGCATCGGTTTAAAGGATATTATTTGCTTTGAACATTTATAAAGCTCAGTGTTTTCCAAGGATTATACTGTGTTGTGTTGCGTCGCGTTGTTTTTCCTGAACGTCGCGCCGGGGTGCAACCGACCTGTAGCTATACAGGTAGCCTATTCTACTTATATATCAGGTGAGTTTTCAGTTACAATGTTTTCGATACAATCTCAATGTTATCTACAGTAAGTAGAGCGGAAAATTTCTGATTCCCTATCAAAAAGCTTGGTTCTACGTACGCATTAAATAAAGTCAAGACACATATTTGTTTATGAAACATGTGATACGGAGAAAACGTTTAGTATTGAATTTTACTCCGATAGCATCTAATATTTTTACACGCTGCTGTGGTTAGGATATCGATATCAAATGTAGAGATGCAGAGATGTTTCAGCCACGTAGCTCATTATATGGATGATGTAAATAAGCTTCCATTGTGAAGGGAATCTATAATTCTCAATAAATATTGAGATTTTATCTTTTAATTTAAAGGGTTTAATCCAGGTACTGACGTAGTTTAAGCATCATTTTAGCATGCACTATTCGTAGTTAAAGGCTTATTATTAAAGCAGGTTGTTTATTCAATTTAAAAATTATTGTCATACATGTAAGTAAGCAAATAAAAGTACAGTCTACTTGCTGTGAAATGGAAGCTATTAATCATTCCATAATAATAATTCGACAAACTGGCTTACAGTTTGGCAGACATGGAAATGTAGAAAATGTACTCATTCGTTGGAAATAAATAAATCAAAAAAAAAAATTAATTATTATTTGTAACCTTTAAAGTTTATCAAATTACACTGCCTTATAATGTGAATGTTTTTATGTCAAGACTTCAAGAGTGAATAGATTTTGAAAACGACTCTTCGTGGTCCGGCTGGGGTCTTGAGAGCCTGTTCTTTCTTTCTTTTTCTTATCTCTTTCTTGTCCGACAACGTATGGTGATGTCCATGGGCGACGATAGCCACTTAACATCAACATCAGGTAGATCATCAGCTGATTTGTCGGCTATTACCATACAAAAAACTTGTATAAAGTAGAATGTCAAAAGTAGATCTCAGTCAATTACACACACACACACATAGACAGAAATACATACACATTCTCACACACACATACACCCTTAATCCGTAAGTTTAAGTCGTAAACTATGATTTTACTGACGAATTATTTTATTGGGCAAGCATCTAATTTGAAACAATTACTAACCAATTAATTTCATAACTTTGTAATTGATCTCGGTATATATCAGTATACGAGTAAATCCGACGAAAAGGAAACACGAGTATTACAAATTGAGCTTATTTGGCCTGATTGATTAGATTATTCTGTCTAAAATTTTCCGCCGAAATGATATTAGGGAGCTCGTTGATCCAATCAAAATACGTGCTGCTCTTTACCTTTTAATTGGAAAGTTAACACAAATAACTGTTACAGACAACGTAACAAGTGTAGTTCACTGTACCAACTGTGGTAATTGTTTAAAGTGAAGTTATTATTATGAGTCTGAATAACTTCGACCCATTAATGACCCGCTGCAGGGAAGGCTTTTTTTATAACTGAGAAGGCCTAGATCAACCATCATGGTTTTCCAGTTTAATTTGATAAAAACCTGCCAACCCAATATCGGAAATTTTTATGCCTCCGACATAGCTTATCGACAGCTATCTCAGTACAACAACGGGGGCCGCCGGCTTTAGATGTTATCTAAAACACGGAAGCACTTAAAATATTTGCATATATAGCACAAATTAATGAATATGAATACATACATATTTAATATCAGTGATTGGTAGATTTTTTTTCCTTAGAAAATTAATGCACACGATAAATTTTATTATTTTAATTTATTAATTTAATGCTTCCGAGAGCGCTTTGTTAACTCATATTCATTAAGCATTTTCTGGAGCCCTCCTTACAATATCTAACAATATCATCCGATGCTAAGAAATTGATACTATGACGATATGTTAACATGTCTTTGATCCATCCACTGGAACCGCCTATAACGTTAAGCGTTATATTTTTCGACTGTAAGAAATTAAAGACAAAGAAGAAGAAAAGTAAGAAACCAACAGTTTTATAAAGGGTTTAAACTGTTAGTACCTACGTTAGTACCTACATGATTTGTCTGGCCATGATTTGTCATTTATTTAAATGTTTCTTTTAATATGAATCATCTTTGGAGCGTTTACTTCTAGTATTGATTCATGACGATATATCAATTAGATAGATAGACAGATAACTCTTATTTTTTGCACACCACAGAATAAACAATCATACAAGGAGAACAGAATAAATAAGAAGTACAAAAAAACAGGCGGCCTTATCGCTTCGTACCGATTTCTTTCAGGCAACCTAATTAGAAGGAAACATAAGTAATACATAGAGGGTATCGGCGTGCATAAATTCAAAAGAGACTATAAAAGAGAAATAATAAAATCAATAAAAACAAATACAAAAAAATATTAAAACTAAAAAACTAATAATCCATACGACAGCAGTGAAAGGAAAAACTACCATTCTTCACTACAGTAGTGATAGGCAGAGGGAGTAGGTGATAAAAACAAAGTATGTTGAGGAAAAAATCTCAGTATAAGAAAAAAGATTAAAAGACAACTGAGAACAAAAGTAAAGAAATGAGCAACGTTACTTAGCTAGATAGTGCTCTTTAACTAATTTATTAAATGATGTTTTGCGCTTTTCGAATGTAGGGAGGTAAGAAGTTCCACAAACGTACAACTGAGACAATAAAAGATTTATGATAAAAGGACGTGTAGGAGTTTGAAAGACAAGGTTGTGTGAGCGAAGCACATGGTTGTAAGACAACGATACTCAAAGTTGTTTCTGAAATAACTAGGAGAAAATGGATTAATTCAATTATTAATTTTGTAAAAATTCCAAATAAACGCAGTGTGTAACACGTCATGTAACTTAATTCTTCAGGGTCGAAACTTTATTGCGAACTGTATGAATTTTTGAAGGAAGACCGCATGGACATAACTTTCATAATATATCTACATACATTAGGAGTCCAAGCAACCTTGTGAATTTGAGTGAGTTGATCCACTAGAATAGGACCATCAGTAATTGGTAGGCATTTATTGAAGTGATCTGATTTGAACAGACATTTGAGTAATATTTATCACAAACGAACAAAATTTTACTAGCAGTTCATCGGAGTACCAAAACGTTAATAAACTTTTACAGGCTCCAAAACAACTTTTTGATATTCCACGCGAAATCGTATAATGTACTTGACAATCAAATTTAATAAATAAAATGAATGTCGTTGCACTAAGCCATAAAGGATATATTTTAAGGTGATTAAACTTTTTGACTGTACGTCCTCCCACGCACTTTCCATAAGTGTAACCTAAATGCATCGAATATGAGAAGAGTACATTTGGAACTTTGTTAGACGTTTCAATACAAACTATTTTACTTACCGGATATCGTATATCTATCTATATAAATGACTATATAGATATATATATAAATGTCCCTTAGTTAATATTAAAATTGTATTCATGAATTATTTTTTTCTTCATCATTTACGTATTAATTTCACTAGGCTTAATTATGAGGAGAGACCTTTAGTAGGCTGTAAATGGCTTGAAGCTGTGTTATAATATGTTTAATGCTATGTTACTGCCATCTCCGTAGTTAGTTGAATAAATAAACCTTGTCTATTCCGGGATACTGAGATTAAACGTCTCATCTGCATAGCAAACCCCTTATATTAAATTTAGATACCTTCAAAGTATTGATACAATATTCTAGTCTAGTTGTACTCTATATACTATATATGTTACATATATAATATGTACGGACTATATTCCACAGTATTTCGGTAGTCATTAAAAAGAAGTAGACGACACGAAACTAACCGATTTTATATGCGTACGCTCTTTCCATCTTTGAGTCCACTGTCCAATCTAAGCTCCCTTGCCGGTGCATCTTAGTGAAAAAACTGGCCAAGTGCGAGTCAGGCCACGCGCAATTTAGGGTTTCGAACTTGTAAGTTTATCAAATCAAATCAAATCAAATCAAAATCTTTTATTCATATAGGTATCACTGATACACTTATGCACGTCATTTTTTAATCTACCAGCTTTTCGGAAAGGCGCTTTGTCAAGGAGGAGAAGAAAAGCCGAAAGAAACTCCTCAGCGCATCTTTTAAAATCATGGATGGTTACATAATATTGCGTTCTAACCTACGCGGAACTGGATGCGGCATTAGTTTCCAGGCGTCTTTGTCATTAATATATTCATTTATACTATAGTATCCTTTGCGTACTAGCTGAGATTTCACATATCTCTTAAACATTTGGATAGGTAAATCACGTATTGACCTAGGTAATTTATTGAAAAAACGTACACCGAGCCCCATATAAGAACGTTGTACCCTACTTAGGCGAAAAGATGACGTAACCAAATTATGTCTGTTTCTAGTTAAATGATTATGCGTATCACTATTCTGCTTGAACATACCTAAGTTGTTTTTTACGAAAATAATATTGCTGTAAATAAATTGAGAGGCTACTGTTAATATGCCTATTTCTTTAAATTTCTCACGCAGGGATTCGCGTGATTTTAATTTATAAATGGCTCTGATTGCCCTTTTCTGCAAAATAAATATAGCATCAACGTTAACGTTAGCCGCTGAGCCCCACATCAATATACCATAGGACATGAGACTATGAAAGTATGCAAAATAAACAAGTTTAGCAGTTTCTACATCAGTAAACTGTCTTATCTTTCTAATGGCATAAACTGACCTACTTAGCTTACTCGCGAGAGCCGTTATATGGGTGCCCCATTGTAGTTTAGAATCTAAGGTGACACCCAAAAAAACCGTGGATTTTTCCATAGTTAGAATTTCATTATTTAATTTGAGGCTTTTACTAACATTCCGTACATTAGGTAGTGAAAATTCAACACACTTAGTTTTTTTAGCATTTAGCAGCAAATTATTTGTAGTAAACCAGTGTGATAAACGAGACAGAGCACTGTTTACATCGTCAAAATTCATTTTATTTCTATTCGTCTTAAATATAAGAGAAGTATCATCAGCAAACAGGACAATCTCTGCATATTTCTTAATATAATACGGCAGATCATTTATATATACTAGAAAAAGAAAGGGGCCTAGAATCGAGCCCTGAGGTACCCCCATAACAGATTGAGATCCCGATGACTTGGTATCATTTATACTAACACATTGGATTCTACCCTTCAAGTACGACGCAATCAAGTTGAGTGAATTATTCTTGATACCGTAGTGACTAAGCTTAAGTAGAAGTGTTTCGTGCTCAACACAGTCAAATGCTTTAGACAGGTCACAGAATACCCCTATGGCATTTTGTGAATTTTCCCAGGCCTCAAAGATGTGTTTAAGAAGCCTAGCACCTGCATCTGTTGTACTACGGCCTTTGGTAAAGCCGTATTGTTCAGGGTGGAGTAAGTTATAAGTGTTGAAGTGCATCAGCAATTGTTTTAATATAATTTTTTCAAAGACTTTACTGAGAGTAGGTAAAATAGAAATAGGTCTGTAATTATTAACGTCTGCTTTATCCCCAGATTTAAAAACCGGAATAATCTTACTATACTTCATAAGATCTGGGAAAGTACCTAGATCTACACATTTATTGAATAACCTAGTTAAATAAGGGGCTATCACATCTATTATATTATTTAAAATTTTGACAGACATTCCCCATAAATCACCCGTATTTTTAATGTGCAATGCACGAAAGGTTCGAATTATTTCCAATGAGGAAGTATATTTAAATTTAAATGAAACACTACATTTATCAACGGTATCTTTTAAAATAGAATGTGCTGCCGTCGGGGATGAAGTCAACGATTTTGTCAACTTAACAGGAATATTATGAAAGAAATTTTCAAATTCATTAGCCACCTCTTTATCAGAGGTTATTTTATTTTGACTAACTAATAATTCATATTTAGAATCGCGTAAATTTTTACTACCAATCTCGTTACCAATAATACTCCAAGTGGTTTTTATCTTATTGCTTGATTTGACAATTTTTTCCTTGATATGCATAGACTTAGCCATAATACACACGGCTTTAAAAATTTTTTGAATAACACTTTACATGTTCAAGGAAAGATGGAGAATGGTTGAATTGTTTTTCTCCATATAGCTCATATAATCTATCCCTACTTTTAAAAATACCTATTGTGGCCCAATCACTAAACTTCAAATTTTTATTTAGTTGCACCTGCTTAAATTTAAAAATTTTATTAAATTCACTATTTATAGTAACGAAAAGGGCCCTATATAAGTTATCGGGATCAGTATTTTTCAATGATAAGGGGCTGTGGATTCTGGCGGCGACTCCTAGTTTAAAGCGTGTCATTTTGCTTTTAGTTATAGGTCTATATTTCATTAATTGTTTATTTGCAATAAAGTCAGTACTAACCGAGATGCGCTGACCACAGTGATCGGACCTTAATTTACTAATTATTTCTTTATTTATTATTTCACAGTTACAGAATATATTATCTATACAAGTAGATGACGTCGGTGATATTCTGGTAGGTTCAGTAAATTGAGGATTTAAATTGAAACACCGGAACAAATCTATTAACCTAGCAGACCGAGGTGTATCCAATAGGATATCTACATTAAAATCACCGCATATAATTACTGTCTTTTTTGATATACATAATCGTCTTAATACATCCTCCAATGTATCCTCAAAAACATTAAAATCTCCAGAAGGGGGGCGATATATGCATACGATAATAAACCGCTCCAGTTCCACACAGGCCAGCTCAATAGCGCGCTCAATAGAGAGACTAACAATATCTTTTCTGTCCTTGCAAGACATATCATTGTGCACTAAAATTAATTAAATTAAAATTAATCGACTCATTAACTACTTGTGCTACCATAGCCGTGATAATTTTCCTTTTAAATTAAACAGCCTGTCTAGTATAGTATACATATGTAGGTCTATGTTCAATATTGATAAATTCACTTTGCGTTGCACGAAGCTGAAATATTCCCACGGCACGCGCGTCGGTTGGAAAGTTTCGATCAATGCCTTTTTATTTATTAATAAAAGCACACCTGCTTCGTTTTATGAACTGACACGAAATTAATTATTTAAAATCAAAACAATAATAAATTAATTCAATAACACTTACTTTAGAGTTTCATCAAAATAATAATTATAAAGCAATTGATGGAAATAAATGAATGATTAAATGAAAGTGGGTTGTACGTAAATTTATTTAATCTAAATACTCTAGGTTTCCTTGCAAACTACATCCCACGAGGATTCGTTGAAATTAAAGCAGTTTAGAAATTGAATTTTCATACAATAAATTACCTAACGATACAATGTCCAGACAGATTTATTATAACCTTGTTTTGATCCAGTGACAGTAATTATCCAAGCCGAGAACATGTCCCCGGAGGACTTCGGTCGACAGCAAAAAATATTTCCTACATGCACTTGACAACTCTAATTAGCCTAATTTTACACCCGAGTTAACCTTACATGTGTCGGCCAAAACATTAAGCATCTTTCATAACTGGGTTAAATCGTCTTGTTAGGATACATCTCGGTCAAGATCACTAAACCACCTGTATCGAATTGTACTCTGTTTTATTATTCGAACGAATAAAAATAAGAACGAATACCCGTCTACACTAAGGTTCGACCTTCATCGCTTTGACTCAACGTTAGTAAATCAAAAATGTATCTTTTTGACTGAAACGTAACAAAACCGTTTACTGTTCGTTCTGCCCTGTCATGCCATGTGTGACGGTGTTTTACTTACACTTTACAACAAAATATACCTATTGAATTTTTTAAATAACCGGACACTATAACATTGAACTCTCATTATTTTCTTGTTAAGTTTACAAAGGTTTCGTAAGCGATGATTAAATGCGGCATGGATAACATGGATTACATGGATCAGATGTGAATATTGGGTCAAGTACACTACAGGGTCGATAATAATTCAAATAAATTGTAAGCACAAATTAAAATTGAAGTATAAGCCGGCAGGTGCGAAGATACGAGGCACATCTTACAACTTTATTCAGCGTCTTGTTAACCTGCCAATGTCAATATTGTGAATAATAAATCAACAGTTACCATGCTGATGATGTTGATGTTCTATTATTTTTTCAATATCTAATAATTTTTTTTACTCACACTTCAAAATTTCGTTTCACAGTGAATATAAGGTTAAAATAAACTTAAAAATCGAAACAAGTCTTTTTTTTTTAAGATAGTCTACTATCTTTTGAAAATTTGTTAAAAGCTGGGGCCTCCTTTTTATGATATTTCACAGATACTTACCGTAATACCTACCTGAACAGTTGTAACAGTATACTTGAATGCTGAAATGTTATCCTGCTAAGCAGGAATTTACATA
Source organism: Thymelicus sylvestris (assembly GCA_911387775.1). Lineage (NCBI taxonomy): Eukaryota > Metazoa > Arthropoda > Insecta > Lepidoptera > Hesperiidae > Thymelicus > Thymelicus sylvestris. Next base: position 4,934,956 of record OU426888.1, read on the forward strand.
ACCTCGAGTCGAGGCTCAACAGTCAGCTTCAAGAGCTTTATTTATTGACCTTGGCGGACATAATAAATGTACTTGCATAGATAAAACCGAACAATATAGAACATACAGATTCATGTTCCTTATCGGTTTATATTATCACGCAGATACTTTCATATTATATTTCTACCCTATCAACATATTGCTTAATCTTATGATGTACAGTTGCAAATTACCATTTGGGGTAGTGATCACTTATCTATCCACCGACTCGTCTGGTTAATTATTATCGGATATGGACACAAATTATTACTTTCTTAGCTTCATCTAGTAGATATTATTTTTAAATAACATCTATTTATTAAATAATTAACGTTCACCGCTTTTAATGCGACTGATGACTTTTGATTTGATGTTTTGTCATATAGAAAAGTTATAATTAACTTAATCTAACTAATAAATTTTATGTTTAATTTTTACTTTCAGTGAATGGATTAAATTTACTTAATTAATCACTTCTAAGATTCCTTAAATCCTTTCATAGAACTTCAGTTTTATTCGAAGTTGGTAAATTCAATTTAACAACGATGGCAAAATAATAAAGCACTTTATATTTTACATGGTTTCTACAATTATGTATGTAGGTATAATATTATCGAACATTTTAAATGAGAAAATGGCATCGGCGACAGGCTCCATGTCTTAACCCAAATATTCCAATATACCAGTATCGAGATCAACTATTCGTGAAACACAATGTAACCTACATACCATCGTTCCCGTACTGTATGCAACACTATATAAATAAAATCATCCAATCGATAGAAGGCTAGTTTGTGCTGAACCCACTAACTGTATGAACAATGATTGAATTTTGATTGTGGAGTGAACGCGTTTCCGCAAAGGAATTTGTCTTTTTTCTGATTTTCAGTCATGAATTGGATGTGTTTAAAATACAATTAGGTATTTATCATTTGCATCTGTGAAAATCCAGTTGAAGAAACCTGAATAACTAAGTGTTTTCCTCAATACTCTTAAAGGTGGACAAAGTCTGTTAACCTGTATGTACTTGGCCTACAACCTTAACTCCTCTTACTTTAAAAGGATATCTAACCCAGCTGTGAAACACTTAGTGCTTGTTCACACTGAACTCGCGGGCGCGGGCGCGGGCGCGGGCATGATCGCGGTAAACGCTACGTACACCGCGCGCGCGTTTTGATGTGAACACTTTCATAGTAGGTCATATTATTATGTTTGATATTTCGCGACCGCGCCCGCGAGTTCAATGTGAACAAGCACTTATGCGTTGACGCGTGCAAAATGTGAATGGCCGTAAAGGAAAACAGCGTACACTACGCTCTATGCGGTCAGAAACTAAGTGGGGAACTTTTATTTTGACTTCTGTGCTTCGCGCCTCTACCTTTTTACCCTTGTCTGACCCATTTGGCTTTCCCATTAAGTGAAGCGTGGATTACAAAAACTTTTCTTTATAATGAAAGTTAACCCTTTTATAAATTCGGCTTATTTACTTCGATTCACTATAGTTGATTCATTTTTTCTTTCAAGGTCTTAAAACCTTCGACAAGCAGCCTTGAGAAAAGGGAAATCACCAAGCACTATTACGTGACATCTTTTCAAGGCCTAGCGAAATTAGAATTAATCTCCTATTATGAAACTGTGCGAACATCAAATAAGTTTAATGTTTACTAGACATGAGCTTTGAATAATTTTACGGATTATATACATATTTCATTCCGTGATATTTATTTAGTGATGAATTGTATAATAAAGTATGTCAATCCTTCTGTCACACTTTTATAGCCTGAATGGGTGGACACATACCAGACAGTTACTACAAAGAGAACTTTTATCTTCCACATAAATGACTTCACAACCTTACTCAAGGTACTTATTAAATACTATCATTTCATCTGTGCTCAAGGTAAGAAGGCCCCAATCATAGCAAAACAAAAACACTGTCGGGAGTTCGAAACGCACATTCGTGCTTCGAAAGGCACATTTAATCAGTGGTCCTGGATGTTAAAAGAATTTTCGATAGTCAGATTGTCTATTAATCCATTAACTACCAACTTCATTCCGCTTGTATCAATTACTTAAAATGTAAGTAAAGGACAGTTGTTTAATAAAAGTGTGGGACGGAGGTGCCCACAAAAGGATGAGGGAGTATTTACTTGCAATTTCCATGTCATTACTCTCACCGTTTACGACTTCAATGTTTGCACCCGCGCCCACTCGGTATCTGAGTAGTCTGAAGTTCAAGAGTCATTAGCGCCCACATCTTTTCACACAACGCGTTTTGTTACTAATACCTTAGTGAACCATAACTATTCATTTTGGCTGTAATTTCACGCCCACTGTGACGTCATTTTAATTCAATTACATATAATTGTACATGTTGCACTAAATTCGTTCGTAACAATAGATATATGTGACATGTTTAGGATAGTGCGTAGGCAAATCACAAAAGTTGTATTTGATTTTCTACTTCATTAGCCGCGCGTAACGTACAATACGACGTAACGTATTTACATTCTACAAAGGAAAATATTAGTTTACAACAAAGGGGACCCCTGAATTTAATAATAGGGTTTCCGTTATTCAACTTGTACAGATAAATAATTAAATTGGGATGCAATTTCAATAAATGTGACCTAGTCCATAATATTTTATCGCTGGAGACTCCAAGAATAGAAAAGAATTTATCAATACAGGACAAAATATTTTTCAAAATATCAGGGAATACAGACCGATATCTCTAAAGACATTCATACATTGTGCAGTGCCGGTATGGCTCGAGTATGCGCTGAAAATAGAAGTGGCACGTGCCTTGTCTTGTTAGAAAGTCGTAGGAGACATGCCAACGCCGCGTCTCTACATATATTGGTTATATTATATTCCATCCTTATTTATTCCTGGATAATAACTACAAACTACAAATAACCCTAACAACAACCAAATATGACTAACCCTTCAATATTTGGAAAAATTAAATTGAAAAAAATCTCATTTTAATATTATTATGTACCTACTAAGTAAGTATGATTTTACACTCAAGACTTCACTACTTGTGGTCTGGTGGAATTGTAGTCAAGCATTAACTTATTTTGTTTATAAAAAAAACTCAAAATGCTTTACGGGTACTTACGCCGTTTACTTTTTGGCACGGTTCAGGTTCGACTGGACTGGACCTATTTTTATTTGGCGCCAAGCGTAAATAAAATGTGACATTTCCCGCCCAATTTACTGCTGATAAATACGACACCGAAGCGCGAAATAAAAACATTACTTCAAACATCAGTTCAATATTGATTCAGTGTTGAAATACTAAATGACTTCCTATGCTTCTCTGTGACTACGTAATACTTATTATATGATTATATAACTTCATAAACAATACAATTTATGATATCAAATCAAAAATATCTGCGTATACGCCCGGTTTAAAGTCAGCTTCGCAGTTGGCTAATACTGTCTATTAACGAATACAAAAAATATGAATACAGTAAAAAATACAAAAAATATATGTATATGTAATAGCTGCCTACCAACTCTTTTCGATATTGGTGTATAGGAGAGACTATACGAGTAGATTATCAATTTAATTTAATCATTACCTAATTACTCCATGTTACATGGACATTTCATTTGTTTCATTTTAACATTGTTCTCTACAACTATGAATAAAGTAATTCATAACTTACAAAACAGCTGTAATATTCACGCAGAATGAATTATGAAAGATGAAAGACAGTATAGGAGAGTGAACCCGTACAAATTTCCAAAGAAGTAGAATTATGTAAACTCATTGTTCGGTTGTGATTCAGCCCTAAAACTTATACGCAGTTGGTATTACGAACAATAATACGAACCAAAGTTCATATTTAAATAATGCATAATGTTTTTTCTATTAAAACCACTGAATCGTCAACTTTGATTATGTTCTGGGCACACATAGTCAAGTTTGGGTTATTCAACTGCTTGATGAGTGAGTATGCCGATGACGCAAAGCGTCGATTTTTGTTTTATAAATATTGGGCATGCCTCTTAATATTATCACTGCGGTATTTTTAAGAAGATATACTGCAGCAGCCGAGCTTCGTAACTATCAAACGTCTAAAATTATTCCTTGTGGTATAATAAGCTGATCAATATTGAGTTGACATACCCAAAGGCATTTACTTCGCGTAACACTGGCTTGATTCCGATGAAATAGAGGCGTCATTTAATTTTGTTGTAGGAAATATCAGATCAAGACCTTTCTTTATCCCACACTTATTAAATCTCTCTGTATGACGTACCATCTCGATCATCACATAAGACCGACGGACGTCATCTGAAGTGAATTGCGACTAATGAATGAAACAACATCGCCGGTGTAACCTACCACACAGCACCACAAAATGTATACTTGGAACTGATTCAAGATAAGAATTTAAAAAGTAGTCTGTACAACATTTATAAAAACATGTAAACTGACTAGCCGTGAACACGATCCTTGTTTTTTGGAACTTTCCAAATATCAATCTTTTAATCTCCAATGCTTTTTATTCGTGTAACAAAATAATTATTTTTTAATTGATTTACGTAAAAATCAGATAGTTATAACAAAAAAGCGGCCAAGTGCGAGTTGGACTCGCCCATGAAGGGTTCCGTAGCAGCAAGTAACATAATATAAAAGTTCTTAAAGTTCGTTGTAACTTTGATAGAGGTAAATTGCAGTTTACGATTTAGGACGTAGTAAAAAAAACTACTTACTAGATCTCGTTCAAACCAATTTTCGTTGGAAGTTTGCATGGTAATATACATCATATATTTTTTTTAGTTTTATCATTCTCTTATTTTAGAAGTTACGGGGGGGGGACACACATTTTTCCACTTTGGAAGTGTCTCGCGCGCAAACTATTCAGTTTAGAAAAAAATGATATTAGAAACCTCAATATCATTTTTGAAGACCTATTCATAGATACCCCACATGTATGGGTTTGATGAAAAAAAAATTTTTGAGTTTCAGTTCTAAGTATGGGGAACCCCCAAAATTTATTGTTTTTTTTCTATTTTTGTGTAAAAATCTTAATGCGGTTTACAGAATACATCTACATACCAAGTTTCAACAGTGTAGTTCTTATAGTTTCGGAGAAAAGTGGCTGTGACATACGGACGGACGGACAGACAGACAGACAGACAGACAGACAGACATGACGAATCTATAAGGGTTCCGTTTTTTGCCATTTGGCTACGGAACCCTAAAAATGAAGATAATGTGATGGTTGTGATTTATACTTAAAATTGTTTGTTTCAGACGTGCGGCAAGTTTTTGCCATCATGAGAGACGAGCGTGCCAGCCCGCCGCGCGTACGCATTGCCGTCATTGGCAGCTCCAGAGTTGGCAAATCCGGTAAGCATTCCATTCACTATTTACACGTACATGCTGTCTCTTTATTCATGAATAAGATTCATGCCTGTACATTATATGGCTATGACTCTCACACTTAACATACCCCAATAAGCATTTTTACATTTGCACTGAATTTGAAATAAATTAAAAAATACAAATCTAATTTGGGACAATGATCACAAAATAGGTAATGACGGAAACGAAACCGCGAAAAACGTTTCCTACGTCTATTTTTATAAATATTTTAAGTAATATATTACTTAAAATATATTACTTATAAGAAGCAGGGTGGTTGTTTATTATAACAGTTTCTTATTTCAAACTAGGTAATTCAGTATTTCCATATTTGGTAGTCCAATATTCCTCGTTAATTTTGCACTGCTACTGCTAGTAGTCTCCTCAGGAAATCACGCACGTCATTAAATTCCGCATGACAAGGACAACACTATCAACAGCCAACGCAGTGATGCCACTGTTGTGTGATTTAAAATCTCCTCTCAAATCGAAATTTATAGTTTTAGTTCATCAAAATATGCGGCTATATTAATACAAATCTTACCATCAATTTTATTTAAAATCAATTATTTATCTTTTAGGTATCACTGCTACACGTATGGAGCGTAGTTTTTTACACTACCACTTTGGAAAGGTGTTTTGTAATGGAAATATTACAAGCATCATGTGGCATTATCGAAAACTCTCGAGATATAATGTATGCACATAATTAATTTCCAATACGCATCTTTTAAATTATGTGTCAAACTTCATTTTCTTCATACCACTAGGCACAGCTATTATTTCATGTTGTACTTAAAAATGAATGTATTAATAACCGCATATAAATTTAAAAAACATGGAGAATACATTCTCGTAAACCTCGGTAAATCCACTGTTTGTTGATATCATCTGTGACCTGAATGCCTCAGAGTATGCGCTGTCATAATTCAAACTTTTTTAATGATCTATGAAAAATATTTTCACCAGCACTCACCGCATTTTTACCAGTACGAGAAACACGAAACTATCAAAACTTTGTCTAGTCCTACATTCGTTCGAGCTTTACGAATAAATGGCCTACTTTCTTAATTAAACGTTAACAAACAACACGTAAATTTTTAAAAATTCAGGAAGTCTAATCTCAGCGTTTCTGTTACGAACAATGACGGAAGTACTTCGAAATCTTCTAAACTAATTACCCTGAATGTTTTCCTCAACTTTTACAACATTTTTATTCGCAAACTATTTCTTCTGTATCATTAATAACTATTCCTGAACATCGTGTCAAAATACTATTTAAATTTGTTAAAAGTAAATAACGTACATTGAATATACAGCTGTTACAGAGAAACATCTAAAGATGTTTCTGTGAAAGTAGTAATTAAAAAAACAATCTCAGGTTTTCCTAATTGCCTCTCAAGAACGCCGCATGACATCACTCCAAACTTCACCGATGATATAACATAGAGCTGGGTTACCCAGTAACCCACTCACCATAACAGTGATGTAATAAAAGTGAATGCTTTCACTGTTTTCTCTGACAACAAACCATCCAATATCTCCCCAACTGTTATGTACTAAAACTCACAAACTCGGTCAGGCAAATGATTTCACGCTGAGCTCCCATATCTCGCGTTCGTAAAACCTTTGAAGTACCCGTTTAAAGTTTTTTGAGATTTGGTTTCAGCAATAACAATTTTATTATTAAAATATCTTTATTTGCTTTCAGCTCTCATCGTCCGTTATTTAACGAGGCGATACATCGGAGAATATCACTCAAATACAGGTAAATATTTAGAATTTCTCTGGTGTGCAGAAATTTAATTTAGTGTATTCATAATAATTGTTTTTTGCGTCATAGCACGGCATCAACTTTATTTTATTGTCGACTAAACTGTTCTTTTCATTAGGAAATTTTTGATTTTCAAATCATGATTGTATACTAGCAACTTTAGAAACGTCAAAACGTGTAGGTAAATAGTAATTATTTTCATCAATAAATTCATGATTTGGTCAGTAATCACGATTTGACGTATACGACAACAGTATCGATTCTGGGACTCAGTTTGTGCGGGAAAAAGTTTTTAGCACTTACTTTAACGAATGAATTTGATGCACATTCTAATAAAAATAATTGATTTTTAATTTGTTACAGATCTCCTATACAGGCAAACAGTGCCCATCAATGGAACGCCAATAGAACTAGAAGTTATAGATGTATCTGGATCTAACCCTGACAAATTCCCCGCTGAACAGGTAAGAGATTGTTTTTTATTATTTTTATTTACTTTAATAAATCAGAAACATTGTATCATTTTTAAACTGATAAATTACCAAAAAAACATTAGAAAAATAGATAGTTTTTTTTAATCGCTTCTTCTTGTTTGTTCCAAACTCAACATTTTTTTTTTATTTCACCGTGTTCTACTAGGACTGCGTAAAAAGTAAATCGCACTCTCTCGCTCATTCATCGTCGTTTATTCAAATTCGTCGATTCAATATCGTCGATTATCCAAACACGTACTGTTAATCCCTCCAGGGACAGACTTTCATTAAATAATATACGGAGAGTTACTTTAAGAAAACGTTTTAATGTATATTTAAAATGATGTAGTTAATCCTCTTGCTCGATTTATGTTTGAAGTTGGCGAGAGACAATGTCATAGTATCCAGGAGTGGAATATAGGTTAACGCAGCTCTGGACCTCGCTCTGTTCACGGCATTCTTCACCTTCACAAACTTTAAAGCACGAACTGTACTCTCCAGTGACCTTACAGTTCTCTGAAGTGCGATTTACAAAGTCTGACGAATCACACCTGAAAAAAATTACAAATAAATAAATATAATCTGCAATTACAACGAATCGTGTCAGCAAAAAATAATGGAAAAAAAATCTATTAATAACTTCAGAAGAAGCCATAAACGTATTTTATTATTTTAACAATCACTTTCAAGTTTCATGGAATTCGCTCGCGACATATAGATGTCGCTAATAGTAGAAGACCTCTTTAGGAAAGAGTGCTCTAAACAATAATACTAAATCACAGGAAGATTAACAATGACCGAGTTTTCTTTAGGATAACACTATAATTCCACGAAGTCGTGATACAATATTATGGGCGCGTAATCGCCTACGTAGCTACGTATGAAACATATGTCAATAACAACAGTTGCTTCAGATTTCTTGCGCCTTGAATTTTTAGTACGAATTTTCATGAGCGTACCCACCTAAAACTGGTTGTGTTATATTTTATGTAGTTTTCCGTCAGTTTTATGCGTAACAAGTTGCTCTGGACGTTCGCACTTTAAATTTATTATCTATGTGTTTTTCTATAAATAATTTTGATGTTAAACATTTTTTTACATCTTTCTGTAGGATGAAAGGTCAATTGTTCGTTGCTGAATAACAAAAGTCGAGATGAATATTTTATAAAATTATTCATAACAAATTAAGTGAATACAAACAAGTATGACATTTACAATCTAACCTTTTAAAGAAATTTTCATTTTGTAACCGCCCTCATATTTTTACGCTTTAGGCTTCAGCTTCACATTGGTTTAGGAATCATTATACCGTTCACACCACCTCTCTCCACCAATCCGCACTGGAGCAGCGTGGTGGAGTATGCTCTAGGGCTCCTCAAGAGGAGAGACCCGTGCCCAGTAGTGGGCCATTAATGGGTTAAATCCATACCGTTCACAAAAAATCAAGGCAACAATTGGATTTATTCTGGCATTACATTAGTATTTTAGATTCATCCCATATTAAACTTTCAAGGAGTCTGACTTTATGAATAAAACTCCATGAAACTCTGTGCGTTCGGTTTTTGTTCTGTAGTGATACCCTTTCACATTATATTATGCGATGCGAAGCACTCAGGATAAAACGGCTTGGTCAGATCGTAAAATATATTATCGACCGAATTAAGTTATCAACGTATGTATCGTAACGTAATGTAACGGAAGGTTACACTGGTTGCCATCAATGGTATTTTTTGTAAATGTCGTTGTGAACTTCCCTATTCTTTCGGTCTTTGTAAGCCCCTTTAGTATTTTGCACTGTAAAATAATTGATAACCTGACATAAGTCATAAGAAAAGTGTTTGTAAACTTTCAAAACTGTTGATGTTCACGAACGAACCCCTACTCTAATTCGCACTGAACATTCACAACTAGTGAGCTCCGTCATAAGTAAAGCTTCCACTGACCGGAATGAGTTGTAGCGATAGTCCAAAACAGATCGCCAGAATGATTTATTCGATGCGCATATTTACAGGTTGTCTGCAGTATATCATACTAGTTAAGCTTAAGACCCTTCCGCAAACACATTAAGACAAACGGGTTCAGTTCCGTTTAATGTTTTGACATGTGGGTCAATCGCTGCAAATATAATGCGAGTCGTCCGGACATTAGCTATTTGCTCCAGTGACCTCCTATGAGTCAATGTTTACAGAACGTTAATTCAATATCCAACTCTCACCTCAATTGCTGTTTGTACCATAATAATAAATAATTTGATTCACAGTTATCACTTGAACCCACAATCTTAAAACGATCCAACCGAAAGAAATATAAGGCGGAAATAATATTTATTGGACTACTCAAAATATACATTCTTAATGGATTTCCATTAGTTACGAAGCTGGGTAGGTCAATCAAGTGAATAGGTAGGATGCAGTGCAGTTCAAAGTACTTAAGTAGGTACTTAATGATAAATACTAGCGAAGCGTTTTAAAATGTTACATGTCATTCTTAAGACCCAGATAAACTTGGATAGAATTGTATTTAGATTTGAGACCTATGTTTGAGACCCACTTTATTGACAGGTATATTTTTAAAATAACTCAAAGGATACAATCATTCTTTTAAACGCTTGAGTACGCTTCAAACCGCAGAAGTATTCTGCCTTTACCACAGCTATATAAAATGGTTGTACTGGCGTCTAAAAATAAAACTTTGGTTACGTGATACTTGAGTAAGGTCGTCAATCGATAACCATCAATGCTTTGTTTAGAATTTCGCAATATTTTAATAGAAAATTGGGTGCGATATTCGATACCTACTCTGGTTTCTATGGGTGAGTATTGGAGCTTTTCGCAGAATTCGCAGATTATATAATTCAAAGACGATAATAATGTATCTGAGAGGTATTTAAATAACAATAATTTTTATGTAATTTATTTTTGTTATTTAAGTCTCAGTTGTAGGTAATTTATATTTGTTTAAATGTTAGACGGTGTTTTTTAGGGTTCCGTAGCCAAATGGTAAAAAACGGAACCCTTATAGATTCGTCATGTCTGTCTGTCCGTCCGTCCGTATGTCACAGCCACTTTTTTCCGAAATTATAGGAACTATACTGTTGAAACTTGGTAAGTAGATGTATTCTGTGAACCGCATTAAGATTTTCACACAAAAATAGAAAAAAAACAATAAATTTTGGGGATTCCCCATACTTAGAACTGAAACTCAAAATTTTTTTTTCATCAAACCCATACGTGTGGGGTATGTATGAATAGGTCTTCAAAAATGATATTGAGGTTTCTAATATCATTTTTTTCTAAACTGAATAGTTTGCGCGAGAGACACTTCCAAAGTGGTAAAATGTGTCCCCCCCCCCCCCCCGTAACTTCTAAAATAAGAGAATGATAAAACTAAAAAAAATATATGATGTTAATTACCATGCAAACTTCCAACGAAAATTGGTTTGAACGAGATCTAGTAAGTAGTTTTTTTTTAATACGTCATAAATCGTAAACCGCAATTTACCTCGATCAAAGTTACAACGAACTTCAAGAAACTTTATATTATGTTACTTGCTGCTACGGAACCCTTCATGGGCGAGTCCGACTCGCAATTGGCCGCTTTTTTCTTACAGCCTGCATATAAATGAGTAATTCTACAAAGATTCGGTTTTTAGTAGTTTTGTAGCCCAATAGTGACCTTGCTCTCAGTCCAAGGCGCCCGGGTTTGATTCTTGACCTGAACTGACATTTATGTGACATATAAATCTTTGTTCTCGAGTCGCCGACGCCGGAGTCGAGACGTTTGCAATTTGTCTTGTGTGTATGTTCATGCCACCCGCGACACAGGGAATCCTAGTGTATGAGTGTAGAAATATTTACTTGTGCAAATGTATTTACGACACTCAAAAATATTTATTTAATCCGAGACGCATCAGTGTATGTAAATATGTTTGTATAACAATTTAGCGGACACATCATCCGCGGCGTATTCTACATTATTGTGTTTGTGTAGACAAAACAAATTTCGTTCATCTTTCAAATAATAAATAATGCCAATCAGGTGTTGTCATTTCGCGGCGTAGGAGTGCCCGTGAACCGTTCTAAGAGCTTATTTTAAACAGGAATGTTGGCTCCCACTCGCTAATTAATCATACGTACGCTTTTCTTTACGTCCGATGCTCTATTGCCAGTTATATTAATCCTGTTTTGTCCCCTTAGATCGCCTTTAAAATAGTATTGCGATATCCTCTGATGTTTACATGCCAGGGATTTTTTTGAACAAATTAAAATTCCTTGGCATCATGAGCAGTCCTATCGACATCTCGGGAAACGCCCAAGTTTTCTTACGTACATTTCTCTGTATGTCTACTATATTATTATGAACGACGATGCATTCTTCCTCACATATATCTATTTCTTCTAGAATCATAAGTTTCAGCTGTGCCAAAGACAACAAAGAATTAATCACTTTTAACTACATGTACCTACTTTGTCTCAGATTGTCTTAAATTTTACTTTTGACTGGGTTACTTTTAGACTATATAATTCTGTAATTACAAACGAAATCTTAACTATACCTTTATTATTAGTCTAACAAAACTCTCGTTTGTTTCAGATCCAATGGGCAGACGCCTGTTTATTAGTCTACTCAGTAACAGACCGGAGTAGCTTCGACTACGCAACGGAAGTCTTAAGCGCTCTCAAGAGGACCCCTTCTCCCAGCAGTCCAGCTCACGGCCCTGCCAGCTCCCAGACATCAATGCCCCTGGCTCTATTGGGGAACAAGACGGACCTGGATCACCTCAGACAGGTCAGTCACATTCTACGCTTCTGGTTTCGTAAGCTACCATGACACGTGAGTCACGCTTGTCATAAAAATCAACGCCGACGTTCTAAAGAGCTAAAATTAACTGAGACAGAATAAGAATGTCGGCTCAGTACAATACTTTGAAGTTTGAAGCGTTTCTTCGTTGAAGTCTTTGATTGATTAAGATAACGTTTGTGTGTAAAAGGCTGGAGTAATAAGCCCGCAGTACCTGTGACGTCATCTGGATTGTGCGTAGAAGATTTGGTTTGGCCTTCACGCTATTCGCAATTTTAAAAAGCAGCATGGATGATATTTCAATAGATGGATTCAACATCTTAGCTAAATCTAAACATTAGCGAAACTTCAGAATCAACACTTTTATCTGAAATTTTGTATGATTCTTCGTATAAGTATCGGTATCTTTCAAGTACCTATATTAAAGCCGTTTTTTTTTTCAATTAAATTCATTATTTATCCAATTCTGCGTGATAGATTGCAGCCTTGCTTATACTCTGTTAAGAGGTTTTATTTGATCTTACATTCCTAACCTACGTAAAGGATGTACCTCATTACAGAGACACGAACTATACGTGTACAATAACAAACAGTGGTTGAAATGTTTAGGAATTGTCGTTCCTTCACCGTTTATTAATAGAAGTTGCTTTTGCTATATCGCGTGGGAAGCATATTTTCTAACAATTAAACGATGATGTAAAGGTTTACAGATCATCTAAAATTAGTTGGAAACTTCGAATGTAGGTAATTTTGTTGGTCAAAATTATTAAGTATTGTTGTAACAGTATCGGTTGTAAAGTTACAAACCATTTACATAAAAACATGAGCCTGCAATCTTCGCTCTTTCTTGGAAAGTGTACATAAATTTCCAACTCCTTTTTCATTTTATTGTTATAAATGCTAAACAACATCAACAAAGTTTTCATAAAGTAGGTTATCAACACAATCTGGTTTTGCTTATTTAAACCTGAATAACTAAAATTACTGAAAATTTTAAAATCGTCATAATTTACTTTTAAGTGGAAGCCAAATCTCATACTTTCTCAACTCAAACAAAAATCAGGAATTTTTAATGTTGTTTGTAATACTCGTAGTATACGAGTAGTAGTTTGTATAATTTGTAATGTTTAATTGTATCCTACATGTTCTTTTTTCCTTCTTTTGATTTTTGACATGTTATTCCTCGATAGCCTACATTTACATCCACCGAGCATCATTGTCCTAGGATTTCAAAGAGTACCAGTGGACTCATTCCCGTGTACACAGGGTGCAGAAGTTGCATTTTCACAAGACAATGCTCTAAGCAGAAACTCGCAAACTATAGTGTCTCGGTGCTATTGAAACTTGCACGGGAGCCGGCGAATGACTCTTTTGAGCTTGAGAGCTACCTTTCAGAGCACAATGTCTCAGTCTTTACATCTACACTCAGCGATCCCTTTCAGGATAATGTAAATATTTACTCTATTTTGTTCTTTCTTTAAAGCACTTTCTTTAAGGAGTTATTTTCCGCGTCCAGTAGTAATAAACCCTAATAAGTTGAGTATTTATAATTAAAAGCGAAATGGAATTCTCGTGTCGTTGGTCTTATATCGGCTCGCATACACAGCTAAATATAGTGTAGATGCTCAACGCACATCCGTTATGAATATTTCATTCAGATTTGTATACTTAGCAACAGGATTATGATTTTCTCTTATATTAGGTTTTCGTTTCTTTATTTTATCGTCTGAGTAAATGAATACATACACAAACAGTAGATCTAAATTATAGCTATCAAAATTTTTATTTAACTTCACCCCACACATTACCTTTCTTATTCACTCTTTTGTTAAAAACCTTATCGAAATCTGAGCCATCTTATCGCATTTAGGGAGACAAAGTCTTTGTTACCTTATTATTAACCCACGACGAAAAAATAATGGTGTTATAATTTTGAAGTGTCTGTTTAACTGTGGATTTGTATCATCGGATCAGCATCGTAGCTCCCAAATGGTTGAACCGATTTTGATCTAGTTTTTTTGTCTAAAAGGTGACTTAATCGAGAGTGTGCTTAGCTATGTTTAGTGTAAATAAAACTGTCGGGGGTTTTTTAAATTTTAATTTAAGATTATTCTTATAAAAAAAATTTCACTTAATTCAAAAACCTTTGAAACTAAAAACCTTTATAACTATGTACCTATAGTTACTACATAATCATATTTTAAAATCTGTTCATTTTAACTAAAATCCCCTGTCAAATTGCAGGTGCCAACAAAGGAAGGCCAGTCAGTGAGTGCGGCGCACGGGGCCTCCTTCAGTGAGGCGAGCGTGGCCGACAACTCCGGCGACCTGTACCGCTGTGTGGACCGGCTGCTGGCTGAGGTCCGCACGCCGCAGCGGACGAGGAAGTTCTCCGTCACCAAGATGCTTGGCTCGCTAATAGGTACGAGAGATTTGTGTTTTTAGGGTCCCTTGGCTGCCTAGCTTGACTGTTTCGTAGATTCGTTTTAAAAATCGTCGTTTTGAAAATTTTAAAATATATGAGTGAGTTTTATACGGTCTTGCTGGTAGTATGTATATTTAATTAGGTAGCTGGGCTATTAGCTGGGCCGTTTCGTAGTATAGTAGGAAGTAAAACTTAATTTCTTTGTGAGCTGTGAAATGGCCAAGCCTTACCTACTTTTGACCATACTAAGGTTAATAAGTTAAAACTTGCAGAATCAGGCCTTCTAGAGTTCGCTTATACATAAGTCTAATAACCTTGTAACAGAAAGCAATATTTGCATGTGAGTCTTGGCGGATTATGAAATGTAAAATTAAATTTTTATGGGATAAAGTTTAACTGCCAATTATCTTATGTTTTTATTTTTGTTATTTATTTATTTGTATTCGTCTGATTCCTCAGGTGGCACAACGAACACAAGTCAGACAACCCGCAGCGGGTCGATGGTGGCGTGTCCCCGCGTGCCGGCGCCCGCGCGGGCTCCGCTGGCGGCCGCCGCGCCCTGACCGCGGCCGCGCTGATGCCTCGCCCTGCTCACCTGCCTGCCCGAGCCCGCCGCGCTCGCCGTCTGGATGTGATGTGACAACTGATTATGGACCTTATGACATTTAGTTATAGTTGAATTTTTATAAAAGAGCTTTTGCTGTCATCGTTTTGTACTTTGGCAACCTACCTGATGTCACGCATTAATTCGTTTATAGTTAACTATAAAGTATACGTTTTATGTGACCTATGATTAAGCTTTTATGCCATTTGCAACAATGTTGATCCTACCACACTCTCCATGCCATGGATGTGATGTGCCAAATGTGTATAAAGTTCTGTTGAAGTTATTGTATTCTACTACATATTATTATGTGCATTAATTTTACTCGACAATGCGGTAGATAGAACTGTATAAAAATCAGTGTGAGTATTATTGTGCCACATCCTCAAAATGTAATGTCAATATGCAACAATGTTGATCCTTACTTTTAGCAAAAATATCTATTAGTCTGCCTAATCAATTGAATATTATTTAGTTACCTAGTTAAATATTAAGAATAGCTTTTTAAATTTTACTATTATTTCTACACCCAATTTTATTTCTGAGAAGCAAAGGTTAAAGGCAAAAGAAAGAAGGCGTGATAATACAGACTTTTTTCCAAAATAACCATCGATAAGATACTAATATACCAGTTGCATTACACCTGAAGCTTAAGGATGAAAGACGCAATTATATTCTATAAAATATGCGTTGTCTAGCTAAATTAAAACATGCCTAAAACTGATAAAGTTTTTAGATAACTTTAAATGGTAGAGAATAGAGTAATAGAGGCGAGAACCAAAATGAACTCTAGTCAATACCCCAAAGTGTAGTGGAATAAGCGTCGGTGCAATATAAGCTTTAAAACCAAACCGCTTGACCCCCTGACGTTCTGTGCGAGTTCCCATAAATAGCTCTTAATATTTTGGAAATTGTAGGTATAATATTTATTTACCTATTAGATATAGTGTAATTATGGTTTTCAGTGAGATTCTTGACAATAATGATTGAGTATAATGTATAACACTTGGTATATATATAACATTACTTCTTTAGGTACATTACCTGCTATGTTGTAGTTGCATATAGAAAAATAAGTGCCAACCATTTAGTGTTTAATATTACCAAAATTTAGTAATAGAACATCTCGTTAATACTCAGTGCTACCTGCTTAATTCATTCTATAAATGTTACTATATTTGAATTAAAATTATTTTATGTAACCGTTAGCACCTAGCATAATTTCTGATGAACCTAGATAAAACTCAGTAATAATAATATATTGATAAAATACCTAAACATGTTATTGTAATTATTTATATTAGTACAAAACCGGTTTGCTTAAAATATAATTTAAATTTTATAAATGCTGTTAAATAAATACGTTTATGTATTTGTAATGTTTACGAAGAGGTTAGTAGAAACATATAGTACGAAATTGTAAGAATTGTGTCAAAATTCAAAAAGTTACTAAGTATTACCAGAATAATCAATTTAGTGTAATTGAGGAATGAAAGGGATGAGCGGCCTAAAATTTTTCTACTTTTACACAGTATTATTAAAGTAAGTTTTAGTTTATAAATGTAAATATAGTTATATAAATATATAATTTTATGTTTTGTTATTAAATGTCGCTATGGTTTTGTCCACGTAGGCAAGTAAAGAATTATACAGCAATTTATTAAATGTTAATCTTGATGTTATTATACAGCCAAAATTATTGTACCTATAATTAAATGTTTAAATGTTTGAAATGGTCATTAAATGTTTGACGTTAAGCACATAACCAAAAATAATAAATTATTATATCTGTTATATATATTGTGTATCCCAATATAATTATTGACATACCTACATAATGAATCAAAGATATCTTTCATGGCGTTAAATTGTAGTCATTCTCTAGTCATTAGGTTATAGGCTGTGAAAAGACATGTTGAAGAAGGCGTATGACTGTTTTGAAAAAAGCTGGCGTCATTATAATGGAAATTGTATATTCGACCATTCTTTCATGTATAATACAAAATATACAAACTTTCATGTACAAATATTACTATAACTAAACATAACAAAGATTTTTTTAACTAAAACATATTTATAATAAATGTAAATCCACCGGCATTGTTGAGAATCGAAAATTAAATCAAAGCTATTTGAATGAATTTTGTAAGGGAATATGAACTGATCTTTTTAAGATGTGTATATTTTTAAATAACCTAAGTATAAAACATTACAAATAAATGTTTTCTATGATTAATAACTTACTTTCATTTCCTCAACCATTCCTCTAGAAGCCTAGAGTCTAGAGATACAACTTGATACCACACATTTAAGGTTGTAGCGCGCGGGTCGGAGGGGGGGGTGTTGGTGAGACGTGATGAAGACACGAACAATCGCCGGAAGTAGATTTTATTGTAAAATTACTAATAATAGACAATGTTGCCAGTGGCCCTAACGTTGAGGATCCGTATTTGGTCGGGAAATCCGGAACCAAATATCGGAACACTCGATATTTAATATCGTAGGGTCCGCAATCAGCACGGGAATCCGAATACTTCATGCGTACACCTCAGATATTAGCGAAGATTCGATACAAAACAATATTTGCTTAACCTACTTAAGGAACTACGAGATAAAGTCGTTAGCGTGATTCAGGAATATAGCTGACCAGCGCCATCTCTTAGTGGGTACTAGTCACTATAATATAGTGCATCTACTCGCCGCTTGATGGCGAGTAGTCGTTGCATTGGCACCTTTGTGTGCTTGTTACAGGCTCCCCCTATGTCCCAGAAGACGTCCCGGCGAAGGAGACATAACATCAGTTTTGTGACGTTTTCCGTGGTCTACCCCTTTTCTTTAGGGGTCTGACTGGGTCTGGTACAGGCAAGACACTTCCTCGGTAGGGCCTTAGAGCTGAAGCATGATATACGCCAACTATCTTGTCCCGTTGCTTTTGTTCAGCTATCAAAAAGGAACTAGGGCCATGTCGTTGCTTGATAACGTACGGACCATCTCGTCGCGGTGCAAATTTTGCACTATAGCCAATGCCAGCTTTACTTAGCGGATGTAAATCTACCATCACCAGGTCACCGGGTTGATAAGCAGGACGGAAGTTACGCTTTGTATCCACATACAGCTTGCGTTTCTCTTCTGTCATTTCTTGGACTTCTTTAGCCTTTGCGAGGGTATCAGCCATCAGAAGTAGCTTAGGAGAAATTTCGGGTATGAAGTTCTCACTTTGAATAATAGCCCTCAGATCATGCTGCACATCATCGGGAGTCCGCAATTCTCGCCCGAACGTTAAGTAGGCAGGGGTGAAGCTAGTCGCATTTGAGACGGCAGTATTCATTGCAAAGCGTATGCTTGGAAGCATTTCTGCCCAGATGGTGTGGTCGTTCTCAACCAACATGGCAAGCTGTGCCTTTAGATCCCTGTTCCTCCTTTCAACAGGATTCGTTTCTGGATGATACACGGGTGTGAAGCCATGGTTTATGCCGAGGCAGTAGGTAAATTTTTGCATTACACTGCTTACGAACTGGGTCCCGTTGTCACTTATTACCCTTCGAGGAATCCCGTATCGTAAAGCGATTTCATTTAGTAGGACTGTGGCACACTCCTCCGCGCTAGCTTGTTTCAATGGGAACAACTCTATCCATCTTGAGGCGACATCCTCCGCAATGAAAATCCAGTTATATCCAGTTTTGGTTTGGGGCAGTGGACCGAATAAGTCGAAGGAAATTATTTCGAAACGCTGTTTTGTTGCTGTGGTTTGCAGTAGTCCAACAGGCTTGGTATTTGATGGCTTATACCTCTGACATTTCATGCAACATCGGACGTAAGCTTCTATTTGGGTTCTCATTCCCTTCCAGTAGTAACGCCTAGTTATTCGATCCAAGGTCTTCTGAGTTCCATAATGACCCGCCGTGGGTTCATCGTGGTAGGTAGAGATAACCGCCAATTGTTCTGTTTTGGGTACAACCAGTTTGCTGTCGTCATGTTCCGAGTTAGGGTCATAGCGGTATAAGACTCCATTGCTTATGAGGTATCCTTTTCTGCTCCAATAGATGGCGTCCTCCTCATTGTTGCCTTCTAGGGCATTCATTATTCTAATGATGTCGTCATCGGTTCGTTGTTTCCTTCGTATCTGCTCCGAAGTTACTGTAGGCATGTCCACAGTAACGGAACACACCTCGCATGCGTCCTTATCCTCGGGGTTACAATTTGGTCGGGATAAGGCGTCCGCAACCACGTTGGTCCGTCCAGTTATATACTGAATTTTTAGGTCATAAGCCTGTAGTTGTAGAGCCCATCGAGCGAGCCGTCCTGTCGGAGATTTTAGGGTCATAAGCCATTTAAGGGCTTGGTGATCCGTCAGCACGGTTATAGGGGTTCCTTCTATGTAACCGCGGAATTTATTCACTGCCCAGACCACTGCAAGTGCTTCGCGTTCCGTTGTGGAGTAGTTTCGCTCTGCGGGTTTTAACAATCGGCTGGCGTATTCCACCGGATGTTCCTGTTCTTTCTCCCCCTGCACTAATACCGCCCCAATAGCGTAACTGCTTGCATCTGTTTTTATTAGATAGGGTTTCTTTTCATCAGCTTGGGCTAAGACAGGTTCCATCATTAAAAGCTCGCGTAGTCTATTATAAGCAGTGTTCTGCTCCTCTGACCAATCCCACTTCGCGGTTTTCTTTGTAAGTCGGGTAAGGGGTTCAGCGATTCTGGCAAAGTTTGGTATGAACCTCCTATACCAGGAGCACATCTGTAGAAACGAAAGGAGATGCTTAACATTAGTAGGCTGAGCCATGCTAGTTATTGCTTTCACCTTGTCTTGGTCCATTTCCAAACCATTGGGGGTAATATAGTGTCCCAAATATTTTATTCTGGAGCAACAAAATCTGCACTTTGCTTTGTTTACTGTGAGGTTAAACTCTTTTAGCAGATCAAATACCTCCTGTAAATCTTTCAGATGTCCCTCCAGGCTGCTTGATAAAATAATCAAGTCATCCAGGTAGACGATTAATGTGATATGACTTAGTCTGATTCGAAAGCGGTCCATTAAGCGTTGGAATGTGGCAGGGGCGTTCCTAAGACCAAAAGGCATCCTTTTAAATACGAACATCCCAAACGGTGTTATGAAAGCAGTTTTTATCTGATCTTCCTCCTTTATCTTTATTTGCCAGTAACCAGCCTGAAGATCAAGGGTTGTCATGAAGGGCGTCCTTCTTGCCTTGTGGAGAAGATCGTCAATCCGAGGCAATGGATAGACATCTGGAGTAGTAATGGCGTTTAACCGTCGGTAGTCTATGCACACACGCGTGGAGCCATCTTTCTTGGGTACAAGAACAACAGGCGAAGCCCAAGGAGAGACACAGGGCTCTATTATTCCTTCAGCCAACATCTTGGTCACTTCGTTCTCTAGAATGTGTTTTTTAACCGGAGAAAGTCGATATGGGGGTACCGCTACTGGCTGATGGTTTCCAGTATCAATAGCGTGTTCCGCTTGTGTACATGGTCTGCCATTAGAGACGAAGACAGTCTCATTTGTCTGCAGCAGCTTCTCAATTTCTTTGTTCGCTAGCTCTTCCTCGGCGTGTATAGTCGCTATATCGATGCACGCAATATCCGTACGTGGAAATAATCTCTCGGTCTCCGGGGAAGGCTCAACTGGGTAATCTTCGATAGCTTTGCATGCATCTTCGAAAATATAATCCATGTACGATAAGTCGCCGTCGAAAGGGACTCCTTTTCGCTTGACTGGCGACAAGGCTATGCGGATTAGAGGGCCATAGGACTGATCATTCCTGGCTTGGGCAGCAGCAGCAGTTTGACTGGCTTCCGGTAGTGCAGCCGCGCCTGCATCCCCAATGTGTGCGATGGTGACCGCGCTCTCGAAGGATGCGAAGTCTTCTCTATACAGCTCTTGTGGGTTGTTTCTGTCATCAGTGAAGTGCCACGTGAATTGGGGCAGGTCCAACACCATTAGGGCGTCTTGGATGAATCCAACGCCGAGAAGAGTTCGGTTCTCCCGGGAGTCCGGCAGAACGATGAACGTGGTGCTGATGGTGCGACCGCAGATTGTGACATTGGCAACGGTAGTAAGCACCTTCTGATTTCGTCGGATGCCATCTGCCAGAGTTACCTCGACGCGCTCTTCTTCGAAGGTGAATCCAGACTTACGCAGATGTAGATATAGCTCATAGGAAGCTACGTTGGATTTGGCTCCGGTGTCGATGAAGGCTGTTCCGGTTTTTCCTTCAATCGTTACGAAAACGACAGGTCTGGCTCTGGCATCAGTCTTGGTTCCGAGGGTGCAAAATCCTATCTCTTTCGGTACTCCGGCAGATTTAGTTTTATGGCACGTGGTACAGTTACTACGCACCACACCAGGAGCGCCGCAACCATAGCATGAGAACTGTCTACCATTGGATGGTGTTGGCTGGGTTGTCGCCGCTTGCGATCGAGTAGCTGTAGGCGGAAAGGCATTCGCCAAGCGTTTTGCGTCTGCATTCATCTTCTTTGCGCAGTTTTCGATCGTGTGGTTTGTCAAGCGACAATACCTACACCTGGTCTTTGTAGGTTTTTGGGAAGATGGTCCAGCATGCACAGATGGATTTGGAGCTGGCGTCGGTGGGTTTTGTTTACTCCGCAAAAGCTGTTCGGCCCCTTCAGCGGCTTCAAGTAGCCCATCATACGTACTGAATGAATTTCGGGACACTCTTTCCCGAATATCCAGACTGAGAAGGCCAAAAATCATGTCGAGCTGCTGGGACTCCAACAGCTCTGGGCTTGGCAATAGGGAAAAGAGCATCCGCTTTTGAGCTATGAAAGACTCCGTTGTAGTGTCTGGTTTTTGAGCTGACGACATAATGTCCTGGTATATCATGTACGCAGGTCTCTTCGGAGCAAACGATTTCCTAATGCGTGACTGGAACTCGTCCCAAGTGCGTACTTTTCCTTTCATTCCTTGCCACCATATCCCTGCTTCATCCTTGAGGACGAGAGGAAGACCGGCTAATGCGTCCTCGTCACTTATACGCTCTGAGCTCTTAAACACGTTGATGGCGGCCAAGAATGCTTCGAGCACGTCTGATTCTTTACGTCCGTCATAAGTGCTGGTACAGGTGGTGAATGATCCAGTTTTGGGCGTCATTGCAGCTAACATTCGCTCGAATTGGTCTTCAGTGAATGAAACGGCCATGGCTTTGGTTTGTCGAGGCTTCCGTGGTTGGGGAGCACGTTTTGACACCACTAGTTTTGGTCTCGATGGCCGTCGTCCAACCCCTGCTGGTGTTGAAGCAGCTGATGGAGATTGTTCAGTCTTCATTTAATCTTCAGCTTCAGAAAATACCTCCTTCCCACGGTCCCGGGTTCAGTTTGAGGCCCCACGTTGGGCGCCAGTGTAGCGCGCGGGTCGGAGGGGGGGGTGTTGGTGAGACGTGATGAAGACACGAACAATCGCCGGAAGTAGATTTTATTGTAAAATTACTAATAATAGACAATGTTGCCAGTGGCCCTAACGTTGAGGATCCGTATTTGGTCGGGAAATCCGGAACCAAATATCGGAACACTCGATATTTAATATCGTAGGGTCCGCAATCAGCACGGGAATCCGAATACTTCATGCGTACACCTCAGATATTAGCGAAGATTCGATACAAAACAATATTTGCTTAACCTACTTAAGGAACTACGAGATAAAGTCGTTAGCGTGATTCAGGAATATAGCTGACCAGCGCCATCTCTTAGTGGGTACTAGTCACTATAATATAGTGCATCTACTCGCCGCTTGATGGCGAGTAGTCGTTGCATTGGCACCTTTGTGTGCTTGTTACAAGGTTTATTATTATTCTAAGCATTTAAGTATTATTTATTTTGCCGCGTACCTGCAAACTGTGTAATGAGTTTCTTTAACTTTTTCCGGAGCGCTATAACAAGATTCCTCAAGAAAGACGCAAAAAGAGATACGCACAACTCCGCACAAGTACTCGACTACTTGTACCATCCGGTGGTCTGTCTGCTTTTTCGTCAGCTCTACAAAAAAAATAAAAATATCGCAATAATGTCTAGATATATAGATACATAGGTATATAAATAGAATAATCTCCATAACACACGTATGGAAATAGTTTTAAACATAGTAAATAGTCAGATGGTGACAGTCAGACAATTCAAAAGGTGATCTTATCGCCAGGCAGCGATTTTTTCCAGACAACCTTCGTACAGAGGATTTTTGTTGGAATGACAGACATGTTTCACATTCCAGACAGACAAGACCAGCATGAGCAAGTAGTAAAAATCGTCTTCTGCCTCAGTTTGTGGAATGGTTCTCTGATAATGAAGAAAGCATTTTTATGCATAAATCAGCGCGTTACCATGAAGTTTGATGAGCAACTGATTGAGTGCAAAAGACTTTTTTACTGTTAAAACTAACAAATTCACCAGACAAAAATTCAATAGAAAATGTATAGAGACACACGCGAAACGTATGGGAAAACGTGATCGCGAAGAAAAATTTCACCTGAAGTAAATAATTTGAAATAAAAAACTCATTGTTTTTATAATGTAAATTAAATACATTTTTTCTTAATAAAATTTTTCACACTATTCTTAATTTAAATTTAATAAAATTTATCATCTATTTTTTTAGTTTAGGTTAGTTATTATTTGTTTTATTGAATTAATATTAGGGAAATCGGTTAAAGATAATGATTGCATCAATTCCTGCCATATCCATTGATACCATGCACCCCACGCTTTTATTACAATTACACAATTCTTAACTAGATATTATTTACTTTTTGATTTTTTTAGTTTTATTTTTCTTTCTTGCTTCCTTTTTCCTTTGGTCCTCGATAAGTCTACGAAGTTTAAAAGAAATCTGACCGTTTGAAGTGGGTCAAAATCAAGTCCAAAGGAGTCGGTTACAAGTTACAAACAAACATACAGGTGAAGCTAATATAAAGCGTGTAAAAACTGATATTGTCAAACTGCAAAAATATTTTTAAAAATATCAACTCAGAAAACGAGCTTTTAGCTGTCGTGATGGTACGTCGTAATTAACATCTATTCATATCTATAGGAACAAGCGGTAATCTTAATTTAAAAAAAGTTTCTATTCATTTCTATATAATAAAAGTTGCAAGCTCTCAATAGTTATAAACAATCTTATCCAAAAAAGCGGCCAAGTGCGAGTCGGACTCGCCCATGAAGGGTTCCGTAGCAGCAAGTTGCGGTTTACGATTTACGACGTACATATTAAAAAAAACTACTACCAATTATCGGTGGAAGTTTGCATGGTAATGTACATCATATATTTTTTTTACTTTTATCATTCTCTTAATTTAGAAGTTACAGGGGGGACACACACATTACCACTTTGGAAGTGTCTCTCACGCAAACTATTCAGTTTAGAAAAAAAATATATTAAAAACCTTAATATCATTTTTGAAGACCTATCCATAGAGACACGTATGGGTTTGATGAAAAAAAAATTTGAGTTTCAGTTTTAAGTATGGGGAACCCCCAAAATTTATGGTTTTTTTTCTATTTTTGTGTGAAAATCTTAATGCCGTTCACAGAATACATCTACTTACCAAGTTTCAACAGTATAGTTCTTATAGTTTCGGAAAAAAGTGGCTGTGACATACGGACCGACAGACAGACATGACAAATGCATAAGGGTTTCGTATTTTGCCATTTAGTTAAGTACGGAACCCTAAAAATAGAATCCGTTTTCCTCATCATTCATCAATCAATAATTCAGTGAGCGGCTGAAATGCGAGCCAAATAACAATCAACGAAACAATAAAAGGATCGTAAATTTTAAAAGCGCAGTAGAAAATACAATTCGGCTTTTCCATGCAGCGAATATTAGAGGAAAGTACGTCACTGGTATCAGCAATTCAAATACGGCTTGACTTGTTGTACAGTCGACGATTAAATACTAAAAGGGTGAGGTGTGTGTGGCCTCCGACATAAGCATGACTTAACGACTTAAGAGAATAGTAATAGAAGTAATAGAAGAATAATAAAAAAAACCACCGGGACCGATGGGTTTAGGTGTCCAGAAGCACGCAAGCGCTCAAAAATCCGCGCCCGCTGTTGCTTAACTTGGCCGAACACTTGCTTATTATCAAGTAAGTATAATGTTGCCAAGTCATGTGTTTATTTATCATCAATGTACATAAAAAAATCGTGTAATACAGTCGTATGTCAACTGTTTATTCGAGACCTCGAATTCAACTCGTTAATCATTCCCAGTTGACTTTATAGAGTCGCAATGAAACAAAGCTCGATCACAGCGTGATTTACGACATTACGACGATGTCTGTATCTCGCATTCAGTTAATACGGTTGCTGCACACCCGAATAAATTAACTCGGGAGAGGGTTATGAGATTCTGATCGGATTCAGTCAACGACCTTGCATAATATGCAAGAGATAGCATTATTATCTCTCGTAGTTATGACAAAATATACTGACTGTAGGTATAGACGAATGTAACAGACGAACATCTAGACTAATCTAGACGTGTAAAATGTAACCAAATAGAAAGAATTCAGTGGGGTATCACCATCACCATGCCTTAGTGAATCCATTTACCGAGTCTTTTCATACATGAAATTCAAAATAAATATATCGATGTATCAATGATACACTGATACGCTACCGTCCTTAGATAAACAAAAGGTTAATTTGAAATAAATATAATTTAGAACATAAATAAATAATTAATGTGTCATAATAAATTCCTGAATTATTATAATAGCGGCTTAACTATTTTAGTCTAAACCAATTTTTTGTCTAGTAAAAATTATATTATAATTATTGTCATCCCTAAAAATTTGTCATCTAAAAAGAACAGAAAACGCATTACTTTCTATTATTTATATAACGACAAGAATAATGACCGTAAGCGAGTACATGCAACCGGGCAATCATCCGTAACGCTGAAACAAATCTCATCTCGAACAATGGCGAGATTCGAGGGGTGCGCGCCCCAGCTGCGTGTGCCGATCGATCGTGGACCGTGGACCGCTTCAACTTCACGCTCACTGTCTGTCAACCCCGTGCCACACTCAAACGTGCCTGTACTAAGTTTTTTTTTTATTTTGACGAAATTAGATGTAATCAGCTGCAATGGAAGGACGAAGGAGCTGGGATGGTGTTCCACTGGGCGAGTCCCATTCGCCGCCGCAGTCGGTGCCAGGTCGACGGACACCCCTCGGAGCCGTCGGCCTTGGAGGATTCTACATGCAAGGTGGCCAGCCACCACAACCACAACACTGCTATCCCACTGACGAAAACCAACCGGAACCAGGAACTAGCTATGGCCAAAGGTAAGGTTACCGTTTGCATATTTTTCCTAAGTTACATAATTGCTATGTTTATTTAATGTTGCGTATATTTTTTATTTATTTTAAAGATTGTTGTTTTTATGTCAGTTATTTTATTTTGTAACATTTTCGGACGCTATTTCTGTGAACCAGGTTGCGCATGCGCTGTTGATAACCGAAAAATACCTAAGAAATAGGAATACATTATTGGTATTTTTTATTTATTCGCCACTAATACGGTTCCACTTCGCAGTGGCTACTACTCGATTTTTTATTTTATTTATTGAAAGGCAATTTAGTTATGTAATTATAATAATTCCATATATAGATACTTTTTAAATTTGATGCTTGATGACCCTGATGAGGATGAATTATTTATTAATCTTATGTACTACGAGTATTAGCCCTTTCTTTCTTTAAAATTATATAAGGCTTATTAAATCGGATGTCATTAACATCTTAATTAGAACTAAATAATTGAAAATAATTGAGAAATTCCAGGAATATTTTGTCATTAATCAATAGATTTAGACTAATATTAACTTTATTTAATTTTACATTAGTCTCTAATTTTTAATTATCAAAAAGAAAATTTATACTACTCTCCCAAAAAAATCTTTGGATGTAACGCAACATCTGTACAACGTCAAAAGCTCTCCCTATTCCTTTGTATTAGTGAAGTAAAATTCGATTGTAATGAACGAGCCATGATCATTGCGCGAAATGTAGAGTTACGTACAGACAGAGTCGCTGAGCTTTATCAAATTATGCAAACATGTATAATGTATAAAGCTGGAATCAATACAACAGATATTGGTCATGTTTGTAAATTAAATATCAATTAAATTGTAATTCTTATAAACATTTGAAATTGTGAGAAGTCACAATTTTTATAAACGTTTTTATACTAATTGGCTTCAACCCATTAATGGCCCACTACTGGGCACGGGTCTCTCCTCTTGAGGAGGCCTAGAGCATACTCCACCACGCTGCTCCAGTGCTGATTGGTGGAGGGGTTAGTGGCCAACCCAAGTGTCGGAAGTTTTCAAACCGCCCGAGGGCCTCCGACATGGCTTAACGACTGTTATCTTATGATAACAACCGGGACCGACGGCTTTACGTGCCCTCCGAAGCACGGAAACGCTCAAGAAATTTTTGCCACTAGCGGTCACCCATCCAACTACCGACCGCGCCCGCTGTTGCTTAACTTTGTCGATCACACAGGATCGACACAAGCCGCCGGGCTATGAGCGCTTTTTATACTAATATTTTGACCAAATTATATGGATTAATTATAAAATATGTATAGAAAACGGTAAGTAGTTATTCAAAATCATTTATTTATTTATTTATTTATTTATTTTTGTACACGAAGGAAATCTTACACAAAACAACAATGATGACACAATTCAATCATGTGTATTTTAAATAAAAATATATGAAAAAAATATTTTAATAATTAGGTACGTATTTTCAAAAACATCGTCCGAAAATAGTTTATATAAAATAAATTTAAATAATTTTACTACAAGTCATGAATAACATTTACGATGTAATTTGAGTGCATAAATATTATTTATAGATAAAAGTTTTTTACATGCCATTTTGTATAATAATTGTTTTATGCATTAAATCACGACCACCTCTATAATTTTGTAGCTCTACATCCAACCCTAGTGTCGTTAGCGTCCCACATAAACCACCATTGTTAGCGTCCGAGAAGCACTTGTTCCACTAGCTCGCTGCACCCCTGCACCCCTGCACCCCTGTTCCCTCCCTTCACCCCTTCACCCCTGGAAACAATCCGATCTATATGTAGAATTATAGAGCATTAGCGTCATATGTTAAAAATGAATTTAAAACAGCAAATAAGCAGATCATTTTAATGTCATGACGTCATGAGTAGAAAATTATTGACACACGAATACATACATCTAATAGACTGAGATCCTTTTATTAAAATATTTCCCTTCGCGTTTTATTAAGTTTCAAAATAGTCTTATGATTTTATATCAATGGATTATAGATTTCTTCACATATTCTTGGAAGATATTTTCCAGGACGTAAATAAAATAGTGGTACAGGTATTCATATTTCCTGTACGTATTCCCTATACCTTATTTGATTCTATAGGTAGATAATTATGAATTAACGTTTTACATGGATCATTTTTCTTTTTCTATGCCTTCATGTCTTTTAATAGACGTGATATCGAAGTCCATCACGTAACGAGCGATCGATAGACGCTTCTAACAATATCTCATAATATGTAAATAAGCTTATAAATGCTTGCTCATATTAAAAGCTTTGTAGCTTTTGAGGAAAATAATTTTTAGGTTTATTTTGTTTGTCGAATTATGATAAGTAGTTTAGAATTTCTACACCAACACATAAGTGTGTATTGTTCATGGACATATGGACTGCAATTATGGCCCTTCCTTTTGGCTTCACTTAACCCTCACTCCAGTATCCGTCATACTTTATCCATTGGTATTACATAACTTACATAGGAATTGTAATGATTACTAATATTGTTTTTATAAACAACAATTTTTTTCAGACCCATTGGTGACGGGAAATCCAAACAAAAAATGCGTCAAGGAAAAAGCGTCCGACTGAATATAAATGCCAGGGAGCGGCGAAGAATGCACGATTTGGTAAGAATTTGACAAAATAATATAACCGATAATATTAAAGTAAAACTTTTCAAACTTTGACCAATGTCAAACAATTGCTGTTAAAATAGATGTTGTGAAAGCATCGACGTATTACTACCTATAGATACCTGTCTTTAATGTAGATCATGAGACTGCAGAGAATAAATTATTTATTTACTTTAATTCATCTGTATTTTATAAAGTTGCCTACATCGCAAATGTTATCTAAATCGTTGCAGCCGTTTTCGAGAACGTGATTTTAAATAATATCCAAACATTAATTAGGTGTAGGTATAGGATAGGATATGTATATTTTAATATACCTAAGTGTTATGCTCTACATTATGTTCCGATTCCAATAAAATATTTGTTTTGTCTCCAGAACGACGCTCTTGATGAACTCCGCAGTGTGATTCCTTACGCACATTCACCGTCCGTACGAAAGTTGTCCAAGATCGCCACACTGCTTCTGGCCAAAAACTATATTCTCATGCAAGCCAGCGCTCTTGAGGAATTGCGAAGGTAAAGAATAAATTAAGATGTTTTGCAGCATTAACTAAAAAGTATTTTTTATATGTTTTTAATGTGACTTTTCCTCTCCTCGGGAGGAGAGAGACATGTCACGTAGTGTGCCATTATTAGGCTGAAGCTAAACATCCTAAATTGACGTAATAAAAACAGAAAATTTACAAAACGACTCATTCCTTTGTCTCGCTATTCATTTCCACAACAAAGTGACATACAACATGAATCAGTCAAGAAAATAATATTAAAAGTCTTCAAAATTTTTCTTTGAAATACTCCTACTCCTACATACTATTCTCGTATATCAACCGTCAGTGTCTTAACTGTTCCGGTTGCAATCGGAGGAGCAAGTAACCAGCGTATCCCCCGCTTCCTTCTTGGCCGACAATGATGATGTGTCACCGTGACCATCACTACCACGTGACCCATTTGCGTTATGGTATAGAATTTTGTCAAACAACTCGTCGTTAGAGGATCTATCGACAAAAATTAGATAGCGATTTGAGATTTGCTAATAAAACTAATCTATACTAATACTAGCTGCCCGGACAGACTTCGTTCTGCCAAATTTTTTTTTTTTTTTGAGATGTAAGCTATTCTATCTTTCAAGTTGGATCAAACTGTACACGGTGTGCAAATTTGATTAAAATCGGTTC
This sequence comes from Thymelicus sylvestris, assembly GCA_911387775.1. NCBI lineage: Eukaryota > Metazoa > Arthropoda > Insecta > Lepidoptera > Hesperiidae > Thymelicus > Thymelicus sylvestris. The sequence goes on from OU426888.1 coordinate 4,965,595, forward strand.
AGCAGTTTAGGAGTCCATCGCGGACAAATAACGTGACACGTAATTTATATATATTAAGATTATAAAGCTGAGTGACAAACCAACCTCGTTGCGATAACGACGTGTTATCGCCACACCGTGTACTTGGAATTTATACCTGCGCTCGCGCAGTGGCCGGTCGCTATTGTGCGCTTTGTTTACAAGTCGTAGCTGTCTGCGAGTATGAGCGTTAATGACAATGGCTGAAGATTCAATTTCCAATGTAAGCGAGTTAGGAGTTATAATTGAGGACATACAATCGGAGGTAGAAATTGTATTAGAAGATGAAATTACAAACATTAGTAGGGAGATGAGCTGTGATGATCCTATTATGAGAAAAAGAAACCGTGATGTAGACAATAACGAGATGTGGCAAGAAGTAGAGAGAAATAAAAAGAAAACGAAGAATAGATTTGATACTTATATACCTCGGGATGAACCAATACAAATATGCGTAACCAGTAAACAGGATGTTGCCGAAACAATTTGCCTTAGCGAAATTATTTAAGGCTCATGAGATTCAAGATATTAGCTGTATAAAATATATAAACCCCTATAAAATACTGATTACTTTTGAAAATCACTTGAGCTGCGACAAATTTTGTAGATGCTCGGACTTCGTAGAATTAGGGTGGAGGTGTCAAAGAACTTGGGAAGTAGGACTGTCATATGGTGTGCTAAAAAACATTGACCTAGATATTCAGGATGAGGACCTATTAAAAAATATTTCTAGTGACTTTCAAATCGTAAGCGTTAAACGACTTAACAGACGAACTCAAGATGGATGGGCCCCTAGTGAATCTGTTAAAATTAGTTTTAATGGCTCAAGCTTGCCATCACATATATATCTTTTCGGCTTGAAAATTAATGTGGAACCTTACGTTTTTCCTGTGACACAATGTTCGAGGTGTTGGCGGTTCGGGCACGTGGTTAAATTGTGCCCTTCCAATAAAATAATATGCCCTAAATGTGGCGGAACGCATGCAAATTGCGAGAGTACAGAATATAAATGTGTAAACTGTAACGGTCGTCATATGGCATTGGAGAAAAATAATTGTCCTGTATATAAAAAAGAGAAGGGGCTACGAGAACTAATGTCTGAATACAACTGTACTTATCGAAAAGCGCTTACACTATACGTTCCGCCCTCACCACCACCAATGACAACAGAAAGTGTCGAAATTCCTACTATACCTGTGAATGACAACCCACCCAATTTAATGGAAACGAGCTATTTGGAACCTTGTGACGAAAACTCATATGCGGCGGCTGCTAGACGTGAAACCCCAATAAATGAGAAAGGTACTCCACCGAAATCGTCAAGGAAAAATCAAATCCCGAAACGTTTTAAGAAAAACGTAGCTAGGGATATTACAAACTCCTTTGAGACCGAGTCCGAATCCGCATCGACATCGATGCCAAGTCAGAACCAGGCCTACTCGGAGTCGACTGAAGAAAACCAGCAGGATAGAGGTCATCCAGATGAAAACAATGATCAAAATAGTCGACCAGTATTTGAAGAATTACTACAAAAACTTAGAGATATCATATTTGACAGAAATAACAGTATTATGGAAAAAATTAAGCTTGTAATTACGACGCTTGTAGATTGGTGTATAGCTTTTGCCCTTAAATTTTTATCTGAAATACCAGCTGTTGTTAAAAATTTTGTTTCACCTAAAAATGGATAGCATAGGAATTAAAAAAGTCAATGTTAATATATGTCAGTGGAATGCAAGAAGCTTACGGCCTAAGTTAAAATTATTTGAACATTTATTAATCCAAGAAAAAATTCATATAGCAGCCCTTAGTGAGACATGGCTTACATCTGATATTCATATAAAGGTAAGTAATTATAATATTTATAGGAGGGACAGAAATGCGCCATTTGGAGGTGTAGCAATATTAGTGCCCAAATCAATTCAAGCAGAGTATTATCCTCTCTCAGAAAATAATTCTAATTTGGAAATAGTACATATGAAAATATTTAATTGTGGACCAATTCAAAACGTTATATGTGTATACTGTCCACCTGATTCGATTACAACACTAAGAGACTGGGATTATTTATTTTCACTGGCCCCTAACCGTACAATAATATTGGGTGACCTGAACGGCCATCACACGGACTGGTCCCATAAAACAGATACTCGTGGGTCACAAATTTTTGATTGTTTATTAGATTCCAATTTTATAGTATTAAACGATGGCACTTATACTAGAATGCAGCTAGTTGATGGAGTACTCAGAAAATCCTCACCGGATTTATCAATAGTTTCTTCTGACTTGTCATTATGTCTGAAATGGGTAGTAACAAACGAGACACTAAGTAGCGATCATTTTGTTATAAAAATCACGAGTACAATTGAACACAGTAACCGTATACACATGAAAAGAAATTTTCGCCTTGCTGACTGGGAAATGTATCGTAATTATCTTGAAAATATGTTTTTAAATTTTACAATCTCGGATGATTTACAGACATCGTACAATACATTTATAAATATTATTAACTAGCTGTTGCCCGCAGCTTCGCACGCGGCAATTATGCTTATCATATTATTTATTATCCATTACAAAAGAAAATTTAAAAACAGGTTCATTTGTATTGAAGTACTGTAGCGCGCGGGTCGGAGGGGGGGGTGTTGGTGAGACGTGATGAAGACACGAACAATCGCCGGAAGTAGATTTTATTGTAAAATTACTAATAATAGACAATGTTGCCAGTGGCCCTAACGTTGAGGATCCGTATTTGGTCGGGAAATCCGGAACCAAATATCGGAACACTCGATATTTAATATCGTAGGGTCCGCAATCAGCACGGGAATCCGAATACTTCATGCGTACACCTCAGATATTAGCGAAGATTCGATACAAAACAATATTTGCTTAACCTACTTAAGGAACTACGAGATAAAGTCGTTAGCGTGATTCAGGAATATAGCTGACCAGCGCCATCTCTTAGTGGGTACTAGTCACTATAATATAGTGCATCTACTCGCCGCTTGATGGCGAGTAGTCGTTGCATTGGCACCTTTGTGTGCTTGTTACAGGCTCCCCCTATGTCCCAGAAGACGTCCCGGCGAAGGAGACATAACATCAGTTTTGTGACGTTTTCCGTGGTCTACCCCTTTTCTTTAGGGGTCTGACTGGGTCTGGTACAGGCAAGACACTTCCTCGGTAGGGCCTTAGAGCTGAAGCATGATATACGCCAACTATCTTGTCCCGTTGCTTTTGTTCAGCTATCAAAAAGGAACTAGGGCCATGTCGTTGCTTGATAACGTACGGACCATCTCGTCGCGGTGCAAATTTTGCACTATAGCCAATGCCAGCTTTACTTAGCGGATGTAAATCTACCATCACCAGGTCACCGGGTTGATAAGCAGGACGGGAGTTACGCTTTGTATCCACATACAGCTTGCGTTTCTCTTCTGTCATTTCTTGGACTTCTTTAGCCTTTGCGAGGGTATCAGCCATCAGAAGTAGCTTAGGAGAAATTTCGGGTATGAAGTTCTCACTTTGAATAATAGCCCTCAGATCATGCTGCACATCATCGGGAGTCCGCAATTCTCGCCCGAACGTTAAGTAGGCAGGGGTGAAGCTAGTCGCATTTGAGACGGCAGTATTCATTGCAAAGCGTATGCTTGGAAGCATTTCTGCCCAGATGGTGTGGTCGTTCTCAACCAACATGGCAAGCTGTGCCTTTAGATCCCTGTTCCTCCTTTCAACAGGATTCGTTTCTGGATGATACACGGGTGTGAAGCCATGGTTTATGCCGAGGCAGTAGGTAAATTTTTGCATTACACTGCTTACGAACTGGGTCCCGTTGTCACTTATTACCCTTCGAGGAATCCCGTATCGTAAAGCGATTTCATTTAGTAGGACTGTGGCACACTCCTCCGCGCTAGCTTGTTTCAATGGGAACAACTCTATCCATCTTGAGGCGACATCCTCCGCAATGAAAATCCAGTTATATCCAGTTTTGGTTTGGGGCAGTGGACCGAATAAGTCGAAGGAAATTATTTCGAAACGCTGTTTTGTTGCTGTGGTTTGCAGTAGTCCAACAGGCTTGGTATTTGATGGCTTATACCTCTGACATTTCATGCAACATCGGACGTAAGCTTCTATTTGGGTTCTCATTCCCTTCCAGTAGTAACGCCTAGTTATTCGATCCAAGGTCTTCTGAGTTCCATAATGACCCGCCGTGGGTTCATCGTGGTAGGTAGAGATAACCGCCAATTGTTCTGTTTTGGGTACAACCAGTTTGCTGTCGTCATGTTCCGAGTTAGGGTCATAGCGGTATAAGACTCCATTGCTTATGAGGTATCCTTTTCTGCTCCAATAGATGGCGTCCTCCTCATTGTTGCCTTCTAGGGCATTCATTATTCTAATGATGTCGTCATCGGTTCGTTGTTTCCTTCGTATCTGCTCCGGAGTTACTGTAGGCATGTCCACAGTAACGGAACACACCTCGCATGCGTCCTTATCCTCGGGGTTACAATTTGGTCGGGATAAGGCGTCCTTCTTGCCTTGTGGAGAAGATCGTCAATCCGAGGCAATGGATAGACATCTGGAGTAGTAATGGCGTTTAACCGTCGGTAGTCTATGCACACACGCGTGGAGCCATCTTTCTTGGGTACAAGAACAACAGGCGAAGCCCAAGGAGAGACACAGGGCTCTATTATTCCTTCAGCCAACATCTTGGTCACTTCGTTCTCTAGAATGTGTTTTTTAACCGGAGAAAGTCGATATGGGGGTACCGCTACTGGCTGATGGTTTCCAGTATCAATAGCGTGTTCCGCTTGTGTACATGGTCTGCCATTAGAGACGAAGACAGTCTCATTTGTCTGCAGCAGCTTCTCAATTTCTTTGTTCGCTAGCTCTTCCTCGGCGTGTATAGTCGCTATATCGATGCACGCAATATCCGTACGTGGAAATAATCTCTCGGTCTCCGGGGAAGGCTCAACTGGGTAATCTTCGATAGCTTTGCATGCATCTTCGAAAATATAATCCATGTACGATAAGTCGCCGTCGAAAGGGACTCCTTTTCGCTTGACTGGCGACAAGGCTATGCGGATTAGAGGGCCATAGGACTGATCATTCCTGGCTTGGGCAGCAGCAGCAGTTTGACTGGCTTCCGGTAGTGCAGCCGCGCCTGCATCCCCAATGTGTGCGATGGTGACCGCGCTCTCGAAGGATGCGAAGTCTTCTCTATACAGCTCTTGTGGGTTGTTTCTGTCATCAGTGAAGTGCCACGTGAATTGGGGCAGGTCCA